>CM062804.1:1048099112-1049299112 GCA_031772625.1 Pinus tabuliformis
GAGTGGATTTTTGGGCCAGCTTTAAATGGTGAGTCTTCCTGAAAGTGATGTTCCTCCATTTTATATCAGTTTGCGATTGCATGAGTTTGTGTTGCACAATGCCATGTTTGACTCGGGAGCTTCTCACAATTTGATGCCGAAAACGATCATGGAGAAGCTGGGACTTGACATCACAAGGAAGTATCATGATTTGTATTCGTTTGATTCCAGCCGGGTAAGATGTATTGGGTTGATCAAAGACTTGGTGGTGAGTCTGGATCAAATTCCCGCGAAGAATGTCTTGATGGATGTGGTGGTGGCGGATATTCCTCCGTGGTTTGGCATGTTGCTGTCGAGATCATGGGGAGCCAAGCTCAAAGGTACACTTCAGCTTGATTTTTCTTATGCTACAATTCCAGTTTTCGGTCAAATGAGGAAGTTATATCGGGAACAAAAGATGAAATACATGATCACTAGTAAGGAAAAGCCCGTCAATCATCCTGTAAATTATGTACAAACAGATTTAGAATCTTTTGTTTTGTTTGCGGATAATTTCAATGAGGTAGATAGTCAGTTAGTGCAAGTAGAAGCTATACCAAGCATTTCAGAAAATTTCAGAGAAGTCTTGACAAAGGAAAGTAAAGAAAGGTCTGCTGTCATAAGGCCAATTGCTGAAACAAGTGGACAGCAAACAGAGCATGCAACAACATCAGATTTTCAGCATTTAGAAGATGATGAGGATGGTCTTTGGACCATGGATTTTGATGGCGCAGTGGGCAGCGATGGTGCTGGTATAGGTGTGTGGATTCAAAGCCCATTTTCAGTCCAAAACCAAGTTCCAAGCAAGGTACGGGTATGTTCTTATAAATTGGCATTTGATTGTTCAAATAATGAGGCGGAATATGAATCTCTTATTGCTGGTCTGAAAATCCTTCGGAAGTTGAAGGCAAAGAAGATAGCGGTATATGGCGACTCCGAGTTGGTTATCAAGCAAGTGAAAGGTGAATTTCAGGCCAAACATCCTCGTATGCGAGCATATCGGAATGCTGTCCTAGATATCTTAAAGCGGTTTTCAGAACATACTTTGACATGTGTGCCCCGGATTCAAAATGGTGTTGCGGATGCATTGGCAAAGGCAGCAAGTAATTTGAAAATACCCATGAATTCCAGCAATAAGTTTGAGATATATGTGAAGCATCATCCTATAGTTCCAGATAATCAAAGGTGTTGGCAAGTTTTTCAAGATGACGAAGAAATCAAGGATTTTCTGCAAATTGAGGGTAAATTCGAAGACATTTCAATAGACACGGAAGCTGAAGGAGTAAATCAGATGGATGTATTGCAGCTCAAGGACAATTACATTCCTAAAGGATTAATTCCTTTGGAAGAATTGTTCGATCAAGATGATGTGGCCCGCAAGCCAACTTTGAGGCCAACGGACGAAGGTGTTGAAGATGTCAATCTTGGGACAACCGAAAATCCAAAGATGGTGAAGCTCTCGAAAGCATTGCCGCCAAAGGTAAAGAAAGAGTATATCAGATTGTTGTCTTCGTTTTCTAATGTTTTTGCATGGGATTATTCAGATTTGAAAACTTATGACACAAGTATCATTCAACATACCATTCCCATAAAGCCAAATCAAAAACCTTTCCGACAAAAGTTGAGAAGAATTAATCCAAATTGCTACCATTAATCGAGAAGGAAGTCAACAGGCTGTATAAGTCTGGAATCATAGTGCCAATCCGGTTTTTTCACTGGATTTCCAACTTAGTGCCCGTGAGAAAGAAGACCGGCGAGATTCGCTTGTGCATAGACTTCAGAAATCTGAACAAGGTGTCATTAAAGGACAATTATCCGCTGCCCAAAATGGATCATATATTGCAGCGGGTAGTGGGGGCATCAAGGATTTCATTGCTTGATGGTTATTCCGGATATAATCAGATTTTGGTGCATGAAGATGACCGTGACAAGACAACATTTACTACTCCATGGGGTACATTCCATTATGCCAAGATGCCGTTTGGATTGAAGAACGCGGGTGCCACATTTCAGTGGGCAATGGACATGGCCTTTGCAAATGAGAAGGATGCCTTTTTAGTTGTTTATCTTGATGATCTGACCGTGTTTTCTAAATCAGATGAAGAACATTTGTTTCATTTGACTAAGGTGTTTCAAAAGTGCAGAAAGTATGGCATCTCATTGAATCCAAAGAAGAGTCTTTTTGCTATGAGCGAAGGCAAGCTGCTGGGCCATATCATTTCTAAAGATGGCATTCGTATAGATCCTGCATGAGTGGAAGCAATTCAGCAATTAGAGCAGCCCCGTAGCAAGAAAGAAATTCAGTCCTTCAATGGTAAATTGAATTTTCTGCGTCGCTTCATCCCCAATCTTGCCGAACATCTTAGAGAGATAACCAACATGCTCAAGAAGGACAGCGAGCTCAAATGGACCGAAGAGGCGGTAAAGTCTTTTAATTTGATAAAGGTAATCTTATCTTCAGCCCCAACTTTGATCAGCCCAGATTATACACAGGATTTTATTTTATTTTCATTTGCTTCTGAGCATACGTTGGCAGCCGTATTGATGCAAAAGAGAGATGGGGTTGAGAGGCCCATCGCTTTTTTCAGCCGTATCATCAGGGATGGAGCGCTGAATTATAATATTATTGAGAAGCAAGCATTGGCGCTGATTAAGGCCTTGAAAGATTTCCGGGTATACATATTGAATTCTCATATTTTAGCATATGTTCCCAATGCAGCTGTTAAGGATGTTTTAGTACAAACGGAACCGGAAGGAAGAAGGGGTAAGTGGATCGCTGCACTATTAGAGTATGATGTAGAAATTAAGCCTACCAAGTTGATTAAAGGTCAAGGTCTTGCTAAGTTGATGGCTGAAACAAATCTTCACGTCCTTGATATCAATTTGATTGGTGCCTTGTCCGATGAAGATGAAGAAAATTCAGTTCTACAGGTGTCCGATATCTTTGTGTCTTCTCCTTGGTATGCTGATATAGTTTATGTGCTTCAAAATTTGTCTTCACCCCTGGGATGCCTAAAAAAAAAGCTAGAACATTGAAGCTAAAGGCTGCCAAAAGTTTGCATTATCAAATCAACACTTTATTGGAAAGATCCCGGTGGCATATTGCTGAACTGTTTGGTCGAAGAAGAAGCTAAGACAACAGTAGAAGATTTTCATAAAGGTGACTGTGGGGGTCATTTGTTTTGGAAGACCACGGCTAATAAGATTTTGAGAGCTGGTTTCTATTGGCCTTCTTTATTTTCTGATGTGTATAAAGCGGTAAAGAGCTGTCATGAATGTCAAATTTTTCAAGGAAAGCAAAAGTTACAGCCGTTGCCTCTCAAGCCCATTGAAATCAGCGCACCATTTCAGCAGTGGGGTTTGGACTTTATTGGCGAAATCCACCCAGCATCTTCCGGGCAGCATCGATGGATCTTGACCGCCACAGATTACTTCACAAAGTGGATTGAAGCCATTCCCACTCGGCAAGCCACAGACTCGGTAATTATTTCTTTTTTTGAGAATAATATCTTGTCACGTTTCGGCTGTCCACACAAGTTGATTACAGATAATGCAGCAACGTTCAAATCAAAGAAAATGGTTGATTTTTGCTATAGATATAACATCAGCTTGGGGCATTCGACCGCCTACCATCCTCAAGGTAATGGGCTGGCTGAATCTTCGAACAAATCTCTAGTGAACATCATAAAGAAATTGCTGGAAATAAATAAGAAGAGCTGGCACAAAAAGTTAGTAAATGCATTATGGGCTGATCGGGTAAGTCAAAAGAAGTCAATCGGTATGTCACCTTTTGAACTCGTTTATGGAGTTGATGCACTGTTTCCTACTTCACTTAGTGTTCCAGTAGCCAAGTTGTTTCAAGAAGTTGGTGGCGAGGAGGATCCTATGCAACGGCGGATCAGTCAAATGATTCATTTACAGCAGACACGAGAGGAAGTTCATCAAAATTCCCTTAAGTTGCAGGAGCACATAAAGAAAATCTATGACAAAAAGGCCAAATCAGATGTTTTTCAGATCGATGATGTTGTTTTGAGATGGGATGCCCGAAATGAAGACAAAGGGAAACATGGTAAGTTCGATAACTTGTGGAAAGGTCCCTACAAAATTGCAGCATACCGTGGTCCAAACGCTTTTCTTCTCAAAGAAATGAACGGTGATGAATGTCTTGGTGGGTCGGTGAATGGCCGGCTGCTCAAAAGGTATCATGCTTGAGCATTTTCTACTCTAATCACTCTCATTGTAATTACCATTTTACTTTCATTCTGCAGCAAGTGTGAACTGATCTCCCATCTTTAGTTTGGGGCCCGCGGTGAAGGCTATAATTCTGAAGATGATGATTAGTTGGTGTGAGTTTTTAAAGTTGTTTTAGTCAGTCTATTTTCTGCATAAAGTGAGTCAGTTAGTGTCAAAGTAAGTCTAAGATTTCAGTCAATTGTCCAAGTCAAATAAAGTTGTTCAAGTTTGGTCACATGAGTAGAAGTTGACTCCATTGCCCAATGTTAATAAGGCACTGGTCTGCTCTCCCAGAGGTCTAAGGTTCTTGGTACCTCCAAGGAGCTCCCATCCCCATTGGAGCCAATGTTAGAGTCGGTCTTGAGCCCTCCATCAGCGATCAAAACTCTTTGCATTTGCATATGTAGGTGTCTCATCAGTGTCAATTTTTTGCATCCCATTAGGCATGCCAAAAACCTGATGGAGGAGCTGGTGTGTTTATACCCCTCTTGGCATTGCTGGCTCAGGTCATTTCAGTCATTAAGCTCTTTTAAGCTTGTCTTGTCTTGTCTTGAGGTCAATTTCCTAGGTCTAGGGTTTTGGTCAAAAATGTCTACAAGGTCATGTTTTGAAGGTCAATAAGTGCTCAGCAAGCCAGAGGGATGATTGTAAAGATGTTTATTCGAGATTTTTAATCTTGTACAGTTAATTTTCACCTTGGATTTAAAAACTCTGTTTTTAAAGCCAAGGTCATTTTAAATTTTTGTAAAAAGTGATGAAATTTCAAAAGTGTTCAGCGGACAAAATGCAACCCTGGTCCCCTTGCCTAGATCCCTAAGATGATCTACCTGCAAAAAGAATCAAGTCAAAGCACTAAATGAGTCAATTTCAGGACAAAGGAAGCCAAAAAGTCAGTTTTGTAAAGTGTCAATGAGAAACTTTAGAAAGTGGGTTTGAGCATGAATTTTTTTCAAATGGAGTTTATAAAAACCCAATCTCCCTCCTTTTACTCTCATTATGCATCCAAGGCATTGGCAAGTGCGAGTGAGAAAGTATCCAAGAGCTTTGGGCAAAATCTGGTTAAATTCGGGCTCAAGACAGCGCGCGACCCGTCAGGCCAGGCGCGCGATCCGTCAGGTGCGCGCGACCTGTCAGGCAGTTTTGTCCAGAAATGCACTGTACAGCCCAGAAAACGCAGATTTGACTCAGTTTGACTTTTTGGGATGAAATGTGATTCTCTTTGATGTAATTATTGTACTTTTTAGACACTTTTACTCTTATGTAACACTTCTAGAACATTCATTCATGAAAAGGGTAAATGTTAAGTGAATGAATTGGTTTCCAAGTTTATAGAGGCAAGTTGTTTTGACTACCTAATTTGTAGTGCTTAGTTTAGAAGTGGTTGAAACAGCTCCTAGGATAGTGAGCTTGACCCATGGAGGCAGGGAAAGAGGTTAGATCATCTATATTATGTACTTTCTTGCTCATTTTCATGGTTGGACTCTTGAGGGAGAAGTTATCATTGTATTATTCACTGTATCTCTGCAATTTTTGGCTAAGGAAGACCAGGGTTTTGCAGTCCTCTTTGGGATTCTTGTGGACTCATGTGTTGATGGTGTGTTTCTCAAAGTACTTGTAAGCTTGTTATGTGATTCATTTCCTTTCTTTTACTTCTGCACATTAAACAAATGAAGTGTTAAAGTAATAATTCATGCCTGCCATGCTCTGCTTGTAAGTTTGTTTAATTTCAATGTTTTCTACTGTCTAAAGAGAATTCAAAGTTATTGTTTGCTCTCTTTAGCTCTTCATCTTTCTTTCCTGACCATCCACTTCAGTTAAAGGCATCAACACTGTCTCCTACCTCGCCCCAAGGAACCCCCTGCAGAAACTGTGTCCAATCCCCGCACCCAAAATTGCCCTCTCCTCAAATTGCCACCAAAAACCCCAAAAAACCAAAACCAAACTCTTTGATCAGTTTACTAGCCTAATATCAGTGTTACCTTATTGGTCATCTCATCTATTGAAGATTTTACGAGATAGACCGGAGAGAGCCTTCTCCTGCCCCGTAGGGCTAGCTACGAGGCTAAATGGTTTGATGTTGCCTTGAGGTTTACCTTTCTCAGCCTGAGGTGAAATTTCAAGCGCTAACAGGTCCCTTTGAAAAATGGGGTAATGAATTTATGACATGTAACCCTCATTTTACCATGGGGCATGGCTATATTATTGTCGTTGTTGACTACTTTACCAAGTGGGCAGAAGTGATGCCTACATTTCAGAACACTAGCGAAATGACTACTTACTTTTTCTTCAACCACGTGATTGCTAGGTTTGGTGTTCCGCAATCAATAGTAATGGATCACAGGAAGCATTTTTAGAGTCATATGATGACCGAATTATCTGTTAAATTGGGACTTTCACATGAAAATTCCACTCCCTATTATCCTCAGGCTAACATACAAGTTGAGGTGATAAACAAAGTTATTAATACTATGCTTCAACGTATTATAGGGGTCCACAAATTGGATTGGCACTTGCTTCTATTTTCTCCCTTGCGGGAATACTGAACCTCAGTTAGGACTACTAATGGATTCACACCATTCTAGTTGGTCTATGGTTTGGAAGCGATCCTCCCCATCGAATGTGAAATTCCATCGTTGAAATTAGCTATCGAACTTATTCCTGCTAATTCTGCAGAGGAGCGTCTTTTACATCTAACTCATTTGGATGAAACTTGATGCGATGCCGTGTTAGCCAATGAAGCCCATAAAATACACATCAAAGCATAATATGAAAGAAGTGTCAAGCCTAGAGTCTTCTCGCAAGGATATCTGGTTATTTATATGACCAGGAGGCTGACAAGTTAGGTCTAGGAAATTTCTACCCTATGTGGCTAGGCCCATACATTGTCAAGCATGCCCTTGCAAATGCGGCTTATGAGTTAGTAGACCTAGATTGAGTTCCACTGGCACAACCTAGAAATGGGATGTACCTCAAAAAATATTATGCTTGATCCCATGCTTATTACACTGTGTACATACTATATATAGGTGGGTCGAGTGTGTTTACAGTGTGTTTTTCAGGGTTTCCCATGGTTTCTATGGATTCTTTTTACTTTTGGATTGCAGATGTCAACCTATCTCAAACTATATATTGGTTATGCCGATGGTGATATCCTTAGTACTCAGAATCTATCCTCTGTAGCGTGGGCTATCTTTGCTCCAAATGACGATCTAGTGAGCATGCAAGGGATTTGCATTGGTCGCTCTACTAACAACATCGCTGAGTATAGTGCAATGACTGAGCTACTATCTAAAGATATTTCACATGGTATCCGCTATATAGTCATCAGGCTAGACTTACTCTCACATTACTACAACTCGCTAATATCTATTCAGTGAGAAATTCTGCCATCCTTCGCATGGTTTTGAGAGTGCATATTCTAGAAATACATTTCGGTTTCATACTATATGAACATATTTCTAGAAATCTTAACACATTAGGAGATGCCCTAGCTAATTTTGTTTTAGATTGACATTTGCAATGAATGTAAATAACATCCAATTCACATCACATCATATTGAAAGCAGAATAGGAACTAGGAAACACTGATATATATATATATATATATATATATATATATATATATATATAGTTTCTTTAGCAAGTTGTTCCTTCAAATTGACCTAGACACTCTCACTCCAGTTGAATATTGTCGGCTCTAGACACTTTATCCCATACTGCATGTATGATTTGCTTGCTACATGTAGTGTTGAGATGCCTTCCAATCTTACAATAATGAACAAGATTGTTCTCAAAGGTAATTGGGTCACATCCTTTATGCTAATCTTTCCATCCCTAGTAGGAAGGGCTCGAGGTCTGCAATAGGTAGTGATATAGTCTTTCACCATCTCACTGCCACTTCTTCCACCTAGAAGAGAGATGGGGGCACCTCGCTTTGACAATCTTGTCAAAAAGTAAATATCCTCTACTTGTATCTCGAGTAGATTCTCCCCAAACTTGAACGCCTGTGCCTGAATATCCCATGAACAAACAAGGTATTTCAAGAACTCCATCTGTTGCCTCATACCAAGAAGCCATAACAATTTTAATAACCCACAATTTTTTACCGCCTAGATGGTAGCAGGGTCGTTTTCTGCATTCAAGTCTTGTTCCTCATGTTCTCTCTCTACAAATGAATGCTATTTTGTGCTAATGGGTACTTGAAAAATCAACAAGGAATTCATTAGTCTCTTTCCCATGCAAAAAAACCTGACAAAATTCAAGGCAAAACTGAAATAAAGCTTAGGAAAATGTGCCCAATGCACCCCAACAATGTTTACCAGAGTACTTCACCTCTTACTGCATTATTTCTTTGCCTAGGTGCAATACAATTTTCAACTTAGGGGGGGTGTGTTGCTCCCAGGGTGCTTTTTATGAACCCCAGGGGCCTCAAAACCTTAAAATTTTTGCATGGAAACATAAAAATGAACCGTCGAAAGATAGAGAAAGGTTTTAGTTCCTTCCTGGAAGTGACAAGACTTGAAATGGTTCCCTGGATTCCATTTTGCTAATGGCAATGAGTAGCTCTTGAAAACGACACTCTTCCACTTCATCTCCGTGGCTATTGGGTTGGGTAATCTACTTGTCTTTTGGTTATCATACCATTTTCAGAGCCTCAACTTTGGTTTTGGGTCAATGATTCCAACTCCTTTCAGTGTCGCTGGTGTGTTCAAGAGAAGTCTTTTAGTTGATCTCCACTTAAATACTCTTAAGCCTTCATTTCATGTATGCCTTTCCTGATCCAGTTCCATGTCAGCATCATTCTGATAATTCTATCTCAATCATCATACCGTTTCATGTCTTTTGTGGGGGATACATCAAGGCCCTCTTGCGACGGGTCGCTTCCTATCGATATCAGCACATCATCCAGGAGGATTAATTAGAAACATACTTTTGGTACCTTGGTTCTTGCATACATTAATGGAAAGTTTCGTCGCTCTCAGCGATAGGTTTACATCAATGGCCTTCGACCGAAATATTTTGGGTGGTGTTCAACATCAACTCATTCATTCACACCATACAGATTGTACCAAGTACCTTGAGAGCCACTAACATCATCAGTGGTTTCTCTCATGTATATTAATGACTTACATCATTGGCCGGTAATCAGATGGTGTCTACCATGTTCAACTCCAGCTCATTGATTCACATGGTTAGACTCATACATTGGTTGGTCGTGTGAACAAGATAGAAGACCCTAGATCTAGTTTCATCCATCCGGGATGTGATTTCAGGAGTTATACAAATATCACAATGTATGATGGTCGTGATCATATAGACAGTCATCCAGTCATGGGTCCACCAGTTGCATTTGTGGGCGCGTCTTTTGATCATTATACATTTTATGTTAGCTTATGAGCTGAGTATGGGTATGCCTCCCTCAACAAACACAGATGCCATGTTGTAAATGTATTGTGACAGATAAAGCTCACCGATTGTCCTTGATCGCGACTTGTCACAAGGTAAAGCACTTTAGTCATCAATCATCACCTCTGACTTTGTGAGTTAGGGGAAATTCTATTATAGGCCATTTTGTCACATCTGATTAGTGAGCCTCCTAATGGGATCAATCAACATCCTATTCTCCCTTGTCACCATCTTGCACAAAGCCCTAAGCATGTTCCCTTCATCCCCCAAAGTTTCAGCCCTAAACTGCTTCATCTGAGCCAGTTTGAGGACCAACACTCCCTGTAAGCCTATTGTGGTGTGATCACCTACATGTTGCTCCACTATGGCTTGCGTTGGTCACCAATAGGTTTCTCCCCTTTGCACCTATGTTGGTTCTAGAAATCCAGGAGAATGATCGGGATTCCGGAAGCTTCCCCTTCTAGGAGTTTCCAGAAGTTGTTTCAACTACTTACCTTGGATAAAACATTCAGATCTTATCCTTCCCTACTTTGGAGTTTTCACCACTTATCCTTTGATATTATCCCTCCATCAAAGGTGGATCTCTTACCATATATTGGTAATTAGATAAGAAATCCCAACTTACCCTACTTCTATATATATTCCTAGCCTTCTATGTGGTTGGGGGTTGGCTTTTGGAGAGTGATTCTGCCCTTATGCTACTGTAGTGAGTGGTCATCATCTCATGCATTTAGGGTGATTGGAGGTGCATATTGTGACAAGGAAAGGACAAGTAAACAACTTGGAGGATATCTTCTACAATATCAAATGCTACTTATGGTTGTAATCTCCTTCCATTTATGTTAATGCAAATAATTCATTTTTTCGCTAGATGTGATGTTGTAATTTCACTTATTTCAATACCATGTTGATCTTTTGAGTGAAGTAATTAGATGATACTACATAGGTCTTGTAGTTTCTTAGCTTGTGTTATCTAATTGTGCAGGTTCTAATTTTGGCATTTAGAGCTGGAATTGGAGCTTCCAAGCTAAAGAACGAGTGAATTGTGTGAAGGATTCGAGGTAGGCCTCACTCTGTTATTTATTGACTTTAAGGAAAAGCATTGAGTTCCATGTCTCTCTGTTGTTCTAGGTTAGACACTAACCTAGGGGAGATACTTTTCTCCGAAATCGTAAATCCCATATAACAATGGGTCCCACAAACCTTTTTGCACTTCATCGTCTAGGGTTAGCATTTTGGACCTCTATGGTTCCTTCTTAATGTTAAAAGACCACTCTTTTGGCCTCTCATAATATTTTTTTTTCCAATGCATGTGTTATGAACCTTGTTCCTTGAAAATGATAAGAAACCAATAATTAGAGTCATCCTAATATGTGATTGCGCTATAATTTCATTTGCGACTAATCCTACAACCACAATATGCTTCTAGAATGGAAGGCCCTTTGTCCTTAGGTCACAAGTTTCACTTCTAATCCTAAGTGGCACCATAACTTAAAAATGTGACTTGCACTATAACTCGAAATAGTGACTTGCAAGACATGTTTCATTAAAATTGGATTTTTTTTTATAACAAGTGTTAATTTTTCTTAGGCTATATTATTCTTTTCTTTAGATAATTGAATTTCATTATTTACACATTGAATTCACCCCCCACCATTATAACATTATTTAGCAACATATGCAATTATGTAGAAAGAAGAATATCATCAACAATGAAAAGAGACATAAAGGAACAATAAAAGAAAAACATTCACACATAGAGACACCAGGATTTGTTGGAGACTAGGGAAAAACCCCACAAGGGGGAAAACCCTTTCAAGTTATTCTCCTTATTAGATTGTCATTGAATGTTTCAATAAAGAGAGAGTACAATAATATAATACTTTATCCACAAGACTATCCAACAAAAGCAACTAAACAATATCCCAAAGATGAACCCAATAATAATACTAATCAAAGTCATTCTTCACCATCCTATGGTTAACTACCATTAACTGTCTGACTTTGCTGTCAACTGTGGTCAGCTGCCAAAATCAAACCCTAGTTTCCAACCACACGAAGAGAGAGATGTGCATGTAGCTAAAACCCTCCAACCACATGCATAGGCTTGCGTGCTTATGGTTGCAACCAAAAATATCATGTGGAACCCTACGATTGCAAATCAAAACCCTAGATCACTCATGTGAGCTTTGGACCTTGCAATTTCGGATATGTGAAAACCAACTTTTGCGAATCAACCTCAGACCTACGTGAGCCAAAACAAAGAAAGAAGAGTGATTTATGATATCCAAATGAGGGTCACTTGACTTGTATTTATAGGCTTCCAAGGGTGTCCAAATTATTCTTTGGGCTGACCTGTCCTTTTTGTGCACATGGGGGTTTCCATATTAAAATATGTTTTTCCTTAACCAAATTAAATTCTTCCAACGAATAGGAGGGGTCTTCCTTGAAGAGGAAGATTTTCCAACGGAGGGAATTTATCCCTAAGATGCCAACATTAACACTCCCTCTCAGCTAGGGAGGAATTACTGATTTCAACATATGCCCCATCACATGTATCTCATCAACAAACATCATCACTTCATATCTTGACTCATATCTCTTCATCTCTTCTCATCTATGCTTAACTCTTCTTATATCTTCTTCTATCTACTCATATGATAAACACTCTCGATCCTAAAAGAAGAATAATTTTATATGGGGGGGGGATTCTAAGCTACCACCTTCTATTCATCGTGGAGCCACTACTACCACCCGAAATCACTACTAGAGGGGGGCCCAATGCTACAACCCGGGAAACATCAAAGATCTTATCATCAGGGAGCCCTGCTCAACCTGGAACCACATCGGGGAGCACATATCAACCCAGAATCTAATGACAATGAGGAAAGTCCTATGGTACACTCTCACCTCAAGTCATCTCATAGGGGAGCATACGTCTTCCACCCTATGTCAAGAAATAGGCGAGATATAATATCTCATGCATCCTATTGCCTACTGATCTTCCCAATAATGACCCTCAAGAGTCACGTGGTGGAACACCTGCATCATAATCTAGCTTAGGTGAGATACCTGAATTACCAAAGGTAAGGATCACACACGCAAAGCTCTCTCATCCCATTGGCCAGATGGGGAGCGACAACCCCAACAAGCTTGACTTGTGAGTATGATTCCAACTAAGGTTTACTCTTCATAGACCAAGATAGGGGAGCTACATCTTCCACACTATGGGTGACAAATAGGGGATATACCATATCATCCATATATCCATCAATCGTAGGAGTCCTACATCTTAATTCATCACCCTGGGAGCTTAGACAGGGGCAAGAGCTGGCTCATTTTTCTCGAAAAACCCTATTCTCTATAGATCATAAACATATCAATGTGCTCATATATGATACTTCCTTAAACATGTTAGAATTTAAGCTTTTGTGGTAATTTTTTGGAAAAATATGACCTAGATTATCCACAGTACTATGTTCATCTTGTTGACATTTCGAACCCCAAAGGGGATCCATCATCAGGACAGAAAATGAGTGATAGATTTAGAGAATAATTTTCCGACCAAAATAGATAAATAAATACCTAATGAATGATAAATTAAAGTAGAATCATAATGAATGATAAACAATTCACTGAAAATTTAAATCATAATGCCTCATACATTACCAAGGGAAGCAATCGTCTGATTTCATGTTTCTATGGGGCATTACATCAAATATTGTGTTAGAATAAATACATGTTACAAAAGGATACCTTATTCATCCTCCCTCTCACAGAGGCAGGAACTACAAGCCTAAGCTTGTCTCATACAACAACATTGTCTCAACACAAGGAGATATCTTAGTCCCAACAATATATGAGATTTTCTGCCAATCATATCCCACCTTTTATTATCGTAATATATCATTGTGATATCCATAACCTGCTCAAACAACTCTCCACAAAGATTCCTCAACCAAACTACCCTACAACTATCCATGCTAGTAACCATGTACTCAACCTTGGCTATGCTTAAAGCTGCAGACTTCTACTTCCTGCTCATCAAAATGTCATGGTAGATCCTAAGCTAAAGCAACACCCAAATGTGATTTTCCTCTAAAAAATGTTTTCCAATCCATTCAACATTAGTGCATCCATGCAATCTTACATCTCTTGTAATATGTCTTAGACCAAGAATGATCGACCAATGCAAATATCTTAAAATGTGCTTGCCGGTGACCCAATGCGTATGGATCAACTGAATCATGAATTGATTCAGGTTGTTATATCCAATACATATATTTAGACAAGTGTTCACATAGAACATTAATGCCTCAATCAATTGTTGGTTTCCACATCAGGTTCAACAATATCTCTGCATAACTTCTTGAAATTGAATTCCATCAGGGTGTCTAAGGATTTGAATTTCCACTTTCCAAAATCTCAAATAGCTTCATGATATATCTTTCTTTTCCAAAATTCAGAAAGTAATTCATCATGCCAAGATTATTCATCTCAAACTTCAGAGGCCAACTTCCTCTTACTTTGATAATCAAATGCTCATTACATGCCAAGAATAAATCGTCAGCATATAAAACCAAAATCAAAGGCATACCTTGGACCACTTTTGAAGTAGAGGTTCAAATTGGCACATATTCTAGGCTTCACTAGGTATCTCTCAATGCAAACATGCTAGACTCAGAAATTTTGCTTCAAACCAATATTTAATATTGACCAAACCAATAAACTCAGCCTCAAACAAATCAATATTGTGAAATCAAAGTAACCGAGTCTGCTTATCAAGCCTTAAATGTAAAATCAAAGTCATAAAAGTTCCTGCTAATATCATTGTCAATTTCTTCAGACCAAGTGCTAGGTAGATCTCACATTAAAATACCAATTTACAACCTTATCTATTTTCATGTCAACAGCTGTCATTTACTAAGAAATATCAATGCTAAACTTCATCAAGTCATCCTCATGATCATAATCTGAATCATTTATGTCCCTAGATGTCAATGGATACACCAAGGATAAGTCATATAAGTTCCATCCATTCATTATGAGATTAGTGCCTACTGAATCACAGCTATTTACACTTCAACCAATGTGTTAATTCCAATGATGTCAATACGAAATCAATACTAAATACCAATATTAATCATTGAGAGTCACTATGCCCATACTCTCTTGCCACATCAAGGCAAATCATTATTGCAAAATCTGATCAAAACCCTAATTTATTATCAATGTGAATTCAATCAATCCATAAGTCAAAGCATATCTCTGAACTATCAAGCATTATGTCAAAATTTCAATGCTTCTCATCTATATTAAGTCACACCAATAAGTCAAATTTTTCTAATCCCTTGCAACTGTTACCAAATACTGTCATATACTAGCTCAAGTGATCAAGTTAAGGCAAACAACACATTGATATGCATATTTCAGTGCTCTACAAACACAAGATTAGCCAAGACATTCACATTCTCTATAATAAGTCAATCATGATGTAGATCTCAACAAATTCCCTACTCATAGAACTCTCTATCATATGTTCCATGTCTATACGTCTGTCATACGCCTAGTACGGTCTTGGTTTTTGTCATAATATTTTAGTTTTTGTGTCCTACAGGTGCAACCACACCCATAGGCCTTATTCCATGTGGTTTTGAGGCTTATAACCACACCCTTAAGCCTTTCTCCCAATGGTTGGGGCTTGGACTAGGAGACACCTTCTCTACTCAAATCAGAACTTGCTAAAACTTCTTCAACAACATTAGATGGTTATTCATGTCCACAATCCTTTCTTCAATAGTCAAGTGTCCTATGTTCATTTCCTACAAATAATAATAGGTGTTTGGATCTTATGAAGAGTTTCTCCCTCTGAATGGGAAAATTCAATAAACATTAATCAAGACATAAACCAATATATTGTAATATTGTCATGCATCAACATAATTGTTAGATCATGAAATCAAACTATATCATATTCTTAGACATATATGCATCATAAACAAAACATATCAACATATGCTATTTTATCATATGAACATGACATCAAACATTCATCAAGGGTTAGTGTCACATAATTAGGGCAACTGATAAGTGTATCAACATACTTCAAGGATCATAATCACTACATCATTTCTTTATCATATTACTTAATCATTAAGTCAAGGCATCCAATTTTGTCATATTGTCAAATTATTAAGCTTATCAAAACCTAACCAAGGTCAATAAGAGGATCCTGAGAATTAATATTATTGTTACACTTTTATCATCAAGTTTATCATGCTTATCACAAGCGATATCAAGTCACAATATACAAAAAACAATGCATCTAGGAAATTCATCATGTCTAAAAATGCCAAATATCAAGTGCACCAATATATCACATGTACTAGAGATTGAACTTACTTTCATATGCATGCACGAGTCATTTATGAAGGTGATGTTCTTGTCATACCTTAGAGCTTAACTAACCATCCAACATTGCAACTTAATCACAACACTGAAACAATACACTATACATACCTCAAAGTATTCAAATACATGTGAAACTTGTATCTCTTACTTGCATATCATAATTTTTGGATGCTACTTTGAAACATTTTTATGAGGTACCACCAGCTCTTTTCTACCTGCACTAGATTTCATTTCCCACACCTTATATCATACTTAAAAGGATCTTCTTATCACATCTCATTTGGAGGTTAGAAGTATTCACATACTTAAATATGCAGGAAGAAATAATCAAATCACAAAAAATCAACATAAATATAAAATGTACTTATCTTTAACGAGAGGTGATCATCTCCCTCTTGAACCAAAATTCAAGAGTTACTATTGACCATTGTCCATGTAATAATGTTGCCTTCAATATATTTCAACCAACTTCATCAACAACCAGGCCTATTTGAGAGTAACCCATCTAGGGTTACATCAAACTTGTCACAAATGCTAGAATATCTTCACACTGATCATGCTAAGGTTTCTATATTACATATCTCAAAATTTTTTCATAATCTAGAGTTTCTTCCAAACCCTAACCTCATAATATCAATCAAACCATAACAATCAAATTGCCTAGCGTTTCCTTCAAACCTTAGCATTATTTTAGGTCTCCTCCATCTTCTCTTTCTCTCATCAGTGGTGTTTTAACAGGGGTGATCTCAATGAATTTTATTCAACCTACCTCTGATACCATGTTACTTTTTCTTAGGGTTGTATTGTTATTTTCTTTAGATAATTTCATTTCATTGTTTACAGATTGAATTCACCCCATAACATTATAACATTATTCAACAACATATGTAATTACATATAAAGAACAATATCATCAACAATGCAGCAGAACATAAAGGAACAATAGAATAAAATCATGCACACATCGAGACACTAGGATTGGTGAGAGACCTGGGAAAAACCCCACAAGGGAGAAAAACATATCAAATTATTCTTCTTATTAGATTGTCATTGAAATATTCAACAAAGGGAGAGTATAATAATCCAATTCTCTATCCACAAGACTATCCAAAAAAATTAACCAAACAATATCCCAAATATGAACCCAACAATAATACTAATCAAAATCAATGTTCACCAGCCTGTGGTCAACTATCATGAATTTTCGGACTCTACGGTAATCTGTAGTTAGCTATAAAAATCAAACCCTAGTTTCCATTCATAGAGAGAGAGAGACAGATGTGCATGCAGATGAAACCCTCCAACTACATACATAGGCTTGTGTGCCTACGGTTGCAATTGAAAATATCATGTGGCAACCCTACGATTACAAATCAAAATGATATATCACACGTGCAAGTTTTAGACCCTGTAATTTTGAACTTGAGTGAACCAACTTCCGCGAATAAACCTAAGACCTATATGAGCCAAAACAAAGAAAGAAGAATGATTGTTGATCTCCAAATGAGGGTCACTTGACTTGATTTATAGGCTTCCAAGGGTGTCCAAATTCTTCTTTAGACCAACCTGTCCTTTTTGTGCACATGGGGGTTTCCATATTAAAATATATTTTTCCAACCAAATTAAATTCTTCCAAGGGCTAGTAGGGGTCTTCCTTGAAGAGGAAGAATTTCCAAAGTAGGGAATTTGTCCCTAAGATTCCAAATTAACAATAATGACATCACTACAATTGAGTTTTTAGGTTATTTTGAAATTCCAAATTCACTATTAATTTCCAAACTTAATGAAATACATGTTTTTCACAAGAATCCTCATTTGTGACAAGCTTGTTTAGGCCACTGTTGATGCACTATGGAACCTAACCCTAACATCTCAAAATATGACCTAAACCATTGTTTTTTGTTTGCAATTAGTGGTTAGATTTGAAATAATCTAACTTCATGTTTCATTAATGAATATTTTCAAGATGTCATGTAAAATTGATTTAGATTGCCTCAACATATCCTCTTATTATAGAGAAATGGTTCCAACCATCATAAGCGGATCCGATAGAAGTTTTGGCAGAGTGGAAAGTAACATAGAGGGAGTTGTGGACAACCCTCCTAAATTTCCCATATATGGTGATTCTGCTTGCTATATTGAAAAGACAACAAAGCCTACATGGGGTGATATTTATTTAAAGTTTTCTTGGAAGGACATCCCATAGGATGAATAATATTTTCAAGTATACATTAATGTGAAGAAATCCTAGCTACAAAATATTGTTGCACACCCCCTATTCTTCCCCCGTGTATAGACTATATAATGGATTCTTCAACATACAAATGAGGAGAAGTGTATAATCATAAGTGATAAGGGAGAAATCGTGGTAACATTTACAATAGAAAACATTGCAAATTATTCCAAGCTGCCATGATCACCTAAAGATTGTTCACTAGATTTGATGGATCACCTAAAGATGTATTTAAGTCTTGGTGGCAAGATCCAAGTAGGTTTATGAATAGAGAGGATGAGATTTACAAGAATAAATCACTTGAAAGTTTATCAAATACTAGCTGCTATGTTAAATAGGATTTATGGAAAATCAAGCATGAAGACCTTTAAGGAAACCTAGGTTCCCTTGATGCATGCATATAACACTAAAGGGACAATCTTCAATTGCAAAAGTATGTTGACATCCTCCATCAAATCTAACACCCATCCGACAGAGAATCAAACATAGGGGGATAAGTGAGAATTTTATATGGCATCTTACCTATTGGATTTTTTGTGTGGAAAATTTGACTTTGAAGGGATAGGTTTGAATGGAGTCCTGATCAAGAATTACTTGTGCACATCTATTCCAAGGTTTTTTGGAACACGAGATACAAAGGAATGTATGAGAATATTGTAGAATACTTCATATCTCCTCTATATCATGTACTCCTCGACATAGAACCTCCATGCATGTCTGACAAAGCAAAATCTTCTCTACATTATATTGCAGTTTGGTTTCCCATTGGTGATTCTACTTATATCAGTATTTGGTGCCTACAAGCCTCCACATGCTATGCCTACATTTATTATAGACAAAGTAGTATTGTAGGAGGTGGATTACAAACTTAGCACAGGATTTTCCAAGACCTTGGTCAAATACAAGAAAGCTCCACGGCCTATCTTCCCACTAGGTATTGGAGCTTACTCCCTTAATAATCTCAAAGACGCAAAAGAAAAAGATGAAGAATTTTTAGGTTTAGATTTGGCGAATTAAATTTCCATAGATATGATTTGAGAGGCATTTCCATGGGACAATGCAAAGTGATTAGGTATAGTTGGATTTATACTTCAACCACTGAAAAGGAGGAGGAAAAGGTTAAAAATTTAACAACTCTTCCGAGGCACTGAAATAAACTTTGCAAGCTGAAGAGGGAGAGTAGTCAGAGCATGACACTCAAGAGAGCACAAGCTTGGAAGTAAGAGAAGTTATTCCTAAAACAAAACAAGGGAAAGAAAACAACAACGTAAAGCAAAAGAAGCAAAGGGTTGATAAGGAAGAAGCTCAAAAGAAGTAGGAAGAAAAATAATTTCAACGAAAGCAAGAGGAGGAGATAAGAAAGAAACAAGAAGAAGAAGAGAAAATGAAGAAGCCAGAAGAGGAAAAGTAAAGGAAAGAGTCCATAAGGAAGAAAAACATAGAGGAAACAATGAAAAGGAAAGAGGAAGAAACAAAGAAAAATACAGAAGAAGAATAACTAAAGAAGAAAGTAGAATAAGAAGAGAGGAAAGAAGAGGAAGAAAGGAAAATAAAGGAAGAAGAAGAAGCCAAAATGTAGTAAGAAGCACTATCCAACCAACTTAACTTGAGCAATATTTGATCGATTAGGAGCATAAAGATAAATTATCATAAGATACTTGGTTAAAGGGTCCATAAATGCAGTTGGAGTTACCTACCTTGAATGTACCACCACCTACTCCTATCAATGGTGGACATTTCCACATCTCAGGAATTAGGAATAACAGTAGACGAACAAGAGGAAGTATTTGATCTCTCCAAGCTTACTTTCAATCAGGTCAAGTGTAAAATCATGTAAGAGAGGTACAAATGCTTGGCCAAGAATCCAGGAAAACCCATATCGTCCATTACAGAAAGGGAGATAATGATGGACACTACAATGAACCCTAGAATGATAACATCTTCGAGCCATTTTTGCAACTACCACTGAAAGAAACACAAACATATTATCAAAATAAGTTGAGGACTTGAAATCAAAGTTGGAAATTTTTGAGCAGAACAAACTACAGCTAGAAAATGATAACCACAATTTGCTAATCACGCACTCTCAGAGTGAATATTTGCAGGCATCTATCCTTGAATAAGTCAAGGTGTTAGAGGAAGATATGGGTCTAGTATATAATGAAATGCTTTCTTTACATCAAGGGATGGCTTCGTTTACCAACATGCTGAGTGAGATAAAAGAAAGAGAAATGTTAATTAAACTAGCATCCCCAATAGTTGATCTCATATATGAATGGAGCACGAAATACCTTAATGTTCCTGAAGAACTATAGAGGAAAAAATGGACAATAGCTGAAAATGATAAAGTTGATGTTGTGATCAAAATGAAATCACATGAGAAATTGAGTAGAGACATGGAGGGAGTAAGTAAGAGTACCATGGAGCAGTCCCAGCCAGCTTGAGACTAGTCCCAGAGCATGGGAGGAATTCAATCACTACTAATTGGTATATTCATCCATGTCCAGGCCCCGAGCTTTAACGAAGAAGCAAGAGGTTGTATCCATTCTTTGAAAGAGCTTACTTACCAGAGCATTAAGGCTCCTATATAAAGTCTTTCCTTGGGAACGATATTGATGACGCTTTAAAATGGCCACTTATAGGGTGTTTCATAGTGAGCTTGAATCTCTTGTCTAGGTACACATAATACCTCCCATTGGTGCACTAGGTGAAACACGATCAAAATAAGAGGTCAAGCAAGATATTCAAGTAATTTTATATCAGATGAAACAAGCTGCTACAAGAGACAATATAAAGGCTAAAAAAAGTTGATTATGTAATGTGTTGTTCAGCCCGTGAAGCTGCAAATAAAGCTAACACTGTTGTTGAATTAGATGCAAGCTAAAAATCTAAGCTTAAAACCAGATGCATTACAATGCCTCACGAGGTATGGAGATGAAATACAACATAAGATCTTGAAAAGATGGTGAATACAAAGTTTGGAAAGCATATTTTGTCAGATATCTACAGGTGGAGGCTCCAGATCTTTCCATCACTAGAATAACTGAATGAGGATGTTTTATTTCTTTAATTTTGATGTAATTTGTATTTTATTAAAAGTAAAATAAAATTTAGATTAGAGAGTCACATGGAATTTGAAAAGTCATGTAGAAGTTGAAGAGTCATGAGGGTAGGTGAAAAGTCACCCTACTTTATATAAATATACCCTCATGGCCAGATGTCAAAGGACCTTCAGTTTTGGACTCGATTTGTGCATATTATTTTGAGAGCTTATAGATCTTTTTGACAATTCAAGTGGTAGCATTATGTCTCAACTAATGGATTCCATGGACATTTCATGTGATGGTGTTATGGATATTTCAAATTAATTTTAAGAAGCTCTTTGAGCCCCAGAAAACAATTCCGTGCATGTGTTGTTGGGCATCGTGAGACTCCTCTCTTGGTGGTTCGATGGCATATGTTTATGTTATCACGTGTTTGGTTAACAAACTATTTTGTTGATTTAAGCACATATTACATTTCATATTGCATGCTTTTAATGATTTCATGTTTGTTGTCGATTAGGAACTAATTCATAATCAATAAATGAATATTTATTTTTATACTTGCGTTCTAATTGAAGTTTGCTAACATGCTTCTTTAAGATTCATGCCATGTTATTTGGTTGTTGTTATGTATGAAACATATCATATCTAAAGTTTCCATAAATATGTTTTAACTTGTATTTATCAAAATATTTATTTGTTTTCTAATGTTTTTTGTTCATTCCATCCAAAATGAATCATAAAACAACATGGTGGCAGTTGAGTCCACATACTAGATGGGCCTCCCATCCCAAATGGTGTAGAGTCTAGTTTGGATTTTGCACTGGGGAGATTCCCTAACTGTTGGCGATAAAATTTTTCCCATCAATAGATTTGGCACTAAAAGGAGGGCCATTGTTGTATGGATGGTATAACTCCTCATCTTTTCCCTGACACCTTTGAACAACCAACCAACCTTGTTCCCATTCATCGACTCCTTCTACCTGGGAAACACCTGAAATTGAATCCCCTTCACACAGTCCTGATCTAGTATACAAAGTCACTTATGATTAGTTGAGAGCCCTTTTCCCTATTAACCGTAAATACAAAAGAAGGATTGGAATTCTTCTCTTTACATCTATCTTTCCACATAAATGCATGATCCATCCCCATACAACTTGCTAAGGAGTATTAATTAGTATAGTTCAAGAGTTGGTTAACATTTCTTTGGATGATTTAATGGATGTTGTAGAAACAAACTCAGAAGAGGGTATCGAAAGTCAAGTTGACTTTGAGAATCCTGAAGGGGAGAATTTTAAAGGGGAGAATCTTGAAGGGGAGAATCTAGAAGGTGAAAACTAGGGATCCCTTGAGAACGCTGAAAATGTTGAAGGACATGAGAATGGCAATAATTTATAGAATGAAGGGAATTTGTTGAACGATAACGAAGGCTCAGGCTCAAATTCAGTAAGTGACAAAGGCAAAAACAACATGGCCAACAATTAACCATAACCCCGATCGTGGATGACACAATCTGCTCTTGACTCTTCAAGGAATTATTCATGATTTACCTTGCCATCTCGAAAAACATCTCACTAAGTATGACCCAGACAAAGGGATTTCTATGGAATACCACATCAATAATTTTTATCCGTCACTAAGCATTATGAATGTGTAACATGAAAATATTGATTTCATATTGTATCCATACATATTCCAGAATAAAGTTGTTGTATGGTATCATACTCTTGTCGTGGCATATATTAGGACTTGGGATGAGTTTAGAAAATATTTCCTAGAAAAATAGATGTTAAATACATTTCATGACCATACTCAACAAGTTTTCAAATGATGTGCCTCCCCATGATTCTATCTTGATTGAATACTACACCTCAATGTTTCCATATAACATTGATGTGTTCGTTGAGAGGGCAATGAAGACTACTATGGATGAGAACTTTGCTGAAGCCATTTCCGTTGAGAAGGACATTATTGATATAGGATCACATGAGGTACAATATGAAAAAAAGACTACTGGTCAGAAATCTCAACCTTTCTCTAGTAAGTCTAGTAAAAAAGACACATTTTATTTTGAATGTATAGCAAAATCTCTTAAACAATTAACTGATAAGGTGTCTGATTTGAAAAGAAAGACATGTAAAATATCTTATGGCATTAAATATTTTAGCCCTTTCTTCAAAAAAATAACGATCAATTGGCTAAGTCAGCATAAAGATCGAATGTGAATATTAATGTGGAATAATTAGGTATGGAGAATTACTTTATCAACATAGGGTTTTATACAAAATTAGAGGTGACAATGTTATATACATAGTAGATGCATCATTCTACTCATGCCACCCTCAACTAGGTCACTTGATCATTAGGGTTCTAGACCATTCCTCTACTGAATTGAAAGGAGTCTAACTACTGAAAGCATAATGTAAAGGCTAGTCCTAGTGCAGAGAAAGTAAATGCTTTTCAACTCATAAAATGACAAATGCCAACTTGTAAATGTTATGAAAGGACACAAATCTTATGCTAAGTTGCAGAAAGGGAACTATGTTAACTTGCACTCAATCATCTAGCTATCAGGTTTGCTTGAAAACAAAATATTATTCTACCATTTCATAATTCAAGAATGCATGCATTGACTATCTAATTCACACTTGCAGAGTAAATAAAGTTCTAATTGCTAAATTCGGAAATGAAAGAAATAATGCTATCTGATCTTGTAGGAAGGAAAAGGAGTGTAGGGAATGGTCTAGGTGGCTCTTCTGGTCTTGGAGTCTAAGCTGAAGGGTTAAACTACTCCTAAGCTAAGCTAGACTATCATTTCAGGTCAAAACATGGTCAAAATACGCTGCTACAGGTGAGCTACAAGATGTTGCTACATGATTCATGTACTGCTACATGATGTTGCTACATGATTCTTGTACTACTATAGGATGTCCTGAAATGCTACAGGAAGTTCGTTGAGAGGATTTGGAGGATAAGAAGGGTGATATGAAGTGTTTGGAGGGTGTATGAAAGTTGTGGAAAGTGTGGGGAAGGTGATCATCACCCTTAGCCAAGCCTAGTACTTTGAGAAGGGGAATTTGGGCTAATATGGCTTGCTCACGGTGACCGAAAAATAGAGGTTTAGAACATGGGTTGGCATGCATCAACAAAATGTGGAGAAGACCTAAATGGAGTTGGTGGAAGGGGTCCTTTCTTGTAGATCAGTAACCCTGCAATAACACTTGCACCTGTTTCTCTTTTCATTTGCAAATTATTACATGTCAATTTGGAAAAGATGAATTGAATTTGGAAAAGCTTATTTAAATACTGCTAAGAACTTGATCTATGAGATGGGCTACCTTATAAGCTATAAAAATAATGAGAAGAAAAATGACAAATGTAAATATTTCCAAGAAATCATAAACAACTATCTAACTAATACTAAAACTTGATCTATGCAATTAATAAGAAATCAAACTCTGTTTCTGGGTTGTGATTGTGGGGTCCTCTAATCATGATCCCATGAGGGAGATGAGATAGGGGTCACTGTCACAGGATTTTTGATGGATTTTACTCTACTGAACTGCAACAACTAATCTACCCTCTAAGCTAATGGAAACATAAATAAGCAACAACTTAATCAATCTTCTAAGCTAAAAGAAACATGAATAAACTTCAACAATTAATCAACATTCTAGACTAAGAATATATATACAAGAGATGAACTTATGCGGCTAGGGTTGGGCCCTAACCCAAGAGCTTTAGCCCTCTGAGTCAACTCAGTGCTAGATCAAAACATAACTTCTCATTATCATTCAAAAAGTGTCAAATACATCATAGAAATAACAATCAAATGTGCTTCAGCTTAATGGCCTCTTGGCTACAATAAAAATTCGAATCCTAATGAGTCCTTAGATTGTTTATTTATACAAAACCAGAGCTACCAACAAATCCTTACAAAATAGGGATATTTGACTCCCTAACTCGAGAATAGGTGAATCTAACTCTTCCTTGACTTGCATTGGCTAGACTTCTAATGAACTCGGCCTGCTTAGTTTCCAATGACACCGAGTTGATGAGATAGAGTGGGGGATATTCAATTGATTTGAGGAGTTAAGGAGGTGGACCAACTCCTAGAATCTCTCTTTCTTGTCTTGAGTTCCTACACTCAAATCAGCTCAAAATTGCTCCAATTCTTGCATTTAACACACATTAGGCCACATGACATAGTAACACATATTTACTCCTCACACTAAGCATAATATAACAAAATTTGTAGATAAATGTGAGAAAAAGAGAATTTAATAAGCTGGAGAATGGCATTGTGACCCATATAATATACCTATTGATGGGCCTCATCACTTTCCATCAAGCTACTCATTCTGAGAAAACATGCTCGCAGTGGCTCCACAACATGACTATAATTGTAAATAAAGTGCTTGAAGATCAAACTGTTGAAGACCAAGCCAATCAATCAAAAGAGGAAGAAGAGTCCTCTTTGCCTGAAGATAATGTTGCCTCATATGTAATGGTTCCAAATATTGTTGGAGATGATGAGTCTCAATCAGTTAGTGAAGCTTTGGTTGGAGAGAATCCTCTTGCTAATGCTCCTAAGACTTACAATATGAGTAAAGGACTAGTGGATGAACCTAATTTGAATGATAAGAAGAAGATGCTTTTGAGAAGGATATTTCCCCCGAAGACCCTGCTCAAAATTCAAATCCAAAATCTTCAACCGGGTAAGCTTCAAAGAGTACATCAGGTAGTGCTAAAAGTAATTCTAATATGACTGAATAAGCTAGAAAGCCTTTTTAGCCAACAACCTTGACTGAACCATAAAAATATGAGAGTGTATCTTACGGTATGGATTATAACATCGATCCAAAGAAATTTTGAGCAAATATATCACTCTTTCATCTAGCCTTGCTGCCCCGGAAGAGGGAATTGACTATCAAAACTTTCGAATCCTTGCCTTTAGCCTGCAAAGCCACTTATTCTTCCAAGAATTCTTCTTCTGGTCAATCTAAAGCCTTGGTAAGCCTTGAATATATTGTTAACGTGATGAATGTTAATTCACGATCTTTAGTACCTCCCTTTTTATTTACATTTGATACCTTCAATTGAAACGTGCATAAAAAATCTAGTTAACTTCGATGCATTAACAAATGTCATGCCTTTTTATGTTTGCAAAAGGATCGATGCTAAAATAGAGAAAATATAGGCAAAGATCATTCAACTTGACATATCTCAGGTACAAGTCATGGGGGAAATCAACAATGTGTTGATTAGATTGTCTTTCAACTCAAGGGTTCATCAGTTCATCGATATTGTGGTTGTTGATATTCCTGAGTTATATGGTATTCTATTCAGTAGAAACTGGTCTAATAAACTCCAAGGATGTTTTTCCACAAACTAGTCCCATTTTTGGCTCCCATATAAGGGAAAGAACAATCAAATTAGGGTCAATAGTGTGCCACACATGAAGTATACAACTGCTAAATTAGAGGAACCCGATGAAACTATTAGTATTGCTGAGGAAGAATTGGGAAATTGTTTCTTAGAATCTGATATTGGTTGCTACCAAGCCATGCCATCACCCCTCCCATCAGATACACAATTGGAACTCATTCCTTGTCCTCCAACTGATATAAATGAATCATGTATTATAGATGTAAATAATTTTAGTTTAGATATAAATCAAGTAAATATAGAATTGCAGACTTTGTATTATGATGGATCAAAGATGCAAGATGGAGCCAGTGTAGGCTACATCCTAATGGATCCCAAAAAGAGAAATTTTCTAATTTCTTGTTGTTTATAATTTCAATCTACTTACATCACTACCGAATACGAGGAGTTGATTTTTGGACTAAAGAAATCCATTGAACTGAAGGTAGAGTGTCTAAAGGTAATTGGTGACTATGAGATTATCACTAGACATGTATGTAATTCTATTCATTGCCTTTCACCTCATTTGGAAAACTACGAAGAAGAGGTATGATGATTGATTTCTACATTTAAAGTTTTTGATATTAAGTCAGTGCCAAGAATTAATAATGTCACAACTAATACATTAGCTAATGTTGTTGCTAGGTTTACACCGCTTAGGGATGGTTTCTATATAGAAATAGTTTATAAACCTACTATCCCAAATAATGTAACTAACAAATGCATTTTCAATGATGTTCAATGGATTTTGGACTTTCTTGCCAACACAAATATATTCAAAGACACAACCATAGATGAAGACGAACACGATACAACCTTGTAGGAAAGAGCTAATGCACGAGAGGGAAATCCAATGCCCAAATGTGTTGTGTCACTTGAGAAGTTATTCAACTTGCATAATTGATTTAAAGGACCTCCTAATGCGAAGACTCTAAGTTCAATGATATTCCATGAACAAATCAATCTCAAGGCAAAAGAAGACCCTAAGTTCATCAATCTTGGTACCTGTTGTTCCTGGGAGGAAAGATGAGCTTTCATTAAGCTATTCAAACAATATCAAGATGTTTTTTCCCAAACTTACAAAGACCTAAAGGCATATGACACAAGGATTATTCAACGTGTCATTCTGATTAATGATGGGGTCTAGCCTCTTTAGCAAAAATTGAGAAAGGTACATCCAACACTTAAGCCATTGATACAAAAAGAATTAAAGAAGTTGTTGGATGCACAAATTATTTTAAAGTCAAGCATTCAAAGTGGGTCTAAAATCTAGTCCCTATAAGGAAGAGATTTGGAGAGATCCGCTTATGTGTCAATATTCGAAATATCAAATGAGATTTATATAAAGACAACTATCCAGCGCCTTCCATGGCAAAAATATTTCGATCAATTTTAGGTTATGAGATGTTCTCACTATTAGATGGAATTTTTGGCTATAACTGGGTATTGATAGCTGAGCTAGATAGATTAAATACACCTTTCAGAACCAAATGGGGAAAATTTTCTTTTAGGCATATGCCCTTTGGACTTATTAATGTTAGAGCTACATTTTAAAGAACAATGGATATTGCATTTAGAGGACTGATTGGTCATAGTGTGGTGGTGTATCTCGATGGTGTCACAGTGATCTTGAAGAAAATATTAGATCATTTACGTCATTTGAGACATTTTTGAGTGTTGCAGAAAATATGGCATATCACTCAATCTTAAGTAAATAATTTTTGTCGTGTCCAAAGGGAATCTTTTAGCACACATCATATTGAAGAGTGGTATTACGGTTGATCCTGAACGTGTGAAATCCATCACTCAAATTCCGTATCCAAATATGGTAAGAAATCCATGCAATCATTTTTGGGTAAAATTTGAATTTTCTTTGAAAGTTTTTTTCAAATTATGCCCAAATTGGGAAGCCAATGCAAGATATGATTAAGAAGGATGCAGATTATAAATGGAACCAAAAAGACAAGGAAGATTTTATGCAAATCAAGCAAGCTATAACTAAAGCTTCTGCTCTATAAAGTCCCAATTTCAACAATGATTTCATGCTCTATACTTTTTCTTCAAATTCTTCATTAACAACTTTTTTTACTTAGAAAGATGACCAATTATACAGGTATGGACAAGAAAGCTTACACTGTGTACAAGGATGTTAAACACTTTAGGCCTTATATTCTTAAAATTCATGTTATAATGTTCGTTCCTCATCTCACAGTTAGATCTTTGTTTGTGTCGCAAGAATTAGGGGAACAAAGAGCCAACTGGATGAATTTATTACAAGAATATGATCTTGAGTTTAAGTTGACTCATATAGTAAGAGGTCATGGCTTATGTAAGATTGTTGCTGAAGCCACAAGCCCACATGATGAAGAATGTTAGGATGGGAGAAATAGATTGAGATGTATAATAAGATTTTTCACCCACACCTAGTATGTCATCATCTTGGTATGCATAATTAAGGCAATATCTAGAACAAGGAGCTTTTCCTTCTCATTTATCAACAAAACAATAAAATGGCATCAGATTAAAAGCCTCTTCTTATCAATTGGTCCATGAAGATATATTTCGTAAACACCATAATGGGGTTTCATTGAAATTTTTGGAATCGTCTGATGCTGAGAAGGTATTAAAGGAACTTCATGGAACGACAAGAGGACACTATGCTGGTGCTATGACAACATAAGATTATGAGGGCATGTTATTATTGGTCTACATTGTTCAAGGATGCTCATGCATATGCACATAAATTAGTGGTATGACAATAGTGTGCTGGAAGATAAAGATGGTCAATTTCTCCACTATAACCTATCACAATCAAAGAACCATTTCAACAGTGGGTCTTAGATGTCATTGTAGAAATCACTTCGCTTTCATCAAAACAACACAAGTATATTCTCACACCCACATATTATTTTACAAGGTGGGTTGAAGCTATTCTCCTCAAACAAGTGAACAGTAAGGAGGTAATCCAATTTCTCAATCAAAATATCATTACCAGGTTCAATGTCCCAACCTCAGTTGTCTTTGATAATGTAACATATTTCTCATAATTAAGGTTGTATGATTTTGCTTTGGAAAATGGGATATTATTGAAGCATGATGGTAATTATTACCCCCAAGGAAATGGACTAGATGAATCCAAAAATAAAAAATTGATCCTTATCATTAAGAAATTTTTGTTCACTCAGTAGGAAAATTGACATAATTCTTTAACAAATTCTCACTAGGCTGATTGAGTTACCCCTAAACCTTCTCTTTGAACTTCTCCTTACTTCCTTGTATATGGAAAGGAAGAAATCTTGCCACCCAACCTATACCTACTTGTTTTACAATTATCCCAAGAATCCCGTGGTAGGTCATGCCCAATTATGCAAGGTAGGATTAACACCTTGTTAAAACTTGAGGAAGAAAGGCAAAAATCCCAGGAAAAAATTTCCTCTCAATAGAATCGGTTAAAAACATGGCTCGACAAGAAATATGCAGGAAATATGGAATTTAGTATGGGAGACCTTGTCTTGAAGTGGGATGAAGCCCATGAAGGCAAGGGTAATCACACCAAGTTCTAATCCCTCTAGATTGGTCCATATAAAATCAAAGAAAACTTGGCCAACATACTTATCGTTTGCAAACCTTAGATGGGAAGAATGAGTCCCTTCCCATGAGTGACCAAGACCTGAAGTTCTATTTCTATTAGTAGCCCTTGTAGCTGATCTCATTTGCGTACATATTACTTTCATGTCATCTTTATTTCATGCATTTTATTTCGTGTCACACTTTAATTTCCTCTCGTTTCCTTATGTATTTACTCTTAGTTTCACTAAAAACCTCTCTACATAAATAAAGGCTTTGTACATAAATAAACTATCTTGTGACAATATTAATAAGTCAAATGTTTAAAAGAGATTGCGGTAGTTACTCAATCATTGGCTGAAATTAGATCTCTTTATACTGCTTAGTCTGGAAACCAACCCCTCCTTAGTGTTCAAAATAGATTGCATATATGGGAAGTCAACCTTTATAATAAGTCCACACTGGCAAAGAAAAAAGCATAAATGTCATAAGCATAATAAAATACTAGAAATCTCTAAACATCAAAAGTTTTCTATGACTATTCAAGTTGTATTTTACAACAAATCTCAGCCTATGTCTTAATGATTGATGCTATAACTTATAAGAACTAAAACAATTACAAAATTAAAATTCATCAGAGGAGGGGTAATACTCTAAGGGAGGGATGGGATTACCTTCTCCTTAACAAAACTTGGAATTTGTGAATCTAGAGCGTCAATAATATTGGACGAGGTTAGGCGAGGGTTCTTTGGGACTAGAGTATGATTTTCCTTGGAGCCTTCTGAGCTCCATGATCAATCCCCATCTTCTAGGCATTCTCCCCTTCATGTCGAAACTTTAACTGATGTGGTGAGCTTAAAGACTACTTTGATGAAGGCGTTAAAATTTCATTTAAATATTGAAAGTTGCTTCTTCAACTCTGTTATTTCAAAGCTCTTTAGTGTAATGGCCTACACGACCATGGCTTTCATGGTCCAATACATTTATAATAGTCTAAAGTACCTTGTTTCCTTGGTTTGAGTGTTGCTAGGGTATTACACCTAGCCTTGTGTCTTTTCTAGAAGCTTCTCTAAGTCCATGTTTTGTCATAACCATTTCACCTTAATGTTTGTCATATCAATGGACACTTTTCCCTCGATGTGAGACCCATAAAGAAACTAACAACGAGCTCATTTTATATCCTTTTCCATTCACATTACATGCCTCAACCTTGTCTCTCTAATTGAGACACACCCCCAAATTTAGACATCAACTTCTTCCCTTTGTTATTCCTATGATGGGTTGGTGCCATGATTCTGAATCCCTTTGCACTTATAGTGTGCTCAGATTTGTCTTCCATCACCTGTAATCTCTTTATACACAACTTGCAATTCTTGTGGATGCTGATGTGGAAATGAATGAAGCAGAGTGAAAAAAAACTTGTTACTAATAAAGTTTGAATAATATCCCACCAACAGTGATACCTCATCATTCAATGAATTGGGAAAAGTACCCACATACCATTATGCCAGTCTACTGCGATCTTCCTTGAATATGACACTACATTCATGGTGATAGTCCTTGTCATGAAGCAAATCTAGGCTTCTATCCTATGGGAGGCCTTGGAGACATGTGCCTGCTCAAGGCATGAAATAGACAAACCACCTCCTTTGCTTGGGTCGTTAGTGGTTATTAGTCCCATGCTTATGAATGGAGGTGGTGTCATACTACAAACACAAAGGAAGAGATATGTGAGGGAGCTTGTATAGGGAATTCTATGCAGAGTTACAATGAGCCTTCACCACATTGATCAACTCCACCATGCATGGATCCGTCTTTGCCACCTTACCCTGCCTTACCATTTATTCAAACTATGTGTTGTCACCCCATCCAAAACTTATTTGAAACTTGCACTTATTTAAAAATAAATTATAATTTAAATTTTGAATATTTTTTCTCAATATTATCATCTAATTAAATTAACTATTATTTAAATTTGTTTATAATTTTTTTTTTGTTTTTTTGTTTATTTATTAATTCAAAGTTTTAATAAATAAGAAAAGGTCACAAGTACTCTATTTTAAATTATTGTTAAGATACAAACAACATATTATGCTACAAAAATTGTGTTCACCTTTAAATGAGAATATCTACTCTGCCAAAATTTTTAAGATTTACATTTGATCTCATATATTTTTGCAAGCACATGTGTACACAAAAATAAGCACATACATTAGCACGTCACTGTATAGGATTAAGATAACACCATCTAAATAGTTATAATTGTTTTTTCTTTTCTTTTTAAAATTATAGTTATTTTCAAAATTAATTATAAATTCTAAACTAGGATAATCGTAGCTAAAATAATTCGAGAATTTGCTCTGCAACCCTTGCAGACCTGAACCATTGCCATGCCCTAAACCTAAAACAAGAACCTGCATTCTTGACATCTCCAGCAGCTCCAATAGGTTGTGTGTCGTTATACAGGCCGAGATGACAGACGAAGACGGGGGGGTGGGGAGAGATCCCCTCCTACCGGTATGTTGCGGTGGGAGACTCATGCCACAAATCAAATACTCAGCCACAAGCCCAAGAAACGAATCCGACAAATGGCCCTGTCCTCAGGGCGTGATGGCAGGCTCGAAGTAGGGGGAAGTGCCTGCCGTGTGTGGTAGAGAAATCGATATTTGTTATCCCGATGAAAAAACTGGAAAGATATAGAAGCTTCATGAAGTACCACACGATGATTTGAAAGTTCATAGGAGTGTGGCCAATGGAGAAAGACCTTATTAAGTGGATACAACAGAAATGGAAACCATAAGGCCACATCAAACTCAAGCTGGGAGCCAGAGGCTTCTTTATGGTAATCTTCTCAAACCTGCAAGATAAAGAAAGAGTATTTGAAAATGGCCCCTATTTCCATTATAATGCTGGTCTGTTGATGCGATATTGGGAGTAATGTTATGACCTTGATAAAGAGAAATTCTTGACAACCTCGGTATGGGTAATACTTTTTGGACTCCCAATGGAGTTTTGGGATCCAAAAATATTAGAGGGAATCGGGAACATAAAAGGAAAATTTGTCAAAATAGCCGAAACCACAAAAAGAGGTCGATATACATCTTATAAGAGAATCTGCATGTATATGAACATAGCAAGACCCATACTCGAATCAGTAGAGCTAGAATACCATGAAGATGTATGGCAACAGACCCTGGACTATGAGCATATTCCATTCAGATGCCGAAGGTGCCATGAATATGGCTATTTATTCAAAGAATGCTGACTAAACCAGGAAGGTCCAGAGCTAAAGGAAAAACAATTGAAGATCCCACAGGAAGGAAATGAGGGGTTCCAAGAGGTTAAGAATAAGAGAAGGCCACAAAAGGGACTCCACAACCCAGAAAAAGAAAACCAAGCTCAATCGAGTAGTAAAAACAGATATGAAGTACTATAGGTGGAAGAAGAAGCAGAAAATGAAATCCAACCCATGGATTTATAGGAAAAAGGAAAAGAGAGCAATTCTAGTCAAGCAAAAACAACACCTAAGCGGAAAGCTCAAAGAGATCTCACAGATAAATATGAATAGGTAGGTATGGAAACCAGTATAATGGAAATCAATCCAAGCAAGGGGGAGGAGCTCAGCATTGAAGAGGAAGTCCTTAAGAAATTGCTGAATGAATGGAGGCACTTAGATGAAAGATTTATTCTGGAGGACCAAAAGAAACTGTACAAAGAGACCTTTCAACAATACCAAGCCAAACAAGGACAGGGACAGGTTGAGATCGCAGAAAAACTGGGAATGCACCAGGAAAACCCCCAGGAGTATCAAAACAAAGCAAAAGGTGGGAAGAAAAGAGGCTGGAGAAATTTACAGGAATCGATACAGATAATGGGAGAAATGTTGGTGAACACAGGCAGGGTGGTACCTCTATCAACGGTATATTGACAACTTAACAAAGTCTCCCAATGATAGTAATATCCTGGAACATAATAGGCCTAAACAACCGAGGAAAACATAGATACTTAATGGAGCAATTGAAAAAAGAAAAGCCACAAATTATGCTTCTCCAAGAAACTAACATAACAGGAGAAAAACTAGAAGAGATTCTCAGGATGATGAAACCAAGGCATGAGGCAGTAACAACAGATGCAAGAGGAAGTGCAGGAGGGATAGAAATATTGTGGAACCCAACATAAGTAAAAGAAAATTATTGGATAGGGATGCAACACATCCTCACAGGTCGGTTCCGCAAACTAGGAACTAAAGAATGGTTCATGCTCTCAACTGTCTATGGACCACACATACCAATTGAAAAGGAAAACTGCCTAAAAATTATAAAGACCCTAAACCAAATGCATGACGAAAAGCTATGGCTGATAGCAGGTGACTTCAACCTGATAACATTGTTAGACGAGAAAAAAGGAGGAATTAGAAGGGAGGATCCAGAAATGGAATAATTCAAGGACATCCAAGAAGAGCTACACTTGGTGGACATCCCAACAATTAATGGAAGGTATACATGGAAAAATAGATGAGGGGGAAATAGGAAAATTGCGTCCCGCCTTGAAAGATTCTTGGCAACATAAAACCTCATCAGAAAAGATGTTTACTATAAGGCATCCATCCTACCATGCTCGGGCTTAGATCATTGGCCGATTAGATTAGAAGTGGATATGAAACAAGGGCAAATGAAGAGACCCTTCAAGTTTGAATCTTTTTGGTTAAGAGACCCGACCTTCCTTGGAAAACCGAAGGAATGGTGGAAATAAAGTGAGAAAGAAGGAAGAAACCTAATGCATACTTTCCAAATCCGCCTCAAAGATCTAAAGGTAAAATTAAAAAATGGAACAAGGAAGAGTTTGGTAACATACAACAGGATCAGGAATTGATTCATGTAAAGATGAGGAAGGTGCAAAAATAGATAATAAATGATGGAAAAACTGAAACCCTAGTGGAGGCAGAAGGACAACTGCTAAATAAATTAGAGGAAAGGAGGCAGTAGGAAGAGATCATGTGGAAACATAAATCAAGAATTCAGTGGATGAAGGAAGGTGAAAGGAATACTAGATTTTTTCACAAAATAATGATTCAACACTGGCAACATAACATGATCTTCTCCCTAGTGGACCAGGAAGGAAATCATCTTATCCAAAAGGAAGATATGCAGAACTTGCTAGTCCACCACTTTCAAAACTTGTTGACAGAACCCAACATAGATAGGATAGAGAATATATCGATATTAACTCGGCATATACCCCAATTAGTGAGCAGGAATCAAAACCTGGCCCTACTAAGGGAAATCACCAAGTTTGAGGTGGAAGAAGTTATCAAAGGCCTTGCAAAAAACAAAGCACCAGGCCTAGATGGGTTCACAGCCGAGTTCTTTCAGGCAACATGGCCGTTCATGGGAGATGATATTGTGGAAATCGTGGAGGAGTCTCGATGCAATAAAAGAATGCATCCGGCCCTAAATTCCACTTTCCTTGCTCTTATCCCCAAAACCGACCACTCGAAAGAACTGCAAGGATTCAGACCAATAGCTCTCTGCAATGTAATATATAAAATCATGGCCACAATCATGGTGAATCACCTCAAACCTATCCTGCCTGGATTAATCTCCCAAGAATAGACATGCTTTGTCAAAGGGAGACAAATTGTGGATGGAATTGTTACGGCTCAAGAGGCAATACACTCCTTGAAGAGCTAAAAAACAAAAGGGATGATGATAAAACTAGACTTATCGAAAGCTTATGACTGCCTAAGCTGGAAGTACGTACAAGGTATCCTAAAGGTGTTTGGCTTCGATTCTAGATGGATAAGCTGGATATCGTCGATGATATCGATCCCGGTGTTCTCAATTCTCCTCAATGGATCTCCCACAGAGGTGTTCAATGCAACCAGGGGGCTTAGACAAGGCAACCCAATGTCCCCATTCCTGTTTATATTGGCTGTTGAAGGATTATGAAGATACGTAAAAGAAAAAGTGCAAGGCGATCAATTTATAGGTCTCAGAATGTGGGGCAATGATTTTCTGTTAACACATCAACAATTTGTTGATGACATAATGATATTTGGGCAAGCAACCCTCAAGGAAGCCAGAGGCCTGATGGAAATCCTGAATGATTTCATGAGCGCCTTTGGGACGAAGACCAATAAGGATAAGTCAAACATCTTTTTCTTCAATACTACAACCCCATCTCAAGCCTTTCTAGTAAGAATTATAGGATTCTGCATTGGCAATCTCCCTTTGAAATATTTAGGAATTCCGCTAAGTGTACACCAAATCAAAGTGGAAAATTGGAAGACTCTACTGGAGAAAATCCAAGGGAGAATGCAGAACTGGACCTTCAGATCACTGAATATGGCAAGTCATGTTATATTGCTGAAAGCTGTGCTTCAGTCAATTTCGATCTACCAACTATCTAGTCAAGATGTCCCCAAAACAGTGTGTCAAGGGATGATCAACATCTTCAAGAAATTTCTTTGGAAATGGTTAAAAAAAAATAAAAAAATGGGACTTGCTATCATGGAATTGGCTCAGTAAGCCATTAAAAGCAGGAGGGTTGGGTCTCAGAGACCCGTATGCTCTAAACCAGGTCATGGGGCCAAGCTATGGTGGACATGGATTCAAGGAGGAGTTGATCTATGGAAGGAAATATGGGGGAGGAAATATGGAATGCCAAAATAGATCAAAGGAAGGCTAAGAGTCCAGGAAAACACCAAGGGATCAGCCATATGGAATTTAGCATTAGAAAATAGGGAACTGATAATAACTCATAGCTTCTAGGAAATAAGGGCGACAAAGCCAATTTCTGGAATGAGGCATGGCAACAGAGAGAAAAGTTACATAATAGACCTGATCTGGGGGCAATATTTCAATTCACCAATAACCCCTCAAAACAGACAGTGATTTTTTTTTGGAGCTTGGACACGGGAGAACATTGGAGAAAATGGAAGCAGAAACAAGATTGGCCAGATGCTCCTAAATCCATTCAGTCGGAAACATATGAGAAAGAGATGGAAACCTGGAAAATTGCAATCTTAGAAGGTCTAGATATAATAAGATGGGGGTGCAAAATCAAAGGGATGTTCACCATTCAAGAAGGCTACCACCTACAAGCAGCACACCACCAGCAACAAGAGCCACCTATATGGGAAAGAATCCGGAAAGGCAAATTATGGCCGAAAATTGCTATCTTCCTGTGGATAACTCGGCATGATAGAGCACTCACTCGGGATCAATTCCATATAAAAGGTCTGTAGGGACCATCGGCCTATAGCACCTGTGGAGGACACTCAGAATCAATGGAACATCTAATAAATGCCTGCAGCTACAGCGAAATCCTCTGGCAAAACCATGAACAAATTTTCAGTTTTAGTGAGAGGGATCAAACAAGCATGAAATAAATATGGATAAATGGAGAAAGAAGCCTTACCAGAACCCCATTCTGAACTGCGCTTGGTAGATTTCATTAGGATTCCTACCCTGGGTGGTGTGGATGGAAAGAAACAAAAGAATATTCAAAGGGGAAAAGAAAACAACAGTAGAATTATGGGGAATGATTGCCCAGAATATAAGAGAAACGATCCTAGCTAATAACTAGTACCCAGAGGATTGGGAAACTAATCCCCAGGAAGGTCGAATAATGGAAGGATTAAGACTAAAACATAGCATGCTGGATCTTAACTCGTGGAGACAAAAATCCCCTCCCTGCGAGTCTCCAACCATTTTTGTGCGGCCTCAGAAAGACTTCATTAAACTCAACTTTGACGGAGCTGCGAAAGGGAACTCGGGGGCGGCTGGATCTAGAGGAGTGTTAAGAGATGCAAAGGCAATACCATCCGTCTGTTTGCTATGGATTGTGGCATTGCGAGCAATAATGAAGCTGAGATCTATGCACTGAAGCGGGGGTTAGAAATCGCAAAGAGGGAAAGTTTTCAGAGAATTGAGGTGGAGGGAGACTCGAAGCTGGCAATAGAAATAGTGAAAAAACTACAACAAGGAACTAAATAGGAGAAAATAAGCCAAAGTTGGAGGACGACACGGCTAGTCCAAGAAATAGGAAATCTAATTCGAAGGATAGATTACATTGTTCCGACGCATGTCCGCAGATCGGGTAATGTGGCAACATATAAACTAGCCAATTAGGGGTGTGGGAAGGCAAGAAACAACCTTGATATAAGGAGAGGAGTTAAACCAAATGGAAGGCATGAGAAGTTTAGAGGAAATCCTAAGACCTGACAAGGAGAAGGGAGAAAACACCCGATTGGGTGCGAAAGGAATGATGAAGTAAACGAATGAGAGGTGGGCCATAAGACATGGTGGGTCGATGGGGGATCAGTCGCCCAGTTGGCTTGGAGGGTAGAGGGAGAATAGGTCAGCAAGAGGCCATGAGAGAAGGTAAAGGGAAATGGGGCAAAAAGCAGTACAGGGTAGAGACAGATGTGCATGAGGGAAAAGGGGAGAGGAGAAGGACATGTGTCAAGTGTGGTAGAGGGAGAAAGGCAATGGCAGTTGGCAAGTGGCAATGTAGATGGAGTAAGCTTGCGGTAGGAGTAGCTGGCAGTAGGAGAGGATTAATGAAGGGAAATAATGGAGATGTCAGAGAAACCCCATCTCGACAAATCAAGTAGGAGAATGGGTGGCAAACAGAGGACAAAGGCACGTGGTGAGTCCTTCAGGCGGCAGGCGAGGCAGGTGGCCAAGAAAACAAAAAGGTAAGATAGTTAAGCTAAGAGGCATTTTCATGCAGAGAGATAAGTCATGACGTGCAGCTGAAGGTGGTGGAAGTGGAGGGCTGGAGGATGTCGAGCATCGACCGGTTTTTGTCTACAAGAACTGGTATGTTCTCTCTGCTCTCACTCACGACTATTTGGCAAACATGTTTTTAGAAGAGGAATGTTGGTTAATGGAAATGATACCCCCGGATGAGGCCACTGTTGAGACCTTCTGTTTCTCTTGGGGTTCTGGCTTGTTACGCTAGAGAGAATTTATCAGGATTGTCATCTGGGGAAGGGGGTTCAAGAACACTGATATTGGTCTTAGGGTAGATAGGTCCCAGCGTATTGCGGTCTACTGGGACATCCTTTGGGGGTTCCACAACAATGGCAGGAACAAACCTATCAAGTTGTTTTGGTTGAGTATGCGGCATGGGAAGGAAGGTGTCCTAGTTAAGTGCGGAGGGATAAAAGCATCCCTTGATTTTGTGACAAGGCTGATAATCTTCCATCCTGAGTCAATCCTGGATCCGGACAAGGGCCGTGGGAACAAAGGCAGTAATTGGGGTAGCAATCGGGGTAGGGATGTAGCTCTGAGAAAATCTCTGTCCAGCTCCTTTGTCGGGACCCAGGGTATGGTTGCAATTACATTCATCCATCCTAAGAATTATTCCCTTGGCCGCTAGGGTGGTGACACTTAGGGTAGGGAAGCATTTATAGTTGGGTGGAGAAGCAGAGAAGCCTCGTGGGCACTGGGTAACTGGGTTCTTCAAATCTCAATGGGAAACCACCGGAATGATGAGGAGGTCAGAAGCCTCCAATTCTCTGAGGAGGGAGGGGCGAATCCAGGTGTTAATGGGGGTTATCATAGTTCTCTAGGTAGGGAGTGACTAAAAAATCTCGAGCCAGAGAAGCCCCACTCGGAAGGGGGGAAGCATGAGGCTACTTTGTTTAAAATTCAGATGCTGACTTACAAGGTTATTTTCATAGTTTCTGTTTTAGGTAATATAACAAGTAGAGTGTAGAGAATTTTGGAGTCTCAGAACTCAATCCATGCTCCAGCCCAGGAACAGGTACGCCGCTCAGAAAAGGAGGAAGAAAGCCAGAAGGAGGTTAGGATGGCAAAGGAAGGTAACCAATCGGGAAAGAAAGTAAACAAAGGAATGGGAAAGGCCAGAAAAAATATGAAAGGATTGGAACCGACTTCTAGCAGAGGACCGAGTAAAAGAGGCAGGAAAACTGGGAAGGAGAGTATGCAGAACCTAATCAATGCATACGTCGTAGGAACACCGCTGGAGGTGAAAGCAGTAATATCTGAATGGGAAAGAGAGCTAAACAATAACATAGCAAATCAAGAGATTGAGGTAGAGGATTGGGAAACACTGGTTAAAGACCCTAGGAATACCAGAAGACACCAAACGTTGTTCCGCCAAATAATTCAACAATACTAAGTCATGAAAAACATCCTAGCCCGTGTAATGACAACCTATAAAGAAAGAGAAGAACCAGAGAAAGATAGACCAATTGAGCCAAGCATGAAGGATATGCAAAGGGAGATCTAATCTGTCCAATTGCAGCTATATCACAACAACCTCACGATGAACAAGATTGAACAAAGCCTTTAGGATATGAAGAGAAGTGAAATATCGGGTTCAAGCGTGAAAGCCCCAGCTTCGGTGTGTTAGAGCCTAGATTTGCCTCAAGCTGAAAAGGCAAGGTTCTAGGTCCACATCAAACCACGCTCAACCTCATAGCTAGCCCTACGAGGACAGGAGAGGGCTCTCTCTGGGTCAATCTCAGCGAAAAGTGTTTCAATGGGGCTTGAGATGACTTAAAATGGGAACTGATTTTAGGCTAGTAAATAAATATGAAAGAGGTAATTTATTGAATGACTGAATTTTCTGGGCTGTATGGGACAAAGGACAACATGAGCTGGGAAATTAAATCAAAGACACAGAGTATTTCGTGAGGCAAGATAGGTAGGAGGTTTAGCAATTAAATTTAAATAATATGGAGTGGAAAGACTGTTGAGAGGTTGAAAAGGCCATAATAAATGAATCCTTTTCAGACAGAAGAAGAGACACAAAGCATGAATGTCTTCCCAAGGCAGAGCAGTAAACTAGATTCTACCTTTCTTACTTAAAAGCATTCAACTGGAAATGATTATGAATGAACTGTAAAAAATAAGATACATATGAAACAGAAAGAAGAAACATATGCTAAAAATCATACCACATGAATCTCATGAATCAGAGCTGCATCATTTTATTAATTTCCCGGCCAAACTGTACAGTGAAGCGCTGAGTTTTTCTTCCACCCTTTTCCCAGAAATCAGACCCTTTACAAATGATTTACAATACAATAAATAAACCTAGAGGTGGGAAAATAGATCGATGAAAATAGGGAGCTATTTCAACTGAAATTATGAAGATAGAAAAAGAGCCATTCATCTGTTCTAAAGACAGAACAACGTTCCACTTGAATTTCTCTGATGACTAATTAAAAGGCAAAAACTATAGCGTAGATCCCATGAAATCGTGACTGAGGACAAAATAGGCAATCCGTTCCTATCTATCTACTGTGGTAGATATTCTTCGTTTTAATTTTGGCTTTCGGTCTTTGACTTTTCACCTTCCCTTTGTCGTTTGAATAAAAACCAATTTTTATAATTAGCATCCTTTGCAACATTTGGGGCGCTTTCATTTGGATCATGTAATTGGATATTTCGTTAGGCAAGTTGGCAATGTCCAAGAGATTGAATGAAAAGACTAGAAAAGCATGCAAGGAATAGTAGAGCCATGGTTTAGACCCAGAAGCAGCCACAGTTCCAAGATTGAGAATATCTCTTGCCCTTCCCCAAAAAGGAGACTTTAGAAGGCTTGCTAAGATGCCAGGAAAATCCAAAACATATGTCGTTGTAAGGACAGGTTGCGTTCCTGTTGGATTGATATTGTAAGGAATGTAAGGTTCAACCTCAGGAAGTGAAGCCCCCTCTTTGACAGTTGGTGCTAGCTTGAATGCATAATACTCCAACTTGACCTTCCTACATCCTTCTATGACCAATACTGCCCACATGGTAACAAATGTAAAACCCCCAACAGCACAACCACATAAGGCACCCAGTTTACACCACTGCTTGAGAGCCTAGCCAACATCTTATACAATGTATCTAAATAACAAGCCAATATTCCAACACATATAATCAATGATGTCCCATGGCCAAGTACTCAACAAAATGTGTTGAAACCTATGACTAGCAGAATATACTGAATATGGAAGAGAGTGCAATGCAATCGTCAATGCTTCCAGGATTGCAACTGCCAATGGAATCCACCAGATATATCCCTTAATTTTTTCATTCCCATCCATCCCCTCTTTTAGCAGCTTAATCAGAGGCAGAATAAAATAGAAAAGCACCTGCACAATAATAGATGAAAATATGTATGGAATGATACCCAACTGGAAAATAGAGAGCTTGAGCTCTGCAGACAAGTCACCAAGTTCATCAACAGACCCAGAAACAAACCAAGATAATCTTCAGGAATCAACCGATGATCAAACCCTGGCAAAGGAATACAATAACCAACACGACTCGCTCTAACCAAAACCACTGTTATAAATAATCTCCGTCGAGTTTCATTCTTAAAAAATGATTCTATCACATTGTTGATCTCCGACCCTAACCTCACTAACCCGAGATATTTATTCTTAAACTTCTTTCATTTATTGCTCAGTGCCCCATCTAAAATATTGTTGTACTGTGAGGAGTATGAAGGGGACTCAGTTGCACGTTTACACATATCTAGCGTGGCCAGTGAATTAGAATCCTGTTCCAGGTGCTCATCTCTAGAACCTGAACACTTAACACATAAGAATTGTGGTGTGTATAAATTTGACCGGTTCTGGAGGTCTTTGATTGTCTGCCAACCCCATTTCATGGATAACAGCAGAGAAATTCCCCTCTGAGAGTAACTTTCTATTGATAATAGTTGGGAAAAATGAGTACGTAAAATCAGTCCTCTACCATTTGCACAGTTCTGAATTACACTTGCTCCTCCTCCTAATCTCTGTAACTTGTGGAAGCGAACAAAATTCGTTGCTGTGTCCCTTCTTGGCCAAACCGAAGAAGTAGATGCTGTCTCTGTTGATCAACTATGACTCGACACACCCCTGTTCATTGTGAATGCCTCCATTGCAATAAAAATTGGAGTAGGCTCTCAGTATCCTTCTCGCACTGTCATGTATATGTGACCCCTAAATATTATGAACATATCATGCCGACTACTTAAAACGAGGCAAATCCGTGTGTTGTTGAGCGATTTGAGCGAGTTTTGACTGTTTTCGGGCCTCTGACTATATGCGTTGCGTGGCAAGCCTAATGCGTCACGCCTCCTAGATGCGCTGTGCCAAAGGAAAAATGCACTATGGCAAACCACCCAATGCGTCGCGCAACCTATGTGCGTCGTGCGCTTACCCAATGCGCCGCACAGACTTGAACACAGTCTTGGTTTTTAAAAATGACAAAATCGCCCTCTCACCACTTTGATTTGGCTTTCAATCGACCTCTGGATGCAAATGGATGTTTCAAAACAATGAAAATATCTTATAGTGATGGATTTAATTTTTGTTTCTCACAAACCCACTTTGCAATGTTTTGGCTTGGCACTTTTTCACAGTTAATACAACTCTGTCTTTTAGTTTCCTCCTTGATTTTTGGCTTGAAATGATGTTTTCTTGGTTGACTTTTGCAGGGATGGTGGCATTAGACTTCGAAAAAGGATGACCGGAGTCCGTATTTGAAGTAATTCATGGCGGATAACTTTAAAATGCATATTTAGTACGAAAAAAACAAATTTGACAATTTCGCATTATTGATGATGAAAATCTGAAATGAAAACTTATTGAACCTCCCTCTGGCCTGCTGGCATTATTGGGCACTTTGAGGACTAAATCAACTAAATCCTAGACCTAAAAAGATCTAAAAATCTTATAATAACTCTTTGCTGACAAGAGGCCAAAATAGGACTATGAATGATTTCAAAATTGATTTTATGGACAGACCTGAGCTAGCAGGTACAAGGCATGAGGAGTAATGAGTGACAAGGCCCTTCCATCAGATTATGGCATGCCCCTAACAGAATGCAGATGAATGAAATGAATGAGACACCTAAAAATGAAATGCAGTGAGAGAAATGATCTCTGACGGAGGGATGACCAGAATGACTCTAACATTGGCTCCAATGGGGATGGTAGCTCTTGGGAGGTGCCAAGAACTGCAGATCTTTGGGAGAGCAGACAATGCCTTCATCCATTGGGAAATGGAGTCAAAACTCAAGCTAAAATGCATGACTGAAAACTGACACAAACTAACTTAACAACAAGACTGAAACCTGACTCACAAATGACTCATGACTGACTTACTTAAAACAAGAAATTACAAAGCTTATTGAAGGGCAACAGTCCATCAAGATTTCAAATCATGATGACAACCACCTGCATACTAATGAAATATGTACAATCATGTGTAATGAGCTTTCCAATGTAACCAATCCAGCAGATGGCTACATACCAAATTTCTGCTCTCACTTTTCTCGAGCAGGCGGAACGATGAACCTGTAGGCAACTCAAAATGACCACTGAAACCAAAGCTTATGATAATGAACCAGACAATATTAATCTTTTCTAATGCTTGCAGAAGAATGCTGAAGGGGTCTTGAAAATCCTGAAGCACTGGCTTATCTTGAGATCCAGCTGAAAAAATACAAGTACTCCCTCCATTTTGATCTGAAAGAATAATTGATTTCCAAGGGATAGGAATGCACAGAGAGGTATGTGCTTTTGCCATCTGAGTGTTAGCTGTAGGTTCCTTGACCATGAGAAATCCTGGCATATTGTCTCTCTCAAGCTCATATTCCTCAACTTCATGGTCTAGGTCATTCTTAAACAAAAAACAATCTTCAAGATTATCAAACATGACAGCCTTATCATCTTTGTGAAAGAAAATATTATCTGTTTGCTGATCTATAAAACTGATTACAAGACCGTCATCATTTTCAAAAGAGGAAGAAGTTTCACCAACACTTTCTTGACCATGTGTGCACTGCAAATCTGCTTTAGCTTGGGCTGTAACATGACCTTTCAAGAGTAGATCTATCTCATCTTCAGACAAAGGAGAAAATGCTTTTTGTTTTCTTTTGCTCAAACAGTAATTGTCTTCATATGACATGGCAATCAAATTATCATTTATCACTAAATTATTGAAAGAAGATTTATCACTTACTCAAGCAAAGATCTCATTCTGTTTTTCATGAACTGACTGGTTTACCTCCTCATGAAGGCTGTGTTCTAATGAACTGAGAACGATCTCAACAACAGAGCTCTCCTTCATGGGATTCAGCACGAGGTATTCTTGATTGTCACTATCTGAATCTAGATCTGAAATAGCTGACTTGACTTTATCACCTTCTAAAATCGAAACTTGACTTTCCTGCATATCGTCTTCTTCTATGGACAGATCTGAAACAAAACCTTCTCTTTCATCATTTTCCATTGTACCAAGATCTTGATCCTGCTGCATAGTTTCCTAAGAATATTGATGGGAATCCTCTAGGTTCTCTTCATGTTGCTGAAATGGATTCTCGTACAGAGCCTCCATGATTTCTCCGTCCATCAATTCATTATCCCCATAAAAATTCTCAAGATTTTCAATAAAACTATGAACATGGCTACAACAGTTCTGAACTAAAATCAAGGATGGATAAGATTCTTTATACTTTTCAAAGAACATGGTATGAAAATCCTTTAAACAGTAAATAGAAGCAGATGGCAAACTTTCATACCAAGATCGGGCTTCATCTTCTAGAGTAGCCATAAACATCTTCATCAAACAGTCTTCAGGAAAGTCGATATTTAATTTATGCACATGAATGTGAAATTTCACCAGATGAAGAGCAGCATCATTACCTTCCACATTTCTGAACATAGGTAAATTCTGAAGCCAATCCACCTTGGGTATTTTATTTGGAAATCCTGGGATGTGATCTCGGCTCATAAGAGCGTATCTTCTTGCAACCCGTTCCATCTTGAAAATCTTGAAGCTACTGATCTTCCTGCAGTGGAGTCACCATGAAGCATTGATTTCTAGATTTTTCAGTGAATGAAGTTGCCAGGTGAATGATTTCAGCCTTTCCAGTTTCTGATCGTTGTCCACCATCAACAATCAGATCTGAAATTGATACATGTACTGGGGCAATTTACAAGTCAAGTGTCACGATTACAAGCTAGACCGGAGATTGACTGAAGCAACGTTTATCTACTTCCGCTAATGCAAAGCAAAAGCGTTTCAAAGGCTACTTGGCATAACTTCAGGCTCCGTCTGTAGCTTATAAAACAAATGACATCAACAAGCAATAAGCAAACCATTTTCTTCCCCAGTGGAGTCGCCACTATGTTAGAGCCTAGATTTGCCTCAGGCTGAAAAGGCAAGGTTCTAGGTCCACATCAAACCACGCTCAGCCTCGTAGCTAGCCCTACGAGGACAGGAGAGGGCTCTCTCTGGGTCAATCTCAGCGAAAAGTGTTTCAATGGGGCTTGAGATGACTTAAAATGGGAACTGATTTTAGGCTAGTAAATAAATATGAAAGAGGTAATTTATTGAATGACTGAATTTTCTGGGCTGTATGGGACAAAGGACAGCATGAGCTCGGAAATTAAATCAAAGACACAGAGTATTTTGTGAGGCAAGATAGGTAGGAGGTTTAGTAATCAAATTTAAATAATATGGAGTGGAAAGACTGTTGAGAGGTTGAAAAGGGCATAATAAATGAATCTTTTTCAGACAGAAGAAGAGACACAAAGCATGAATGCCTTCCCAAGGCAGAGCAATAAACTAGATTCTACCTTTCTTACTTAAAAGCATTCAACTGGAAATTATTATGAATGAACTGTAAAACATAAGATACATATGAAACAGAAAGAAGAAACATATGCTAAAACTCATACCACATGAATCTCATGAATAAGAGCTTCATCATTTTATTAATTTCCTGGCCAAACTATACAGTGAAGCGCTGCGTTTTTCTTCCACCCTTTTCCCAGAACTCAGACCCTTTACAAATGATTTACAATACAATAAATAAACCTAGAGGTGAGAAAATAGATCGATGAAAATAGGGAGCTGTTTCAACTGAAATTATGAAGATAGAAAAAGAGCCATTCATCTGTTCTAAAGACAAAACAACGTTCCACTTGAATTTCTCTGATGACCAATTAAAAGGCAAAAACTATAGCGTGGATCCCATGAAAGCGTGATTGAGGACAAAATAGGCAATCTGTTCCTATCTATCTGCTGTGGTAGATATTCTTCGTTTTAATTTTGGATTTCGGTCTTTGACTTTTCACCTTCCCTTTGCCGTTTGAATAATAACCAATTTTTTATAATTAGCATCCTTTGCAACATTTGGGGCGCTTTCATTTGGATCATGTAATTGGATATTTCGTTAGGCAAGTTGGCAATGTCCAAGAGATTGAATGAAAGACTAGAAAAGCATGTAAGGAATAGTAGAGCCATGGTTTAGACCCAGAAGCAGCCACTTTAGAAGGCTTGCTAAGATGCCAGGCAAAGCCAAAACATATGTTGTCGTAAGGACATTTGGTTACTCAACTGCAACAGGATAGGGGTTGGATGGTGTAGTTTCACTGGCCTCAACTGCTTCTTCATTAGCTGGTAATCGTGCTGGGTTCAGAATGAAGGGCTCGCCTACCTTTACTGCTATCTCTTCCATTGACGGAGAATAAGACATGCTTTCACACGGCCCTATGCATAGAGGTGGGATGTATTATACGGCTAGTTGGTCGACATCTTCAAACTTCTCTTCGCCAGATGGATAATGTTGCGTTCCTGTTGGATTGATATTGTAAGGAATGTAAGGTTCAACCTCAGGAAATGAAGCCCCCTCTCTGACAATTGGTGCTAGCTTGAATGCATAATACTGCAACTTGACCTTCCTGCGTCCTTCTGTGACCAATACTGCCCACATGGTAACAAATGTAAAAACCCCCAACAACACAACCACATAAGGCACCCAGTTTACAACACTGCCTGAGAGCCTAGCCAACATCTTGTACAGTGTATCTGAATAACCAGTCAATATTCCAGCACATATAATCAATGATGTGCCATGGCCAAGTACTCAACAAAATGTGTTGAAACCTATGACTAGCAGCATATACTGAATATGGAAGAGAGTGCAGTGCAATCGTCAATGCTTCCAGGATTGCAACTACCAATGAAATCCTCCAGATATATCCCTTAATTTTTTCATTCCCATCCAGCCCCTCTTTTCGCAGCTTAATCAGAGGCGGAATAAAATGGAAAAGCATCTGCACAATAATAGATGCAAATATGTATGGAATGATACCCAACTGGAAAACAGAGAGCTTGAGCTCTGCAGACAAGTCATCAAATTCATCAACAGACCCAGAAACAAACCAAGATAATCTTCAGGAATCAACCGACGATCAAACCCTGGCAAAGGAATAAAATAACCAACGCGACTCGCTCTAACCAAAACCACTGTTATAAATAATCTCTGTCGAGTTTCATTCTTAAAAAATGGTTCTGTCGCATTTTTGATCTCCAACCCTAACCTCGCTAACCCGAGATATTTATTCTTAAAATTCTTTCATTTATTGCTCAGTGCCCCATCTACAATATTTCTGTACTGCAAGGAGTATGAAGGGGACTCAGTTCCACCTTTACACATATCTAGCATGGCCAGTGAATTAGAATCCTGTTCCAGGTTCTCATCTCTAGAACCTGAACACTTAACACATAAGAATTGTGGTGTGTATAAATTTGACAGGTTCTGGAGGTCTTTGATTGTCTGCCAACCCCATTTCATGGATAACAACAAAGAACTTCCCCTCTGAGAGTAACTTTCTATTGATAATAGTTGGGAAAAATGAGTACGTAAAATTAGTCCTCTACCATTTGCAAAGTGCTGAATTACACTTTCTCCTTCTCCTAATCTCTGTAACTTGTGGAAGCGAACAAAAGTCGCTGCTGCGTCCCTTCTTGGCCAAACCGAAGAAGTAGATTCTGTCTCCGTTGATCAGCTACGACTCGACACAACCCTGTTCATTGTGAATGCCTCCATTGCAATAAAAATTGGAGTAGGCTCTCAGTATCCTTCTCGCACTGTCATGTATATGTGACCCCCAAATATTATGAACATATCATGCCGCCTACTTGAAACGAGGCAAATCCGTGTGTTGTTGAGCGATTTGAGAGAGTTTTGACTGTTTTCGGGCCTTTGGCTATATGCGCCGCGCGGCAGGACCAATGCGCCGTGCCAGAGGAAAAATGCACTGTGGCAAACCACCCAATGCGTCGCACGCTTACCCAATGCGCCGCGCAGACTTGAACACAGTCTTGGTTTTTCAAAATGACAAAATCGCCCTCTCACCACTTTGAGTCGGCTTTCAATCGACCTCTGGATGCAAATGGATGTTTCAAAACAATGAAAATATCTTATAGTGATGGATTTAATTTTGTTTCTCACAAACCTACTTTGCAATGTTTTGGCTTGGCACTTTTTTCACAGTTAATACAACTCTGTCTTTTTGTTTCCTCCTTGATTTTTGGCTTGAAATGATGTTTTCTTGGTTGACTTTTGCAGGGATGGTGGCATTAGACTTCGACAAAGGATGACTGGAGTCCACATTTGAAGTACTTCATGGTGGAAAAATTTAAAATGCATATTTATTACAAAAAAACAAATTTGACGATTTCACATTATTGATGATGAAAATATGAAATGAAAACTTATTGAACCTCCCTCTTGCCTGCTGGCATTATTGGGCACTTTGAGGACTAAATAAACTAAATCCCAGACCTAAAAAGACCTAAATATCTTATAATAACTCTTTGCTGACAAGAGGCCAAAACAGGACTATGAATGATTTCAAAATTGATTTTATGGACAGACCTGAGCTAGCAGGTACAAGGCATGATGGGTAATGAGTGACAAGGCCCTTCCATCAGATTATGGCATGCCCCTAACGGAATGCTGATGAATGAAATGAATGAGACACCTAAAAATGAAATGCAGTGAGAGAAATGATCTCTGACGGAGGGATGACCAGAACGACTCTAACACGGTGGACTCATCAGATGATAGAAACAACCCTTTCAGTAGAATTTTGTCTATATGACGATTAGCATTTACTGTTTTAATAAGAATTATATAGTAGATAAAGTTGCCAATGTAGCTTGGATGGTAAGGAAAAATCTTCTTAAATTCTGGACAGTTTTCGGTGCAGACAGGTGGCCAACAGACCTGGTTTCCTGCAGGCAGGTTGAGGCCACTTGCAATTTTTGTTAAGGATATACTTATTTTCATGAAATATCAATAGAAAAAGAAATTACCAAGCTTACAAAAAAAATAATTATAAATTAAATTATTTAACAAAACTAACTAAATATGTTTCATCAAATTTAATTATCAATAATTAATAAATGGATAGTAAAAATGTAACTCTCATAAAATATTCATGAAATATATTTAATAATATTTAAGATAAAAAAGTAAAATTTACCTAAAACATAATTATACCCTTTTTCACTTATATATATATATATATATATCAACTGTTTAGAGATGTGGTGTTTATAATGTGTAATGCTGATCTAAATTAACTTCATAAAGCCTATCCACATTCAACAATCATTTAACATAAAATTTCATTCTATTATTTGTATATCTATTTTCTATTTAAATTACATATTTCAATTTTTTAGAAACATAAAATTTTACACCTTCAACAATCATTTAATATAAAATTTCATTCTATTATTTGTATATATTTTCTACTTAAATTAAAACATAAAATTTTACACCTTTGAACTACACTTTCTAAATTGTAATCCGTTCACCCTCCTTATCAACCCGGTGCACTGGCTTGTGATCACATTCCTGTAAATTCAATTTTTTGGAAACACAAAATTTTACACCTTCAACAATCATTTTATATAAAATTTCATTCTATTATTTATATATATTTTCTATTTAAATTACATATTTCAATTTTTTGGAAACATAAAATTTTACACCTTTCAACTACCCCTTTCTAAATTGTAATCCTTTCACCCTCCTTATCAACCCGCTGCATTGGCTTGTTATCACATTCCTTTGCCCTCTTTTTGAAGATTAGTCTCATCATATCAGATGCCTTTGACTAATATATTGATATCATGGCCCGTTGAAACAAAACTAAAGAGGAAGTTGAGAAAACAAACAAAGGACTTTCTTTTAAAAAGAAAAACTCGAATTTCTTCACTAAGAAGGTACCAAAGAAAGACGCGCTGGTGCATTCGACCAAATACCAAATAAAATCTCCCATATCTCTTCAGTTATGCCCACAAAATTCGTTGCATGGTTTGAACCATAGTTACCAAGTTATGCCCACAAAATTCAATCAAATTTTTTTGGTCAATTCGACCGAATTTGGTAACTATGGTTTGAACAAGTGACATCAAACTCCTCTTTGCTAAAATAACTTAGTTTTTCTCTAATAGCTCAGATTTTGTCCAAAAATCTGAACGCCCTGGTTATGCCTAGGAAGTCACAGAGGAGATGATATGAAAAGCCGAGACGAATGGCAATACCCGCTGCACCTCCACAGAGTTCACTCAACTCCGAAGCTGAAATATTTGCAAAAGAGTATTCGGTGGTGCTGCTGAAGAAAGAAAGAAAGAAAGAAATTATTTTAACATCCACGAGGCTAAAGATAGCCTATGGGATAGATTGCTTCTTCATTTGCTTGATGTATTCGATGATTTTTCTATGAAGCTTCACAATAAATGCTCCCAACTTCTCGACAAACCCCTCACTAAATAGATTATCCCAAGAGCTCGCTGCCAACATATCTGCAAAACTTTCCCTGTTGTCTTTGAAGGCCTCACATTCTAAAATGATTTGTTTTTCTGTTTCCACTTTTTTGGAAGAACAAAAAATGCATACCCTTTCCTCCCACACTTCCTTTGGCCTTTTCCAACGTCCTGTTTCACAAAAGAGTTGATGAGAATTAGTCCTTAACTGAGCAATAAGAATTTTGGCTCTCCAAGAGATATTGGCCTCTATGTATGCTTTTGGTTGATGATTATGAGTGGGATTAAACACTTTAATATAGTAATTTTTCTTTCTTTCTAGCTCCTTATCCCAAGTACGTTTGTGGAACTTTTCCATAACAAAAGCTTTTATCTCTTTGCTGTTTATGGGACACGCGTTCAAGCAAATACCCCATTTACTAAACCATTTGTTATTTTGTTGCATCCAAGTTTTTTTCCGCTTGCACAATCTATCATTAAAGACAACCTTAGGCCATCTACCATCTTCCATTTGCTCAATTTTTTTTAAATACCTTATGACTCGCACCATAACAATTGATTCAATAGGAGTAGTCCCTGTTTCACTTAACAAGATATCATAAGGAACTGCACTTTTCATCTTAAATTTGTTTGTAATCGAACGCTTCTGAATTTTCTCAATTTGTCTCCACTGCATGTCGGAGGTACTGCTAGCCCACAATGCACAACCGTAGAGAATCATCAGAATCACTAGAGGCCCAAAAAGAGTTTGAGTGGTCTTCCAGTCCCAAAAATCTGCCTCTTTACACCTATTTTGAAAAGCATAAAATGCTTTCCAACCCCCCAAAGTTCTTTCCTTTCTACAACCATTCCAACTTAGATTTTTGTTGAAGTCAATCCCGAGGTATTTGTAATCCACAACTTCTTCCAGAATGTTGCCTTCAAAGTAGAACTGATGCTGGTTATGTTTTCTTTTCTTAGAGAAGACCACTACTTTCATTTTGCTGATATTGACTTGCATCCCCACACTTCTACAAAAATGCTTAAGGGATAGCAAGTGCTCTTGCAAACCAAGAGCCGATTTAGCAATTAGAATAAGGTCATCTGCATAGAAAAGAAGCCTTATAACAAACTTGCACAAATAGATACCATCACTCCGTTGCGAATTTAACCACTCCTCAAGCTTGTCGATATATAAACCAAAAAGGGGAGGAGACAATGGGCAACCTTGCTTGACCCCGATATCGCTTCTAAAACTTTAAGAAATTCCCGCTGAAGTTCTAATTTTGACTTTTACATCTTCATACAACCTATGCATAGCTGCTCTCAAATGTTTAGGAACCCCAAGTTCCTCCATTCTCTGCCAAAGTTTATCCCTAGGAACCGAGTCAAATGCTTTTCTGAAATCAACAAAGCAACAAAAGACTTCTTCCTTTTTCTCCCAAACTTTTTGAATGATGTGCCTTAAAGTTATGCAATGATCAACTGTGGAATGTTTAGGTCTAAAACCTGCTTGCCCTTTAGCATGCTTATATCTTTCTTCCGCCCACTTGCTAATTTTGTTTTCTAACATGCTTCCAAATAGCTTTGCAAACAAAGGGTTTATCATGATGGTCCTATAATTGGAGGGATTATTGACGTCACCACTCTTGAAAAGAGGTATTGCTAGACTAGTTGACCAATCTGTGGGGAGCCCTTGTTGTATGATGTTATTGAAGATTTTTGTAATGTGAGGTGCAAGAATCTTTGAGCCCCACTTTAGATATTCTGCTTGGAGTTCAAATAAGTCTTTTTCTTTTCCAACACCCAACTTCTTGATACCCATCTCTACCTCTTGTACCGTGAAGAGTTCAGTATCAGTGTTGACCAAGGGGGGAGGGTCAACCTTGGGAACCTGCTCATAGAGTTGTCTTGCATAGTCAAACCATTTAGAAACTGTAATGTTATTTCCAATTTGTATCTTTTTTTCAGTTGGAGCTCCTTCCAAAATAATTTGGGATTATTTTTCCCAAGGAAGATTAGTTCTTCCCTCCTTGAAACCATGAAATCAGCCTTTTTCTTGCTTAATAACTATTTGTACGATTTGAGCTTTAGGTTATCCTTGTTTGACTCTTTCCACATTCTCCTTGCCTTTTTGCATTCCTCGTCAAACCAAGCATTAACCGGAAAGAAATTTGTTTTAGACTTCTTAGTTTTTGTTCTTTTGCACTTTGCAAGTGCGCATTGAATTAAATGTGTTAATTCATGACTATGAAGGCTGTGAATTGTAATTTTCTCATTCTCAAAGAGCTTTTCTAGTGTCATTTTGAAGGTATTACAATTTTCTGGCGTCAAAATAATTTTGCCTTGTGGGAGATTTTGTTGGACATGCTAAATTTTTGACTCTAATTGTTTTTTTCCAATCCAAGAGAAACATAAATAAATTGGCTTGTGCTCTGATTTCAAATCCCACAGCTGATCTCCAACCAAAACTTCTTCCATTTTCTCACACAAACCATGCGAGAAAATTACATAATCTACCACACTTGCTCCATTGTAGGTATTGCAAGTGAAATTACCGGACTTTGCCCATCTAGTCAAGCCATTACAAATGACTAAATCAAAGGCCCCACATAGAGTAAACAATTGTTCACCAAAGAGATTGCAGCCCTTGTCCTCTGAAATTCTTTCCCACTGATGATCACTTTCTTCTGTAAGCCAAATAGGGTCACAATCATCTTTACAACAAAGAATGCTAGCTTTCTCACTTGCAGTCCTAGCATTGAAATCACCCATTATAAGGACTTCACCTAGCTGCGAATATGTTGCAATATCCACTTTTAAAGCTGCAAATGGATCTTTGTTGTCAAGCTCTCTACCTTTGTAGATTTTTGAAACCTATGGCGCAAAATAGCATGCTGCAATTCTGATGTGGTTTCCATTTTCTGATATTTTAAACCAAATGAATTGCTTATTTGAGTCTTCTTTTTCTAACTGAATAAGACGACCTTCTTTCTCCCTTACTAAAACCATGATACCCCCTGTGCCCTTTGCCATTCCCTGCTGCCTTGTTCCACACTGCCATCTTCTAGTATCCTTCAAACAAAGGTGTCTTGCACCCTTCATGCTCATGTGTTTCTATGAGGCAAATTATGTCTCTATTTTCCGCAATAGGCCCTAACCTAGGTCCTCGTCTCCATGGGTAACCTCTGCAGTTCCAACAAACTAATCTTAAGGAAACTTGGGTATGACTTGATTGCTATTTATTTTGACATGCAAGACTCACATTTGAGTCTTTGTCCCTGTTTTCCCATACCGACCTTGCTTTTTGATTTCCTGTTGAAGAGTTTGTTGTCTCTTCTTTATTACTATCTTGCTGCTCTGTTCTAGAAGGAGGTCCAAATTGCGCTATCACAACTTTGCCTTTATAAATCCATGCTCTCTTTCCTTCATCTCTTGCTGCCCTAACCTTTAGAATTTCCTCCCTTCTTTCCTCCTGTTGTTTTACAGTTAAATCTTCTTCTAGGAAAAAAATGAGAACCCCTCAAGAGATGTGTCTTGCTTAGAATAATATATTTATCACGAAAGCTATGCATAATGACTTTTATGAGCCTGGCTCTCTCCCCGTTAAACTTACCCACCCTCCATGCTTGACATATTTGTCCTTGCCATAGCAACTTGTCTTTTAAGAAGTCTCTTGCAAGGTCAAGAGTACATTCATTTTTCCCATAGTCTTTCACCCCTTTAATAATTATGTTTGCTGCCGTATTTTGTCTTTCCTTGCCTTCACTATATTGCATGTTGTCAACCTGAATATTTGTTTCTCCTTCCTTATTAGCAGAATTGCTAATAACTTGAGCCCAAGTTTTGGAAACTTTGATGGAATCTCCTTTCGTTTCTTCTTTTGCATTCTCTTCATGGTTGTTTATTTCGCCAATCATTTTCCGTTTATCCTGGGATGATTTCACATTCACCACCTCTGTACTTTCCACTACAGATTTCTTTATGTTTTTCACATCCTCCTTCATGCGTTGCCATTCTGTCTTCCCTATCAAGAGAGCTTCTTGTAACAATGCCACTTGTTCTTTTAAAATTTTATTGCTTTCTGCTCACGCATTTTTCTCAGCTATTATTATATGAATTTTATGATCTCTTTCCTGCCCTTTAGCTTTTAAAACCTCCAACCTTTGTTTTACATTTAACAATTCTTTCACATAAAGATTAGATGACCAGGTGAGAGGTATGGATGTGGGACTATATAAGACAAAATCAACAATGACTTTTCCTTTGGACTTCTTGTTGTCACGTGCTTGTGGAGGAGACTTGTTTGAGTGCTTTTTGCGAAGGGCTCAATTACTTTTCTTTTGAGACCGTTTCTTCCTTGCTTGCTCCCATTTTAGACAGGCTATTCTTCATTTTAAAATGCCCCGATATTGTTTGGCATTGACCCAAACCCACTTCCCAACTTTGGCGGATGAGGCAATTTTCACTTGTCCTAAATCATTTGTCTCCACATGTTCTGAAATTTCTGGTTCCTTTGTCATGTTTGAATGCATTTGTTGCTGCTTGCTCGCTGCTTCATGCTTCTGCTACATAAAAATATCCATGCTCTCGCACTGTTCACTGCTCACTGTTCACTGCTCACTGTTCACTGCTCTCTGCTCTCACTGCTGCCCACACTGCTCACACTGCTCTGCTCTGCTCATACTGCTGACCACACTGCTCACATTGCTCACCATGCTGCTCAATGGTTGGACAAAAACCTCCAGCCAATTCAAACCCAGCTGCTCAATAATTTTTCTATTATTCTTTCAGATAATAGAGGATTATTTATGCTAAGCATTTCTCTGCCCCGGTCTCTGTTCTCTTTCCACTTTGCAGAAGTCGTATTCCTTCATATGTATGATACGGTATCTGCATATGCTCAACTTCTCGTAAAAGGTTCATATAAGGCCAAGCATCATGTACCAAACTCGCCATTGGGAGGTCAGCCCAGCTAACTCGGCCGATGAAGGCACCCAAAATATTATTGAAATTACCCACACAACGTCGCCGATAATTGTGGAAATTTAGATTGTGATGAATGAAATTTTAATGTACATGATATAGTCTATCAGACTATTAGTTTCTCTGCTTTTTGTCTTTTGCAATTTAATCTTCTTATTATTCAAATTAATGATGAGTTGACCCAATCTTGTAACAGTCTCCTCACTGAAAAGACAATGCCAAGGAACTGATGTTAACATATTGTTGTAACTATCTCTGATGTCTCTGAAAGGATCACATTCCAAAATGAAATGTTTTTTCAATTCCACTGATGCAAAAGTGCAAAAAGTACACACCCTCTCTTCCCAAGCTTCTTTAGGTCTTTTCCATTGACCTATTTTGGACCATAATTGATGCGAGTTAGTTATTAATTGAGCAATAAGAATCTTTGCTCTCCATGGAATGCTAGCACCAATGTATTCTTTTTGTTGGAGATCACATGTCGAGTTGAATTCTTGAACATAGTACTTCGTCTTTCTACCCGAATCTTTTCCCCACATATGCTTAAGAAACTTCTCCATAACATAACTCTTTACATCTTTTCTATTTGTGGGACATGCATTGAGGGAAATATTCCATTTTTGCATCCTTTTGTTGTTTTGTCTCATCCATGATTTCTTTCTTTCACTCATTCTTTCATTGACAATAACTTTAGGCCATCTACCTTCTCCTGTTTGCTCAATTATTTGAAGATACCTTATGAGACACACCACACGATTGCTTCGAAGGAAGTTGCCCCTGTTTCACTCAACATTATCTCATAAGAAACTGGAATTTTTATTTTAAACATGCTCATGATCAAACGTTTTTGGATTTTCTCAATTTGTTTCCATTTTGAAACATGGATGCTATTAGCCCACAATTCACACCCATATAATATCACTGGACAAACTAAGAGCCCCGTGCATTGCAAAGCCAACTCCTCTACCAAAATTCATACATCCCATCCTCAAGATCATGAACAATATGTCTCATTAATTCACCATGAGAGACTTATTTAGTACGTTTATTAAAGTTTATGGTGCAATAAATCTATTGTATTGAATTCAAGTCCCGTGGTCTAATGCTGAGCATAACTATATATTCTTGAGAATTGTTCAGACATGATTTCTTCAATGTTATTGCTGAGCATAACTATATATACTTGAGAATTGTTCAGACAAGATTTCTTCAATGTTATTGAACTGAGGCTAGACACCCAATAAAATTGATTTTAAAGAGAATTACTTTAAGGGACCGAGGATCTATATCAGTTAAAAGAGTTTATTCGAAAGTGAACATGGATATGAATAACCATCAGACAATTCACTTTAATTTTTTTTAAATGAAATTTTAGAATATTTTCAGAATCAATAATATTCAGCGGTGAATAAAATTTAGTCTATCCTCTATAATATTTCTGCTCCATGAATTTTTTTTTTCTATAATTTGAAGTGAAACTTATGAGTGCCATGCAATAAATATAGTTAGAAATTTATTGTTGTTAGAAATTTATTTATATACTTAATCTATCATGATTCGTCAATTTCCAGCTGCGATATCTGGTTATATGTAATCATAAGGTTTCTGATATATTCGTACTGGGAAAAAAAAAGTTTCTGATATATGATTCTAATTGTTGTTGAATGCTCGTTATCTATATTATGCACAATTGATAAACACAAGCTGAGTACTCATTAGTTTTAGATTTTATAATGTTTTTGTTTATGGATTGAATGTTATTTTACACTCACTAACTAACTAACTGAACACAAGTTATGAGGTTACATCAATATTTGGATATTATGTGGAATTATTGGATAACTCAAAGTAGGTGTTATGGAATTGAAAGACTTTGTTTATGGATTGAATGCTATTTTAGACTCGTTGAAAACAAGTTATAAGGTTACATAGATGCTTGTATATCATCTTGAGTTTTTGGATTACTTAGAACAAATGCTGTGGAATTCTGAGACTCCCTTTAACTAATTCTTTCGGAGAGGATGAATGTTTGTTAGTGGTCACAAGATTAGAATTCCAAAACTCCCTTTAACCAATTCTTCTTCAAGAGAAGATGAATGTTTCTTAGTAGTTACAAAATTTGTTGAGCAGTTGCTAATTATGTAGTGTTATGAAGTTTATATGTTTAATACTATTTTTTCTGGTTGTAGAGTTTGAGAACTTTGTAATATGTTGACTAAACGACAATGTGTTGATTAAAGCTACGTTGGCAATTATGTTGATAATAAATCTATACCAATAATAATGGGACTTTATAGATAGCATAAATTCCTATTAACATATTGAAACAACAAATATAAATAACTTTGCAAGTACATTCAAATCTATTAATACATACAACCTAAACATTTTATCACAATTTTTTCATATTGTTGCTAGAAAACATAAATTTACAAGTAAAAACTAGAATGTTATAATTATGATAAATTGGTAATGAGCAAAGTGCAAAATTGGAATATTTAAGGTCTATGGTGGGTAAATGGGGAGGAAAATATAAGTAAAGAGGGAGATTTTCAGCTTTTTGTGTGACAAAATAAAATAATCTTGATATTGCATGGTTAAAAAAATTGGAGCTATTAGCTTGCATGGTCGATTATAGGGCTACATTATATTTTGTTGCTTTTGATTTCTAAGACTTGCAAAGCCCATTATAGCACCAAACAACAATTTTTGGAGTCAAAACCTTGTGGACATGGTCTCTACCCTCTCAAAATTATTCCATAGTTTTAAAATTTTCCAATGACACAAATATCACTTCAATTGGAGTTTGTATGAGGAATTTAGCCTTCCTACAAGTTGACCTACGTTCTTTATGTGGAGCTAGTCATGTGTGTATTTTCATAAAGAGTCTAGAGGGTCCAAAACCTTAAACCTAATTTAGAGTTGAGACTTGGAGAAATCCTAACCATAACCTTAAATTGTTATTAGGACAAGGGAGTGGGATATGAGAGCAATAGAGAGGAAGTAAAATTCCTTGTAATAACCATACAAGAGACGATGTCAATAACAACTTCATAATGAGTTCACCTTTTTGTATTTTGCATTTCATTTATGAGAATAAAAGAGCAACATAAAGTCCTCACTTTCTAGCCATGTCTTCATATATTAGGTTTCCTAAGCTACATTTTGTGTTCATTGTGTAGATGATGTGGTAGTTGTTTTGGTGTCTTTTATTTAAATCTCAACTTTTATTAATATTGATGTTTTAATTTAGTAATATTAAAAATTTATCTATGTAAAACACTATATAACAAAGAATTTGCATAAAATTGTAAGATATGTTATGAAAAACTATTCAAGTGGAATGCCCATAGTAGTTTATAGATCATTGATAGTCTTCCTTTTAGTGTTCAATTGTTGGTTTCTCTTCCAAACAAATTTTCCTAAAGGCATACACTTTAAAATGGTTTTTTCCATCCTTATTGTAATAGCTTGGGCACTTCAGAGTCTCTCTCCATCTCTCCCATTTTATAGCTACATCTACTTCCTCTCGCCCTCTCTAGTCATGAGTTGAGTGCAATAATAAAGGGAACTTGAATCTCAACCCCATCCAATTGTAATTGATTTTTAACACTTTCTACAATAATTGTACCCTATATAAGGGTGTCTTACATAACATCACATCCCCTTCATAATAAACTCATTTTCAACACTTGTTTTAGTAAAAATTTAAGAATATTTTACTCAACTTAGAATTTTACACTCTTCGAACCATTATAAATATGTTTCATAGCTCTACAACTTTTCTATTAAAAGTTTTTTTATGCTTATGCCTATATTAGAAATGATTTGCAAAAGAAAACACAAGTTTTTTTTTGGGTGAACAAATATTTTCATATAATTTTTAACATAACTTTTCAACCCAACCTTGAAAGGAACCTCTCCTTATATCACTGAAAAGTTCTTAATGATGGATATAATTTTATGTTATACATTTTTTAAAATTCCCTACAGGTTTGCATAAGTATTTAGGAAAACATAAAATAAAATAAAACTTTTTACAATGTTATTCATTTTTTTTTTAAATTTTGAAAGTCTGTATCGAATAGGAATCATAAATTTTTATAATGGAAACATCATAAGCCTCATGATCTAGGTGGATATTGGTGGTCACCCACCTATTTCACTTGGACCCCCACCATTGTTTCTTTTAGTTTTTCAGTTTCCTTAATTGTAGCATAGTTTATTATTTTTGGCAGTTTTTCGGGTCTTGAACTTGCGGAGCTGTTTTGAGGCCCTAATGGATTTTTTTTTGGAAAATCACTGGGAAACCCATATGCTTTTTCAACTCGATATTCACTGGCAATAGTTTTAGTCCTTGGATAGATATTTCTAATGAGGTATCGTGTGCATTAAACAAAGATCATATGCCAAAGTTACGACCCTGGGAAGTTGATGTACCAATTTACCCCAACGAGGCCCATAGTTTGGTGTTTCGTCTCCTAGGGTTAGGTTTTTGGATGTTTGGGGTTTTCCATTGTTTCTAAATAATAAATAGGCCTTCAAGCCTTATTGTAATACAGTTAAGAGGCATGTAGCCACCACATCTCTTCTCAAAGATAAGATACCATCGCCCAAGCTAGTTTATTTCCATTATGTATGTAAGCATATTTCAATTCTTTGATATTTATGAAATGAAGTTTTATTTATGCTGCATCTCCATGTTTATGGTTGTATATGTAATTTGTTGTGTTCCTGTTTAAATTCGGATCAGTGGTATCATAGGGGTTTTCTCTTTCTCGATCCTTCTTTGCATGTCCCCAACGAGGTCGACGTATAAGGAGTTAGGGCTCGATTTGGTTGAACCTTTGCAAGATCAACCTCGCAAACCCCGACGGTCGCCCATGGGGGAAGAAAAGAAAGACGAAGGAGTAGGAGATCCTATCAAAATATTGCTCGAGGAGGCCCTCGTGAAAAAAAGGAACGTGATGATGGATAACTTTTCCCAGATCCTTCAACGGTTTCCCATCGATAGTGCATCCACATCCAGCAGCCACTCTGGAGGCGCCACTCCTTTTAAGGTACAAGTAAACTTTGACATTCCCATATTTGAGGGCCAAATAGATGCAGATGCCGTAGATAAATGGTTAAATATGCTAGAAGGATATTTTTTTGTTCATGATTTTTCCAGCTGGGAAAAGGTTACTTTTTCTCTTCTCAAAGCCGCCCCTCACATCAAGGACTGGTGGGAAACCTACTTTGAGAAGAAGGATGAAAGTACACCCTCACTGTTTTCAGCCTCACCCACTTGGAATTTGTTCCCGGGTGCCATCAAGGAGTAGTACTACCCTGTCGGTAGCTATGAGGATAAACACATAAAGTGGACCACGCTGCAGAAGGGAAGGGACCAAGGCGTGCCGAAGTTTACCAATGTTTTTCATACCCTTCGTACGAAGTTGGGTATCAAGGATTCTGAGAAGCATTTGGTACTCAAGTACTACGTCTGCCTACACAGGTACATCCAGGATGAGATGGAGTTCTTGGACATCTCCTTGCTCGGAACGACGTACTGATACACTATTAAGATCAAGCAGAAGCTTAAACAAGAAAAGCGAGACTTTGGATCTGCGAATCTGAAGCAAGGTAAAGGTGCCCCCAAACCGTAGAACAAAGGACAAAGACAAGGCATGGCGGCCTAGGACAACTCGCCAAATATGCAAGCAAAGAACAACATTGTGAAGCCAAAGAAGGAAATGGGAATGTGGTGTGAGTTCCATAAGAGCTCCACTCAAAACATAAGTGAGTATCGGGCCAAGCAGTCACTAGTGGCCGAGGTGAAGGCTTCTGAATCAGATGTATGTTTTGACTTTGTGTCAGAACCCAACAAGGGGAATGATAAAGGGAAGTAGATTATCGATGCGGAGCCTAAAGCCACCATTGCCACCACGAAGATCTAGAAGGAGGAACTCGAAGATCCAGAGGAGGAGGAGCACCTCTTCCACTCCCAGATGTGGGTAAAGGGTTCCCCTCTACAATTCATTGTCGACAACGGAAGCCAAAAGAACCTCATTTTAGTAGAGGTTGTGAAGTAGCTAGGAGTAGCGACCACAACACACCCACAACCATACACCATCGGGTGGCTTTACAAAGGACGAGATCTTCACATTAGCCAGCAGTGTCGCCTTCCATAAAGCAGCAAGCTCTTCAGGGATGAGGTATTATGTGATGTTGCTCCTCTTTATGTTTCTGATGTATTATTAGGCCAACTATACTTATGGAAGCGACATGTTGTGTATGAGTCAAGGCCCCGCGCTGTTATTGTTACCTTGGGAAATAAGTTGTACAGGATGCCGGAGGTAGCACCACCTACTGCCATCTCTTTGGTTACTGCAAAACAATGTAGTAAACTCATTTCCAAAATCGAGAAATTTGTTTTCTTGATGATACACCCTTAGGGAAAGAAGAAGATGGTGGCCACGACCTCTAGACAGGGCTCCTCCACACGACAACAACAGATGGACAATGTCGTGGAGGAATAGAAGGACATCTTCACCTCCCCTGCAGGGGTGCCTCTACACTGGTAGGTCAAACGCTTAATCAATCTGACCCTAGGTGTGTTATTTCCCAATGGACCAATCTATCGACGCTTTGTTATGGAGAACGACGAAATCAAGAGGCAGATTTAGGAAATGCTGCAGAAATGTCACATCCAACCGAGTTCATCACCTTGTGGGAGCCTGATTGTGTTGGTACAAAAGAAGGATGGGGCTTGGAGACTCTGCATTGACTATCGGGTGCTGAACAAGATCACTGTCTGGAATAGGTACCCAATCCCATGGATTGATGAAGTTATGGACCAACTCAAGGGGGGAAAATATTTCAGCAAGATTGACTTGAATTCCGGATATCACCAAGTACCGATCGAACCCTCCAATGTGTGGAAGACTGCCTTCAAAGCCAATAGGTCCTTTTTGAATGGATAGTTATGCCTTTCGGGTTGACGAATGCTCCTGCAACCTTCATGAGGCTGATGGATGACATGTTGCGGCCATTCACCAACTCATTTGTAGTGGTATATTTTTATGACATCCTAATCTTTAGCCAGAGTCGGGAAGAGCACATCCACCACATCCGACAGGTACTCCAAACACTACGACAACACAAGCTGTGTGCCAATTTGGAGAAATGCACTTTTGGCATGACCTAGGTTCAATATCTGGGATACATTATTAATGAACGAGGGGTGCATGTGGATCCAACCAATATCAAAGTCATTCAGGATTGGCCAACCCAAACCACTCTGACAAAGCTCTGCATCTTTCTGGAGCAAAAGAAAAATTCTTTTGGTATGAATCTTAACAGAAGGCGTTCACAGAGTTTAAACATCGCCTCTACTCTGCACCAGTTCTCACATTACCAGAATTGCAACAACCATTTGAGATCGAGACAGATGCCTCTGACTATGCTATTGGGGCATTCCTTACTCAACATGGGCATCCAGTGGCATATCACAATGAGACACTTTCAGACATAATCCGGAAGTATCCCACTTATGACAAAGAGGTGTATTCCATTATGCAGGCCCGCCGAAAATGGAAGCATTACATTTTGGGGAAGGAAACGATCATCCACATAGACCACTGACCCTTGTAGTTCATACAGACGCAAGGAAAGTTGCAAAATGATTTCCATCATAAGTGGTCCACATACCTACAACAGTTCCATTTGAATATCAAGTACAAGAAGGGAAGCACCAATAATGTTGCAGACTACCTCAGCTGACCACAGATCATGGTGTTAACCACCGTTCTCAACTCTTGTGGGCACGAGACTTCTGATTGGCCACTTCTCTAAAAAAGCAACCAAGAATTTGGCAACACATACCAGACACTCTTGGAGGGTCAACAAGTTCCTGATTTTCACCTCTAGGATGCACTGTTATGCCACCTGGGACACCTTTGTGTTCCTTCAAGCGAGCGTGCCAATATGATTTGGGAAGTGAACTATAGTCGGGTTGGTCGGAATTCGAGGTCAAGAAAATAGTGGAAGTACTATAGAAATATTTCTGTTGGCCAAATCTTCGACAAGATGTCAGGAAGTACATTAGATCCTGCACTGCCTACGCCTTTGCCAAACCGACCATCAAGAAGCAAGGCCTCTATACTCCGCTGCCTACCCGTAGTCGACCTTGGGAATCCATCTCCATGGATTACATGTCGGGCCTTCCTTCTATTAAGTATGGAAACGAATGTGTTTTTGTGGTCATCAGAAAATTCTTGAAGATGGCCATTATGGCGGTCTGCAAGAAGAATGTCACAACAGAAGCCATTGCTAAACTCTTCTTTGAATGAGTGTGGGTACACTTTGGGATCCCAAAGTCTATAATCTTAGATTAGGACAATGGGTTCCTCAATACATTTTGGTCCAGTCTCTAGTTGATGATGGACACCAAGCTTAATAAGTCCACAACTTTCCATCCCCAAACTGATGGCCAGATAAAGGTCGTCAACATGATGATCATACACATTCTGCGCATGTACAACTCAAAACATCCACGCACATGGGATGGGAGCCTCCCCTATGTCCAACAAAACTATAACCAGGCTCTCCACAACTTGACTGGCCACATACCCTTTTTGGTGGGCTTGGGATTCCAACCACTATGTCCCATTGATGTGTCCATACCATTTGCAACTACTCAGGCAGATTTGGCTCATGTCCAATCTGACGCTGATAAGGCAAACAACTTCATTGAGCACATTCAATATTTTCCAATAGGTCCATGACATATTGGACAGAGCCAATGCTAAGTACAAGCAGCGACATGATCGACATCGGGTGCCACACACATTCTAGGTGGGCAACAAAGTTTGGCTACATTTGCAGAAGGAGCGCCTCGCTGGGCCCCACTGCAAGCTTCGCCTGCTCCGATATGGGCCATATACCATTACCAAGGTAGTAGGGGAAAATACCTTCAAGCTCAATATTCCATCATTCCTTTGTCTGCACCCAGTGTTCAATGTGGACTGCCTTCGACCCTACTTTCCACCATTGTTGGACACATCCGACATTACAGAACAAATCTCACCAATAGAGTTAAACCCATACTGAATGGAACAAGCCACAACTGATCGGATAATGGACACACAGATCAAGGACTCCCGATAGCAAATGATCCAACTATATTGAGTTGTCAAAGTAGGTCAACTCCTTCACTAGGGACCAAGTTCAAGAGAAGTTTCCTAATCTCATGGAGGAACTCAATGCAATGGGGACCATTGCTTCCTAGGGGGGAGAAATGATCCAGGTGGATATTGGTGGCCACCCACCTATTCCATTTGGACCCCCACCATTGTTTCTTTCATTTTTCAGTTTCCTTAATTGTAGCACAGTTTACTATTTTTGGCAGTTTTTCAGGTCCTGAACTTCCAGAGCCGTTTTGAGGCCCTAAATGATGTTTTTTTTTTGGAAAATCACTGCTGGCATATATGAGTTCATAACTCAATATTCACTATTTGTAGTTTTAGTCCTCGGATAGATCTTTCTAACGAGGTATCGTGTGCATCAAACGGAGATCGTATGCCAAAGTTACAACCCCGGGAAGTTGATGTACCAATTTACCCCAACGGGGCCCATAGTTTGGTGTTTCATCTCCTAGGGTTAGGTTTTTGGATGTTTGGGATTTTCCATTATTTCTCAATAATAAATAGGCCTTCAAGCCTCATTGTAACACAATTCAGAGGCATGTAGCCGCCACATCTCTTCTCAGAGATAAACTACCATCGCCCGAGCTAGTTTATTTCCATTCTGTATGTAAGCATATTTAAGTTCTTTGATATTAATGAAATGAAGTTTTATTTCTACTGCATCTCTGTGTTTATGGTTATATTTGTAATTTGTTGTGTTCCTATTCAAATTTGGATCACCTCATCAAGAGGTTTTTAATGATATAATGAACACTCCATTCCAATTTTGTATTAGACATCATGCCAAAAATATGAAAAAAATGCATTTTTATGTTCAAGGATTTTGTATTTTCTATTCTATTCAAAATATATGCAAATTTGTTGAGAATTAAAAAATTGTATTGTGTGAAAGTTATATTTCTCATAGCCCATGGGGCATAGAATATACAGTGATGGGGTGTACTGTTAAGGCACTCTGTAATGTGAAGGTCACCAGTTTGAAACTTCATGGGAAAAAATCCAACCATGTTAAGGGTTGGTGTGGCCCAAGTCGGGTGCGATCCCCAGGTGATTTTGACAGCTTAGATGCCCTTTGTTTGTCGTTTCTCAAGCCAAAGGTTAAACGTACACTAATCTCATGACTCGCATAACTTAGCCAACAAAAAAAATGTTATATTCCTCATGAAGATATTTCCAATGGTATAAACAAAATCCAAATTAGAGTTTATGGGGAAATGTTACATGGAAAATATATTAATATTTTAAAATAGTTTTTAGAAAGGATTACTTTATGAAGGGATCCTAAGGTTATGTGAAAAATCAAAAGGGAGTGGATTTTGATCTCTTTATCATAACTAGAAGTTCATACCATCTCTATTTGTGAGTTATACACCACTTTATCTCTTGATCTCTTGATGTTGGTGTGACATTATTCTAATGCTTTCTTTCAATGTTTTTTAAGCACAAGTTGTACATCTAGGTCATTGACTATAGTAAAATGATTGGTCCATATCTCCCTTGGCCTCTTGTGATTTGAGCTTATTATTAGTGTAGTTTTGAGACTCTTAGCTCAATATATTTGTATCTCCTCAAATCTACTCTCTTCATTATGTAGAAATGAATTAAAATCCTTCAATTGCACATCGCTTGCATAATTATTGGGGGACCACTTGATGAATTGTAACACTATATAATTGTGTAAGGAGAACTTAGTAACAAAACAAATTCTACCTCTTAGAGGTGTTGTTAAGTAAGTTTTACAAATTAATTTTTGGGACCCAAACATCGATAGTCAAGTGGGAGATGATTCTATGGAGTAACTAATTATACCTTTATTCTCTAAGGTATAAAGGATACACCCTAGTGGGTAGTTTTCAATCCAATATATCAACTAGTAATCTACAAATTTCTCATTTAAATCCTTTGACTACCTAACTATTATAGCCTTCTCTTTTATTTCTTCTTTTTGTATACGTAACAATTTCTATAAACCATGCTTATTTTCCCTAAGCTACCTAATAGTGTCTAGCCCATGGAGCCTAAGGTTACGTAAAAAGAGAATGGAGTGGATTTTTATCTCTTTATCATAAATAGAATTTCATACCATCTCTATTTGTGAGCAATACACCACTTTATCTCTTAATGTCTTGATGCTGGTGTGACCGTATTCCAATGCTTCCTTTCAATGTTTTTCTAGCACATGTTGTACATCTAGGTCATTGACTATAGTAAAATGATTTGTCCATATCTCCCTTGGCCTCTTGTGATTTGACATTATTATTAATGTAGTTTTGAGACTCTTTTCTCAATATATTTGCATCTCTTCAAATCTCCTCTCTTCATTATGTAGAAATAGATTAAAATCCATCAACTACACATCCCTTGCATAATTATTGGCGGACCACTTTATGAATTGTAACACTATATAATTATGTAAGTAGAACTTAGTAACAAAACAAGTTCTACCTCTTAGGGATGTTGTTAAGTAATTTTTACAAACCCCAACATCAATAGGCGAGTGGGAGATGATTCTATGGAGCAACTAATTATACCTTTACTCTATAAGGTATAAGAAATACACCTTAGTACTAATTATACCTTTACTCTATAAGGTATAAGAGATACACCTTAGTACTAATTATACCTTTATAAGGTATAAGAAATACACCTTAGTACATGGTTTACAAGCCAATATATCAACTAATAATCGACAAATTTCTCATTCAAATCCTTTGATTACCTAACCATTATAGTCTTCTCTTTTATTTCTTCTTTCTGTTTATGTAACAATTTATGTAAACTATGCTTATTTTCCCTAAGCTACCTAATAGTTCTAATTCCATGGCTAATGAATTTGCATATTTGTCCCTAAGATTCCAAAATTAACAATAATGACATCACTACAATTGAGTTTTTAGGTTATTTTGAAATTCCAAATTCACTATTAATTTCCAAACTTAATGAAATACATGTTTTGCACAAGAATCCTCATTTGTGACAAGCTTGTTTAGGCCACTGTTGATGCACTATGCAACCTAACCCTAACATCTCAAAATATGACCTAAACCATTGTTTTTTGTTTGCAATTAGTGGTTAGATTTGAAATAATCTAACTTCATGTTTCATTAATGAATATTTTCAAGATGTCATGTAAAATTGATTTAGATTGCCTCAACATATCCTCTTATTATAGAGAAATGGTTCCAACCATCATAAGCGGATCCGATAGAAGTTTTGGCAGAGTGGAAAGCAACATAGAGGGAGTTGTGGACAATCCTCCTAAATTTCCCATATATGGTGATTCTGCTTGCTATATTGAAAAGACAACAAAGCCTACATGGGGTGATATTTATTTAAAGTTTTCTTGGAAGGACATCCCATAGGATGAATAATATTTTCAAGTATACATTAATGTGAAGAAATCCTAGCTACAAAATATTGTTGCACACCCCCTATTCTTCCCCCGTGTATAGACTATATAATGGATTCTTCAACATACAAATGAGGAGAAGTGTATAATCATAAGTGATAAGGGAGAAATCGTGGTAACATTTACAATAGAAAACATTGCAAATTATTCCAAGCTGCCATAATCACCTAAAGATGGTTCACTAGATTTGATGGATCACCTAAAGATGTATTTAAGTCTTGGTGGCAAGATCCAAGTAGGTTTAGGAATAGAGAGGATGATATTTACAAGAATAAATCACTTGAAAGTTTATCAAATACTAGCTGCTATGTTAAATAGGATTTATGGAAAATCAAGCATGAAGACCTTTAAGGAAACCTAGGTTCCCTTGATGCATGCATATAACACTAAAGGGACAATCTTCAATTGCAAAAGTATGTTGACATCCTCCATCAAATCTAACACCCATGCAACGAAGAATCAAACACAGGGGGAGAAGTGAGAATTCTATATGGCATCTTACTTATTGGATTTTTTGTGTGGAAAATGTGACTTTGAAGGGATAGGTTTGAATGGAGTCTTGATCAAGAATTACCTGTGCACATCTATTCCAAGGTTTTTTGGAACACGAGGTACAAACGAATGTATGAGAAGATTGTAGAATACTTTCATATCTCCTCTATATCATGTACTCCTCGACATAGAACCTCCATGCATGTCTGACAAAGCCAAATCTTCTCTACATTATATTGCAGTTTGGTTTCCCATTGGTGATTCTACTTATATCAGTATTCAGTGCCTACAAGCCTCCACATGCTATGCCTACATTTATTATAGACAAATTAGTATTGTAGGAGGTGGATTAACAACTTAGCACAAGATTTTCCAAGACCTTGGTCAAATACAAGAAAGCTCCACGGCCTATCTTCCCACTAGGTATTGGAGCTTAATCCCTTAATAATTTCAAAGACGCAAAAGAAAAAGATGAAGAATTTTTAGGTTTAGATTTGGCGAATTAAGTTTCCATAGATATGATTTGAGAGGCATTTCCATGGGACAAGGCAAAGTGATTAGGTATAGTTGGATTTATACTTCAACCACTGAAAAGGAGGAGGAAAAGGTTAAAAATTTAACAACTCTTCCGAGGCACTGAAATAAACTTTGCAAGCTGAAGAGGGAGAGTAGTCAGAGCATGACACTCAAGAGAGCACGAGCTTGGAAGTAAGACAAGTTATTCCTAAAACAAAACAAGGTAAAGAAAACAACAAGGGAAAGCAAAAGAAGCAAAGGGTTGATAAGGAAGAAGCTCAAAAGAAGTAGGAAGAAAAATAAGCTCAACGAAAGCAAGAGGAGGAGATAATAAAGAAACAAGAAGAAGAAGAGAAAATGAAGAAGCTAGAAGAGGAAAAGTAAAGGAAAGAGTCCATAAGGAAGAAGAACATAGAGGAAACAATGAAAAGGAAAGAGGAAGAAACAAAGAAAAATACAGAAGAAGAATAACTAAAGAAGAAAGTAGAATAAGAACAGAGGAAAGAAGAGGAAGAATGGAAAATAAAGGAAGAAGAAGAAGCCAAAATGTAGTAAGAAGCACTATCCAACCAACTTAACTTGAGCAATATTTGATCGATTAGGAGCATGAAGATAAATTATCATAAGATACTAGGTTAAAGGGTCCATAAATGCAGTTGGAGTTACCTACCTTGAATGTACCACCACCTACTCCTATCAATGGTGGACATTTCCACATCTCAGGAATTAGGAATAACAATAGAAGAAGAAGAGGAAGTATTTGATCTCTCCAAGATTACTTTTAATCAGGTCAAGTGTAAAATCATGTAGGAGAGGCACAAATTCTTGGCCAAGAATCCAGGAAAACCCATATCATTCATTACAAAAAGGGAGATAATGATGGACACTACAATGAACCCTAGAGTGATAACATCTTCGAGCCATTTTTGCAACTACCACTGAAAGAAACACAAACATATTATCAAAAGAAGTTGAGGACTTGAAAGCAAAGTTGGAAATTTTTGAGCAGAACAAACTACAGCTAGAAAATGATAAACACAATTTGCTAATCACGCACTCTCAGAGTGAATATTTGCAGGCATCTATCCTTGAATAAGTCAAGGTGTTAGATGAAGATATGGGTCTAGTATATAATGAAATGCTTTCTTTAGATCAAGGGATGGCTCCATTTACCAACATGCTCAGTGAGATAAAAGAAAGAGAAATTTTATTAAACTAGCATCCTCAGTAGTTGATCTCATATATGAATGGAGCATGAAATACCCTAATGTGCCTGAAGAACTATAGAGGAAAAAATGGACAATATCTGAAAATGATAAAGTTGATGTTGTGATCAAAATGCAATCACATGAGAAATTGAGTAGAGACATGGAGGGGGAAAGTAAGAGTACCATGGAGTAGTCCCAGCCAGCTTGAGACCAGTCCCAGAGCATGGGAGGAATCCAATCACTACTAATTGGTATATTCATCCATGTCTAGTCCCCGAGCTTTAGCGAAGAAGCAAGAGGTTGTATCCATTCTTTGAAAGAGCTTACTTAGCAGATCATTAAGGCCCCTATATAATGTCTTTCCTTGGGGATGATATTGATGATGCTTTAAAATGGCCACTTATAGGGTGTTTCATAGTGAGCTTGAATCTCTTGTCTAGGTACACATAATACCTCCATTGGTGCACTAGGTGAAACATGATCAAAATAAGAGGTCAAGTAAGATATTCAAGTAATTTTATATCAGATGAAACAAGCTGCTACAAGAGACAATATAAAGGCTAAAAAAAGTTGGTTATGTAATGTGTTGTTCAGCCCGTGAAGCTGCACATAAAGCTCACAGTGTTGTTGAATTATATGTAAGCTAAAAATCTAACCTTAAAACCAGATGCATTAGAATGCCTCACGAGGTATGGAGATGAACTACAACATAAGATCTTGAAAAGATGGTGAATACAAAGTTTGGAAAGCATATTTTGTCAGAGATCTACAGGTGGAGGCTCCAGATCTTTCCATCACTAGAATAACTGAATGAGGATGTTTTATTTCTTTAATTTTGATGTAATTTGTATTTTATTAAAAGTAAAATAAAATCTAGATTAGAGAGTCACATGGAATTTGAAAAGTCATGTAGAAGTTGAAGAGTCACGAGGGTAGGTGAAATGTCATGGTAGGTGAAAAGTCACCCTACTTTATATAAAAATACCCTAATGGCCAGATGTCAAAGGACCTTCAGTTTTGGACTCGATTTGTGCATATTATTTTGAGAGCTTATAGATCTTTTTGACAATTCAAGTGGTAGCATTATGTCTCAACTAATGGATTCCATGGACATTTCATGTGATGGTGTTATGGATATTTCAAATTAATTTTAAGAAGCTCTTTGAGCCCCAGAAAACAATTCCGTGCATGTGTTGTTGGGCATCGTGAGACTCCTCTCTTGGTGGTTCGATGGCATATGTTTATGTTATCACGTGTTTGGCTAACAAACTATTTTGTTGATTTAAGCACATATTACATTTCATATTGCATGCTTTTAATGATTTCATGTTTGTTGTCGATTAGGAACTAATTCATAATCAATAAATGAATATTTATTTTTATACTTGCATTCTAATTGAAGTTTTCTAACATGCTTCTTTAAGATTCATGCCGTGTTATTTGGTTGTTGTTATGTATGAAAAATATCATATCTAAAGTTTCCCTAAATATGTTTTAACTTGTATTTATCAAAATCTTTATTTGTTTTCTAATGTTTGTTGTTCATTCCATCCAAAATGAATCATAAAACAACATGGTGGAAGTTGAGTCCACATACTAGATGGGCCTCCCATCCCAAATGGTGTAGAGTCTAGTTTGGATTTTGCACTGGGGAGATTCCCTAACTGTTGGCGATAAAATTTGGCCCATCAATAGATTTGGCGCTAAAAGGAGGGCCATTTTTGTATGGATGGTATAAATCCTCATTTTTTCCCTGACACCTTTGAACAACCAACCAACCTTGTTCCCATTCATCGACTCCTTCTACCCGGGAAACACCTGAAATTGAATCCCCTTCACACAGACCTGAACTAGTATACAAAGTCACTTACGATTAGTTGAGAGCCCTTTTCCCTATTAACCGTAAATACAAAAGAAGGATTGGTATTCTTCTCTTTACATCTATCTTTCCACATAAATGCATGACCCATCCCCATACAACTCGCTAAGGAGTATTAATTAGTATAGTTCAAGAGTTGGTTAACATTTCTTTGGATGATTTAATGGATGCTATAGAAACAAACTCAGAAGAGGGTATCGAAAGTCAAGTTGACTTTGAGAATCCTGAAGGGGGGGATTTTAAAGGGGAGAATCTTGAAGGGGAGAATCTAGAAGGTGAAAACTAGGGATCCCTTGAGAACGCTGAACATGTTGAAGGACATGAGAATGGCAATAATTTACAAGTTGAAGGGAATTTGTTGAACGATAACGAAGGCTCAGGCTCAAATTCAGTAAGTGACAAAGGCAAAAACAACATGGTCAACAATTAACCATAACCCCGATCGTGGATGACACAATCTGCTCTTGACTCTTCAAGGAATTCTTCATGATTTACCTTGCCATCTCGAAAAACATCTCACTAAGTATGACCCAGACAAAGGGATTTCTATGGAATACCACATCAATAATTTTTATCCGTCACTAAGTATTATGAATGTGTAACATGAGGATATTGATTTCATATTGTATCCATACATATTCTAGAATAAAGTTGTTGTATGGTATCATACTCTTGTCGTGGCGTATATTAGGACTTGGGATGAGTTCAGAAAATCTTTCCTAGAAAAATAGATGTTAAATACATTTCATGACCATACTCAACAAGTTTTTGAATGATGCGCCTCCCCAGGATTCTATCTTGATTGAATACTACACTTTAATGTTTCCATATAACATTGCTATGTTCGTTGAGAGGGCAATGAAGACTACTATGGATGAGAATTTTGCTGAAGCCATTTCCGTTGAGAAGGACATTATTGATATAGGATAACATGAGGTACAATATGAAAAAAAGACTACTGGTAAGAAATCTCAACCTTTCTCTAGTAAGTCTAGTAAAAAATACACATTTTATTTTGAATGTATAGCAAAATCTCTTAAACAATTAACTGACAAGGTGTCTGATTTGAAAAGAAAGACATGTAAAATCTCTTCTGGCAGTAAATATTTTAGCCCTTTCTTTAGAAGAGTAATGATCAATTGGCTAAGTCAGCATAAAGATCGAATGTGAATATTAATGTGGAATAATTAGGTATGGACAATTATTGCACTTTTTGGTGAGCCCTGGTATTGCACCAAGAGTGCTGCAACTTCCAGAGGTTCTTCAACTTTACTTTATCAACACAGGGTTTTCTACAAAATTAGAGGTGACAATGTTATATACATAGTAGATGCATCTTTCTACTCATGCCACCCTCAACTAGGTCACTTGATCATTAGGGTTCTAGACCATTCCTCTACTGAACTGAAAGGAGTCTAACTACTGAAAACATAATGTAAAGGCTAGTCCTAGTGCAGAGAAAGTAAATGCTTTTCAACTCATAAAATGACAAATGCCAACTTGTAAATGTTATGAAAGGACACAAATCTTATGCTAAGTTGCAGAAAGGGAACTATGTTAACTTGCACTCAATCATCTAGCTATCAAGGTTGCTTGAAAACAAAATATTATTCTACCATTTCATAATTCAAGAATGCATGCATTGACTATCTAATTCACACTTGCGGAGTAAATAAAGTTCTAATTGCTAAATTCGGAAATGAAATAAATAATGCTATCTAATCTTGTAGGAAGGAAAAGGAGTGTAGGGAATGGTCTAGGTGGCTCTTTTGGTCTTGGAGTCTAAGTTGAAGGGTTAAACTACTCCTAAGCTTAGCTAGACTATCATCGCAGGTCAAAACATGGTCAAAATACGCTGCTACAGGTGAGCTACAAGATCTTGCTACATGATTCATGTACTGCTACATGATGTTGCTACATGATTCCTGTACAACTATAGGATGTCCTGAAATGCTATAGGAAGTTGGCTGAGAGGATTTGGAGGATAAGAAGGGTGAGATGAAGTGTTTGGAGGGTGTATGAAAGTTTTGGAAGGTGTGGGGAAGGTGATCATCACCCTTAGCCAAGCCTAGTACTTTGAGAAGGGGGATTTGGGCTAATATGGCTTGCTCACGGTGACCGAAAAATAGAGGTTTAGAACATGGATTAGCATGCATCAACAAAAGGTGGAGAAGACCTAAATGGAGTTGGTGGAAGGGGTCCTTTCATGTAGATCAACAACCCTGCAATAACATCTGCACCTGTTTCTCTTTTGATTTGCAAATTATTACATGTCAATGTGGAAAAGATGAATTGAATTTGGAAAATCTTATTTAAATACTGCTAAGAACTTGATTTATGAGATGGACTACCTTATAAGCTATAAAAATCATGAGAAGAAAAATGAAAAATGTAAATCTTTCCAAGAAATCATAAACAACTATCTAACTAATACTAAAACTTGATCTATGAAATTAATAAGAAATCAAACTTTGTTTCTTGGCTGTGAGAGTGGGGTCCTCTAATCATGATCCCATGAGGGAGATGAGATAGGGGTCACTGTCACAGGCTCTTTGATGGATTTCACTCTACCGAACTGCAACAACTAATCTACCCTCTAAGCTAATGGAAACATAAATAAGCAACAACTTACTCAATCTTCTATGCTAAAAGAAACATGAATAAACTTTAGCAATTAATCAACATTCTAGACTAAGAATATATATACAAGAGATGAACTTATGCTACTAGGGTTGGGCCCTAACCTAAGAGCTTCAGCCCTCTGAGTCAACCCAGTGCTAGATCAAAACATAACTTCTCATTATCATTCAAAAAGTGTCAAATATATCATAGAAATAACAATCAAATGTGCTTCGGCTTAATGGCCTCTTGGCTACAATAAAAATTTGAATCCTAATGAGTCCCTTAGCTTCTTTATTCATAAAAAACCAGAGCTACCAACAAATCCCTATAAAATAGGGATATTTGACTCCCTAACTCGAGAATAGGTGATTCTAACTCTCCCTTGACTTGCACTGGCTTGAGTTCTAATGAACTCGGCCTGCTTGGTTTCCAATGACACCGAGTTGATGAGATAGAGTGGGGGATATTCAACTGATTTGAGGAGTTAAGGAGGTGGACCAACTCCTAGAATCTCTCTTTCTTGTCTTGAGTTCCTACACTCAAATCAGCTCAAAATTGCTCCAATTCTTGCATTTAACACACATTAGGCCACATGACATAGTAACACATATTTAATCCTCACACTAAGCATAATATAACAAAATTTGTAGATAAATGTGAGAAAATGTTATGAAACCAGCTCACAAAAAGATAGAAAAGAGAGATCCATGCCTTAGAATTCAGCCTCTTCGAGGGGGCAACCTCCTTTACATTACATGAATGAACAATTCTTGGATGATACAAATGACAAAACCTCCTTTCTATATATAGGAGTCTATGGAGTCACAATATAATCCAGCCGACCTAACAATAATAATATAAAGCCACAAAAATAACAATAGAGGGATTCTATGGGCACATTAATAACAATATGGGGGTAATGGGGGCACAACAATATAAATAAGGGGTATAACTACAATAGTAATGGGGTAATCACTAGTATTATAGGGACCCAACATGCCCCTCTCCTTCAAAAAAGTGTTGTCCTCAACGCTTGAGTAGTTCTGGATACTTCTGCATAAAATTCTCATCCTCCCATGTGGAATCTTCAGCGGATAAGTTCTTCCACTTGATAAGATACTCTGAAATTGATCGATTTCGTAGCTGTCGAGTTCTTGTTTCTATGACTGCTTCCGGTTCCAATATAATTTTTCCTTCCTCGTCAAGTTCTGGCAATATTGTTTGAACTGGGAGCTTGTCGCCTATAACCTTCTTTAAACATGAAACATGGAAAACTGGGTGCAATCGAGAAGCTGCAGGAAGCTCCAATTTGTATGCCATAGTACCAATCTTTTGCAACACCTTGTACGGACCATAATACTTTGGTGATAATTTATTATCCTTCTTAGCTTGCTTGAGGGACATTTGCTTATATGGTTGTAGCCGTAGGAATACCCAATCACCTACATCAAAACTTCTTTCACTGCGATGTTGATCTGCCTGTTGTTTCATTCTATTCTGTGCCAACACGAGGTTATCCTTTAAGAGTTGGAGGACTTGTTGTTGATGTTCGATGTGATGTTCCACTGCTTGAACCTTAGAATTTTCTCTTAAATATGATGTGATGGATGGTGGTTGATACCCATAAAGTGCCATAAATGGGGTCATTTTTGTTGCTGTATGGAAGGAAGTGTTATACCACCATTCAGCCAGAGGCAACCATTTGACCCATTGTGTCTGTTTATCAGATACAAAGCAACGAAGATATCCTTCCAAACATTTGTTTACTATCTCAGTTTGCCCATCAGATTGAGGATGATAAGATGAGCTATGAGCTAACTGAGTACCAAGACAAGAAAATAATTCTGTCCAAAAATTTCCAGTGAAAATGGGATCTCTGTCACTTACAATAATCTTTGGGTTTCCATGTAGCTTTTGAATTGTTTCCATAAATGCAGTAGAAACTGTACTGGCTTTAAATGGATGTGATAATGCACAAAAGTGTGCATACTTGGTAAGTCTGTCAACTACCACCATGATGACACTCTTTCCCTCAGACTTGGGTAAACCTGTGATAAAATCCATTGAAACCTCCTCCCAACGTTGGCTTGGAATGGATAAAGGTTGTAATAGACCCGGTGTCTTAATTGTTTCAACTTTATTTTGTTGGCAAACCAAACATTCTGCCACAAACTTTTGAATATCTGATTTAAGGCCATCCCAAAAAAATTCCTTCTTAACCCTGTGGTAAGTTTTTAAAAATCCTGAGTGCCCTCCTAAGGGAGAAGTGTGCAATTCCATAAGAATCTTTTGTTTTAGCTGGGAATTCTTACAGAGGTATAAGCGATCTTTGTACCATAACGAATCATTTTTCCAGCTAAATGTATCAGACGTACTGGAATCTTGTTGTAGCTTTCGAATAAGTGCCCACACTTCTTCGTCATTCTTCCATTCCTCCCTTGCTTCATTTATCCAATCTGGTTGGATAATAGAAATGGCGCACAACAATGCTTCCACATCCTCATCCTTTCTTGAGAGTGCATCTGCCACCACATTTTGCTTCCCTTTTTTGTAGATGATTTCAAAGTCATAACCCAACATCTTTGTGACCCACTTTTGTTGCTCTTCAGAGGATAATCTTTGTTCTAAAAAGTATTTAAGGCTATCATGATCCGTTTTTACCTTGAAGTGTCTTCCCATTAGGTAGGGTCGCCATTTCTTAAGTGCATGGAGTATTGCCAACATTTCCTTCTCATAAATAGCTTTGCTTAAAAACTTTCCCTTGATTGGACGACTTTCAAAAGCAATGGGTCTTTCATCTTGCATTAGAACAACACCAATTCCATTTCCTGAAGCATCACATTCCACAATAAAGGTTTTTGTGAAGTCCGGTGTAGCTAAGACCGGTGCTTGGCACATTGCCTCTTTAAGATGTTCAAAGGCCTTTGTTGCTTCCGGAGTCCATGAAAATGCATCTTTCTTCAATAATGTTGTTAGAGGTGCTGCTATTCTCCCATAATTCTTAACAAACTTGCGATAATACCCTGTCAACCCAAGAAATCCTCGCAGATGCTTTATGGATGTGGGGATTTTCCATTCCTTAATGGCTTTAATTTTGCTAGGGTCTACCTTAACTCCTTCATGAGATACAATATGACCCAAATATTCCACCTCCTGGACTCCAAAGAAACATTTGGATCTTTTTGCATATAATTGTTTCTCCTCCAATAGTTGTAGCACCCTGTCAACATGTTCAACATGATCCTTCCAAGACTTGCTGTAGATTAGTATATCATCAAAAAATACTAACACAAATTTTCTAAGGAATGGTTTGAAAATTGAATTCATCAAACCTTGAAATGTTGAAGGTGCATTGGTAAGGCCAAAAGGCATGACCAAAAATTCATAATGACCCTCATGAGTTCTAAATGCCGTTTTCGGAATGTCTTCAATCTTCATTCTGATTTGATGATATCCTGAACGAAGATCCAACTTGGTGAAGTAAATTGATCCATGCAATTCATCCAGTAATTCATCAATGACAGGAATGGGGAACTTATCTTTAATAGTGAGCTTGTTGAGCTCCCTATAATCCGGACACATGCGCCATGATCCATCCTTCTTGTGCACCAATACTACTGGAGCAGAGAAAGAACTTTGACTCGGTTGAATTATACCAGCCTCTAGCATTTCTGCAACCATACGTTCAATTTCACTTTTTTGGACATAGGGATATCTGTACGGCCTGATGTTTGGAGGAACACTTCCTGGAATCAGATGAATAGCATGATCATGATCACGCATAGGTGGGAGACCTTTGGGAGTCTCAAATACCTTGGAATGATTGTCCAGGACTTTTTGGAGATCTGGAGAAATAGATGATTCCAATGTGGAAACATCTAGCGAACATAATTGTGCAATTACACCTCTTTGCTCCTTTTTTAGAAGCTTTGTCATACCATTAGAGCTGATTATCTTTCCTGGTTTCCCTGCAATACCCCTTAATTCAACTTCCTTTCCTTCCACAGAAAATTTGATGAAAAGTTCTTGAAAATTAAAAGCTATTGTACCCAAGGATTGTAGCCATTGGACTCCTAGTACAACATCAGCACCTCCCATTGGAATGGAAAGCATTGGGCTAGTCAATACATATTCTCCCATGGATAGCTTGATATTATGGCACTTTCCAGAGCAATTTATTGTTCCTCCATTTGCAATCATCACTTGACACTCTGGTGCTGGATATAGGAAGCAATTCAATTCTTTTGCTACCCTACAATGAATAAAATTGTGGGTGCTTCCTGAATCAATCAACACTATTACCTTTTTCTTCTTGATTTGTCCTTCTATCTTGATGGTTTGAGGAGTGGTAATTCCCGCCAATGCATTACAAGATATGGTCGGATTTATTTGTTCTTCATCTAGGCTTTGTTCCTGGAATATATCCTCTTCTTTTGACCTTTCTTGCTCCTTTTCTTCTTCCTCTTCACAATCTATGTAGAATAATTTCTTCTCAGCACACTTATGACCTTTAGTGTATTTGCTATCACAACTGTAACAAAGCCCTTTTGCTCTTTTTTCTTCCAATTGTTGTGGTGTCAACCTTATAGGTTGTGGAAGACTAGGGGCAACAACACTTCCGTCTTTATAGTTGTGAGTGGTATGCTTCCTGGTTGCCATAATTTTGCTTTCCATTTTTCTTGCTAACCTGAATGCCTTCTCTAATGAATCAGGTTCCCAAAGGCGAACATCATGTTGGATATTATCCTTTAAAGACCCTATGAACACATCAATCCTATGCTCCTCTGGAATATCTTTTACCCTTATGTTCAATTTTTGGAACTCCTCAATGTGCTCCATTATTGAACCCTTTTGTTTGAGACTTATCAATTGGCTAAAAAAAGTGTTGCTTTTTGTATCCTCATAATGTGCTATCAATTCTTCCGTAAAAATTGCCCAAGTGATAAATTGTTTACGAGAGCAAAGCCATTGATACCATACAAACTGATTTGGTTCCAAATATAAAGTTGCCATACGTACCTTTTGTGTGTTTTGCACATTATTGAGATCGAAGAATTGCTCCATCTGTAATATCCATGTGGCGGGATCCTTGCCATCAAACTTCCTCATATCGATTTTTGGAATATGGTGATTCTTCAATCCAACATTAGCGTCTATGGAATCATGATTAACATTTCTTTTGTTCTCATCATGAGTTTCCTTTAGTACCCTTTCACCCTTAGGGACGATTTCTTGTAGCAACTTATTCATATTTATCTTCAATTCGTCCATGTCTGTCTTCAAATCTATCTTCAAATCATCCATCTTAGCTTCCACGTCAATCATCTTAGCTTCTACGCCTTTCTTTAAACAGTCCATCTTAGCTTCTACACCTTTCTTTAAACCATCCATCTTAGCTTCTACATCTTTCTTTAAACCATCCATCTTAGATTCTGTTCCCTTTTGTGCAAGGGACAGTTGTTGCACTTGGTCTTGTAATTTTGATATATCATGTTGCATTTCTTCCTCTTCTTCATGAGTCATGCTAGAGCTTTCAGGTTCCTTACTAGGTGTTTGCATTTTCTTTCCTCGGGGCATCAGTTACCGATAATAATGCTTTACTATGCCCTTTGAATTCCTTCAAACCAAGCTTATGCAAAAATAAAAAATAAAAACTACACACCTTTTTTTTACTTTGTAGAAGCCTGATATTGAATCTGATGTATCTCTGTAATTTCGAATCATCCAGTTCTGAAATTGTGATCTATAGTAGCCTTCTATGTCCTCTTTCCAATGCCACTAGTCTGAACCAAATTGGATTCTCCAAGAAAGAGTTATGCCCAATCTCCTGCAGTGACCTGATTATAGACTAGTTCAGTAGAGCGAACTTGTATGAAGTGCCACGTGTCACTGTTTCAACCTTTGACTTTGAAAAATATATAAAAGAAAACTACAGTCCGTCCTCTTTCTGTACCTTCTTACGAAATTTCAATCCGATGCTCAGAAAGAAAGTTATGACGATTTTCCCCAGGTCACCTGTTTTGAGTGTAATTCAGGAGTCTGCAAAAAGACCAACTTCCTGAGATCATATCCCCTAAAATATCGCGCGAAAAGCTCTGAAATTCGGACCCAAGGGAGTGCTAAAAGTAATTCTAATATGACTGAATAAGCTAGAAAGCTTTTTCAGCCAACAACCTTGACTAAACCATAAAAATATGAGAGTGTATCTTACGGTATGGATTATAACATCAACCAAAGAAAGTTTGAGCAAATATATCACTCTTTGATGTAGCCTTGCTGCCCTAGAAGAGGGAATTGACTATCAAAACTTTCGAATCCTTGCCTTTAGCCTGAAAAGCCACTTATTCTTCCAAGAATTCTTCTTCTGGTCAATCTAAAGCCTTGGTAAGCCTTGAATATATTGTTAACGTGATGAATGTTAATTCACGATCTTTAGTACCTCCCTTTTTATTGACATTTGATACCTTCAATTGCAATGTGCATAAAAAATCTAGTTGACTTCGATGCATTAACAAATGTCATGCCTTTTTATGTTTGCAAAAGGATCAATGCTAAAATAGAGAAAATATAGGCAAAGATCATTCAACTTGACATATCTCAGGTACAAGTCATGGAGGAAATCAACAATGTGTTGATTAGATTGTCTTTCAACTCAAGGGTTCATCAGTTCATCGATATTGTGGTTGTTGATATTCTTGAGGCATATGGTATTCTATTCAGTAGACACTGGTCTAATAAACTCCAAGGATATTTTTCCACAGACTAGTCCCATTTTGGCTCCCATATAAGGGAAAGAACAATCAAATTAGGCTCAATAGTGTGCCACACATGAAGTATACAATTACTAAACTAGAGGCACCCGATGAAACTATTAGTATTGCTGAGGAAGAATTGGGAAATTGTTTCTTAGAATCTGATATTGGTTGCTACCAAGCCATGCGATCACCCCTCTCGTCAGATACACAATTGGAACTCATTCCTTATCCTCCAACTGATGGAAATGAATCATGTATTATAGATGTAAATAATTTTAGTTTGGATATAAATCAAGTAAATATAGAATTGCGGACTTTGTATTATGATGGGTCAAAGATGCAAGATGGAGCCAGTGTAGGCTACATCCTAATGGATCCCAAAAAGAGGAATTTTCTGATTTCTTGTTGTTTATAATTTCAATCTACTTACAACACTACCGAATATGAGGCGTTTATTCTTGGACTAAATAAATCCATTGAAATGAAGGTAGAGTGTCTAAAGGTAATTGGTGACTCTGAGATTATCACTGGACATGTATGTAATTCTATTCATTGCCTTTCACCTCATTTGGAAAACTGCGAATAAGAGGTATGATGATTGATTTCTACATTTAAATCTTTTGATATTAAGCCAGTGCCAAGAATTAATAATGTCACAACTAATACATTAGCTAATGTTGTTGCTAGGTTTACACCGCTTAGGGATGGTTTCTATATAGAAATAGTTTATAAACCTACTGTCCCAAATAATGTAACTAACATATGCGTTTTCAATGATGTTCAACGGATTTTGGACTTTCTTGCCAACACAAATATATTCAAAGACACGACCATAGATGAAGACGAACACGATAGAGCCTTGTAGGAAAGAACTAATGCACGAGAGGGAAATCCAATGCCCAAATGTGTTGTGTCACTTGAGAAGTTATTCAGCTTGCATAATCAATTTAAAGGACCTCCTAACGTGAAGACTCTGAGTTCAATGATATTCCATGAACAAATCAATCTTAAGGAAAAAGAAGACCCTATGTTCATCAATCTTGGTACGTGTTGTTCCCGGGAGGAAAGATGAGCTTTCATTAAGCTATTCAAACAATATCGAGATGTTTTTTTCCCAAACTTACAAAGACCTAAAGGAATATGACACAAGGATTATTCAACATGTCATTTTGATTAATGATGGGGTCTAGACTTTTTAGCAAAAATTGAGAAATGTACATCCAACACTTAAGCCATTGATACAAAAAGAATTAAAGAAGTTGTTGGATGCACAAATTATTTTAAAGTCAAGCATTCAAAGTGGGTCTAAAATCTAGTCCCTATAAGGAAGAGATTTGGAGAGATCCGCTTATGTGTCAATATTCGAAATATCAAATGAGATTTATATAAAGACAACTATCCAACACCTTCCATGGAAAAAATATTCTGATCAATTTTAGGTTCTGAGATGTTCTCACTATTAGATGGAATTTTTGGCTATAACTGGGTATTGATAGCTGAGCTAGATAGATTAAATACACCTTTCAGAACCAAATGGGGAAACTTTTCTTTTAGGCATATGCCCTTTGGACTTATTAATGTTAGAGCTACATTTCAAAGAACAATGGATATTGCATTTAGAGGACTGATAGGTCATAGTGTGGTGGTGTATCTCGATGATGTCACAGTGATCTTGAAGAAAATATTAGATCATTTACGTCATTTGAGACATATTTTTGAGCGTTGCAGAAAATATGGTATATCACTCAATCTTAAGTAAATAATTTTTGTCGTGTCCAAAGGGAATCTTTTAGCACATATCATTTTGAAGAGTGGTATTACGGTTAATCCTGAACGTGTGAAATCCATCACTCAAATTCCGTATCCAAATATGGTAAGAAATCCATGCAATCATCTTTGGGTAAAATTTGAATTTTCTTTGAAAGTTTTTTTCAAATTATGCCCAAATTGGGAAGCCAATGCAAGATAGATTAAGAAGGATGTAGATTTCAAATGGAACCAAAAGGACAAGGAAGATTTTACGCAAATCAAGCAAGCTATAACTAAAGCTTCTGCTATATAGAGTCCCAATTTCAACAAGGATTTCATGCTCTATACTTTTTCTTCAAATTCTTCATTGACAACCTTTTTTACTTAGAAAGATGACCAATTATATAGGTATGGACAAGAAAGCTTACACTGTGTACAAGGATGTTAAACACTTTAGGCATTATATTCTTAAAATTCATGTTATAATGTTCGTTCCTCATCTCATAGTTAGATCTTTGTTTGTGTCGCAGGAATTATGGGAACAAAGAGCCAACTGGATGAATTTATTACAAGAATATGATCTTGAGTTTAAGTTGACTCATATAGTAAGAGGTCATGGCTTATGTAAGATTGTTGCTGAAGCCACAAGCCCACATGATGAAGAATGTTAGGATGGGAGAAATAGATTGAGATGTATAATAAGATTTTGCACCCACACCTAGTATGTCATCATCTTGGTATGCATAATTAAGGCAATATCTAGAACAAGGAACTTTTCCTTCTCATTTATCAACAAAACAATAAAATTCCATCAGATTAAAAGCCTCTTCTTATGAATTGGTCCATGAAGATATATTTAGTAAACACCATAATGGGATTTCATTGAAATTTTTAGAATCTTCTGATGCTGAGAAGGTATTAAAGTAAGTTCATGAAGGAACGACAAGAGGACACTATGCTGGTGCTAGGACAACACAAGATTATGAGGGCATGTTATTATTGGTCTACATTGTTCAAGGATGCTCATGCATATGCACATAAATTAGTGGTATGAAAATAGTGTGCTGGAAGATAAAGATGGTCAATTTCTCCACTATAACCTATCACAATCAAAGAACCATTTCAACAGTGGGTCTTAGATGTCATTGTAGAGATCACTCCGCTTTCATAAAAACAACACAAGTATATTCTCACACCCACATATTATTTTACAAGGTGGGTTGAAGCTATTCTCCTCAAACAAGTGAACAATAAGGAGGTAATCCAATTTCTCAATCAAAATATCATTACCAAGTTCAATGTCCCAACCTCAGTTGTCTTTGATAATGTAACATATTTCTCATAATTAAGGTTGTATGATTTTGCTTTGGAAAATGGGATATTATTGAAGCATGGTGGTAATTATTACCCCCAAGGAAATGGACTAGATGAATCCAAAAATAGAAAATTGATCCTTATCATTAAGAAATTTTTGTTCACTCAGTAGGAAAATTGACATAATTCTTTAACAAATTCTCACTAGGCTGATTCAGTTACCCCTAAACCTTCTCTTTGAACTTCTCCTTACTTCCAAGTATATGGAAAGGAAGCAATCCTGCGACCCAACCTATACCTACTTGCTTTACAATTATCCCAAGAATCCTGTGGTAGGTCATGCCCAATTATGCAAGGTAGGATTAACATCTTGTTAAAACTTGAGGAATAAAGGCAAAAATCCCAGGAAAAATTTTCCTCTCACTAGAATTGGTTAAAAATATGGCTCGACAAGAAATATGTAGGAAATATATAATTTAGTGTGGGAGACCTTGTCTTGAAGTGGGATAAAGCCCATGAAGGCAAGGGTAATCACACCAAGTTCTAATCCCTCTGGATTGGTCCATATAAAATCAAAGAAAACTTAGCCAACATACTTATCGTTTGCAAACCTTAGATGGGAAGACTGAGTCCCTTCCCATGAATGACCAAGACCTGAAGTTCTATTTCTATTAGTAGCCCTTGTAGCTGATCTCGTTTGAGTACATATTACTTTCATGTCATATTTATTTCATGCATTTTATTTCGTGTCACACTTTAATTTCCTCTCGTTTCCTTATGCATTTACTCTCAGTTTCACTAAAAGCCTCTCTACATAAATAAAGGCTTTGTACATAAATAAACTATCTTGGGACAATATTAATAAGTCAAATGTTTAAAAGAGATTGCGGTAGTTACTCAATCATTGGCTAAAATTAGATCTCTTTATACTGCTTAGTCTGGAAACCACCCCCTCCTTAGTGTTCAAAATAGATTTCATATATGGGAAGTCAACCTTTTTAATAAGTCCACATTGGCAAAGAAAAAAGCATAAATGTCATAAGCATAATAAAATACTAGAAATCTCTAAACATCAAAAGTTTTCTATGAGTACTCAAGTTGTATTTTACAACAAATCTTAGCCTATGTCTTAATGATTGATGCTATAACTTATAAGAACTAAAACAAAGACAAAATTAAAATTCATCAGAGGAGGGGTAATACTCTAAGGGAGGGATGGGATTACCTTCTCCTTAACAAAACTTGGAATTTGTGAATCTAGAGCATCAATAATATTGGACGAGGTTAGGCGAGGGTTCTTTGGGACTAGAGTATGATTTTCCTTGGAGCCTTCTGAGCTCCATGATCAATCCCCATCTTCTAGGCATTCACCCCTTCATGTCAAAACTTTAACTGATATGGTGAGCTTAAAGACTAATTTGATGAAGGCGTTAAAATTTCATTTAAATATTGAAAGTTGCTTCTTCAACTCTGTTATTTCAAAGCTCTTTGGTGTAATGGCCTACACGACCATGGCTTTCATGGTCCAATACATTTATAATAGTCTAAAGTACCTTGTTTCCTTGGTTTGAGTGTTGCTAGGGTCTTACACCTAGCCTTGTGTCTTTTCTAGAAGCTTCTCTAAGTCCATGTTTTCTGATAACCATTGCACCTTAATGTTTATCATATCAATGGACACTTTTACCTCGATGTGAGACTCATAAAGAAACTAACAACAAGCTCATTCTATATCCTTTTCCATTCACATTACATGCCTCAACCTTGTCTCTCTAATTGAGACACACCCTCAGATTTAGACATCAACTTCTTCCCTTTGTTATTCCTACGATGGGTTGGTGCCATGATTCTGAATCCCTTTGCACTTACAGTGTGCTCAGACTTGTCTTCCATCACTTGTAATCTCTTTATACACAACTTGCAATTCTTGTGGATGCTGACGTGGAAATGAATGAAGCAGAGTGAAAAAAACTTGTTACTAATAAAGTTTGAATAATATCCCACCAACAACAATACCTCATCATTCAATGAATTGGGAAAATTACCCACATACCATTATGCCAGTCTACTGCGATATTCCTTGAATATGACACTACATTCATGGTGATAGTCCTTGTCATGAAGCAAATCTAGGCTTCTATCCTATGGGAGGCCTTGGAGACATGTGCCTGCTCAAGGCATGAAATAGACAAACCACCTCCTTTGCTTGGGTCGTTAGTGGTTATTAGTCCCATGCTTATGAATGGAGGCGGTGTCATACTACAAACACAAAGGAAGAGATATGTGAGGGAGTTTGTATAGGGAATTCTCTGCAGAGTTACAATGAGCCTTCACCACATTGATCAACTTTGCCATGCATTGATCCGTCTTTGCCAACTTACCCTCCCTTACCATTTATTCAAACTATGTGTTGTCACCCCATCCAAAACTTATTTGAAACTTGCACTTATTTAAAAATAAATTATAATTTAAATTTTGAATATTGAATATTTTTTCTCAATATTATCATCTAATTAAATTAACTATTATTTAAATTTGTTTATAATTTTTTTTGTTTATTTATTAATCAAAGTTTTAATCAATAAGGAAAGGTCACAAGTACTATATTTTAAATTATTGTTAAGATAAAAACAACATATTATGCTACAAAAATTGTGTTCACCTTTAAATGAGAATATCTACTCTGTCAAAATTTTTAAGATTTACATTTGATATCATCTATTTTTGCAAGCATATGTGTACACAAAAATAAGCACATACATTAGCACGTCACTGTATAGGATTGAGATAACACCATCTAAATAGTTATAATTGTTTTTTGTTTATTTTTAAAATTATAGTTATTTTCAAAATTAATTATAAATTCTAAACTAGGATAACCGTAGCTAAAATAATTCGGGAATTTGCTCTGCAACCCTAGTAGACTTGAACCATTGCCATGCCCTAAACCTAAAACAAGAACTTGCATTCTTGACATCTCCAGCAACTTCGCCAGCTTGTGGGTCATTATACAGGCCGAGATGACAGACGAAGACGGGGGGGGGAGATCCCCTCCTACTAGGATGCTGCGGCGGGAGACTCATGCCACAAATCAAACACTTAGTTGCAAGCCCAAGAAACAAATCCGACGAATGGCCCTGTCCTCGAGGCGCAATGGCAGGCTCGAAGTAGGGGGAAGTGCTTGCCCTGTGCAGTAGAGAAACCGAGATTTGTTATCCCGATGAACAAATTGGAAAGATATCGAACCTTCATGAAGTACCACGCGATGATCTGAAAGTTCATAGGAGTGTGGCGATGGATAAAGACATCATTAAGTGGATACAACAGAAATGGCAACCATAAGGCCAAATCAAACTAAAGTTGGGAGCCAGAGGCTTCTTTACGATAATCTTCTCAAACCTACAAGATAGAGAAAGAGTATTTGAAAATGGCCCCTATTTCCATTATAATGTTGGTCTTCTGATGCGATATTGGGAGTAATGTTATGACCTCAATAAAGAGAAATTCTTGACAACCCCGGTATGGGTAAGACTTTTTGGACTCCCAATGGACTTCTAGGATCCAAAAATATTAGAGGGAATCGGGAACACAATAGGAAAATTTGTCAAAATATCTGAAACCACAAAAAGAGGTCGATATACATCGTATGCGAGAATTTGTGTGTATATGAACATAGCAAAACCCATACCCGAATCAGTAGAGCTAGAATACCATGAAGACGTATGGCAGCAGACCCTGGACTATGAGCATATTCCATTCAGATGCCGAAGATGCCATGAATATGGCCATTTATTCAAAGAATGCCCACTGAACCAGGAAGGTCCAGAGCTAAAGGAAAAACAATTGAAGATCCCACAGGAAGGAAATGAGGGGTTCCAAGAGGTTAAGAACAAGAGAAGGCCACAAAAGGGACTCCACAACCTAAAAAAAGAAAACCAAGCTTAGTCGAGTAATAAAAACAGATATGAAGTACTATAGGTGGAAGAAGAAGCAGAAAATGAAATCCAACCCATGGATTTCCAGGAAAAAGGAAAAGAGAGTAGTTCTAGTCAAGCAAAAACAACACCTAAGTGGAAAGCTCAAAGAGATCTCACAGGTAAATATGAATAGGTAGGGATGGAAACCACTATAATGGAAATCCACCCAAGCAAGGGGGAGGAGCTCAGCATTGAAGAGGAAGTCCTTCAGGAATTGTTGAATTAATGGAGGCACTTATATGAAAGATTTATTCTGGAGGACCAAAAGAAACTGTACAAAGAGTCTTTTCAACAATACCAAGCCAAACAAGGACAGGGACGGGTTAAGATAGCAGAAAAACTGGGAATGCATTAGGAAAACCTCCAAGAGTATCAAAACAAAGCAAAAGGCTGGAAGAAAAGAGGCCGGAGAAATTTACAGGAATCGATACAGATAATGGGAGAAATGTTGGTGAACACAGGCAGGGTGGTACCACTATCAACAATACACTGACAACTTAACAAAGTCTCCTAATGATAGTAATATCCTGGAACATAATAGGCCTAAACAGTCAAGGAAAATATAGATACTTAATGGAGCAATTGAAAAAAGAAAAGCCACAAATTATGCTTCTCTAAGAAACTAACATAACAGGAGAAAAACTAGAAGAGATTCTCAGGATGATGAAACCAAGGTATGAGGCAGTAGCAACAGATGCAAAAGGAAGTGGAGGAGGGATAGAAATATTGTGGAATCCAACATAAGTAAAAGAAAATTATTGGATAGGGATGCAACACATCCTCACAGGTCGGTTCCGCAACATAGGAACTAAAGAATGGTTCATGCTCTCAACAGTCTGTGGACCACACATACCAATTGAAAAGGAAAACTTCCTAAAAATTATAAAGACCCTAAACCAAATGCATTACAAAAAGCTATGGCTGATAGCAGGTGACTTCAACTTGATAAAATCGTTAGAGGATAAAAAAGGAGGAATTAGAAGGGAGAATCTAGAAATTGAATAATTTAGGGATATCCAAGAAGAGCTACACTTGGTGGACATCCCAACAATTAATGGAAGGTATACGTGGAAAAATAGACGAGGGGGAAATAGGAAAATTATGTCCTGCGTTGAAAGATTCTTGGCAACATAAAACCTCATCAGCAAAGATGTTTACTATGAGGCATCCATCCTACCATGCTCGGGCTCGGATCATTGGCCGATTAGATTAGAAGTGGATATGAAACAAGGGCAAATGAAGAGACCCTTCAAGTTTGAATCTTTTTGGTTAAGAGACCCCCGACCTTCCTTGGAAAACCGAAGGAATGGTGGAAAGAATGTGAGAAAGAAGGAAGAAACCTAATGCATACTTTCCAAATCTACCTCAAAGATCTTAAAGGTAAAATTAAAAAATGGAACAAGGAAGAGTTTGGTAACATACAACAGGATCAGGAATTGATTCAGGCAAAGATGAGGAAGGTGCAACAATAGATAATAAATGATGGAAGAACTGAAACCCTAGTGGAGGCAGAAGGACAACTGCTAAATAAATTAGAGGAAAGGAGGCAGCAGGAAGAGATCCTGTGGAAACAAAAATCAAGAATTCAGTGGCTGAAGGAAGGTGAAAGGAATACTAGATTTTTTCACAAAGTGATGATTCAACACCGGCAACATAACAGGATCTTCTCCCTAGTGGACCAGGAAGGAAATCATCTTATCCAAAAGGAAGATATGGAGAACTTGCTAGTCCACCACTTTCAAAACTTGCTGATAGAACCCAACATAGATAGGATAGAGAATATATTGATATTAACTTGGCATATACCCCAATTAGTGAGCAGGAATCAGAACCTAGCCCTACTAAGGGAAATCACCAAGTCTGAGGTGGAAGAAGTTATCAAAGGCCTTGCGAAAAACAAAGCACCAGGCCCAGATGGGTTCACAGCCGAGTTCTTTCAGGCAACGTGGCCATTCATGGGAGATGATATAGTGGAAATCGTGGAGGAGTCCTGACGCAATAAAAGAATGCATCCGACCCTAAATTCCACTTTCCTTGCTCTTATCCCCAAAACCAACCACGCGGAAGAACTGCAAGGATTCAGACCAATAGCTCTTTGCAATGTAATTTATAAAATCATGGACAAAATCATGGTGAATCATCTCAAACCTATCCTGCCTGGATTAATCTCCCAAGAATAGACAGGCTTTGTCAGAGGGAGACAAATTGTGAATGGAATTTTTATGGCTCAAGAGGCAATACACTTCTTGAAGTTCCAGAAAACAAAAGGGATGATAATAAAACTAGACTTATCGAAAGCTTATGACTGCCTGAGCTAGAAGTACGTACAAGGTTTCCTAAAGGCGTTTGGCTTTCATTCTAGATGGATAAGCTGGATATTGTTGATGATCTCGATCCCGGTGTTCTCAATTCTCCTCAATGGATCTCCCACAGAGGTGTTCAATGCAACCAGGGGGCTTAGACAAGGCAACCCAATGTACCCATTCCTGTTTATATTGGCTGTTGAAGGATTAGGAAGATACGTAAAAGAAAAAGTGCAAGGCGATCAATTTACAGGTCTCAGAATGCGGGGTAATGATTTTTTATTAACACATCAACAATTTGTTGATGACATAATGATATTTGGACAAGAAACCCTCAAGGAAGCTAGAGGCCTGATGGAAATCTTGAATGATTTCACGAGCGCCTTTGGGACGAAGATCAATAAGGATAAGTCAGACATCTTTTTCTTCAACACTACAACCCCATCTCAAGCCTTTCTAGCAATAATTATAGGATTCCAAATTGGCAATCTCCCTTCGAAATATTTAGGAATTCCGCTAAGTGTACACCAAATTAGAGTGGCAAACTGGAAGACTCTGCTGGAGAAAATCCAAGGGAGAATGTAGAACTGGACCTTAAGATCATTGAATATGGCAAGTTGCGTTATATTGCTGAAAGCTGTGCTTCAGTCAATTTCAATCTACCAACTATGTAGTCAAGATGTCCCCAAAATGGTATGTCAAGGGATGATCAACATCTTCAAGAAATTTCTTTGGAAATGGCCAAAAATAGAAAAAAAATGGGCCTTGCTATCATGGAATTGGCTCAGTAAGCCATTAAAAGCAGGAGGGTTGGGTCTCAGAGACCCGTATGCTCTAAACCAGGTCATGGGGGCCAAGCTATGGTGGACATGGGTTCAGGAAGGAGTAGATCTATGGAAGGAAAAATGCGGGAGGAAATATGGAATGCCAAAATCGATCGAAGGAAGGCTAAGAGTCTAGGAGAACACCAAGGGATCAGCCATATGGAATTTAGCATCAGAAAATAGGGAACTGATAATAACTCATAGCTTCTAAGAAATAAGGGAGACAAAGAAAATTTCTAGAATGAGGCATAGAAACAGAGAGAAAAATTACATAATAGACCTGATTTGGGGGCAATATGTCAACTCACCAATAACCCCGCAAAACAGATAGTGAATTTTTTTTGGAGCTCGGACATGGGAGAACATTGGAGAAAATGGAAGCAGAAACAAGATTGGCCGGATGCTCCTAAATCTATTCAGTCGGAAACATATGAGAAAGAGATGGAAACCTAGAATATTGCAATCTTAGAAGGTCCAGATATAATAAGATGGGGGTACAAAATCAAAGGGATGTTCACCATTCAAGAAGGCTACCACCTACAAGCAACACACCACTAGCAACAAGAGCCACCTATATGGGAAAGAACCTGGAAAGACAAATTATGGCTGAAAATTGCTATCTTCCTGTGGATAACTCGGCATGGTAGAGCACTCACTTGGGATCAACTCTAGATAAAAGGTATGTAGGGACCATCGGCCTATAGCACCTGTGGAGGACACTCAGAATCAATGGAACATCTAACAAACGTCTGTAGCTATAGTGAAATCCTCTGGCAAAACCATGAACAAATTTTCTGTTTTAGTGACAGGGATCAAACAATCATGAAAGAAATAATGGATAAATAGAGAAGGAAGCCTTACCAGAACCCCATTCTGAACCGCGCTTGGTAGATATCATTAGGATTCCTACCTTGGGCAGTGTGGAAGGAAAGAAACAAAATAATCTTCAAAGGGGAAAAGAAAACAATAGTAGAATTATTGGGAATGATTGCCCAAAATATAAGAGAAACGTTCCTAGCTAATAACTAGTACCCAGAGGATTGGGAAACTAATCCCCAGGAAGGTCGAATAATGGAAGGATTAAGACTAAAACGTAGCATGCTAGATCTTAACTCGTGGAGACAAAAATCCCCTCCCTGGGAGTCTCCAACCATTTTTGTGCGGCCTCAGAAAGACTTCATTAAACTCAAATTTGACGGAGCTGCGAAAGGTAACCCAGGGGCAGCTGGATCTAGAGGAGTGTTAAGAGATGACAAAGGCAATACCATCTGTATGTTTGCTATGGATTGTGGCATCGCGAGCAATAATGAAGCTGAGCTCTATGCACTGAAGCGGGGGTTGGAAATCGCAAAGAGGGAATGTTTTCAGAGAATTGAGGTGGAGGGAGACTCGAAGCTGGCAATAGAAATGGTGAAAAAACTACAACAAGGAACTAAATGGGAGAAAATAAGCCAAAGTTGGAGGATGACAAGGCTAGTCCAAGGAATAGGAAATCTAATTCAAAGGATAGATTACATTTTTCCGACGCATATCCGTAGATAAGGTAATGGCAACATATAAACTAGCCAATTAGGGGTGTGGGAAGGCAAGAAACAACCTTGACATAAGGAGAGGAGTTAAACCAAATGGAAGGCATGAGAAGTGTAGAGGAAATCCTAAGAACCAACAAGGAGAAGGGAGAAAACCCCCGATTGGGGTGCGAAAGGCATGATGAAGTAAACGAATGAGAGGTGGGCCATAAGACATGGTGGGTCAAGGGGGGATCAGTCACCCAGTTGGCTCGGAGGGCAAAGGGAGAATAGGTAGGCATGAGGCCATGAAAGAAGGTAAAGGGAAGTGGGGCAAAAAGCAGTACAGGGCAGAGACAGATGTGCATGAGGGCAGAGGGGAGAGAAGAAGGACATGTGTCAAGTGTGGCAGAGGGAGGAAGGCAATGGTAGTTGGCAAGTGGCAATGTAGATGGAGTAAGCTTGCGGTAGGAGCAGCCGGCGGTAGGAGCAGCCGACGGTAGGAGAGGATTAATGAAGGGAAATAATGGAGATGTTAGAGAAATTCCGTCCTGACAAAATCAAGCAGGAGAATGGGCGGCAGACGAAGGACAAAGGCACGTGGTGAGTCCTTCAGGCGGCAGGCGAGGCAGGTGGCCAAGAAAACAAAAAGGTAAGATAGTTAAGCTAAGAGGCATTTTCATGCAGAGAGATAAGTCAGAATGTGCAGCTGAAGGTGGTGGAAGTGGAGGGCTGGAGGACGTCGAGCATTAACCGGTTTTCGTCTGCATGAACTGGTATGTTCTCTCGGCTCTCACTCACGACTATTTGGAAAACATGTTTTTAGAAGAGGAATGTTGGTTAATGGAAATGATACCCCCGGATGAGGTCACTATTGAGACCTTCTGTTTCTCTTGGGGTTCTGGCTTGTTACGCTAGAGAGAATTTGTCAGGTTTGTCATCTGGGGAAGGGGGTTCAAGAACACTAATATTGGTCTCAGGGTAGATAGGTCCAAGGGTATTGCGGCCTACTGGGACATCCTTTGGGGGTTCCACAATGACGGTAGGAACAAACCTATCAAGTTGTTTTGGTTGAGTATGCGGCATGGGAAGGAAGGTGTCCTAGTTAAGTGCAGAGGGATAAAAGCATCCCTTGATTTTGTGACAAGGCTGATAATCTCCCATCCTGAGTTGAGCCTGGACCCAGAAAAGGGCCGTGGGAAGAAAGGCAGTAATTGGGGTAGCAATCGGGGTAGGGATATAGCTCTGAGAAAATCCCTGTCCATCTCCTTTGTCGGGACTCAGGGTAGGGTTGCAATTACATTCATCCATCCTGAGAAGTATTCCCTTGGCTGCTGGGGTGGCAACACTCAGGGTAGGGAAACATTTATAGTCGGGTGGAGAAGCAGAGAAGCCTCGTGGGCGCTGGGTAACTGGTTTCTTCAAATCTCAATGGGGAACCATTGGAATGATGAGGAGGTCAGAAGCCCCCAATTCTCTGAGGAGGGAGGGGGGAATCCGGGTATTAATGGGGGTTATCATAGTTCTCCAGGCAGGGAGAGACTAAAAAAGCTCGTGCCAGATAAGCCCCACTCGGAAGGGGGGAAGCGTGAGGTTACTCTGTTTAAAATGATGTTGACTTACAAGGTTATTTTCCTAGTTTCTGTTTTAGGTAATATAACAAGCAGAGTGTAGAGAATTTTGGAGTCTCAGAACTCAATCCGTGCTCCAACAAATGAACAGGTACGCCGCTCGGAAAAGGAGGAAGAAAGCCAGAAGGAGGTTAGGATGGCAAAGGAAGGTAACCAATCTGGAAAGAAAGTAAACAAAAGGAATGGAAAAGGCTAGAAAAAAGATGAAAAGATTGGAACCGACTTCTAGCAGAGGTCCGAGTAAAAGAGGCAGGAAAACTGGGAAGGAGAGTATGCAGAACCTAATCAATGCATACGTCGTAAGAACACCGCTGGAGGTGAAAGCAATAATATCCGAATGGGAAAGAGAGCTAAATAATAACATAGCAAATTAAGAGATCGAGGTAGAGGATTGGGAAACAATGGTTAAAGACCCCAGGAATACCAGAGGACACCAAACGCTGTTCTGCCAAACAATTCAACAATACTAAGTCATGAAAAACATCTTGGCCTGCGCAATGACAACCTATAAAGAAAGAGAAGAACCAAAGAAAGATAGACCAACTAAGCCAAGCATGAAGGATTTGCAAAGGGAGATCCAATTTCTCCAATTGCAGCTGTATCACAACAACCTCATGGTGAACAAGATTGAACAAAGCCTTTAGGATATGAAGAGAAGTGAAATCTCGGGTTCAAGTGTGAAAGCCCCAGCCTCGGTGGACTCATCAAATGATTGAAGCAACCCTTTCAGTAGAATTTTGTCTATATGATGATTAGCATTTACTGTTTTAATAAGAATTATATAGTAGATAAAGTTGCCAATGTAGCTTGGATGGTAAGGAAAACTGTTCTTAAATTCTGGACAACATTCGATGCAGACAAGTGGCCAACAGACCTGGTTTCCTATGGGCAGGTTGAGGCCACCTGCAATTTTTGTTAAGGACATACTTATTTTCATGAAATATCAATAGAAAAAGAAACTACCAAGCCTACAAAAAGAAAATTTAATTATAAATTAAAGTATTTAACAAAATTAACTACATATGTTTCATCAAATTTAATTATCAATAATTAATAAAGGGATAGTAAAAATGTAACTCTCATAAAATATTCATGAAATATTTTTAATAATAATTAAAATAAAAAAAATAAAATTAACCTAAAACATAATTATACCCTTTTTCACTTTATATATATATATATATATATATATATATCAACGGTTTAGAGATGTGGTGTTTATAATGTGTAATGCTGATCCAAATTAACTTCACAAAGCCTATCCACATTCAGCAATCATTTAACATAAAATTTCATTCTATTATTTGTATATTTATTTTCTACTTAAATTACATATTTCAATTTTTTGGAAACATAAAATTTTACACCTTCAACAATCATTTAATATAAAATTTCATTCTATTATTTGTATATATTTTCTACTTAAATTACATATTTCAATTTTTTGGAAACATAAAATTTTACACCTTTGAACTACCCCTTTCTAAATTGTCATTCTTTCACCCTCCTTATCAACCTGCTGCACTGGCTTGTGATCACATTCTTGTAAATTCAATTTTTTGGAAACATAAAATTTTACACCTTCAACAATCATTTAATATAAAATTTCATTCTATTATTTATATATATTTTCTATTTAAATTACATATTTAATTTTTTGGAAACATAAAATTTTACACCTTTGAACTACCCCTTTCTAAATTGTAATCCTTTCACCCTCCTTATCAACCCGCTGCATTGGCTTGTGATCACATTCCTTTGCCCTCTTTTTGAAGATCAGTCCCATCATATCAGATGCCTTTGACTAATATATTGATATCATGGCCCATTGAAACAAAACTAAAGAGGAAGTTGAGAAAACAAACTAAGGACTTTCTTTTAAAAAGAAAAACTCGAATTTCTTCACTAAGAAGGTACCAAAGAAAGATGCGCTGGTGCATTCGACCAAATACCAAATAAAATATCCCACAGCTCTTCAGTTATGCCCACAAAATTCGTTGCATTGTTTGAACCATAGTTACCAAGTTATGCCCACAAAATTCGACCAATTTTTTTTGGTAAATTCGACCGAATTTGGTAACTATGGTTTGAACAAGTGACATCAAACTCTTCTTTGCTAAAATAACTTAGTTTTTCTCTAATAGCTCAGATTTTGTCCAAAAATATGAATTCCCTGGTTATGCCTGGGAAGTCAAAGAGGAGATGATATGAAAAGCCGAGACGAATGGCAATACCCGCTGCACCTCCACAGAGTTCACTCAACTCCGAAGCTGAAATATCTGCAAAAGCGTATTCAGTGGTGGTGTTGAAGAAAGAAAGAAAAAAATTATTTTAACGTCCACGAGGCTAAAGATAGCCTATGGGACATATTGCTTCTTCATCTGCTTGATGTATTCAACGCTTTTTCTATGAAGCTTCACAATAAATGCTCCCAACTTCTCGACAAACCCCTTGCTAAATAGATTATCCCAAGAGCTCGCTGCTAGCATATCTGCAAAACTTTCCCTGTTGTCTTTGAAGGCCTCACATTCTAAAATGAAATGTTTTTCTGTTTCCACTTTTCCGGAAGAACAAAAAATGCATACCCTTTCCTCCCACACTTTCTTTGGCCTCTTCCAGTGCCATGTTTCACAACAGAGTTGATGAGAATTAGTCCTTAACTGAGCAATAAGAATTTTGGCTCTCCAAGAGATATTGACCTCTATGTATGCTTTTGGTTGATGATTATGAGTGGGATTAAACACTTCAATATAGTAATTTTTCTTTCTTTTTAGTTCCTTATCCCAAGTACGTTTGTGGAACTTTTCCATAACAAAAGCTTTTATCTCTTTGCTATTTATGGGACACGCGTTCAAGCAAATACCCCATTTACTAAACTATTTGTTATTTTGTTGCATCCAAGTTTTTTTGCTCTTGCACAATCTATCATTAAAGACAACCTTAGGCCATCTACCATCTTCTATTTGCTTAATTTTTTTTAAATACCTTATGACTCGCACCATAGCAATTGATTCAATAGGAGCAGTCCCTGTTTCACTTAACAAGATATCATAAGGAACTGCACTTTTCATCTTAAATTTGTTTGTAATCAAACGCTTCTGAATTTTCTCAATTTGTCTCAACTGCATGTCGGAGGTATTGTTAGCCCACAGTTCACAACTGTAGAGAATCACCAGAATCACTAGAAGCCCAAAAAGAGTTTGAGTGGTCTTCCAGTCCCAAAACTCTGCCTCTTTACACCTATTTTGAAAAACATAAAATGCTTTCCAACCCCTCAAAGTTCTTTTCTTTCTACAACCATTCCAGCGTAGATTTTTGTTGAAGTCAATCCCGAGGTATTTGTAATCCACAACTTCTTCCAGAATGTTGCCTTCAAAGTAGAACTGATGCTGGTTATGTTTTCTTTTCTTAGAGAAGACCACTACTTTCATTTTGCTGATATTGACTTGCATCCCCACACTTCTACAAAAATGCTTAAGGGATAGTAAGTGCTCTTGCAAACCAAGAGTCGATTTAGCAATCAGAATAAGGTCATCTGCATACAAAAGAAGCCTTATAACAAACTTGCACAAATAGATACCATCACCCCCTTGCGAATTTAACCACTCCTCAAGCTTGTTGATATATAAACCAAAAAGGGTAGGAGACAATGGGCAACCTTGCTTGACCCCGATCGCTTCTAAAACTTTCAGAAATTCCTGCTGAATTTCTAATTTTGACTTTTACATCTTCATACAACCTATGCACAGCTGCTCTCAAATGTTTAGGAACCCCAAGTTCCTCCATTCTCTGCCAAAGTTTATCCCTAGGAACCAAGTCAAATGCTTTTCTGAAATGAACAAAGCAACAAAAGACTTCTTCCTTTTTCTCCCAAACTTTTTGAATGATGTGCCTTAAAGTTATGCAATGATCAACTGTGGAATGTTTAGGTCTAAAACCTGCTTGCCCTTTAGCATGCTTATATCTTTCTTCTGCCCACTTGCTAATTTTGTTTTCTAGCATGCTTCCAAATAGCTTTGCAAACAAAGGGTTTATCATGATGGTCCTATAATTGGAGGGATTGTTGACGTCACTGCTCTTGAAAAGAGGTATTGCTAGACTAGTTGACCAATCCGTGGGGAGCCCTTGTTGTATGATGTTGTTGAAGATTTTTGTAATGTGAGGTGCAAGAATCTTTGAGCCCCACTTTAGATATTCTTCTTGGAGTTCAGCTAAGTCTTTTGCTTTTCCAACGCCCAACTTCTTGATACCCATCTCTACCTCTTGTACCGTGAAGAGTTCAGTGTCAGTGTTGACCAAGGGGGGAGGGTCAACCTTGGGAACCTTCTCATAGAGTTGTCTTGCATAGTCAAACCATTTAGAAGCTGTAATATTATTTCCAATTTGTATCTTTTTTCGGTTGGAGCTCCTTCCAAAATAATTTGGGATTATTTTTCCCAAGGAATATTAGTTCTTCCCTCCTTGAAACCATGAAATCAACCTTTTTCTTGCTTAATAACTGTTTGTACAATTTGAGCTTTAGGTTATCCTTGTTTGACACTTTCCACATTCTCCTTGCCTTTTTGCATTCCTCGTCAAACCAAGCATTAACCGGAAAGAAATTTGTTTTAGACTGCTTAGTTTTTGGTCTTTTGCACTTTGCAAGTGCGCATTGAATTAAATGTGTTAATTCATGACTATGAAGGCTGTGAATTGTAATTTTCTCATTCTCAAAGAGCCTCTCTAGCGTCATTTTGAAGGTCTTACAATTTTCTTGCGTCAAAATAATTTTGCCCTGTGGGAGATTTTGTTGGACATGCTGAATTTTTGACTCTAATTGTTTTTTTCCAGTCTAAGAGAAACATAAATAAATTGGCTTGTGATCTGATTTCAAATCCCATAGCTGATCTCCAACCAAAACTTCTCCCATTTTCTCACACAAACATGCGAGAAAATTACATAATCTACCACATTTGCTCCATTGTAAGTATTGCAAGTGAAATTACCGGACTTTGCCCATCTAGTCAAGCCATTACAAATGACTAAATCAAAGGCCCCACATAGACAAGCAATTGTTCACCAAAGAGATTGCAGCCCTTGTCCTCTAAAAATCTTTCCCACTGATGATCACTTTCTTCTGTACGCCAAATAGGGTCACAATCATCTTTACAACAAAGAATGCTAGCTTTCTCACTTGCAGTCCTAGCATTGAAATCACCCACTATAAGGACTGCACCTAGCTGCGAATATGTTGCAATATCTGCTTTTAAAGCTGCAAATGGATCTTTGTGGTCAAGCCCTCTACCTTTGTAGATTTTTGATACCTGTTGGCGCAAAATAGCATGCTGCAATTCTGATGTGGTTTCCATTTTCTGATATTTTAAACCAAATGAATTGCTTATTTGAGTCTTCTTTTTCTAACTCAATAAGACGACCTTATTTCTCCCTTAATAAAACCATGATACCCCCGTGCCCTTTGCCATTCCCTGCTACCTTGTTCCACACTGCCATCTTCCAGTATCCTTCAAACAAAGGTGTCTTGCACCCTTCATGCTCATGTGTTTCTATGAGGAAAATTATGTCTCTATTTTCCGCAATAGGCCCTAACCCAGGTCCTCGTCTCCATGGGTAACCTCTGCAGTTCCGAAAAACTAATCTTAAGGAAACCTGGGTATGACTTGATTGCTATTTATTTTGACATGCAAGACTCACATTTGAGTCTTTGTCCCTGTTTTCCCATACCAACCTTGCTTTTTGATTTCCTATTGAAGAGTTTGTTGTCTCTTCTTTATTACTATCTTGCTGCTCTGTTCTAGAAGGAGGTCCAAATTGCGCTATCACAACTTTGCCTTTATAAATCCATGCTCTCTTTCCTTCATCTCTTGCTGCCCTAACCTTTAAAATTTCCTCCCTTCTTTCCTCTTGTTGTTCTACAGTTAAATATTCTTCTAGGAAAAAACGAGAATCCCTCAAGAGATGTTTCTTGCTTAGAATAATATATTTATCATGCAAGCTATGCATAATGACTTTTATGGGCCTAGCTGTCTCTCTGTTAAACTTACCCACCCTCCATGCTTGACATATTCCTTGCCATAGCAACTTGTCTTTTAAGAAGCCTCTTGCAAGGTCAAGAGTACATTCATTTTTCCCATAGTCTTTCACCCCTTTAATAATTATGTTTGCTGCCCTATTTTGTCTTTCCTTGCCTTCACTATCTTGCATGTTGTCAACCTGAATATTAGTTTCTCCTTCCTTATTAGCAAAATTTCTAATAACTTGAGTCCAGGTTTTGGAAACTTTGGTGGAATCTCATTTCATTTCTTCTCTTGCATTCTCTTCATGGTTGTTTATTTGGGCAATCATTTTCCCTTTATCATAGGATGATTTCACATTCACCACCTCTGTACTTTCCACTACAGATTTCTTTATGTTTTTCACATCCGCCTTCATGCGTTGCCATTCTGTCTTCCCTATCAAGAGAGCTTCCTGTAGCAATGCCATTTGTTCTTTTAAAATTTTATTGCTTTCTACTAACGCATTATTCTTAGTCGTTATTATATGAATTTTATGATCTCTTTCCTGCCCTTTAACTTTTAAAATCTCCAACCTTTGTTTTACATTTAACAATTCTTTCACATAAAGATCAGATGACCAAGTGAGAGGTATGGATGTGGGACTATATAAGACAAAATCATCAATGACTTTTCCTTTGGACTTCTTGTTGTCACGTGCTTGTGGAGGAGACTTGTTTGAGTGCTTTTTGCGAAGGACTCAATTACTTTTATTTTGAGACCATTTCTTCCTTGCTTGCTCCCATTTTAGACGGGCTATTCTTCATTTTAAAATGCCCCGATATTGTTTGGCATTGACCCATACCCACTTCCCAGCTTTGGCAGATGATGCAATTTTCACTTGTCCTAAATCATTTGTCTCCACATGTTCTGAAATTTCTGGTTCCTTTGTCATGTTTGAATGCATTTGCTATTGTTTGCTCACTGCTCGATACTTCCATTGCATAAAAATCTCCTAGTCTCGCACTGCTCACTGCTCACTGTTCACTGCTCGCTGCTCTCACTGCTGCCCACACTGCTTTGCTTTGCTCACACTGCTGACCACACTGCTCACATTGCTCACCACGCTGCTCAATGGTTGAACAAAAACCTCTAGCCAATTCAAACCTAGCTGCTCAATAATTTTTCTATAATTCTTCTAGATAATAGAGGATTATTTATGCTAAGCATTTCTCTGCCCCGGTCTCTGTTCTCTTTCTGCGTTGCAGAAGTCGTATTCCTTCATACGTATGATACGGTATCCACATAGGCTCAACTTCTCGTAAAAGGTTCATATAAGGCCAAGCATCATGTACCAAACTTGCCATCGGGAGGTCAGCGCAGCTAACTCGACCGATGAAGGCACCCAAAATATTATTGAAATTACCCACACAACGTCGCCGATAATTGTGGAAATTTAGATTGTGATGAATGAAATTTTAATGTACATGATATAGTCTATCAGACTATTAGTTTCTCTGCTTTTTGTCTTTTGCAATTTAATCTTCTTATTATTCAAATTAATGATGAGCTGACCCAATCTTGTAACAGTCTCCTCACTGAAAAGACAATGCCAAGGAACTAATGTTAACTTATTGTTGTAACTGTCTCTGATGTCTCTGAAAGGATCACATTCCAAAATGAAATGTTTTTTCGATTCCACTAATGCAGAAGTGCAAAAAGTACACACCCTCTCTTCCCAAGCTTCTTTAGGTCTTTTCCACTGACCTATTTTGGACCATAATTGATGCGATCTAGTTATTAATTGAGAAATAAGAATCTTTGCTGTCCATGGAATGCTAGCACCAATGTATTCTTTTTGTTGGAGATCACACATCGGGTTGAATTCTTGAACATAGTACTTCGTCTTTCTACCCAATTCCTTTCCCCATATATGCTTAAGAAACTTCTCCATAACATAACTCTTTACATCTTTGCTATTTGTGGGACATGCTTTGAGGGAAATATTCCATTTTTGCATCCTTTTGTTGTTTTGTCTCATCCATGATTTCTTTCTTTCACTCATTCTTTCATTGACAATAACTTTAAGCCATCTACCTTCTCCTGTTTGCTCAATTATTTGAAGATACCTTATGAGACGCACCACAGCAATTGCTTCTATGGAAGTTGCTCCGGTTTCACTCAACATTATCTCATAAGAAACCAGAATTTTTATTTTAAACATGCTCATGATCAAATTTTTTTGGATTTTCTCAATTTGTTTCCATTTTGAAATATAGACGCTGCTAGCCCACAATTCACACCCATATAATATTACTGGACAAACTAAGAGCCCTCGTGCATTGCAAAGCCAACTCCTCTACCAAAATTCATACATCCCATCCTCAAGATCATGAACAATATGTCTCATTAATTCACCATGAGAGACTTATTTTGTATGTTTATTAAAGTTTATGGTGCAATAAAGCTATTGTATTGAATTCAAGTCCCGTGGTCTAATGCTGAGCATAACTATATATTCTTGAGAATTGTTCAGACATGATTTCTTCAATGTTATTGAAGAGCATAATTATATATACTTGAGAATTGTTCAGACACGATTTCTTCAATGTTATTGAACTGAGGCTAGACACCCAATAAAATTGATTTTAAAGAGAATTACTTTAAGGGACCGAGGATCTATATCCACAGATCTTGACTAGATTGAAGTGCTCAGTTAAAAGAGTTTATTCGAAAGTGAACATGGATATGAATAACCATCACACAATTCACTTTAAATTTTTATAATGAAATTTTACAATATTTTCAGAATCAATAATATTCAGCGGTGAATAAAATTTAGTCTATCCTCTATAATATTTCTGCTCCATAAAAATGTTAGTCTATCCTCTATAATATTTCTGCTCCATGAAAAATTTTTTTCTATAATTTGAAGTGAAACTTATGATTGCCATGCAATAAATACAGTTAGAAATTTATTGTTAGAAATTTATTTACATACTTAATCTATCATGATTCGTCAATTCCAGCTGCGATATCTGGTTATATGTAATCATAAGGTTTCTGATATATTCATACTGGGAAAAAAAAGGTTTTTGATATATGATTCTAATTGTTGTTGAATGCTTGTTATCTATATTATGCACAGCTGATAAACACAAGCTGAGTACTCATTAGTTTTAGATTTTATAATGTTTTTGTTTATGGATTGAATGTTATTTTACACTAACTAACTAACTAGACACAAGGTATGAGGTTACATCAATATTCGGATGTTATGTGGAATTATTGGATAACTCAAAGCATGTGTTATGAAATTGAAAGACTTTGTTTATGGATTGAATGCTATTTTAGACTCATTGAAAACAAGTTATAAGGTTACATAGATGCTTGTATATCATCTTGAGTTTTTGGATTACTTAGAACAAATGCTATGGAATTCTGAGACTCCCTTTAACTAATTCTTTCAGAGAGGATGAATGTTTGTTAGTGGTTACAAGATTGGAATTCCAAAACTCCCTTTAACCAATTCTTCTTCAAGAGAAGATGAATGTTTCTTAGTAGTTACAAAATTTGTTGAGCAGTTGCTAATTATGTAGTGTTATGAAGTTTATATGTTTAATACTATTTTTTCTGGTTGTAGAGTTTGAGAACTTTGTAATATGTTGACTAAACGACAATGTGTTGATTAAAGATACGTTGGCAATTATGTTGATAATCAATGTATACCAATAATAATGGGACTTTCTAGATAGCATAAATTCCTATTAACATATTGAAACAACAAATATAAATAACTTTGCAAGTACATTCAAATCTATTAATACATACAACCTAAACATTTTATCACAATTTTTTCATATTGTTGCTAGAAAACATAAATTTACAAGTAAAACTAGAATGTTATAATTATGATAAATTGGTAATGAGCAAAGTGCAAAATTGGAATATTTAAGGTCTATGGTGGGTAAATGGGGAGGAAAATATAAGTAAAGAGGGAGATTTTCAGCTTTTTGTGTGACAAAATAAAATAATCTTGATATTGCCTGGTTAAAAAAATTGGAGCTATTAGCTTGCATGGTCGATTATAGGGCTACATTATATTTTGTTGCTTTTGATTTCTAAGACTTTCGAAGCCCATTATAGCACCAAACAACAATTTTTGGAGTCAAAACCTTGTGGACATGGTCTCTACCCTCTCAAAATTATTCCATAGTTTTAAAATTTTCCAATGACACAAATATCACTTCAATTAGAGTTTGTATGAGGAATTTAGGCTTCCTACAAGTTGACCTACGTTCTTTATGTGGAGCTAGTCATGTGTATTTTCATAAAGAGTCTAGAGGGTCCAAAACCTTAAACCTAATTTAGAGTTGAGACTTGGAGAAATCCTAACCATAACCTTAAATTGTTATTAGGACAAGGGAGTGGGATATGAGAGCAATAGAGAGGAAGTAAAATTCCTTGTAATAACCATACAAGAGACGATGTCAATAACAACTTCATAATGAGTTCACCTTTTTGTTTTTTGCATTTCATTTATGAGAATAAAAGAGCAACATAAAGTCCTCACTTTCTAGCCATGTCTTCATATATTAGGTTTCCTAAGCTACATTTTGTGTTCATTGTGTAGATGATGTGGTAGTTGTTTTGGTGTCTTTTATTTAAATCTCAACTTTTATTAATATTGATGTTTTAATTTAGTAATATTAAAAATTTATCTATGTAAAACACTACATAACAAAGAATTTGCATAAAATTGTAAGATATGTTATGAAAAACTATTCAAGTGGAATGCCCATAGTAGTTTATAGATCATTGATAGTCTTCCTTTTAGTGTTCAATTGTTGGTTTCTCTTCCAAACAAATTTTCCTAAAGGCATACACTTTAAAATGGTTTTTTCCATCCTTATTGTAATAGCTTGGGCACTTCATAGTCTCTCTCCATCTCTCCCATTTTATAGCTACATCTACTTCCTCTTGCCCTCTCTAGTCATGAGTTGAGTGCAATAATAAAGGGAACTTGAATCTCAACCCCATCCAATTGTAATTGATTTTTAACACTTTGTACAATAATTGTACCCTATATAAGGGTGTCTTACATAACATCAGATCCCCTTCATAATAAACTCATTTTCAACACTTGTTTTAGTAAAAATTTAAGAATATTTTACTCAACTTAGAATTTTACACTCTTCGAACCATTATAAATATGTTTCATAGCTCTACAACGTTTCTATTAAAAGTTTTTTTATGTATATTAGAAATGATTTGCAAAAGAAAACACAAGTTTTTTTTTTGGGTGAACAAATATTTTCATATAATTTTTAACATAACTTTTCAACCCAACCTTGAAAGGAACCTCTCCTTATATCACTGGAAAGTTCTTAATGATGGATATAATTTTATGTTATACATTTTTTAAAATTCCCTACAGGTTTGCATAAGTATTTAGGAAAACATAAAATAAAATAAAACTTTTTACAATGTTATTCATTTTTTTTTAAATTTTGAAAGTCTGTATCGAATAGGAATCATAAATTTTTATAATGGAAACATCATAAGCCTCATGATCTAGGTGGATATTGGTGGTCACCCACCTATCTCACTTGGACCCCCACCATTGTTTCTTTTAGTTTTTCAGTTTCCTTAATTGTAGCATAGTTTATTATTTTTGGCAGTTTTTCGGGTCCTGAACTTGCGGAGCTGTTTTGAGGCCCTAATCGATTTTTTTTGGAAAATCATCGGGAAACCCATATGCTTTTTCAACTCGATATTCACTGACAATAGTTTTAGTCCTCGGATAGATATTTCTAATGAGGTATCTTGTGCATTAAACAGAGATCGTATGCCAAAGTTACGACCCTGGGAAGTTGATGTACCAATTTACCCCAACGAGGCCCATAGTTTGGTGTTTCATCTCCTAGGGTTAGGTTTTTGGATGTTTGGAGTTTTCCATTGTTTCTCAATAATAAATAGGTCTTCAAGACTTATTGTAATATAGTTAAGAGGCCTGTAGCCACCACATCTCTTCTCAAAGATAAGATACCATCGCCCAAGATAGTTTATTTCCATTATGTATGTAAGCATATTTCAATTCTTTGATATTAATGAAATGAAGTTTTATTTCTGTCGCATCTCCGTGTTTATGGTTGTATATGTAATTTGTTGTGTTCTTGTTTAAATTCGGATCAGTGGTACCATAGGGGTTTTCTCTTTCTCGATCCTTCTTTGCATGTCCCCAACGAGGTCGACGTATAAGGAGTTAGGGCTCGATTTGGTTGAACCTTTGCAAGATCAACCTCCCAAACCCTGACGGCCGCCCATGGGGGAAGAAAAGAAAGACGAAGGAGTAGGAGATCCTATCAAAATATTGCTCGAGGAGGCACTCGTGAAACAAAGGAACGTGATGATGGATAACTTTTCCTAGATCCTTCAACGGTTTCCCATCGATAGTGCATCCACATCCAGCAGCCACTCTGGAGGTGCCACTCCTTTTAAGGTACAAGTAAACTTTGACATTCCCATATTTGAGGGCCAAATAGATGCAGAAGCCGTAGATAAATGGTTAAATATGCTAGAAGGATATGTTTTTGTTCATGATTTTTCCAGCTGGGAAAAGGTTACTTTTTCTCTTCTCAAAGCCGCCCCTCACATCAAGGACTGGCGGGAAACCTACTTTGAGAAGAAGGATGAAAGTACACCCTCACTGTTTTCAGCCTCACCCACTTGGAATATGTTCCCGGGTGCCATCAAGGAGTAGTACTACCCTGTCGGTAGCTATGAGGATAAATACATAAAGTGGACCACGTTGCAGAAGGGAAGGGACCAAGACGTGCCGAATTTTACCAATGTTTTTCATACCCTTCGCACGAAGTTGGGTATCAAGGATTTCGAGAAACATTTGGTACTCAAGTACTACGTCTGCCTACACAGGTACATCCAGGATGAGATGGAGTTCTTGGACATCTCCTTGCTTGGAACGACGTACTGATACACTATTAAGATCAAGCAGAAGCTTAAACAAGAAAAGTGAGACTTTGGATCTGCGAATCTGAAGCAAGGTAAAGGTGCCCCCAAACCACAGAACAAAGGACAAAGACAAGGCATGGCGGCCTAGGACAACTCGCCAAATCTGCAAGCAAAGAAAAACATTGTGAATCCAAAGAAGGACATGGGAAAGTGGTGTGAGTTCCATAAGATCTCCACTCAAAACATAAGTGAGTATCGGGCCAAGTAGTCACTAGTGGCCGAGGTGAAGGCTTCTGAATTAGATGTATGTTCTGACTTTGATTCAGAACCCGACAAGGGGAATGATAAAGGGAAGTAGATTATTTATGCGGAGCCTAATGCCACCATTGCCACCACGAAGATCCAGAAGGAGGAACTCGAAGATCCAGAGGAGGAGGAGCACCTCTTCCACTCCCAGATGTGGGTAAAGGGTTCCCCTCTACAATTCATTGTCGACAACGGAAGCCAAAAGAACCTGATTTTAGCAGAGGTTGTGAAGTAGCTGGGAGTACCGACCACAACACACCCACAACCATACACCATCGGGTGGCTTTACCAAGGACGAGATCTTCACGTTAGCCAGCAGTGTCGCCTTCCATAAAGCAGCAAGCTCTTCAGGGATGAGGTATTATGTGACGTTGCTCCTCTTTATGTTTCTGATGTATTATTAGGCCAACTATACTTATGGAAGTGACATGTTGTGTATGAGTCAAGGCCTTGCGCTGTTATTGTTACCTTGGGAAATAAGTTGTATAGGATGCTGGAGGTAGCACCACCTACTGCCATCTCTTTGGTTATTGCAAAACAATGTAGTAAACTCATTTCCAAAATTGAGAAAATTGTTTTCCTGATGATACACCCTTAGGGAAAGAAGAAGATGGTGGCCACGACCTCTAGACAGGGCCCCTCCACATGCCAACAACAGATGGAAAATGTCGTGGAGGAATAGAAGGACATCTTCACCTCCCCCGCAGGGGTGCCTCTGCACTGTCAGGTTAAACGCTTAATCAATCTGACCCTAGGTGCGTTGTTGCCCAATGGACCAATCTATTGATGCTTTGTTATGGAGAACGACGAAATCAAGAGGCAGATTTAGGAAATGCTGCAGAAATGTCACATCCAACCGAGTTCATCACCCTGTGGGAACCTGATTGTGTTGGTTCAAAAGAAGGATGGGACTTGGAGACTCTGCATTGACTATCGGGTGCTGAACAAGATCACTGTCTGGAATAGGTACCCGATCCCATGGATTGATGAAGTTATGGACCAAATCAAGGGGGGAAAATATTTCAGCAAGATCGACTTGAATTCCGGATATCACCAAGTACCGATCGAACTGTCCAATGTGTGGAAGACTGCCTTCAAAGCCAATAGGTCATTTTTGAATGGCTAGTTATGCCTTTCGGGTTGACGAATGCTCCTGCAACCTTCATGAGGCTGATGGATGACATGTTGCCGCCATTCACCAACTCATTTGTAGTGGTATATTTTTATGACATCCTAATCTTTAGCCAGAGTTGGGAAGAGCATATCCACCACATTCGACAGGTTCTCCAAACACTGCGACAACACAAGCTGTGTGCCAATTTGGAGAAATGCACTTTTGGCATGACCTAGGTTCAATATCTGGGATACATTATTGATGAACGAGGGGTGCATGTGGATCTAACCAATATCAAAGTCATTCAGGATTGGCCAACCCAAACCACTCTGACAAAGCTCTGCATCTTTCTGGGTCTTTCCAGTTTCTACCACAGGTTCATGTTTGGTTTCTCTCATATCACTTGGCCCTTGAGTGAAATCACCAAGGGAGGAGCAAAAGAAAAATTCTTTTGGTATGAATCTTAACAGAAGGTGTTCACAGAGTTTAAACATCGCCTCTACTCTGCCCCAGTTCTCACATTACCAGAATTGAAACAACCATTTGAGATCGAGACAGATGCCTCTGACTATGCTATTGGGGCATTCCTTACTCAACATGGGCATCCAGTGGCATATCACAATGAGATACTTTCAGACATAATCCGGAAGTATCCCACTTATGACAAAGAGATGTATTCCATTATGCAGGCCCGCCGACAATGGAAGCATTACATTTTGGGGAAGGAAACAATCATCCACATAGACCACCGACCCTTGTAGTTCATACAGACGCAAGGGAAGTTGCAAAATTATTTCCATCATAAATGGTCCACATACCTACAATAGTTACATTTGAATATCAAGTACAAGAAGGGAAGCACCAATAATGTTGCAGACTACCTCAGCTGACCACAGATCATGGTGTTAACCACCGTTCTCATCTCTTGTGGGCACGAGACTTCTGATTGGCCACTTCTCTAAAAAAGCAACCAAGAATTCGGCAACACATACCAGACACTCTTGGAGGGTCAACAAGTTCCTAATTTTCACCTCTAGGATGCACTGTTATGCCACCTGGGACACCTTTGTGTTCCTTCAAGCGAGCGTGCCAATATGATTTGGGAAGTGCACTATAGTCGGGTTGGTCGGAATTCTAGGTTGAGAAAATAGTCGAAGTACTATAGAAATATCTATGTTGGCCAAATCTTCGACAAGATGTCAGGAATTACATTAGATCCCACACTACCTACGCCTTTGCCAAACCGACCATCAAGAAGCAAGGCCTCTATACTCCGCTGCCTACCCTAGTCGACCTTGCGAATCCATCTCCATGGATTACATGTCGGGCCTTCCTTCTATTAAGTATGGAAACGAATGTGTTTTTGTGGTCATTGGAAAATTCTTGAAGATGGCCATTATGGCGGTCTGCAAGAAGAATGTCACAATAGAAGCCATTGCTAAACTCTTCTTTGAATGAGTGTGGGTACACTTTGGGATCCCAAAGTCTATAATCTTAGATTAGGACAACAGGTTCCTCAATACATTTTGGTCCAGTCTCTAGTTGATGATGGACACCAAGCTTAATAAGTCCACAACTTTCCATCCCAAACTGATGGCCAGACAAAGGTTGTCAACATGATGATCATACACATTCTGCACATGTACAACTCAAAACATCCACGCACATGGGATGGGAGCCTCCCCTATGTCCAACACAACTATAACTCGGCTCTCCACAACTTGACTGGCCACATCCCCTTTTTGGTGGGCTTGGGATTCCAACCACTATGTCCCATTGATGTGTCCATACCATTTGCAACTACTCAGGCAAATTTGGCTCATGTCCAATCTGACGTTGATAAGGCAAACAACTTCATTGAGCACATTCAACACATTTTCCAATAGGTCCATGACATATTGGACAGAGCCAATGCTAAGTACAAGCAGCCACATGACCGACATCGGGTGCCACACACGTTCTAGGTGGGAAACAAAGTTTGGCTACATTTGCAGAAGGAGCGCCTCACTGGACCCCACTGCAAGCTTCGCCTGCTCCGATATGGGCCATATACCATTACCAAGGTAGTAGGGGAAAATACCTTCAAGCTCAATATTCCATCATTCCTTTGTCTGCACCCAGTGTTCAATGTGGACCGCCTTCGGCCCTACTTTCCACCATTGTTGGACACATCCGACATTACAGAACAAATCACACTAATAGAGTTAAACCCATACTGAATGGAACAAGCCACAACTGATCGGATAATGGACACACATATCAAGGACTCCCGATAACAAATGATCCAACTATATTGAGTTGTCAAAGTAGGTCAACTCCTTCACTAGGGACCAAGTTCAACATAAGTTTCCTCATATCATGGAGGAACTCAATGCAATGGGGACCATTGCTTCCTAAGGGGGGAGAAATGATCCAGGTGGATATTGGTGGCCACCCGCCTATTCCATTTGGACCCCCACCATTGTTTCTTTCACTTTTCAGTTTCCTTAATTGTAGCACAGTGTACTATTTTTGGCAGTTTTTCAGGTCCTGAACTTCCAGAGCCGTTTTGAGGCCCTAAATGATGTTTTTTTTTTTTTGGAAAATCACTGGTGGCATATATGAGTTCACAACTCAATATTCACTATTTGTAGTTTTAGTCCTCAGATAGATCTTTCTAACGAGGTATCGTGTGCATCAAACGAAGATCGTATGCCAAAGTTACAACCCCGGGAAGTTGATGTACCAATTTACCCCAACGGGGCCCATAGTTTGGTGTTTCATCTCCTAGGGTTAGGTTTTTGGATGTTTGGGATTTTCCATTATTTCTCAATAATAAATAAGCCTTCAAGCCTCATTGTAACACAACTCAGAGGCATATAAACGCCACATCTCTTCTCAGAGATAAACTACCATCGCCCAAGCTAGTTTATTTCCATTCTGTATGTAAGCATATTTCAATTCTTTGATATTAATGAAATGAAGTTTTATTTCTACTGCATCTCTGTGTTTATGGTTATATTTGTAATTTGTTGTGTTCCTATTCAAATTTGGATCACCTCATCAAGAGGTTTTTAATGATATAATGAACATTCCATTCCAATTTTGTATTAGACATCATGCCAAAAATATGAAAAAAATACATTTTTATGTTCAAAGATTTTGTATTTTCTATTCTATGCAAAATATATGCAAATTTGTTGAGAATTAAAAAATTATATTGTGTGAAAGTTATATTTCTCATAGCCCATGGGGCATAGAATATACAGTGATGGGGTGTACTGTTAAGGCACTCTGTAATGTGAAGGTCACCAGTTTGAAACTTCATGGGAAAAAATCCAACCATGTTAAGGGTTGGTGTGGCCCAGGTCGGGTGCAATCCCCAGGTGATTTTGACAGCTTAGATGCCCTTTGTTTGTCGTTTCTCAAGCCAAAGGTTAAACGTACACTAATCTCATGACTCACATAACTTAGCCAACAAAAAAAATGTTATATTCCTCATGAAGATATTTCCAATGGTATAAACAACATCCAAATTAGAGTTTATGGGGAAACGTTACATGGAAAATATATTAATATTTTAAAATAGTTTTTAGAAAGGATTACTTTATGAAGGGATCCTAAGGTTATGTGAAAAATCAAAAGGGAGTGGATTTTGATCTCTTTATCATAACTAGAAGTTCATACCATCTCTATTTGTGAGTTATACACCACTTTTTCTCTTGATCTCTTGATGTTGGTGTGACATTATTCTAATGCTTTCTTTCAATGTTTTTTAAGCACACGTTGTACATCTAGGTCATTGACTATAGTAAAATGATTGGTCCATATCTCCCTTGGCCTCTTGTGATTTGAGCTTATTATTAGTGTAGTTTTGAGACTCTTAGCTCAATATATTTGTATCTCCTCAAATCTACTCTCTTCATTATGTAGAAATGAATTAAAATCCTTCAACTGCACATCGCTTGCATAATTATTGGGGGACCACTTGATGAATTGTAACACTATATAATTATGTAAGTAGAACTTAGTAACAAAACAAATTCTACCTCTTAGAGGTGTTGTTAAGTAAGTTTTACAAATTAATTTTTGGGACCCAAACATCGATAGTCAAGTGGGAGATGATTCTATGGAGTAACTAAGTATACCTTTACTCTCTAAGGTATAAAGGATACACCCTAGTAGGTAGTTTTCAATCCAATATATCAACTAGTAATCTACAAATTTCTCATTCAAATCCTTTAACTACCTAACTATTATAGCCTTCTCTTTTATTTCTTCTTTTTGTATAGGTAACAATTTCTATAAACCATGCTTATTTTCCCTAAGCTACCTAATAGTGTCTAGCCCATGGAGCCTAAGGTTACGTAAAAAGAGAATGGAGTGGATTTTTATCTCTTTAGCATAAATAGAATTTCATACCATCTCTATTTGTGATCAATACACCACTTTATCTCTTAATGTCTTGATGCTGGTGTGACAGTATTCCAATGCTTCCTTTCAATGTTTTTCTAGCACATGTTGTACATCTAGGTCATTGACTATAGTAAAATGATTTGTCCATATCTCCCTTGGCCTCTTGTGATTTGACATTATTATTAATGTAGTTTTGAGACTCTTTTCTCAATATATTTGCATCTCTTCAAATCTCCTCTCTTCATTATGTAGAAATAGATTAAAATCCATCAACTACACATCCCTTGCATAATTATTGGGGGACCACTTTATGAATTGTAACACTATATAATTATGTAAGTAGAACTTAGTAACAAAACAAATTCTACCTCTTAGGGATGTTGTTAAGTAATTTTTACAAATTTTGTTTTGGGACCCCAACATCAATAGGCAAGTGGGAGATGATTCTATGGAGCAACTAATTATACCTTTACTCTATAAGGTATAAGAAATACACCTTAGTACTAATTATACCTTTACTCTATAAGGTATAAGAAATACACCTTAGTACGTGGTTTACAAGCCAATATATCAACTAATAATCGACAAATTTCTCATTCAAATCCTTTGATTACCTAACCATTATAGTCTTCTCTTTTATTTCTTCTTTCTGTTTATGTAACAATTTATATAAACTATGCTTATTTTCCCTAAGCTACCTAATAGTTCTAATTCCATGGCTAATGAATTTGCATATTTGTCCCTAAGATTCCAAAATTAACAATAATGACATCACTACAATTGAGTTTTTAGGTTATTTTGAAATTCCAAATTCACTATTAATTTCCAAACTTAATGAAATACATGTTTTGCACAAGAATCCTCATTTGTGACAAGTTTGTTTAGGCCACTATTGATGCACTATGCAACCTAACCCTAACATCTCAAAATATGACCTAAACCATTGTTTTTTGTTTGCAATTAGTGGTTAGATTTGAAATAATCTAACTTCATGTTTCATTAATGAATATTTTCAAGATGTCATGTAAAATTGATTTAGATTGCCTCAACATATCCTCTTATTATAGAGAAATGGTTCCAACCATCATAAGCGGATCCGATAGAAGTTTTGGCAGAGTGGAAAGAAACATAGAGGGAGTTGTGGACAACCCTCCTAAATTTCCCATATATGGTGATTCTGCTTGCTATATTGAAAAGACAACAAAGCCTACATGGGGTGATATTTATTTAAAGTTTTCTTGGAAGGACATCCCATAGGATGAATAATATTTTCAAGTATACATTAATGTGAAGAAATCCTAGCTACAAAATATTGTTGCACACCCCCTATTCTTCCCCCGTGTATAGACTATATAATGGATTCTTCAACATACAAATGAGGAGAAGTGTATAATCATAAGTGATAAGGGAGAAATCGTGGTAACATTTACAATAGAAAACATTGCAAATTATTCCAAGCTGCCATAATCACCTAAAGATGGTTCACTAGATTTGATGGATCACCTAAAGATGTATTTAAGTCTTGGTGGCAAGATCCAAGTAGGTTTAGGAATAGAGAGGATGATATTTACAAGAATAAATCACTTGAAAGTTTATCAAATACTAGCTGCTATGTTAAATAGGATTTATGGAAAATCAAGCATGAAGACCTTTAAGGAAACCTAGGTTCCCTTGATGCATGCATATAACACTAAAGGGACAATCTTCAATTGCAAAAGTATGTTGACATCCTCCATTAAATCTAACACCCATGCAACGAAGAATCAAACATAGGGGGAGAAGTGAGAATTCTATATGGCATCTTACTTATTGGATTTTTTGTGTGGAAAATGTGACTTTGAAGGGATAGGTTTGAATGGAGTCCTGATCAAGAATTACCTGTGCACATCTATTCCAAGGTTTTTTGGAACACAAGGTACAAAGGAATGTATGAGAAGATTGTAAAATACTTCATATCTCCTCTATATCATGTACTCCTCGACATAGAACCTTCATGCATGTATGACAAAGCCAAATCTTCTCTACATTATATTGCAGTTTGGTTTCCCATTGGTGATTCTACTTATATCAGTATTCAGTGCCTACAAGCCTCCACATGCTATGCCTACATCTATTATAGACAAAGTAGTATTGTAGGAGGTGGATTAACAACTTAGCACAAGATTTTCCAAGACCTTGGTCAAATACAAGAAAGCTCCACGGCCTATCTTCCCACTAGGTATTGGAGCTTACTCCCTTAATAATTTCAAAGACGCAAAAGAAAAAGATGAAGAATTTTTAGGTTTAGATTTGGAGAATTAAGTTTCCATAGATATGATTTGAGAGGCATTTCCATGGGACAATGCAAAGTGATTAGGTATAGTTGGATTTATACTTCAACCACTGAAAAGGAGGAGGAAAAGGTTAAAAATTTAACAACTCTTCCGAGGCACTGAAATAAACTTTGCAAGCTGAAGAGGGAGAGTAGTCAGAGCATGACACTCAAGAGAGCACGAGCTTGGAAGTAAGACAAGCTATTCCTAAAACAAAACAAGGGAAAGAAAACAACAAGGGAAAGCAAAAGAAGCAAAGGGTTGATAAGGAAGAAGCTCAAAAGAAGTAGGAAGAAAAATAAGCTCAACGAAAGCAAGAGGAGGAGATAAGAAAGAAACAAGAAGAAGAAGAGAAAATGAAGAAGCTAGAAGAGGAAAAGTAAAGGAAAGAGTCCATAAGGAAGAAGAACATAGAGGAAACAATGAAAAGGAAAGAGGAAGAAACAAAGAAAAATACAGAAGAAGAATAACTAAAGAAGAAAGTAGAATAAGAACAGAGGAAAGAAGAGGAAGAATGGAAAATAAAGGAAGAAGAAGAAGCCAAAATGTAGTAAGAAGCACTATCCAACCAACTTAACTTGAGCAATATTTGATTGATTAGGAGCATGAAGATAAGTTATCATAAGATACTAGGTTAAAGGGTCCATAAATGCAGTTGGAGTTACCTACCTTGAATGTACCACCACCTACTCCTATCAATGGTGGACATTTCCACATCTCAGGAATTAGGAATAACAATAGAAGAAGAAGAGGAAGTATTTGATCTCTCCAAGCTTACTTTTAATCAGGTCAAGTGTAAAATCATGTAGGAGAGGCACAAATGCTTGGCCAAGAATCCAGGAAAACCCATATCGTTCATTACAGAAAGGGAGATAATGGTGGACACTACAATGAACCCTAGAGTGATAACATCTTCAAGCCATTTTTGCAACTACCACTGAAAGAAACACAAACATATTATCAAAATAAGTTGAGGACTTGAAAGAAAAGTTGGAAATTTTTGAGCAGAACAAACTACAACTAGAAAATGATAACCACAATTTGCTAATCACGCACTCTCAGAGTGAATATTTGCAGGCATCTATCCTTGAATAAGTCAAGGTGTTAGAGGAAGATATGGGTATAGTATATAATGAAATGCTTTCTTTACATCAAGGGATGGCTCCATTTACCAACATGCTCAGTGAGATAAAAGAAAGAGAAATGTTAATTAAACTAGCAACCTCAGTAGTTGATCTCATATATGAATGGAGCATGAAATACCCTAATGTGCCTGAAGAACTATAGAGGAAAAAATGGACAATAGCTGAAAATGATAAAGTTGATGTTGTGATCAAAATGCAATCACATGAGAAATTGAGTAGAGACATGGAGGGGGTAAGTAAGAGTACCATGGAGTAGTCCCAGCCAGCTTGAGACCAGTCCCAGAGCATGGGAGGAATCCAATCACTACTAATTGGTATATTCATCCATGTCCAGTCCCTGAGCTTTAGCGAAGAAGCAAGAGGTTGTATCCATTCTTTGAAAGAGCTTACTTAGCAGAGCATTAAGGCCCCTATATAATGTTTTTCCTTGGGGATGATATTGATGACGCTTTAAAATGGCCACTTATAGGGTGTTTCATAGTGAGATTGAATCTCTTGTCTAGGTACACATAATACCTCCCATTGGTGCACTAGGTGAAACATGATCAAAATAAGAGGTCAAGCAAGATATTCAAGTAATTTTATATCAGATGAAACAAGCTGCTACAAGAGACAATATAAAGGCTAGAAAAAGTTGATTATGTAATGTGTTGTTCAGCTCGTGAAGCTGCACATAAACCTCACAGTGTTGTTGAATTAGATGTAAGCTAAAAACCTAACCTTAAAACCAGATGCATTAGAATGCCTCATGAGGTATGGAGATGAACTACAACATAAGATCTTGAAAAGATGGTGAATACAAAGTTTGGAAAGCATATTTTGTCAAAGATCTACAGGTGGAGGCTCCAGATCTTTCCATCACTAGAATAACTGAATGAGGATGTTTTATTTCTTTAATTTTGATGTAATTTTTATTTTATTAAAAGTAAAATAAAATTTAGATTAGAGAGTCACATGGAATTTGAAAAGTCATGTAGAAGTTGAAGAGTCACGATGGTAGGTGAAATGTCATGGTAGGTGAAAATTCACCCTACTTTATATAAATATACCCTCATGGCCAGATGTCAAAGGACCTTCAGTTTTGGACTCGATTTGTGCATATTATTTTGAGAGCTTATAGATCTTTTTGACAATTCAAGTGGTAGCATTATGTCTCAACTAATGGATTCCATGGACATTTCATGTGATGGTGTTATGGATATTTCTAATTAATTTTAAGAAGCTCTTTGAGCCCCAGAAAACAATTCTGTGCATGTGTTGTTGGGCATCATGAGACTCCTCTCTTGGTGGTTCGATGGCATATGTTTATGTTATCACGTGTTTGGTTAACAAACTATTTTGTTGATTTAAGCACATATTACATTTCATATTGCATGATTTTAATGATTTCATGTTTGTTGTCGATTAGGACCTAATTCATAATCAATAAATGAATATTTATTTTTATACTTGCATTCTAATTGAAGTTTGCTAACATGCTTCTTTAAGATTCATTCCATGTTATTTGGTTGTTGTTATGTATGAAACATATCATATCTAAAGTTTCCATAAATATGTTTTAACTTGTATTTATCAAAATCTTTATTTGTTTTCTAATGTTTGTTGTTCATTCCATCCAAAATGAATCATAAAACAACATGGTGGCAGTTGAGTCCACATACTAGATGGGCCTCCCATCCCAAATGGTGTAGAGTCTAGTTTGGATTTTGCACCAGGGAGATTCCCTAACTGTTGGCGATAAAATTTGGCCCATCAATAGATTTGGCGCTAAAAGGAGGGCCATTGTTGTATGGATGGTATAACTCCTCATTTTTTCCCTGACACCTTTGAACAACCAACCAACCTTGTTCCCATTCATCGACTCCTTCTACCTGGGAAACACCTGAAATTGAATCCCCTTCACACAGTCCTGAACTAGTATACAAAGTCACTTACGATTAGTTGAGAGCCCTTTTCCTTATTAACCGTAAATACAAAAGAAGGATTGGAATTCTTCTCTTTACATCTATCTTTCCACATAAATGCATGACCCATCCCCATACAACTCGCTAAGGAGTATTAATTAGTATAGTTCAAGAGTTGGTTAACATTTCTTTGGATGATTTAATGGATTCTATAGAAACAAACTCAGAAGAGGGTATCAAAAGTCAAGTTGACTTTGAGAATCTTGAAGGGGGGAATTTTAAAGGGGAGAATCTTGAAGGGGAGAATCTAGAAGGTGAAAACTAGGGATCCCTTGAGAACGCTGAACATGTTGAAGGACATGAGAATGGCAATAATTTACAGAATGAAGGGAATTTGTTGAACGATAACGAAGGCTCCGGCTCAAATTCAGTAAGTGACAAAGGCAAAAACAACATGGCCAACAATTAACCATAACCCCGATCGTGGATGACACAATCTGCTCTTGACTCTTCAAGGAATTCTTCATGATTTACCTTGCCATCTCGAAAAACATCTCACTAAGTATGACCCAGACAAAGGGATTTCTATGGAATACCACATCAATAATTTTTATCCGTCACTAAGCATTATGAATGTGTAACATGAGGATATTGATTTCATATTGTATCCATACATATTCTAGAATAAAGTTGTTGTATGGTATCATACTCTTGTCGTGGCGTATATTAGGACTTGGGATGAGTTCAGAAAATATTTCCTAGAAAAATAGATGTTAAATACATTTCATGACCATACTCAACAAGTTTTCGAATGATGCGCCTCCCGGGATTCTATCTTGATTGAATACTACACTTCAATGTTTCCATATAACATTGCTATGTTCGTTGAGAGGGCAATGAAGACTACTATGGATGAGAATTTTTCTGAAGCCATTTCTGTTGAGAAGGACATTATTGATATAGGATAACATGAGGTACAATATGAAAAAAAGACTACTGGTAAGAAATCTCAACCTTTCTCTAGTAAGTCTAGTAAAAAAGACACATTTTATTTTGAATGTATCGTAAAATCTCTTAAACAATTAACTGACAAGGTGTCTGATTTGAAAAGAAAGACATGTAAAATCTCTTCTGGCAGTAAATATTTTAGCCCTTTCTTTAGAAGAGTAATGATCATTGGCTAAGTCAGCATAAAGATCGAATGTGAATATTAATGTGGAATAATTAGGTATGGACAATTATTGCACTTTTTGGTGAGCCCTGGTATTGCACTAAGAGTGCTGCAACTTCCAGAGGTTCTTCAACTTTACTTTATCAACACAGGATTTTCTACAAAATTAGAGGTGACAATGTTATATACATAGTAGATGCATGTTTCTACTCATGCCACCCTCAACTAGGTGACTTGATCATTAGTTTTCTAGACCATTCCTCTACTGAACTTAATGGAGTCTAACTACTGAAAGCATAATGTAAAGGCTAGTCCTAGTGCAGAGAAAGTAAATGCTTTTCAACTCATAAAATGACAAATTCCAACTTGTAAATGTTATGAAAGGACACAAATCTTATGCTAATTTGCAGAAAGGGAACTATGTTAACTTGCACTCAATCATCTAGCTATCAGGGTTTCTTGAAAACAAAATATTATTCTACCATTTCATAGTTCAAGAATGCATGCATTGACAATCTAATTCACACTTGCGGAGTAAATAAAGTTCTAATTGTTAAATTCGGAAATGAAAGAAATAATGCTATCTAATCTTGTAGGAAGGAAAAGGAGTGTAGGGAATGGTCTAGGTGGCTCTTCTGGTCTTGGAGTCTAAGCTGAAGGGTTAAACTACTCCTAAGCTAAGCTAGACTATCATTGCAGGTCAAAACATGGTCAAAACACGCTGCTACAAGTGAGCTACAAGATGTTGCTACATGATTCATGTACTGCTACATGATGTTGCTACATGATTCCTGTACAACTATAGGATGTCCTGAAATGCTACAGGAAGTTGGCTGAGAGGATTTGGAGGATAAGAAGGGTGAGATGAAGTGTTTGGAGGGTGTATGAAAGTTGCGGAAAGTGTGGGGAAGGTGATCATCACCCTTAGCCAAGCCTAGTACTTTGAGAAGGGGGATTTGGGCTAATATGGCTTGCTCACGGTGACTGGAAAATAGAGGTTTAGAACATGGGTTGGCATGCATCAACAAAAGGTGGAGAAGACCTAAATGGAGTTGGTGGAAGGGGTCCTTTCATGTAGATCAACAACCCTGCAATAACACCTGTACCTGTTTCTCTTTTCATTTGCAAATTATTACATGTCAATGTGGAAAAGATGAATTGAATTTGGAAAAGCTTATTTAAATACTACTAAGAACTTGATTTATGAGATGGACTACCTTATAAGCTATAAAAATCATGACAAGAAAAATGACAATTTCCAAGAAATCATAAACAACTATCTAACTAATACTAAAACTTGATCTATGCAATGAATAAGAAATCAAACTCTGTTTTTGGGTTGTGAGAGTGGGGTCCTCTAATCATGATCCCATGAGGGAGATGAGATAGGGGTCACTGTCACAGGCTTTTTGATGGATTTTACTCTACTGAACTGCAACAACTAATCTACCCTCTAAGATAATGGAAACATAAATAAGCAACAACTTAATCAATCTTCTAAGCTAAAAGAAACATGAATAAACTTCAGCAATTAATCAACATTCTAGACTAAGAATATAGATACAAGAGAGGAACTTATGCTGCTAGGGTTGGGCCCTAACCCAAGAGCTTCAGCCCTCTGAGTCAACTCAGTGCTAGATCAAAACATAACTTCTCATTATCATTCAAAAAGTGTCAAATACATCATAGAAATAACAACCAAATGTGCTTCGGCTTAAATTCGAATCCTAATGAGTCCCTTAGCTTGTTTATTTATACAAAACCAGAGCTACCAACAAATCCCTATAAAATATGGACATTTGACTCCCTAACTCGAGAATAGGTGATTCTAACTCTTCCTTGACTTGCACTGGCTCGAATTCTAATGAACTCGACCTGCTTGGTTTCCAATGACACCGAGTTGATGAGATAGATTGGGGGATATTCAACTGATTTGAGGAGTTAAGGAGGTGGACCAACTCCTAGAATCTCTCTTTCTTGTCTTGAGTTCCTACACTCAAATCAGCTCAAAATTGCTCCAATTCTTGCATTTAACACACATTAGGCGACATGACATAGTAACACATATTTACTCCTCACGCTAAGCATAATATAACAAAATTTGTAGATAAATGTGAGAAAAAGAGAATTTAATAAGCTGGAGAATGGCATTGTGACCCATATAATATACCTATTGATGGGCCTCATCACTTTCCATCAAGCTACTCATTCTGAGAAAACGTGCTCATAGTGGCTCCACAACATGACTATAATTGTAAATAAAGTGCTTGAAGATCAAAGAATTGAAGACCAAGCCAATCAATCAAAAGAGGAAGAAGAGTCCTGTTCGCCTGAAGATAATGTTGTCTCATATGTAATGGTTCCAGATATTGTTAGAGATGATGTGTCTCAATTAGTTAGTGAAGCTTTGGTTGGAGAGAATCCTCTTGCTAATGCTCCTAAGACTTACAATAAGAGTAAAGGACTAGTGGATGAACCTAATTTGGATGATAAGAAGAAGATGCTTTTGAGAAGGATATTTCCCCCGAAATACCTTGCTCAAAATTCAAATCCAAAATCTTCAACTGGTAAGCTTCAAAGAGTACATCAGGGAGTGCTAAAAGTAATTCTAATATGACTAAATAAGCTAGAAAGCCTTTTCAGCCAACAACCTTGACTAAACCATAAAAATATGAGAGTGTATCTTACGGTATGGATTATAACATCGATCCAAAGAAAGTTTGAGCAAATATATCACTCTTGATCTAGCTTTGCTGCCCTAGAAGAGGGAATTGACTATCAAAACTTTCGAATCCTTGCCTTTAGCCTGCAAAGCCACTTATTCTTACAAGAATTCTTCTTCTGGTCAATCTAAAGCCTTGGTAAGCCTTGAATATATTGTTAACGTGATGAATGTTAATTCATGATCTTTAGTACCTCCCTTTTTATTGACACTTGATACCTTCAATTGCAATGTGCATAAAAAATCTAGTTGACTTCGATGCATTAACAAATGTCATGCCTTTTTATGTTTGCAAAAGGATTAATGCTAAAATAGAGAAAATATAGGCAAAGATCATTCAACTTGACATATCTCAGGTACAAGTCATGGGGGAAATCAACAATGTGTTGATTAGATTGTCTTTCAACTCAAGGGTTCATCAATTCATCAATATTGTGGTTGTTGATATTCCTGAGGCATATGGTATTCTATTCAGTAGACACTGGTCTAATAAACTCCAAGGATATTTTTCCATAGACTAGTCCCATTTTTGGCTCCCATATAAGGGAAAGAACAATCAAATTAGGGTCAATAGTGCGCCACACATGAAGTATACAATTACTAAACTAGAGGCAACCGATGAAACTATTAGTATTGCTGAGGAAGAATTGGGAAATTGTTTCTTAGAATCTGATATTGGTTGCTACCAAGCCATGCGATCACCCCTCCTGTCAGATACACAATTGGAACTCATTCCTTGTCCTCCAACTGATGGAAATGAATCATGTATTATAGATGTAAATAATTTTAGTTTAGATATAAATCAAGTAAATATAGAATTGCGGACTTTGTATTATGATGGGTCAAAGATGCAAGATGGAGCCAGTGTAGGCTACATCCTAATGGATCCCAAAAAGAGGAATTTTCTGATTTCTTGTTGTTTATAATTTCAATCTACTTACAACACTACCGAATATGAGGTGTTGATTCTTGGACTAAAGAAATCCATTGAACTGAAGGTGGAGTGTCTAAAGGTAATTGGTGACTTTGAGATTATCACTAGACATGTATGTAATTCTATTCATTGCCTTTCACCTCATTTGGAAAACTACGAAAAAGAGGTATGATGATTGATTTCTACATTTAAAGCTTTTGATATTAAGTCAGTGCCAAGAATTAATAATGTCACAACTAATACATTAGCTAATGTTGTTGCTAGGTTTACACCGCTTAAGGATGGTTTCTATATAGAAATAGTTTATAAACCTACTGTCCCAAATAATGTAACTAACATATGCGTTTTCAATGATGTTCAACGGATTTTGGACTTTCTTGCCAACACAAATATATTACAAGACACGACCATAGATGAAGACGAACACGATAGAGCCTTGTAGGAAAGAACTAATGCACGAGAGGGAAATCCAATGCCCAAATGTGTTGTGTCACTTGAGAAGTTATTCAACTTGCATAATCGATTTAAAGGACATCCTAACGTGAAGACTCTGAGTTCACTGATATTCCATGAACAAATCAATCTCAAGGCAAAAGAAGACCCTAAGTTCATCAATCTTGGTACCTGTTGTTCCCGGGAGGAAAGATGAGCTTTCATTAAGCTATTCAAACAATATCAAGATGTTTTTTCCCAGACTTACAAAGACCTAAAGGCATATGACACAAGGATTATTCAACGTGTCATTCTGATTAATGATGGGGTCTAGCCTTTTTAGCAAAAATTTAGAAATGTACATCCAACACTTAAGCCATTGATACAAAAAGAATTAAAGAAGTTGTTGGATGCACAAATTATTTTAAAGTCAAGCATTCAAAGTGGGTCTAAAATCTAGTCCCTATAAGGAAGAGATTTGGAGAGATCCGCTTATGTGTCAATATTCGAAATATCAAATGAGATTTATATAAAGACAACTATCCAGCGCCTTCCATGGAAAAAATATTCTGATCAATTTTAGGTTCTGAGATGTTCTCACTATTAGATGGAATTTTTGGCTATAACTGGGTATTGATAGCTAAGCTAGATAGATTAAATACACCTTTCAGAACCAAATGGGGAAACTTTTCTTTTAGGCATATGCCCTTTGGACTTATTAATGTTAGAGCTACTTTTCAAAGAACAATGGATATTGCATTTAGAGGACTGATTGGTCATAGTGTGGTGGTGTATCTCGATGATGTCACAATGATCTTGAAGAAAATATTAGATCATTTACGTCATTTGAGACATATTTTTGAGTGTTGCAAAAAATATGGTATATCACTCAATCTTAAGTAAATAATTTTTGTCGTGTCCAAAGGGAATCTTTTAGCACATATCATTTTGAAGAGTGGTATTACGGTTGATCCTGAACGTGTGAAATCCATCACTCAAATTCCGTATCCAAATACGGTAAGAAATCCATGCAATCATTTTTGGGTAAAATTTGAATTTTCTTTGAAAGTTTTTTTCAAATTATGCCCAAATTGGGAAGCCAATGCAAGATATGATTAAGAAGGATGCAGATTTTAAATGGAAACAAAAGGACAAGGAAGATTTTACGCAAATCAAGCAAGCTATAACTAAAGCTTCTGCTCTATATAGTCCCAATTTCAACAAGGATTTCATGCTCTATACTTTTTCTTCAAATTCTTCATTGACAACCTTTTTTACTTAGAAGGATGACCAATTATATAGGTATGGACAAGAAAGCTTACAATGTGTACAAGGATGTTAAACACTTTAGGCATTATATTCTTAAAATTCATGTTATAATGTTCGTTCCTCATCTCACAGTTAGATCTTTGTTTGTGTCGCAGGAATTAGGGGAACAAAGAGCCAACTGGATGAATTTATTACAAGAATATGATCTTGAGTTTAAGTTGACTCATATAGTAAGAGGTCACAGCTTATGTAAGATTGTTGCTGAAGCCACAAGCCCACATGATGAAGAATGTTAGGATGGGAGAAATAGATTGAGATGTATAATAAGATTTTGCACCCACACCTAGTATGTCATCATCTTGGTATGCATAATTAAGGCAATATCTAGAACAAGGAACTTTTCCTTCTCATTTATCAACAAAACAATAAAATGCCATCAGATTAAAAGCCTCTTCTTATGAATTGGTCCATGAAGATATATTTCGTAAACACCATAATGGGATTTCATTGAAATTTTTAGAATCTTCTGATGCTGAGAATGTATTAAAGGAACTTCATGAAGGAACGACAAGAGGACACTATGCTGGTGCTATGACAACACAAGATTATGAGGGCATGTTATTATTGGTCTACATTGTTCAAGGATGCTCATGAATATGCACATAAATTACTGGTATGACAATAGTGTGCTGGAAGATAAAGATGGTCAATTTCTCCACTATAACCTATCACAATCAAAGAACCATTTCAACAGTGGGTCTTAGAGGTCATTGTAGAAATCACTCCGCTTTCATCAAAACAACACAAGTATATTCTCACACCTACATATTATTTTACAAGGTGGGTTGAAGCTATTCTCGTCAAACAAGTGAACAGTAAGGAGGTAATCCAATTTCTCAATCAAAATATCATTACCAAGTTCAATGTCCCAACCTCAGTTGTCTTTGATAATGTAACATATTTCTCATAATTAAGGTTGTATGATTTTGCTTTGGAAAATGGGATATTATTGAAGCATGATAGTAATTATTACCCCCAAGGAAATGGACTAGATGAATCCAAAAATAAAAAAATGATCTTTATCATTAAGAAATTTTTGTTCACTCAATAGGAAAATTGACATAATTCTTTAACAAATTCTCACTAGGCTGATCGAGTTACCCCTAAACCTTCTCTTTGAACTTCTCCTTACTTCCTTGTATATGGAAAGGAAGCAATCCTTCCACCCAACCTATACCTACTTGCTTTACAATTATCCCAAGAATCCTGTGGTAGGTCATGCCCAATTATGCAAGGTAGGATTAACACCTTGTTAAAACTTGAGGAAGAAAGGCAAAAATCCCAAGAAATTTTTTCCTCTCACTAGAATCGGTTAAAAATATGGCTCGACAAGAAATATGCAGGAAATATGGAATTTAGTGTGGGAGACCTTGTATTGAAGTGGGATAAAGCCCATGAAGGCAAGGGTAATCACACCAAGTTCTAATCCCTCTGGATTGGTCCATATAAAATCAAAGAAAACTTAGCCAACATACTTATCGTTTGCAAACCTTAGATGGGAAGACTGAGTCCCTTCCCATGAATGACCAAGACCTGAAGTTCTATTTCTATTAGTAGCCCTTGTAGCTGATCTCGTTTGTGTACATATTACTTTCATGTCATCTTTATTTCATGCATTTTATTTCGTGTCACACTTTAATTTCCTCTTGTTTCCTTATGCATTTACTCTCAGTTTCACTAAAAGCCTCTCTACATAAATAAAGGCTTTGTACATAAAAAAACTATCTTGGGACAATATTAATAAGTCAAATGTTTAAAAGAGATTGCGGTAGTTACTCAATCATTGGCTGAAATTAGATCTCTTTATACTGCTTAGTCTGGAAACCAACCCCTCCTTAGTGTTCGAAATAGATTGCATATATGGGAAGTCAACCTTTATAATAAGTCCACATTGGCGAAGAAAAAAGCATAAATGTCATAAGCATAATAAAATACTAGAAATCTCTAAACATCAAAAGTTTTCTATGAGTACTCAAGTTGTATTTTACAACAAATCTCATCCTATGTCTTAATGATTGATGCTATAACTTATAAGAACTAAAACAAAGACAAAATTAAAATTCATCAGAGGAGGGGTAATACTCTAAGGGAGGGATGGGATTACCTTCACCTTAACAAAACTTGGAATTTGTTAATCTAGAGCATCAATAATATTGGACGAGGTTAGGCGAGGGTTCTTTGGGACTAGAGTATGATTTTCCTTGGAGCCTTCTAAGCTCCATGATCAATCCCCATCTTCTAGGCATTCACCCCTTCATGTCGAAACTTTAACTGATATGGTGAGCTTAAAGACTACTTTGATGAAGGCGTTAAAATTTCATTTAAATATTGAAAGTTGCTTCTTCAACTCTGTTATTTCAAAGCTCTTTGGTGTAATGGCCTACACGACCATGGATTTCATGGTCCAATACATTTATAATAGTCTAAAGTACCTTGTTTCCTTGGTTTGAGTGTTGCTAGGGTCTTACACCTAGCCTTGTGTCTTTTCTAGAAGCATCTCTAAGTCCATGTTTTGTCATAACCATTTCACCTTAATGTTTATCATATAAATGGACACATTTCCCTTGATGTGAGACCCATAAAGAAACTAACAACGAGCTCATTCTATATCCTTTTCCATTCACATTACATGCCTCAACCTTATCTCTCTAATTAAAACACACCCAGATTTAGACATCAACTTCTTCCCTTTGTTATTCCTACGATGGGTTGGTGCCATGATTCTGAATCCCTTTGAACTTACAGTGTGCTTAGACTTGTCTTCCATCACCTGTAATCTCTTTATACACAACTTGCAATTCTTGTGGATGCTGACGTGGAAATGAATGAAGCAGAGTGAAAAAAAACTTGTTACTAGTAAAGTTTGAATAATGTCCCACCAACAACGATACCTCATCATTCAATGAATTGGGAAGAGTACCCACATACCATTATGCCAGTCTACTGCGATCTTCCTTGAATATGACACTACATTCATGGTGATAGTCCTTGTCATGAATCAAATCTAGGCTTCTATCCTATGGGAGGCCTTGGAGACATGTGCCTGCTTAAGGCATGAAATAGACAAACCACCTCCTTTGCTTGGGTCGTTAGTGGTTATTAGTCCCATGCTTATGAATGGAGGTGGTGTTATACTACAAACACAAAGGAAGAGATATGTGAGGGAGCTTGTATAGGGAATTCTCTGCAGAGTTACAATGAGCCTTCACCACATTGATCAACTCCGCCATGCATTGATCCGTCTTTGCCAACTTACCCTCCCTTACCATTTATTCAAACTATGTGTTGTCACCCCATCCAAAACTTATTTGAAACTTGCACTTATTTAAAAATAAATTATAATTTAAATTTTGAATATTTTTTCTCAATATTATCATCTAATTAAATTAACTATTATTTAAATTTGTTTATATTTTTTTTTGTTTATTTGTTTATTTATTAATTCAAAGTTTTAATCAATAAGGAAAGGTCACAAGTACTCTATTTTAAATTATTGTTAAGATAAAAACAACATATTATGCTACAAAAATTGTGTTCACCTTTAAATGAGAATATCTACTCTGTCAAATTTTTTAACATTTACATTTGATATCATCTATTTTTGCAAGCACATGTGTACACAAAAATAAGCACATACATTAGCATGTCACTGCATAGGATTGAGATAAAACCATCTAATTATTTATAATTGTTTTTTGTTTATTTTTAAAATTATAGTTATTTTCAAAATTAATTATAAATTCTAAACTAGGATAACCGTAGCTAAAATAATTCGGGAATTTGCTCTGCAACCCTAGTAGACCTGAACCATTGCCATGCCCTAAACCTAAAACAAGAACCTGCATTCTTGACATCTCCATCAGCTTCGCCAGCTTGTGGGTCGTTATACAGGCCGAGATGACAGACGAAGGTGGGGGGGGGGGGGGAGAGATCCCCTCCTACCAGGATGCTGCGGCGGGAGACTCATGCCACAAATCAAACACTCAGCTGCAAGCCCAAGAAACGAATCCGACAAATGGCCCCGTCCTCGGGGTGCAATGGAAGGCTCGAAGTAGGGGGAAGTGCTTGCCCTGTGCAATAGAGAAACCGAGATTTGTTATCCCGATGAACAAATTGGAAAGATATCGAAGCTTCATGAAGTACCACACGATGATCTGAAAGTTCATAGGAGTGTGGTCGATGGAGAAAGACCTCATTAAGTGGATACAACAGAAATGGCAACCATAAGGCCAAATCAAACTCAAGCTGGGAGCCAGAGGCTTCTTTACGGTAATCTTCTCAAACCTACAAGATAAAGAAAGAGTATTTCAAAATGGCCCCTATTTCCATTATAATGCTGGTCTGTTGATGCGATATTGGGAGTAATTTTATGACCTTGATAAAGAGAAATTCCTGACAACCCTGGTATGGTTAAGAATTTTTGGACTCCCAATGGACTTCTGGGATCCAGAAATATTAGAGGGAATCGGGAACACAATAGGAAAATTTGTCAAAATAGTTGAAACCACAAAAAGAGGTCGATATACATCCTATGCGAGAATCTGTGTGTATATGAACATAGCAAAACCCATACCCGAATCAGTAGAGCTAGAATACCATGAAGACGTATGGCAGCAGACCCTAGACTATGAGCATATTCCGTTCAGATGCCGAAGGTGCCATGAATATGGCCATTTATTCAAAGAATGCCCACTGAACCAGGAAGGTCCAGAGCTAAAGGAAAAACAACTGAAGACCCCACAGGAAGGAAATGAGGGGTTCCAAGAGGTTAAGAACAAGAGAAGGCCACAAAAGGGACTCCATAACCCAAAAAAAGAAAACCAAGCTCAGTCGAGTAGTAAAAACAGATATGAAGTACTATAGGTGGAAGAAGAAGCAGAAAATGAAATCCAACCCATGGATTGCTAGGAAAAAGGAAAAGAGAGTAGTTCTAGTCAAGCAAAAACAACACCTAAGTGGAAAGCTCAAAGAGATCTCACAGATAAATATGAATAGGTAGGGATGGAAACCACTATAATGGAAATCAACCCAAGCAAGGGGGAGGAGCTTAGCATTGAAGAGGAAGTCCTTAAGAAATTTCTAAATGAATGGAGGAACTTAGATGAAAGATTTATTCTGGAGGACCAAAAGAAACTGTACAAAGAGTCTTTTCAACAATACCAAGCCAAACAAGGACAGGGATGGGTTGAGATAGCAGAAAAAATGGGAATGCACTAGGAAAACCCCCAGGATTATCAAAACAAAGCAAAATGCGGGAAGAAAAGAGGCCAGAGAAATTTACAGGAACCGATACAGATAATGGGAGAAATGTTGGTGAACACAGGCAGGGTGGTACCACTATCAACGGTATACTGACAACTTAACAAAGTCTCCCAATGATAGTAATATCCTAGAACATAATAGGCCTAAACAGCCGAGGAAAATGTAGATACTTAATGGAGCAATTGAAAAAAGAAAAGCCACAAATTATGCTTCTCTAAGAAACTAACATAACAAGAGAAAAACTAGAAGAGATTCTCAGGATGATGAAACCAAGGTATGAGGTAGTAGCAACAGATGCAAAAGGAAGTGCAGGAGGGATAGAAATATTGTGGAACCCAACATAAGTAAAAGAAAAATATTGGATAGGGATGCAACACATCCTCACAGGTCGGTTCCGCAACATAGGAACTAAAGAATGGTTCATGCTCTCAATAGTCTATGGACCACACATACCAATTGAAAAGGAAAACTTCCTAAAAATTATAAAGACCCTAAACCAAATGCATGACAAAAAGCTATGGCTGATAGCAGGTGACTTCAACCTGATAAAATCGTTAGAGGAGAAAAAAGGAGGAATTAGAAGGGAGAATCTAGAAATGGAATAATTTAGGGATATCCAAGAAGAGCTACACTTGGTGGACATCCCAACAATTAATGGAAGATATACGTGGAAAAATAGACGAGGGGGAAATATCAAAATTGTGTCCCGCCTTGAAAGATTTTTGGCAACATAAAGCCTCATCAGCAAAGATGTTTACTATGAGGCATCCATCCTACCATGCTCGGGCTCGGATCATTGGCCGATTAGATTAGAAGTGGATATGAAACAAGGGCAAATGAAGAGACCCTTCAAGTTTGAATCTTTTTGTTTAAGAGACCCGACCTTCCTTGGAAAACCGAAGGAATGGTGGAAAGAATGTGAGAAAGAAGGAAGAAACCTAATGCATACTTTCCAACTCTGCCTCAAATATCTTAAAGGTAAAATTAAAAAATGGAACAAGGAAGAGTTTGGTAACATACAACAGGATCAGGAATTGATTCAGGCAAAGATGAGGAAGGTGCAACAATAGATAATAAATGATGGAAGAACTGAAACCCTAGTGGAGGCAAAAGGACAACTGCTAAATAAATTAGAGGAAAGAAGGCAGCAGGAAGAGATCATGTGGAAACAAAAATCAAGAATTCAGTGGCTGAAGGAAGGTGAAAGGAATAACAGATTTTTTCACAAAACGATGATTCAACACCGGCAACATAACATGATCTTCTCCCTAGTGGACCAGGAAGGAAATCATCTTATCTAAAAGGAAGATATGGAGAACTTGCTAGTCCACCACTTTCAAAACTTGCTGATAGAACCCAACATAGATATGATAGAGAATATATCGATATTAACTCGGCATATACCCCAATTAGTGAGCAGGAATCAGAACCTGGCCCTACTAAGGGAAATCACCAAGTCTGAGGTGGAAGAAGTAATCAAAGGCCTTGCGAAAAACAAAGCACCAGGCCTAGATGGGTTCACAGCCGAGTTCTTTCAGGCAACGTGGCCGTTCATGGGAGATGATATAGTGGAAATCATGGAGGAGTCCCGACGCAATAAAAGAATGCATCCGGCCCTAAATTGCACTTTCCTTTCTCTTATCCCCAAAAACGACCACTCGGAAGAACTGCAAGGATTCAGACCAATAGCCCTTTGCAATGTAATTTATAAAATCATGGCCACAATCATGGTGAATCATCTCAAACCTATCCTGCCTGGATTAATCTCCCAAGAATAGACAGGCTTTGCCAGAGGGAGACAAATGTGAATGGAATTGTTATGGCTCAAGAGGAAATACACTCCTTGAAGAGCCAAAAAACAAAAGGGATGATGATAAAACTAGACTTATCGAAAGCTTATGACTGCCTGAGCTGGAAGTACCTACAAGGTATCCTAAAGGCGTTTGGCTTTGATTCTAGATGGATAAGCTGGATATCATCGATGATCTCGATCTCGGTGTTCTCAATTCTCCTCAATGGATCTCCCACAGAGGTGTTCAATGCAACCAGGGGGCTTAGACAAGGCAACCCAATGTCCCCATTCCTGTTTATATTGGCTATTGAAGGATTAGGAAGATACGTAAAAGAAAAAGTGCAAGGCGATCAATTTACAGGTCTCAGAATGTGGGGTAATGATTTTCTATTAACACATCAACAATTTGTTGATGACATAATGATATTTGGACAAGCAACCCTCAAGGAAGCTAGAGGCCTGATGGAAATCTTGAATGATTTCACGAGCGCCTTTGGGACGAAGATCAATAAGGATAAGTCAAACATCTTTTTCTTCAATACTACAACCCCATCTCAAGCCTTTCAGCAATAATTATAGGATTCCACATTGGCAATCTCCCATCGAAATATTTAGGAATTCCGCTAAGTGTACACCAAATCAGAGTGGCAAACTAGAAGACTCTGCTGGAGAAAATCCAAGGGAGAATGTAGAACTGGACCTTAAGATCATTGAATATGGCATGTTGCGTTATATTGCTGAAAGCTGTGCTTCAGTCAATTTCAATCTACCAACTATGTAGTCAAGATGTCCCAAAAAGGTGTGTCAAGGGATGATCAACATCTTCAAGAAATTTCTTTGGAAATGGCCAAAAATAGAAAAAAATGGGCCTTGCTATCATGGAATTGGCTCAGTAAGCCATTAAAAGCAGGAGGGTTGGGTCTCAGAGACCCGTATGCTCTAAACCAGGTCATGGGGGCCAAGCTATGGTGGACATGGGTTCAGGGAGGAGTAGATCTATGGAAGGAAAAATGCGGGAGGAAATATGGAATGCCAAAATCGATTGAAGGAAGGCTAAGAGTCTAGGAGAACACCAAGGGATCAACCATATGGAATTTAGCATCAGAAAATAGGGAACTGATAATAACTCATAGCTTCTAAGAAATAAGGGAGACAAAGCCAATTTCTGGAATGAGGCATGGAAACAGAGAGAAAAATTACATAATAGACCTGATTTGGGGGCAATATGTCAACTCACCAATAACCCCGCAAAATAGATAGTGAATTTTTTTTGGAGCTCGGACACGGGAGAACATTGGAGAAAATGGAAGCAGAAACAAGATTGGCCGGATGCTCCTAAATCTATTCAGTGGGAAACATATGAGAAAGAGATGGAAACCTAGAAAATTGCAATCTCAGAAGGTCCAGATATAATAAGATGGGGGTACAAAATCAAAGGGATGTTCACCATTCAAGAAGGCTACCACCTACAAGCAGCATGCCACCAGCAACAAGAGCCACCTATATGGGAAAGAATCCGGAAAGACAAATTATGGCCGAAAATTGCAATCTTCTTGTGGATAAATCGGCATGGTAGAGCACTCACTAGGGATCAATTCTAGATAAAAGGTCTGTAGGGACCATCGGCCTAGGCCCTATAACACCTATGGAGGACACTCAGAATCAATGAAACATCTAACAAACGCCTGTAGCTATAGCGAAATCCTCTGGAAAAACCATGAACAATTTTTCTGTTTTAGTGATAGGGATCAAACAATCATGAAAGAAATAATGGATAAATGGAGAAGGAAGCCTTACTAGAACCCCATTCTGAACCACGCTTGGAAGATATCATTAGGATTCCTACCTTGGGCGGTGTGGAAGGAAAGAAACAAAAGAATCTTCAAAGGGGAAAAGACAACAACAGTAGAATTATTGGGAATGATTGCCCAGAATATAAGAGAAACGATCCTAGCTAATAACTAGTACCCATAGGACTGGGAAACTAATCCCCAGGAAGGTCGAATAATGGAAGGATTAAGACTAAAACGTAGCATGCTAGATCTTAACTCGTGGAGACAAAAATCCCCTCCCTGCGAGTCTCCAACCATTTTTGTGTGGCCTCAAAAGGACTTCATTAAACTCAAATTTGACGGAGCTGCGAAAGGTACCCCGGGGGCGGCTGGATCTAGAGGAGTGTAAAGAGATGACAAGGGCAATACCATCTGTATGTTTGCTATGGATTGTGGCATTGCGAGCAATAATGAATCTGAGCTCTATGCATTGAAGCGGGGGTTAGAAATCGCAAAGAGGGAAAGCTTTCAGAGAATTGAGGTGGAGGGAGACTCGAAGCTGGCAATAGAAATGGTGAAAAAACTACAACAAGGAACTAAATGGGAGAAAATAAGCCAAAGTTGGAGGACGACACGGCTAGTCCAAGAAATAGGAAATCTAATTCGAAGGATAGATTACATTGTTCGGACGCATATCCGCAGATCGGGTAATGTGGCAACATATAAACTAGCCAATTAGGGGTGTGGGAAGGCAAGAAATAACCTTGACATAAGGAGAGGAGTTAAACCAAATGGAAGGCATGAGAAGTTTAGAGGAAATCCTAAGAACCGACAAGGAGAAGGGAGAAAACCCCCAATTTGGGTGTGAAAGGCATGATGAAGTAAACGAATGAGAGGTGGGCCATAAGACATGGTGGGTCGAGGGGGGATCAGTCACCCAGTTGGCTCGGAGGGTAGAGGGAGAATAGGTAGGCATGAGGCCATGAGAGAAGGTAAAGGGAAGTGGGGCAAAAAGCAGTACAGGGCTGAGACAGATGTGCATGAGGGCAGAGGGGAGAGAAGAAGGACGTGTGTCAAGTGTGGCAGAGGGAGGAAGGCAATGGTAGTTGGCAAGTGGCAATGTAGATGGAGTAATCTTGCGGTAGGAACAACCGGCGGTAGGAGAGGATTAATGAAGGGAAATAATGGAGATGTTAGAGAAACGTCATCCCGACAAAATCAAGCAGGAGAATGGAAGGCAGACGGAGGACAAAGGCACGTGGTGAGTCCTTCGGGCGACAGGCGAGGTAGGCGGCCAAGAAAACAAAAAGGTAAGATAGTTAAGCTAAGATGCATTTTCATGTAGAGATATAAGTCAGGACGTGCAACTGAAGGTGGTGGAAGTGGAGGGCTGGAGGATGTCCAGCATTGACCATTTTTCGTCTGCAAGAACTGGTATGTTCTCTCGGCTCTCACTCACGACTATTTGGAAAACATGTTTTTAGAAGAGGAATGTTGGTTAATGGAAATGATACCCCCGCATGAGGCCACTGTTGAGACCTTCTGTTTCTCTTGGGGTTCTGGCTTGTTACGCTAGAGAGAATTTGTCAGGTTTGTCATCTGGGGAATGGGGTTCAAGAACACTAATATTGGTCTCAGGGTAGATAGGTCCGAGGGTATTGCGGCCTACTGGGACATCCTTTAGGGGTTCCACAATGACGGCAGGAACCTATCAAGTTGTTTTGGTTGAGTATGCGGCATGGGAAGGAAGGTGTCCTAGTTAAGTGCAGAGGGATAAAAGCATCCCTTGATTTTGTGACAAGGCTGATAATCTTCCATCCTGAGTCGAGCCTGGACTCGGACAAGGGCCGCGGGAACAAAGGCAGTAATTGTGGTAGTAATCGGGGTAGGTATATAGCTCTGAGAAAATCCCTGTCCATCTCCTTTGTCGGGACTCAGGGTAGGGTTGCAATTACATTCATCCATCCTGAGAAGTATTCCCTTGGCCGCTGGGGTGGCGACACTCAGGGTAGGGCAACATTTATAGTCGGGTGGAGAAGCAGAGAAGCCTCGTGGGCGCTGGGTAACTGGGTTCTTCAAATATCAATGGGGAACCACTGGAATGATGAGGAGGTTAGAAGCCCCCAATTCTCTGAGGAGGGAGGGGGGAATCTGGGTGTTAATGGGGGTTATCATAGTTCTCCAGGCAGGGAGTGACTAAAAAAGCTCGTGCCAGAGAAGCCCCACTCGGAAGGGGGGAAGCATGAGGTTACTCTGTTTAAAATTATGTTGACTTACAAGGTTATTTTCCTAGTTTCTGTTTTAGGTAATATAACAAGTAGAGTGTAGAGAATTTTGGAGTCTCAGAACTCAATTCGTGCTCCAACAAAGGAATAGGTACACCGCTCGGAAAAGGAGGAAGAAAGACAAAAGGAGGTTAGGATGGCAAAGGAAGATAACCAATCAGGAAAGAAAGTAAACAAAAGGAATGGAAAAGTGTTAAGTTTTGGGTATGTTCTATGCTAGAGCAATTTATAAAATTTTCATAGTTAGCAATCACATCAGCATTACGATAAACTACAGATAGAACATAAATATAACACGCAGAAGACAAGCCAATGCAAGAGGACACAAGATATGGCGCGAGCTAGGGACAAACCCCACAATGTGTGGGGAAACCCTTTGATCAAATATTCTTTTATCTTCAAAGTTCAACAGAGAAGGAGAGAGAGAGAGTACATTTACAACAAAAGTCAATACTTTGACTTATCTAGATCTAGCATAGATCATTTCATATCATGATGAAATCAGTTGAAGACATTCTGCTTCAACTGATTCTCAAGGTGACTCCTTCACTTATCATCGTGCTGCATCTCGTCCATTTGCTACACCTTACTGTGTAGCACCATCATGCTGCCCATGATCATCATGTTGCTCATGATTACTTCGCCCACAGTGTCGCATTTTTCATCATCATTCATCACAGCTTCATTGAGATCTTGACCTTGCTATGAATGTAATTATGCCCAGACTTCCAGCGTTGAGACTGAGGTTGTCCTTATTGTTGCACCATTATTTCATCATCATTGAGACCCTCACTGTTGCTTCCTTATCAACATGTCCATCATCATGCCGTTGGGATCATCATCCTTGCAGCACCTCAGAGATCATCATTTATAGCCAAGACTAATACAAAGATATCACGTGGATCTTCTTCACCATTAGTATGCTGAGACTGTGGCAGAGTTTAGGAAGTATGCAAAGGTTGTGATACTATTCCTTCTCATCAATCTGAGACTGTGATAATCATTGATATCCTTTGATAAGAAATGAGGGCAGCATATGATCTTTAACTGAGACTGTAACTAATATCTCATTGCACCGAGGTCAATTGTGTTTATGTCAAGACTGCGTTACGGTACTCTCCGTACTCCTGCATGTATATGAATCTATACATTCCTAAAGTCCACCTGCGTATATATATATAAATTGCCTGAGTGACTGCGTGTATACCTGAGTGTGAAAGCTGTGTGGTTACCTGCATGTATATGAATCTATACATTCCTAAAGTCCACCTTTGTATATATATATTGCCTTTGCGTGCATGTAGATTTCTCCATCTAGGATTTCTCCAATGATAATATAGGGTAGGCGATGTGCTCCGGCAATGTAGATCGCATCAGAGATTATGCCGTAAATTCAAACATATCAATCTCGATCTTGATTTCTGAACATTGACGATATTCTAGCCATTGATACTTCTCTTACGTTCTCCAGATTTAAATTAATAAACCACCATTTTCCCTCAGCCGGATAGCTGAACTACCTCTCAATTCAACTCGGTCAAAGACCAAATTGGGCTAGGTAAAAATTTGCAGTACATAAGTGAGAAGAATTCACTGCGTACGATTATGAAAACATGTTGAGAGTTGCGGGCATTTCTTCTCGAAAATAACAATGAGAAAACGCACTTACTCGGATTGTTTCTTGAAGTAGGATGACCGAGAGTGCACAGCTTCAGTGATGACCGCCTCCATCTAAGAATCCTGGCTAGCCATGGGAAACATCGAAAACCCTGAATCCAATACCCTACTCCTACCAGCACCGTGAACACTGAGAGCTCCATCGAATCGACCTATGTATCTCTTGGTATCTCTGCTGTAGTGCCGATCTTCCCTTCAAATACCGAGGATCCAAGCCTTTAGTTCCGAAAGCGTGGAGCTTCCTCGTCCTCATTACTTCATTTATTAAAGTTTCACTTTACAACAGGATGATAAATGTTATGACTCGGTTTTCCAACTCTGTACGCAAAGCACGTTACTAATAACTTGTGTTACACGTTAACTGTCGGGCCAGCGCACATAATTCTCGTATGTCTCTATTATGAACAGCGTATAAGTCTCCTTGATCTATGTTGGATTAGGGCATCATTTTAGGGCATCCTTCATTAGTTCATCTCCTTCTCCAAAAACCAAAGACGTGGAGAGGAGATCCCATAATGAATGTGTATCAAATGACTTAAAGTCTTCTCTTATTTATACTAAAAATGAGGATGATGAATAGACACGTCGGTTGGGCTTCTAGAGCCTACATAAGTGTTGGTCGGCTTGATAATAATTATATAAACAAAATAAATTCATATCTCCATAAATACTTATCGGAATCGGATGATCTTTGGATCAATCCTACACCTCTCGACGAGAGGGATCCAATAAAAATATCAGCTGCCATAAATAAGCTTACCCACATGGATTTTGGCCCTAGTTGCCAATTTAACACTCCCTCTCAACTAGGGGGGAACTCCATATGTTGTTCCATATGTCCGACTGTACTATCTCTGCCATCAGTGCCCTGCACTGCTCTGCCCATCTTTGCTCAGCTCTGCTGGCTCTGCTCTACTCTGCTCAGCTCTGCTGGCTTTGCTCTGCTCTGCTCAGCGCTGCTGGCTCTGCTGGCTCTGCTCAGCTCTACTGGCTTTGCTCTGCTCTGCTCAACGCTGCTGGCTCTGCTCTACTCTGCTCAGCTCTGCTGGCTTTGCTCTGCTCTGCTCAGCGCTGCTGGCTCTGCTCTGCTGAGCTCAGTTCTGCTAGCTTTGCTCTGCTGGCTCTGCTCATCTCCGTTGAACTATGAAGAAGAAGAATTGATCAAGAATGAGTCATATCATTCTCCACTGACTCGAAGTCAGACTCAGAGTGCGTGCCACTGGTCCCAGACCAGTCTCAACCGACCCGAAGTCAGCGTCATAGTATGTACGACTCTTACTGGTCCCAGACCAGTCCTGCACTGACACGAAGTCAGTCTCGGAGTATGTACCACTGGTCCAGACCAGTCTCAGCCGACCCAAAGTCAGCGTCATAGTATGTACAACTCCTACCACCGGTCCCAGACCAGTATCATTGATCCCAGATCAATGGAGGACATCCTAGCGTAGGGAGTACGGTAGATACAATGATGCGTCCATCGGTACTACTATGGTCCCTAACTTCATTTCCCTGCTCATTGATCAGATGAGAGGTACTTCCCATGAGTCCCAGACTGCATGGGTAGGATGCCTTGACAGGAGAACTTAATCAATCCTGTCCTCACAGGAGAACACATCAATCCTGCTACAATCACCATGGAGAACACATCAATCCAGGCTGCCATGGAGAACACATCAATCCAGGCCTCATAGGAGAACACATCAATCCTGCTACAATCGCCATGGAGAACACATCAATCCAGGCCTCACAGGAGAACACATCAATCCTGCTACACAAGAGAGCGAATCATATTGTCCCACAAGAGAGTGAATCATCTTGTTTCAGTGCGCACCACCAGGGGAGGGTGAGTCACCCTGTGGTCGTATGTTGCTCCAATAGAACTGCAAGCCCCCCAAAGCTCCTAGAGCTCAATGTATGCAGCATGCAGGACCCTTTTACAAAGGTCTCTCGACGACTCCAAGTTGTTCGGGAAAATCACAAATTTGATCTTTCCTCAGGGCTCTGTCTTGTACATCATCTCAGTGTGATGGAGCCTCCTTGATCATTGACTTACCATATCCCAGATAAGGCAGTAATTGATGTCTATCTGCTGGAGCAATTGTCAAATACGGGATTCCTCAATAATATAATCCCATCTCTGGTTGTCACAGAGATTCACAGTGGTATTCATCATGTGTACAAACAACTCACTGAAGAGCTTCAGCAACCAGAGTGCCTCACAGAAGGCCATACTATCAGTAATGTATTCTGCCTTGGTGGTGCTCAGAGTCACCGACTTCTGCTTCCTGCTCATCCAGGATATCAAGGCAGATTCCAAACAGCACTGAGAAGTGCTCTAGTGATCCTCCATACTTCCTGCCCACTCATCATTCGAATAATCATGAGGTTTCATATTTTCGGCAGTGTATCTCTATTCATGAGAGATTGTGCCCTGAAGATATCTTAGAAGATTCTTGGCACCAATCTAGTGGGGCTCAACCAAATATGAGCTCACCATGCTAACTGCAACACAGATATTCAGACAGAGGTTCTCCAAGAACATCAACGTGAATGAGTTTATGAAACTCAGAGGCATTTCCCAAATCTGGTCTGACATCATTACTATATAACTTCTGAAAGTTAAGATCCTCGAGGCAGTCACAAGCTTGCATCTTATCTTCCTACATTCAGAATCCAACTCCCTCTATCTCCTATAAATGAGAGGGTCTGCACCTGTCAGACATAGGTGCCGATATGAGAGGTTTATCATCCACAATCTTCGAGTTTGGACGCTCCTAGTGAATCTCAGCTGCATTAGACAGCTATCGATCCTCTCATATTATGCCCGAGGTTTTTCTTCAAGCCATAGAGGGCTTTCTTCCACCTGTATACATGAGATTCATTGATCATGATTCTCAAACTCCTCGAGTTGTTCCAAACTTGTGAACCTGCTGCATGAGGGGAATGGTCCCCTTATTATATTTTCCTTCGGTACATTTCAGACATGTACCTTCATGCTTCTTTTTGAATTCAGGCATCGTAGTCACCATCTAACTCACAGACCTCTGGTGCTGAGTCAATGGACATGGTCCCTAGTGGACTTCCTGCAACTTGATACAACCCTGAACTCAAAAACATCTTTAAAAGATCTATTTTCAAAAACGTACCTTTCCATCGATAAGTGCCACCCTGAAACCTTTGACTTCCATTTTCGAGATGGACATCAGGTTCGATCAGGTACATAAAAGAGATTCAGGGGTTCCTTGCTTTTGTGGAAGAGTCAACCATTTCCTTGATGACTTGCATTACCAGTCATTCTTTTGATCATAGAATATGTCCCAAGAATGATTGCCATCTTCATCAAGAGATGTGTCTCTGCCATTCGAACACTCCTTCGCATAACGGCCGAACTTATTTCAACAAGGCATCCGCCTTTCCTTCCACCCTTAGATCCGAACTTCCCAATGAAGTGATCTTAAGATGGACCATCATAATCTTCCGCTGCGCCATTATGATAACATTCTCTGCTTTGACTTCACCCTAGGTGAATTATGAGGAACCCATTGATCCTTCTGTCTTGTCCCAACTGTCTTCGGTGATTGCTCTTTCACTCTTGCTTGGGCATTGTCTTCACCTCAGCTCTGATACCATGTTAAGTTTTGGGTATGTTCTATGCTAGAGCAATTTATAAAATTTTCATAGTTAGCAATCACATCAGCATTACGATAAACTGCAGATAGAACATAAATATAACACGCAGAAGACAAGCCAATGCAAGAGGACACAAGATATGGTGCGAGCCAGGGACAAACCCCACAATGTGTGGGGAAACCCTTTGATCAAATCTTCTTTTATCTTCAAAGTTCAGCAGAGAAGGAGAGAGAGAGAGAGTACATTTACAACAGAAGTCAATACTTTGACTTATCTAGATCTAGCATAGATCATTTCATATCATGATGAAATCAGTTGAAGACATTCTACTTCAACTGATTCTCAAGGTGACTCCTTCACTTATCATCGTGCTGCATCTCGTCCATTTGCTACACCTTACTGTGTAGCACCATCATGCTGCCCATAATCATCATGCTGCTCATGATTACTTCACCACAGTGTCGCATTTTTCATCATCATTCATCATAGCTTCATTGAGATCTTGACCTTGCTATGAATGTAATTATGCCCAGACTTCCAACGCTGAGACTGAGGTTGTCCTTATTGCTGCACCATTATTTCATCATCATTGAGACCCTCACTATTGCTTCCTTATCAACATGTCCATCATCATGCTGTTGGGATCATCATCCTTGCAGCACCTCAGAGATCATCATTTATAGCCAAGACTGATACAAAGACTAATACAAAGATATCACGTGGATCTTCTTCACCATTAGTATGCTGAGACTGTGGCAGAGTTTAGGAAGTATGCAGAGGTTGTGATACTATTCCTTCTCATCAATCTGAGACTGTGATAATCATTGATATCCTTTGATAAGAAATTAGGGCAGCATCTGATCTTTAACTGAGACTGTAACTAATATCTCATTGCACCGAGGTCAATTGCGGTTATGTCGAGACTGTGTTACGGTACTCTCCGTACTCCTGCATGTATATGAATCTATACATTCCTGAATTCCACTTGCGTATATATATATAAATTGCCTGAGTGACTGCGTGTATACCTGAGTGTGAAAGCTGTGCGGTTACCTGCATGTATATGAATCTATACATTCCTGAAGTCCACCTGTGTATATATATATTGCCTTTGCGTGTGTGTAGATTTCTCCATCTAGGATTTCTCTAATGATAATATAGGGTAGGCGATGTGCTCTGGCAATGTAGACCGCATCATAGATTATGCCGTAAATTCAAACATATCAATCTCGATCTCGATTTCCGAACATTGATGATATTCCAGCCATTGATACTTCTCTTACGTTCTCCAGATTTAAATTAATAAACCACCATTTTCCCTCAGCCGGATAGCTGAACTACCTCTCAATTCAACTTGGTCAAAGACCAAATTGGGCTAGGTAAAAATTTGTAGTACATAAGTGAGAAGAATTCACTGCGTACGATTATGAAAACATGTTGAGGGTTGCGGGCATTTCTTCTCGAAAATAACAATGAGAAAATGCACTTACTCGGATTGTTTCTTGAAGTATGATGACCGGGAGCGCACAGCTTCAGTGATGACTGCCTCCATCTGAGAATCCTGGCTAGCCATGGGAAACATCGAAAACCCTGAATCCAATACCCTACTCCTACTAGCACCGTGAACACTGAGAGCTCCATCGAATCGACCTCTGTATCTCTCTGTATCTCTGCTGTAGTGCCGATCTGCCCTTCAAATACCGAGGATCCAAGCCTTTAGTTCCGAACGCGTGGAGCTTCCTCGTCCTCATTACTTCATTTATTAAAGTTTCACTTTACAACAGGATGATAAATGTTATGACTCGGTTTTCCAACTCTGTACGCAAAGCACGTTACTAATAACTTGTGTTACACGTTAACTGTCGGGCCAGCGCTCATAATTCTCATATGTCTCTATTATGAACAACGTATAAGTCTCCTTGATCTATGTTGGATTAGGGCATCATTTTAGGGCATCCTTCATTAGTGCATCTTCTTCTCCAAAAACCCAAGACGTGGAGAGGAGATCCCATAATGAATGTGTATCAAATGACTTAAAGTCTTCTCTTATTTATACTAAAAATGAGGATGATGAATAGACACGTCGGTTGAGCTTCTAGAGCCTACATAAGTGTTGGTCGGCTTGATAATAATTATATAAACAAAATAAATTCATATCTCCATAAATACTTATCGGAATCGGATGATCTTTGGATCAATCCTACACCTCTCAACGAGAGGGATCCAATAAAAATATCAGCTGCCATAAATAAGCTGACCCACATGGAGTTTGGCCCTAGTTGCCAATTTAACAAAAAGGCCAGAAAAAAGATGAAAAGATTGGAACCAACTTCTAGCAGAGGACCGAGTAAAAGAGGCAGGAAAACTGGGAAGGAGAGTATGTAGAACCTAATCAATGCATACTTGGTAAGAAAACCGCTGGAGGTGAAAGCAATAATATCCGAATGGGAAAGAGATCTAAACAATAACATAGCAAATCAAGAGATCGAGGTAGAGGATTGGGAAACAATGGTTAAACACCCCAGGAATACCAGAGGACACCAAACGTTGTTCTGCCAAACAATTCAACAATACTAAGTCATGAAAAATATCTTGGCTTGTGCAATGACAACCTATAAAGAAAGAGAAGAACCAGAGAAAGATAGACCAACTGAGCCAAGCATGAAGGATCTGCAAAGGGAGATCCAATTTCTCCAATTGCAGCTGTATCACAACAACCTCATGGTGAACAAGATTGAACAAAGCCTTTAGGATATGAAGAGAAGTGATATCTCGTGTTCAAGCATGAAAGCCCCAACTCGGTGGACTCATCAAATGATTGAAGCAACACTTTCAGTAGAATTTTGTCTATATGTTGATTAGCATTTACTGTTTTAATAAGAATTATATAGTAGACAAAGTTGCCAATGTAGCTTGGATGGTAAGGAAAACTGTTCTTAAATTCTGGACAGTGTTCGATGCAGACAAGTGGCCAACAGACCTGGTTTCCTATGGGCAGGTTGAGGCCACCTGCAATTTTTGTTAAGGACATACTTATTTTCATGAAATATCAATAGAAAAAGAAACTACCAAGCCTACAAAAAAAAATTAATTATAAATTAAATTATTTAACAAAATTAACTACATATGTTTCATCAAATTTAATTATCAATAATTAATAAATGGATAGTAAAAATGTAACTCTCATAAAATATTCATGAAATATTTTTAATAATAATTAAAATAAAAAAATAAAATTAACCTAAAACATAATTATACCCTTTTTCACTATATATATATATATATATATATATATATATATATATATATATATCTCAACAGTTTAGAGATGTGGTGTTTATAATGTGTAATGCTGATCCAAATTAACTTCACCAAGCCTATCCACATTCAACAATCATTTAACATAAAATTTCATTCTATTATTTGTATATCTATTTTCTACTTAAATTACATATTTCAATTTTTTGGAAACATAAAATTTTACACCTTCAACAATCATTTAATATAAAATTTCATTCTATTATTTGTATATATTTTCTACTTAAATTACATATTTCAAATTTTTGGAAACATAAAATTTTACACCTTTGAACTACCCCTTTCTAAATTGTAATCCTTTCACCCTCCTTATCAACCTGCTGCACTGGCTTGTGATCACATTCCTGTAAATTCAATTTTTTGGAAACATAAAATTTTACACCTTCAACAATCATTTAATATAAAATTTCATTCTATTATTTATATATATTTTCTATTTAAATTACATATTTAATTTTTTGGAAACATAAAATTTTACACCTTTGAACTCCCCCTTTCTAAATTGTAATCCTTTCACCCTCCTTATCAACCTGCTGCATTGGCTTGTGATCACATTCCTTTGCCCTCTTTTTGAAGATCAGTCCCATCATATCAGATGCCTTTGACTAATATATTGATATCATGGCCCATTGAAACAAAACTAAAGAGGAAGTTGAGAAAACAAACAAAGGACTTTCTTTTAAAAAGAAAAACTCGAATTCTTCACTAAGAAGGTACCAAAGAAAGACGCGCTGGTGCATTTGACCAAATACCAAATAAAGTATCCCACAGCTCTTCAGTTATGCCCACAAAATTCGTTGCATTGTTTGAACCATAGTTACCAAGTTATGCCCACAAAATTCGACCAAATTTTTTTGGTCAATTCGACTGAATTTGGTAACTATGGTTTGAACAAGTGACATCAAACTCTTCTTTGCTAAAATAACTTAGTTTTTCTCTAATAGCTCAGATTTTGTCCAAAAATATGAATTCCCTGGTTATGCCTGGGAAGTCAAAGAGGAGATGATATGAAAAGTCGAGACGAATGGCAATACCCGCTGCACCTCCACAGAGTTCACTCAACTCTGAAGCTGAAATATCTGCAAAAGAGTATTCGGTGTTGGTGCTGAAGAAAGAAAGAAAGAAATTATTTTAACGTCCACGAGGCTAAAGATAGCCTATGGGATAGATTGCTTCTTCATCTGCTTGATGTATTCGACGCTTTTTCTATGAAGCTTCACAATAAATGCTCCCAACTTCTCGACAAACCCCTCGCTAAATAGATTATCCCAAGAGCTCGCTATCAGCATATCTGCAAAACTTTCCTTGTTGTCTTTGAAGGCCTCACCTTCTAAAATGAAATGTTTTTCTGTTTCCACTTTTCCGGAAGAACAAAAAATGCATACCCTTTCCTCCCACACTTCCTTTGGCCTCTTCCAGCGCCATGTTTCACAACAGAGTTGATGAGAATTAGTCCTTAACTGAGCAATAAGAATTTTGGCTCTCCAAGAGATATTGACCTCTATGTATGCTTTTGGTTGATGATTATGAGTGGGATTAAACACTTCAATATAGTAATTTTCTTACTTTTTAGCTCCTTATCCCAAGTACGTTTGTGGAACTTTTCCATGACAAAAACTTTTATCTCTTTGCTATTTATGGGACACGCGTTCAAGCAAATACCCCATTTACTAAACCATTTGTTATTTTGTTGCATCCAAGTTTTTTTTCTCTTGCACAATCTATCATTAAAGACAACCTTAGGCCATCTACCATCTTCCATTTGCTCATTTTTTTTTAAATACCTTATGACTCGCACCATAGAAATTGATTCAATAGGAGTAGTCCCTGTTTCACTTAACAAGATATCATAAGGAACTGCACTTTTCATCTTAAATTTGTTTGTAATCAAACGCTTCTGAATTTTCTCAATTTGTCTCAACTGCATGTCGGAGGTACTGTTAACCCATAGTTCACAACCGTAGAGAATCACTAGAATCACTAGAAGCCCAAAAAGAGTTTGAGTGGTCTTCCAGTCCCAAAACTTTGCCTCTTTACACCTATTTTGAAAAACATAACATGCTTTCCAACCCCCCAAAGTTCTTTTCTTTCTACAACCATTCCAGCTTAGATTTTTGTTGAAGTCAATCCAAGGTATTTGTAATCCACAACTTCTTCCAGAACGTTGCCTTCAAAGTAGAACTGATGCTGGTTATGTTTTCTTTTCTTAGAGAAGACCACTACTTTCATTTTGCTGATATTGACTTGCATCCCCACACTTCTACAAAAATGCTTAAGGGATAGTAAGTGCTCTTGCAAACCAAGAGTCGATTTAACAATCAGAATAAGGTCATCTGCATACAAAAGAAGCCTTATAAAAAACTTGCACAAATAGATACCATCACCCCCTTGCGAATTTAACCACTCCTCAAGCTTGTTGATATACAAACCAAAAAGGGTAGGAGACAATGGGAAACCTTGCTTGACCCCGATATCGCTTCTAAAACTTTCAAAAATTCCTGCTGAGGTTCTAATTTTGAATTTTACATCTTCATACAACCTATGCACAACTGCTCTCAAATGTTTAGGAACCCCAAGTTCCTCCATTCTCTACCAAAGTTTATCCCTAGGAACCGAGTCAAATGCTTTTATAAAATGAGCAAAGCAACAAAAGACTTCTTGCTTTTTCTCCCAAACTTTTTCAATGATGTGCCTTAAAGTTATGCAATGATCAGCCGTGGAATGTTTAGGTCTAAAACCTGCTTGCCCTTTAGCATGCTTATATCTTTCTTCTGCCCACTTGCTAATTTTGTTTTCTAGCATGCTTCCAAATAGCTTTGCAAACAAAGGGTTTATCATGGTGGTCCTATAATTGGAGGGATTATTGACGTCACCGCTCTTGAAAAGAGGTATTGCTAGACTAGTTGACCAATCCGTGGGGATCCCTTGTTGTAGGATGTTGTTGAAGATTTTTGTAATGTGAGGTGCAAGAATCTTTGAGCCCCACTTTAGATATTCTGCTTGGAGTTTAGCTAAGTCTTTTGCTTTTCCAACGCCCAACTTCTTGATACCCATCTCTACCTCTTGTACCATGAAGAGTTCAGTGTCAGTGTTGACCAAGGGGGGAGGGTCAACCTTGAGAACCTGCTCATAGAGTTGTCTTGCATAGTCAAACCATTTAGAAGCTGTAATATTATTTCCAATTTGTATCTTTTTTCGGTTGGAGCTCCTTCCAAAATAATTTGGGATTATTTTTCCCAAGGAAGATTAATTCTTCCCTCCTTGAAACCATGAAATCAACCTTTTTCTTGCTTAATAACTGTTTGTACGATTTGAGCTTTAGGTTATCCTTGTTTGACACTTTCCACATTCTCCTTGCCTTTTTGCATTCCTCGTCAAACCAAGCATTAACCGGAAAGCAATTTGTTTTAGACTGCTTAGTTTTTGTTCTTTTGCACTTTGCAAGTGCGCATTGAATTAAATGTGTTAATTCATGACTATGAAGGTTGTGAATTGTAATTTTCTCATTCTCAAAGAGCCTCTCTAGCGTCATTTTGAAGGTCTTACAATTTTCTGGCATCAAAATAATTTTGCCCTATGGGAGATTTTGTTGGACATGTTGAATTTTTGACTCTAATTTTTTTTTTCCAATCCAAGAGAAACATAAATAAATTGGCTTGTGATTTGATTTCAAATCCACAGCTGATCTCCAACCAAAACTTCTCCCATTTTCTCACACAAGCCATGCGAGAAAATTACATAATCTACCACACTTGCTCCATTGTAAGTATTGCAAGTGAAATTACCGGACTTTGCCCATCTAGTCAAGCCATTACAAATGACTAAATCAAAGGCCCCACATAGAGTAAGCAATTGTTCACCAAAGAGATTGCAGCCCTTGTCCTCTGAAATTATTTCCCACTGATGATCACTTTCTTCTGTAAGCCAAATAGGGTCACAATCATCTTTACAACAAAGAATGCTAGCTTTCACTCTTGCAGTCCTAGCATTGAAATCACCCACTATAAGGACTTCACCTAGCTGCGAATATGTTGCAATATCCGCTTTTAAAGCTGCAAATGGATCTTTTTGGTCAAGCCCTCTACCTTTGTAGATTTTTGAAACCTGTTGGCGCAAAATAGCATGCTACAATTCTGATGTGGTTTCCATTTTCTGATATTTTAAACCAAATGAATTGCTTATTTGAGTCTACTTTTTCTAACTGAATAAGACGACCTTATTTCTCCCTTACTAAAACCATGATACCCTAGTGCCCTTTTCCATTCCCTGCTGCCTTGTTCCACACTGCCATCTTTCAGTATCCTTAAAATAAAGGTGTCTTGCACCCTTCATGCTCATGTGTTTCTATGAGGCAAACTATGTCTCTATTTTCTGCAATAGGCCCTAACCCAGGTCCTCGTCTCCATGGGTAACCTCTGCAGTTCCAACAAAGTAATCTTAAGGAAACCTGGGTATGACTTGATTGCTATTTATTTTGACACGCAAGACTCACATTTGAGTCTTTGTCCCTGTTTTCCCATACCGACCTTGCTTTTTGATTTCCTGTTGAAGAGTTTGTTGTATCTTCTTTAGTACTATCTTGCTGCTCTGTTCTAGAAGGAGGTCCAAAATGCACTATCACAGCTTTGCCTTTATAAATCCATGCTCTCTTTCCTTCGTCTCTTGCTGCCCTAACCTTTAAAATTTCCTCCCTTCTTTCCTCCTGTTGTTTTACAGTTAAATCTTCTTCTAGGAAAAAACGAGAATCCCTCAAGAGATGTTTCTTGCTTAGAATAATATATTTATCACGCAGGCTATGCATAATGACTTTTATGGGCCTGGCTCTCTCCCCGTTAAACTTACCCACCCTCCATGCTTGACATATTTGTCCTTGCCATAGAAACTTGTCTTTTAAGAAGTCTCTTGCAAGGTCAAGAGTACATTCATTTTTCCCATAGTCTTTCACCCCTTTAATAATTATGTTTGCTGCCCTATTTTGTCTTTCCTTGCCTTCACTATCTTGCATGTTGTCAACCTGAATATTAGTTTCTCCTTCCTTATTAGCATAATTTCTAATAACTTGAGCCCAAGTTTTGGAAACTTTGGTGGAATCTCCTTTCATTTCTTCTCTTGCATTCTCTTCATGGTTGTTTATTTGGGCAATCATTTTTCCTTTATCCTAGGATGATTTCACATTCACCACCTCTGTACTTTCCACTACAGATTTCTTTATGTTTTTCACATCCACCTTCATGCGTTGCCATTCTATCTTCCCTATCAAGAGAGCTTCCTATAGCAATGCCATTTGTTCTTTTAAAATTTTATTGCTTTCTACTAACGCATTGTTCTTAGTCGTTATTATATGAATTTTATGATCTCTTTCCTGCCCTTTAGCTTTTAAAACCTCCAACCTTTGTTTTGCATTTAACAATTCTTTCACATAAAGATCAGTTGACCAAGTGAGAGGTATGGATGTGGGACTATATAAGACAAAATCATCAATGACTTTTCCTTTGGACTTCTTGTTGTCACGTGTTTGTGGAGGAGACTTGTTTGAGTGCTTTTTGCAAAGGGCTCGATTACTGTTCTTTTGAGACGGTTTCTTCCTTGCTTGCTCCCATTTTAGATGGGCTATTCTTCGTTTTAAAATGCCCCGATATTGTTTGGCATTGACCCATATCCACTTCCCAGCTTTGGCGGATAAGGCAATTTTCACTTGTCCTAAATCATTTGTCTCCACATGATCTGAAATTTCTGGTTCCTTTGTCATGTTTGAATGCATTTGCTATTGTTTGCTCGCTGCTCGATACTTCCACTGCATAAAAAACTCCCTGCTCTCGCATTGCTCACTACTCACTGTTCACTGCTCACTGCTCTCACTTGTTCCCACACTGCTTTGCTTTGCTCACACTGCTGACCACACTGCTCACATTGCTCACCACGCTGCTCAATGGTTGAAAAAAAACCTCCAACCAATTCAAACCCAGCTGCTCAATAATTTTTCTATTATTCTTCCAGATAATAGAGGATTATTTATGCTAAGCATTTCTCTACCCCGGTCTCTGTTCTCTTTCCGCTCTGCAGAAGTCCTATTCCTTCATACATATGATACAGTATCCGCATATGCCCAACTTCTCGTAAAAGGTTCATATAAGGCCAAGCATCATGTACCAAACCTGCTATCGAGAGGTCAGCCCAGCTAACTCGGCCGATGAAGGCACCCAAAATATTTTTGAAATTACCCACACAACACCGCCGATAATTGTGGAAATTTAGATTGTGATGAATGAAATTTTAATGTACATGATATAGTCTATCAGACTATTAGTTTCTTTGCTTTTTGTCTTTTGGAATTTAATCTTCTTATTATTCAAATTAATGATAAGATGACCCAATCTTGTAATAGTCTCCTCACTGAAAAGACAATGCTAAGGAACTGATGTTAACATATTGTTGTAACTGTCTCTGATGTCTCTGAAAGGATCACATTCCAAAATGAAATGTTTTTTCGATTCCACTAATGAAGAAGTGCAAAAAGTACACACCCTCTCTTCCCAAGCTTCTTTAGGTCTTTTCCACTGACCTATTTCGGACCATAATTGATGCGAGTTAGTTCTTAATTGAGCAATAAGAATATTTGCTCTCCATGGAATGCTAGCACCAATGTATTCTTTTTGTTGGAGATCACACATCGGGTTGAATTCTTGAACATAGTACTTCGTCTTTCTACCCAACTCTTTTCCCCATATATGCTTAAGAAACTTCTCCATAACATAACTCTTTACATCTTTGCTATTTGTGGGACATGCATTGAGGGAAATATTCCATTTTTGCATGCTTTTGTTGTTTTGTCTCATCCATGATTTCTTTCTTTCACTCATTCTTTCATTGACAATAACTTTAGGCCATCTACCTTCTCCTGTTTGCTCAAATATTTGAAGATACCTTATGAGACGCACCACAACAATTGCTTCAATGGAAGTTGCTCCGGTTTCACTCAACATTATCTCATAAGAAACCAGAATTTTTATTTTAAACATGCTCATGATCAAAAGTTTTTGGATTTTCTCAATTTGTTTCCATTTTGAAATATGGACGCTGCTAGCCCACAATTCACACCCATATAATATCACTGGACAAACCAAGAGCTCACGTGCATTGCAAAGCCAACTCCTCTACCAAAATTTTTACATCCCGTCGTTAAGATCATGAACAATATGTCTCATTAATTCGCCATGAGAGACTTATTTAGTATGTTTATTAAAGTTTATGGTGCAATAAAGCTATTGTATTGAATTCAAGTCCCGTGGTCTAATGCTGAGCATAACTATATATACTTGAGAATTGTTTAGACATGATTTCTTCAATGTTATTGCTGAGCATAACTATATATACTTGAGAATTGTTCAGGCATGATTTCTTCAATTTATTGAACCCAATAAAATTGATTTTAAAGAGAATTACTTTAAGTGAACATGGATATGAATAACCATTAGACAATTCACTTCTACCTCATACGAATGGTCATTGAATTCTTCCCTTTTCAGATGGGACTTAAATAATAAGAAACCTGCCAATAGCAATTAGTGAACTTACGAGAGATATATCTCAACTCGTTTCTCCCTTTATTTTCTAGTTTATGACTGGAGCGACTATGATACGGGAGTCAATCTGAGGCAGGTGTTCAATTCTATTATGACATATCTTTGAGGTGCTCAATGGATTGTGGGCTTTTATCATGCAAAAAAGCCTTTTTTTTGTAATTTTAAAAAGCAACGGTGATTATTACACCGTTTCTAGATGGATAAATAAATATATCTGTATATATGGATATATATATATATATATATATATATATATCCATCTATTGATACTCCTCTGTATGTCCCATATAAAAGGCCATCCATTATAAATCGTTATTCATGGATCATTAATGAAAAAAATATCTGGATGGATTTTACCCCTATTAAGAAGATCCATCAACAATCCAGAATCAGAAAAGGTATTCTTTTTATATTGTAAATATATTCCTATAAGATGTTGACGAAATAGAATCTAATTTTTGGGAATATTCTGGAAAAATCCCATTGATTTCGAGTCAGATATTCAATAATGAAAACGATTTCCCAATAATAGAAACTCTCATTCTCCAAAGTGTCCTGTAATCTTTAACCAATTTTGTGCTTCGATGTAATTGCCCGGAGCAAGTGCTATAGCTATTTCCCAATACTCAGCAGCTTGATCGAACCAAGCCTCCACAGTTTCAGGATCTCCCTGTCGAATGGCCTGTTCTCTTCGGTCGGGATAGGTAAACTTGTAAAAGTTTTCTTCCCTCAGAACTGTACTTGAGAGTTTCCTGCCTCATACGGCTCAATCCACTATTCTTTAGTCCTCTACCAAAATTCCAAAGAATTGGAGATGATTCATTGGGAGTTCATATTAACCAAAGGACCAAAAAAAGTCAATGACATGAGTTTCTGATTTAACTTCCAATCAATTCAATGATCAGGTTCTATCTTTTCTCCTACCCTCAAAAAGATGAAGTATATCTCTTTCTATACTTCAGATTGATTGTCCAAATAGTCTTTTTGCAAGGTAACTATCTCAGTTCCGTATAGAATTTTTGGAGAGTACTCTCTGGCTGGAGTACTTCACATCTTTAGGATCTGATGCTACATCGCTGCTCAATAGCTTAGTAGATCAACTCTATTACATAATTTGATTCCTGATTCTTGTCAATGAGCAGATTTGATCGTATCAGCCCGAACCTTCTTTCAATAATTGATCTTTATGGTGCTTCCATCATCAATTTAATTTATTATCCATGGAATATTTAGGTTCTATCTATTCATATTTGGGCTCCTATGAGAGTTTTTTTCGCTACAGCTGATAAAATACCGTTACTTGGGACGGTGCAGATGTAGAAAGCCTTTTCTTTTGTCCTTACTCGTAGTAGTTATTAACTAAGTTATTCTATGGTACAGATAGTCGCACGTAATGACAGATCAAGGCCGTATTATTAAGAGCTTGTGGTAAGGATGGGTTCCGTTCTAATGCTTGGAAATAATATTCAAAAGCCTTCGTATGTTCCCCATTACTTGTATGCACAAGACCTATATTATATAGTATATAACTTCGATCATAAAGATCAGTTTCCAGTCGCATAGCTTCATAATAATTTTGTAAAGCTTCCGCATATTCCCCTTCTGATTGAGCTGACATTCATTACGGTCGTTCATTCCATTGAAATGATCTCCGCTTCAAAACCGTACATGAGATTCCCACCTCATACGGCTCCTCCTTTCTTTACAGTAGGTAATATGGGGAGTAATCGTGGAATTGAAAAAAAAAAAAAAAGATTCTGACCCAATATTATGAATTAACAGGGGCTAGTGTATTTCCAATGAATCTCTAGCCATCCTTCTTGCAAAGATTCTTTTCCAAATACCAAGGATCTTACTACTAGGAATGGAACCTCTAACAATTTCTTTGTTCTTAACGCCCTGTATTCTCCGGGGATTAATCACTTCCACAATCTCCGATGGTTCCATTATAAGGGTATTCGAAGTACAAACGAGATGGATGTTTGTTGTCCCAACCATTCTCACTACCCTTCAGAAAAGGGTAATGCATATGGGCTATAACGAAGCTTTTGTGTTGTCGATTTCCATACATAGTGCTTTCTCCCCTCATGCGCGCCTATAAAATAGGTTCAAATATACAAGCAAGGCCTATTGCATATGTGTAACCTTTCGCTCGGTACTAAAATCCTCAGGAGATGAAAGCATCTAAAGGTGCATTGACCGGGGATACATGACAGAAGGAATTGTTCTATCTCCAGAACTCACCTTCACTGAGCGTAAGTTTTATTTTACCCAATTTTTATTCCCAAATACCTTACCTTTCCTTTCCCCAAAAAAGAAGAACGGAAAAAATATCAAATCACACCATCTCTGTAATAGGTAAATGCTTCTTTCTCCCCCGGAGCCATCGGGATTATTCGCAATAATATATCTGCTACAATTGTGAAGGTCTTATCAATAAAATTGTCATTTCTCTGAGATCTAGGCATAGCCAATTGCAGATTTGAGGTATCTATGCCAGGTGTTATGCCCGTAGCTTCAGGAGGTATTCACGTTTGGCATATACCTGCTCTGACCGAGATCTTTGGGGATGATTTCGTACTACAGTTTGGTGGGGGAACTTTGGGACATCCTTGGGGAAATGCACCTGGTGCAGTAGCTAATCGGGTTGCTCTAGAAGCTTGTGTACAAGATCGTAATGAAGGATGTGATCTTGCTCGTGAAGGTAATGAAGTGATCCGTGAAGCTTGTAAATGGAGTCCTGAACTAGCTGCTGCTTGTGAAGTATGGAAGGAGATCAAATTTGAATTTGATGTGATTGATCGCTTGTAATCTAGTGACTTTCGTTCTACCAATCGGACTCGGCCCAATCTTTTACTACTACCCCAAATATTAGTCCAAATCGTGAGCGGAGATATGGGATTTCAGATATCAATATATGGAAATTCCATATATTAATATCTATATATCAATATCTATGTAGATATTGATATATAGATATTTCCAAGGTTAAATATCTCAAACAGAGTTATTTATGAAATGTTTTTTGGGTCAAGCATTCGATAACGAATCCTATTCATCCTTTACAATGATCTTCTAGATCATTCGATAGGGTTGGTAGCTCAGTGGATCAGAGCTCATGGTTCTGGACCGTGAAGTCAAGGGTTCAAATCCCTTCTAGCCCAAAAGATGTTGTATTTTAAATGAAAATTCCTTTCCATCGCGGTATAGGAGAGAATCTTTCTTTATAATAGAATAAAGTATTCTATCATAATCCTGGATCGATACTTCAGATTCCTAATCAATAATGAATGGAAATGATTTCTCAATGATTCATTCCACTATTGATTAATAATTTTCATCATTGTATTTATACTTATACGACTTCTCTTCATACAAAATAAGATAGGAAAAGTAACAATTTTCACCTTTATATGGAAGGAAAACTCTATGTCTATAAAGGAGTGTTTCGAAGACAAGCGTAAAATAACTGCATTACTAAAAAATTCGGTCGAAAGGGATAGTAAGGATGCCAATGAGATGGAGAAAAACAAGAATAAAAGTATTGATTACGCTAAAATTAAGAAGTTATGGGCTCAATGCGATAATTGCGAGAACTTGCTATATCTCAGATTCTTGAGAGAGAATCAAAGTGTTTGTAAAGAATGTGGATATTATCTGCAAATGAATAGTTCAGATAGAATAGAACTTCCAGTTGATCGTGACACTTGGCGTCCTATGGATGAAGACATGTACACTCTAGATGTTCTTCAATTTTATTCTGAGAATGAACCTTCTCATTCTGATAATCTTAATTCTGAGGATGAATCTTATAAGGATCATATCACTTTCTATCAAATAGAGACAGGTTTAACTGATGCTATTCAAACAGGCATAGGTCAATTAAATGGTCTTACTATCGCACTCGGAGTTATGGATTTTCAGTTCATGGGAGGTAGTATGGGCTCTGTAGTATGTGAGAAAATAATCCGTCTGATCGAGTGCGCTACCGCGGAATCTCTTCCATTAATTATGGTGTGTGCTTCCGGAGGAGCACGTCTATTCAGAGATGCCCTTGTTATTCCTAATAACATGGTTTGATAGTAGATTGCCTCTTCCAGAGCACGATCCATTCTCTGTGCTCGTGATAATACAATGAGTTCCCTCGGTGAAAAAACATTAGCCGTTCCATCTTCTAAAATTAAGACTTTCGATGTCATTTGGCATACAATAACCTCTATATGCTTATCACCAATTCGTACCCCCTGGGATCGGTAAACTTTTTGAATCCGATTGACCAAATGAATCTGACTTTGTTCCATAGTTATCCTAGCGCTTATGAATAACCCCCAAAGACTTCCAAGAAATCTTGTCATATCTCCGGTCCAATTTTCAAAACTTTCTTTCAGATTCATCGATATTGAATTATTCAAACGGGCTTCTGACAATTGTTCAACTTTAGGAAGACCTTGAATTATATCACTAGATTTGAACCTTTCATATATCAATGTTATCAATGTATCTCCTTTGTCAAGAATTTCTCCATAATGACTATGGACAGTCGCTTTTCGAGTAGCCAAACAAGGTTTAGCTAATCTAATGACTAAAGATTCCTCATCAACTGCTATAATTTGACCAGATTTGGGGAGTGCTTCATCCTCAGATATCCATACACTTTCAGGAATCAATTGTCCAAGACTAACTACTAGAAATGTTTTTTCGCAGAATTCAGATTCGGATGAGGAAGAGCACCAATTTGGACCCAATAGATTGGAAATGATGTTCCTGCATGGATCGAAATGATAAATTCTCATATTTTCGTCCATGAAATAATATTTAGGTACTTGGAAAGTATTGAAAGAATTGTGGAAAATGGAATGTTTCTTTGATAATACTTTTTTATAAGTTAGAAAATGGGAGGATGGAAAACGGTTGGTTATACTATGTAAATTACCCAAAAGACCTGAAAATTCAATGATTTTTCTCATAGGATCCTTTCTATTTGATTGATTTCCCGTATCATAACATTTAGAATCATTGAATAGAACGATTCGAAAATAGTCGGATGGTGATAGAACCATAAAAGATCCACTATCTTCTTCCCCATTAGATAATGAACAGATAGTTCCTTGATGCTTACTAATTAATTGACTCGCCCCATTGGAAGATAAAAGATTAGTGTGGTCCAAATTGTTATGGAACATCAAATTTGGACTTGTTTTATTGTCCCTTCTCCCCATGAAAAAAGGGGGGTATTTCATCAAGCTAATTTGAACCATATTGTTAACGATCTTATTTGTTCTTACCGAAATAAGAGAAACATAAGCCTCAGATTCTATAGAATCTATTTGTTCCCAATCAAATCCTATACAAGTTCGAACCAATGGAATACTCATATCACTCATTAATTGAATTCGTTCACCATCTTCATACGAAATAGAATATCTAATTTGAATCTGCAAGTTGTCCCCTTCCCTCGATAAATCTAGGGAAAACGGTGTTGTCATATTCGACCCATCAGGTATTCCATGTTCTACGTTAGAATATCCAAAAATGGAATTTCTCTGTAGAATACCACTTTTGGGTATTCTAAGAATCGCATCAGGGTGAACATTACTATAGTTTCAGATATCTTGATTCATTCTTCTTCTGTTTCTACTCCTCCCAATGATTCATCCCCCTATTGGGTCCCATTTTTTCCCTCCTTTATGGTTGGATAAAAAGAAGTGCTCAATCCTTTAGGAGAACTAAAAGTAATCATCTTTCTTCGTATCTCTACCATTTATAATGTGTAATTCCCAAACCATTGTGACAGAGATACATAAAAAGAGCTGACTAATCTAGTGCAATTTGATCCTATTGATGAAACCCCCTTCTACATCTTAGTAGCTCAAAATAGGATCAATTCATTCATTAACAGCTTATATATGGTAATATTAGCCTGTATGTAATATTATTGGGAGCTATAAATATATTTGGATGTCTCCCCTAAAATTGGAAAGTCTAAATAATAATCATATGGGAGATCATGGATCAGAAAAATAGTTTCGTCGTTCTAGATATGTATATAATTAAACCATCCAATCAAAAAAATTATAAAGTGATGGTATAACCATTTATTGTTTGGAATCTAGCTGTTCCGATTCTTCCCATCGTAAGCGAAATAAGTGAAAATTTACATATATTCTTTGTACGATAACGCATGTGACTATTTCCAATTCTCTTTCGGAACAGCGGGATATGAACCCACGACCTCCATCACCCCAAGATGGTGCGCTACCAAGCTGCGCCATGCTCCGTTATAACTATCAACCAACATAAAATTGATTCAAATGTTAATGCCCGAACTTAGATCTTATTTGGACTTATATTATATTCACAGATCACTCCCTCTGCTAGACACGTTCCATAACATTGACGATCTGGTGTAAATAAGCTAGTATGGTCCCTACGAAGCCGCCATGGTGAAATTGGTAGACACGCTGCTCTTAGGAAGCAGTGCGAGAGCATCTCGGTTCAAATCTGAGTGGCGGTATTTTTCCAGGAAGATCTCATCAATCACTTCTTCCTATGTAACAATATATGTTCAATCTATTTTCATTGTGATGGATCAATCCTATCTTTCCATCATAGATCTCATTCGGGAATAAAACGAATAAATGAGTTTATTATGATATTCATAACTTTAGAACATATATTGGCTCACATCTGTTTTTCTCTCATTTTGGTTGTCACTCTCATTTATTGGGGACCCTTAGTTTATCGAATTGAAGGACTAAGTAGTTCGGGAGGAAAGGGCATGATAGTTAATTTTCTTTGTACAATGGGAGTATTAATTAATCATTGGCTTTATTATGGACATTTACCATTGAGTAATTTGTATGAATCATTCATGTTCCTTTCCTGGAGTTCATCCGTGTTCCATATACTTCTAGAAGTACGGAGTCGAGATGATCGGTGGTTAGGTGCAATAACCGCGCCAAGTGCTATGTTAACTCATGGTTTTGCTACTTTAGGTCTTCCGGAGGAAATGCAACGATCCGGAATGTTAGTACCCGCACTACAATCTCATTGGTCAATGATGCATGTAAGTATGATATTGTTCAGCTATGCAACCCTTTTATTGGATCATGAAATATCTACCTTGACATAAAGTGATCCATCTGGTTAGTATAGTAGTGTATCACCAAGACTGGCAAGGAAGGGCTATAGCTCAGCAAGGTAGAGCACCTCGTTTACACGTGCGCCAATGGTTTTCGGGAGAGTTTATTGATTCGTCCGATCCACGAAATAGATTCTATGTGAAATAGTCTTACTTTATAAATTTGTTTCTCTGGGGAACAATAGCATGACAAAGATTAAGTTCGATCTGATTCGAATTACGGATCTAATTGATATGGTCAATCCCAGCTCTGTTCAATGTCAGGCATAACGAGTATAATACGGGGACCTCAAAATAGATTCTTTTCGCTCTATGAACTTTTAGGTGTATGAAGTGTCATATTTTACTTTTGGAGCGATAGAAGAGACTCTATTTGAGTCAATCTATGCCCGAGCAAGGCAGACCTACGTCAAAAAAACCTTTTGAATAACTTTGGGATTGCTTCCGAAGGGTAAGAATTTGGAGCACACAGAGCCATATTAGTATCTTACCGAAAAGAGGAGAATGGCAGACTAACTGATCTTTCCATCAGTTAATGAAAGAGCCCAATGCGAGAAAATGCATGTTGGGTTCTTGGAACAATTCAAATTATTTTGATAATAAGAACTTTGATCTGTTCTACCGAGAAGGTCTACGGTTCAAGCCCGTATAGCCCTATACATTCCACTAAGTGATACTATTTATATATATCCCCTCATAGTCCGTCCCTATGACTTGGCTTTGAAAAGTCTTTTAGATCATATCAATCTCATGTCCTTATCGAGATCGATGGATGGGAACGTTGGACCAGAGTAGGCATATTAGTATTTTGGATCGATCGAGATTGATCCGATACCAGATGATCAAACCTATAAACTATTTTTTTTTTTTTTTATCACTAGTTCTTCGAAAAATTCGAGAGTTCTCTCGAATATCATATGTTCCAAGCAATCCATAGAGCAGTCAAAGTATCGATCGGACATGTGACTTTTAGCTCCATCCAAACGCAACGCATTCCATTGGGGTTGAACAAAATTTCCGTTCAATCGAAAATCCCGGATGTATCTATCCGTTTGCTAAATATCGGGGCGAAGATCTTGATCAACTAGGATTCTCTACAATAAGTTATGTGCGGTAAATCAAGCCTATTTTTGAACCATAGAAGTGGCAAGTACGACAGATATTCCGAATACCTGGGCAGAGAAATTCTCTGGAGTTGATCCATCCTAGCAAAAGGCGAACCTTTGGTTCGTTCTCTTTCTTCACCTAAGATCATCACATGGTTTTTGAGACCCAAGATTTTCATATTGGGACAAACACTCTTCCTTGCCTCTAGTTCCGTTCCAGTAACATATCACAAAAATGCAATCTACCAGCTATGCATATTAGATCTACATCTGGACCAACGTTTGCTTTAATCTACCCCACTATTTTATAGAATACACATATTTCATGGAATGCGTTCTGGAACAAACAATAGAATAAAGAAGTCTGTTGGGTTGGGACGAAAGAAAGAAACTATTACCCCTTGTCCAGAAATTATGTGGACAGCGACCCAAAAGAAGCTGCTTTTTGCCCCGTTACAAATAGATCTCTACTCGGCAATAGATCTGTCCGAAATGATTTTATATCATTGTGAGATGAGTGGGCTCATCTCATAACGAACTTATATGTGAAAGATTTGATACGTTCCACGGATCGATTGACGCCTACCAATTCTGTTCGCTTGATCTAAACTTTCAAACGAATTAACTGAAAGACAACAATCAAATTTATATTTGATTCATCAAATGTTCACTATCTCCGTCGGTAGATGAGCCTTTAAATTTGTATCTTTGTCCCATAACCTGCATAATAATATAACAAAGAACTTGATTGTATCCTAACCGTGCATGTAAGATAACAAAATTTTCCAGATTGGAAAACCCTATACCTTCTAATATGAGAAGGAAGGATACAAGTTCAAATGGTCTAGATTCATCGAATCTGAATATATGATAAGCGAATAGGGTCAAACTTGTCAACACAGCCACAACCTTGATCATTTTAAACAACGACTCTCCGATCAAATACCTTGCCCAGAGTTGTTCAGATGGACAAGATCTTAGTATCAAGATAAAACATACAATAAATATCGAGATAGATCTCGATCTATTCCATTTACACCGAACCATTTTAATGGTTATGGCCCGTTCATTACAACTCGAATAACGTGGGATCTACCGAACCAATCTGCAAAACTGTGTTAGTTGAAAACTAAAATCTAATAGGGAAAAACAATAATTATCACCCATGAGTGAATAGACAAAGGATCGATACGAAAGAAGAAAGATTCTTCTTTCACGTTCAAAAGAACGGAGGGAAGATGGGATCGGGATATTTCTCCGGGAGAAATACAAAATACTTCATATTTATCACATATTTGATAATAAGCCATACAACTTGTTCGCGAGTTGAGAGTTAGTCATCGATCTTGCTTTGATCCCCTATCAGAGGTCACCGATGACCCACATAAGAACAAACGTTAGATCATTTTTTATTCTTGGAAGAAATGACTGTAGATAGATAAATTGGTTTTTCGGGGCGGATGTAGCCAAGTGGACCAAGGCAGTGGATTGTGAATCCACCACGCGCGGGTTCAATTCCCGTCGTTCGTCCATAAAAGAAGATAAAAAAATCAGACTGGATCCGATTCATTGTCATTTTCCTTCCTATTTAAGTGAAATAAATTATATCCATGGGACATAATGGTATCGGTTGGTTGACACGAGATTTACAATTATATGAAATCAATATATGCTATAAATATTCTATTTATTGGGATAAAACAAAAGGGAGAGGTAGGGGGGGGGGTTTCAAATAAATGAAAAAAAGAAGAAGACCCTGGATAATAAAATTGGAAGAGATACAAAGTTATCAATTTCTATGCAATCCATGGACCAAATCCAATTTGATTAGATTGTTAATTCAAATCCTTTCACGTCGGGAGCACCTTATAAAGCTTTTTGATCCTAGAATTCTCAATACGTTGCTTTTACGCGATCTACGAAAAAGCAATCCATATTTTTTGGTCAAAGGTATAGTGGTACTTACATTATCGATCCTCATATATCGCTTCAATCATCAAAGTAGTATGATTGATAGAAAAAATTTCTATTTGATTAAACTCTTTCCTATCCATAACTTTATGGAACTTGGAAATGAAACACCGGAAGAATATTTAAAGCCTTTCACTCAAAATTGGTTGAGATTTCCGCATCTTTTACTATCTTTCCAATTGAAAAGATATTACAATCAGGATTTTGATCCCATTAGTTTAAATTCAGGATATGGCAAGAACACGAACAAGAAGGATGAGATTATCTCGAAGAATCAAGGACTGAGCGAAACTCATTCGGAAAATGATGAGAAAGATATCAATTTGAAGATCGATTCAACTCTTAATTCAACCGAAAATGAGTATTGGAAACCTGAAAAATATCTTTGTGAAGATCCATTCACAAGGAATAAAACGGAGATTGAGCAACGAAGAAAAAGATCAATTCTTTGGGATCTTTCTTTTATTGAAAGAGAACAAACAAAAATAGAATCAGATTTGTCCTCAAAGTGTTTATCAAAAGATTATCCAATCTCTTGGGCAAAAGAATTATTTACAGAAGATCAAAGATATACAGAAGAGAATTCCTTTCCTTTGGAGAGGAAAAGATTCACTGAAAATTTTACAAAATCAATTCGTTATTCTTTTTTTTACATATTGCCAATAGATGAACCGTGTATGGGTGGTCCTAGTGCTACTAAAAAGTCCATTGAAGATTTCAACTTATCCAAAAGGTTATTTAAAATAAAAAAAAATGTTTTTTCCCAAGATTTAAGGGATTCAAAATCCTATTCATTAATGAATAGGATAGTTGATCTATGGAAGATCAAAACATATTTTGAAATTGAAAATCCTTCCTTGAATTGTGCTATGCGGAGTTTTACTCTGCCTTGGAATCTATTTTCTGCATTCTGTGATCAAAGCAAAGGAAAATACATATTGCACAAAAATTATTTGGAAATCACAGATCAATTCACTCTATCAATAACTAAGCCTAGTCAGGTTCATGATAAAATTTCATTTTTTATTTATTATAAAATGAATCCATTATATGAACTCAACAAGAATGGATCGGTGAGATCGGGTCGGATCTTCAATCACAGAGAAAAATGGAAGAATCAATCTTTATGGGTCCTACTCAATATTATTGATAAAGCGGATGATTATTTAGATCAAATAATCGACAAACAGTTGAGCCAAATCGATTCCAAAAATTGCTTGGAGATAGGAACTCCCTTTAACAATTATAGAACTGAAGCTTTGGGTTGGTATGAATCAATTAAGTATAACATTGACAATAGGTATTCAAAAAATTTATTAAATAGATTCTATTTTATAAATAGGCTCAGTCGCAATTTAAAGGATCAAATTAGAACAAATTTTATAGAAAATGAAAATTTAAATAATGTAACGAAAGATACAATTGACCGGCATTCATCAAGTTGGAGATAGAATTATTGCTTTCATCGCAGCTCCTCCAGTAGATATTGATGGTATTCGTGAACCTGTTTCTGGTTCTCTTCTTTATGGAAACAATATTATCTCCGCTGCCATTATTCCTACCTCTGCAACTATCGGTTTGCACTTCTATCCCATTTGGGAGGCAGCTTCCGTCGATGAATGGATATACAACGGGGGTCCTTACGAGCTAATCGTTCTACACTTCCTACTTGGTGTAGCTTGCTATATGGGTCGTGAGTGGGAGCTTAGCTTCCGTCTAGGTATGCATCCTTGGATTGTTGTTGCATACTCAGCTCCTGTTGCAGCTGCTACTGCCGTTTTCTTGATCTACCCTATTGGTCAAGGAAGCTTCTCTGACGGTATGCCTCTAGGAATCTCTGGTACTTTCAATTTCATGATTGTATTCCAGGCTGAGCACAATATCCTTATGCATCCATTCCACATGTTGGGTGTAGCTAGCGTATTCGACGGCTCTCTATTCAGTGCTATGCATGGTTCTTTGGTAACTTCCAGTTTGATCAGGGAAACTACTGAGAATCAGTCCGCAAATGCAGGTTACAAATTTGGTCAGGAGGAAGAAACCTACAATATTGTGGCTGCTCACGGGTATTTCAGCCGATTGATATTCCAATATGCTAGTTTCAACAACTCCCGTTCTTTACATTTCTTCTTAGCTGCTTGGCCCGTAGCAGGTATCTGGTTTACCGCTCTAGGCATAAGCACTATAGCTTTCAACCTAAATGGATTCAATTTCAACCAATCTGTAGTTGACAGTCAACGCCGTGTAATTAACACTTGGGCTGATATCATTAATCGTGCTAACCTAGGTATGGAAGTTATGCACGAACGTAATGCTCACAACTTTCCTCTGGATCTAGCCGCTGTTGAATCTATTTCAATAGGTGGATAATACTCTGATGGATTGTTATCATGTATTGCTTAATTGAAGCATACCAAGCCTTTCATTCATTTTATTGAAAGGCTTGGTATGCTTCAATTGTTTGGTTTTATTCTTCATACTTCTTCCCATTCCATCAATAATGGATATGTGCAGTTCCCCTGCATCCAGCAGGAATTGAGCCCGCGAGTTCGCCAATTATGAGTTGGGCGCTTTAGCCATTCAGCCATGGATGCTGGATAAAGATCATCAACATATTCATTCTATAATATGAGTATTCGTAGCAAGTCTATTCCATCTCAGTGTTCGTCCTCCCCAACGTTTATACGTAGGATTACGCATGGGGAATATTGAAACGGTCCTATCCAGCAGTATTGCTGCTGTGTTTTTTGCAACTTTCATTGTTGCTGGGACCATGTGGTATGGCTCCGCAACTACTCTGGTCGAATTATTCGGTCCCACTCGTTACCAGTGGGATCAGGGATACTTCCAACAAGAAATAGATCGACGGGTTCGTGCCGGTCTGGCCGAAAATTTAAGCCTATCAGAAGCTTGGTCCAAAATTCCTGAGAAACTTGCTTTTTATGATTACATTGGTAATAATCCAGCTAAGGGGGGGTTATTCAGATCAGGTGCAATGGACAATGGAGATGGAATAGCTGTTGGTTGGTTAGGACACCCTATCTTCAAAGATAAGGAGGGAAATGAGCTTTTTGTACGTCGTATGCCTACCTTTTTCGAAACATTTCCAGTAGTTTTGGTGGACAAAGAAGGAATTGTGAAAGCTGATGTTCCTTTTAGGAGGGCAGAATCAAAGTATAGTGTTGAACAAGTAGGTGTAACTGTTGAGTTCTATGGTGGTGGACTTGACAGGGTCAGTTTTGGTGATCCTGCTATAGTTAAAAAATATGCTAGACGTGCTCAATTAGGTGAAATTTTTGAATTAGATCGTGCTACTCTAAAATCTGATGGTGTTCTCAATGGAAGATATTCTAACGAATGAATCTCATTTGGTCCAATACTGTAGTTATCGAACGATCTATTTACACCTCAAAAATGGAGAGAGATGTTATATAACATCAAACAAAACTGGCGATCAGAACTTGAATCGTTCCAATCATTTTATTCATATGATAGATGCCAGATTCGAGTTGAAGTACTGATTTGACATTAAGTAATCCAATTATGAACTTATAAATTATGACTGTAAGTAAAAATTGATTCAAATTTAAAAAGGGTTTTTTCCGTCATTAGAAACTGAACTAGTAAGTTCATCTCTTTTTCGGAGATATCCATACTAGAGCACAATCCGTTCAACTCTCTTATTATAGTTATAAGCAATTTTATATTTCTATTCTTCGTCTTCCTCTTCATAGAAAAAAAACTATTAATAATCTGTGGAAGAGAACTGGATCTATCTATTGTATAATAGAGAAAGCTATTAGGCATGGGAGGATTAATCATTTTTTGCAACTCTATCACGTATGATGGATGCTTTAAATACTTGATGAGTTCAAAGTATCTCTTTATATTGATAAAGGTGAAAGAAATAACTTTAAAATATTGAAGAATAGAATACCCAAGAACGAAAAAAGGGATAAGAATCCCATATTTATACCCCCGAGCATTTAGTAATCTCATATGTGCCAGGTCCCAGACTAATACGCCAGCTACACCCAACATGTGGAATGGATGCATAAGGATATTGTGCTAAGCCTGGAATACAATCATGAAATTGAAGTACCAGAGATTCCTAGAGGCATACCGTCAGAGAAGCTTCCTTGACCAATAGGGTAGATCAAGAAAACGGCAGTAGCAGCTGCAACAGGAGCTGAGTATTCAACAGCAATCCAAGGACGCATACCTAGACAGAAGCTAAGCTCCCACTCACGACCCATATAGCAAGTTGCACCAAGTAGGAAGTGTAGAATGATTAGCTCGTAAGGACCCCCGTTGTATAGCCATTCATCGACGGAAGCTGCTTCCCATATGGGATAGAAGTGCAAACCAATAGCTGCAGAGGTAGGAATAATGGCACCAGAGATAATATTGTTTCCATAAAGAAGAGAACCGGAAACAGGTTCACGAATACCATCAATATCTACTGGAGGAGCTGCGATGAAAGCAATAATGAATAAAGAGGTTGCGGTCAATAGGGTAGGGATCATCAAGACGCCGAACCATCCAGTGTAAAGACGGTTTTCAGTGCTAGTGATCCAGTCCATTCTTACCATCCATTTCAAATGGGTCCTTCCCTAATTTCTCAATTTTAGAAACAACATTGGATTAGTGGAGTATAAATATCTCCTGGAATAGATATCTATACCGTATGAAAAAATAAAACCGACCACATTAACATATTGACCCATACCTATTTATTGACATATGTGTAGATCCTATCTGTATATGTATATGAATATGAATATGAATAAATATCCATATTCATATATATATAATTTAGATATTTATACCTATTTTGTGTCTATAAGAGTTCTATCTTATATCATCTAAAATAGATATAAATATCCATATTCATATATATATAATTTGGATATTTATACCTATTTTGTGTCTATAAGAGTTCTATCTTATATCATCTAAAATAGATATAGATATCCTATCTGTTCTGCAATTGAAAGATCTAAACCCATTTATTAAATCTGATTTGATTAGATTCATAAAATCTCGTCATTCTGAATATACAGATGAGAAAGAACCATTGTAATTGCCGGAAGTAATAAGCCGACTAAAGGCACCAAAATAGAGGGTAGGATAGGGAGTAGGTTAGGAATTATCATAGAACGAGTACCTTACTTAATCAATGAAATGTTTATCCATATTACAAAGAATAATTATAAGGTCAAATAAGTGATGGGACCAAATGATCAAATATTCGTCTTTTTTCTTGAAGTAAAAAAAGTTCAGTATGTTCCTTAAGAGCCTCTTCCAGAAGGGCTTTTGCTTCTTCTGTAAATGTACCAGTAGAACGTATAATTTCTCCGAACTGAGGTTTATTTTTTATCAAATAAAAGCATAACCCAAGGAGAAATTTTCTCACCTGTGCTATTTCGAATATATCCAGGTATCCATTTGTTCCGGTATAAATAGTAGCTATTTGTTCTTCTACAGTCAAAGGAGCCGACTGAGATTGTTTGAGAAACTCACGTAATCGTTGACCCCTTGCCAATTGATCTTGAGTAGCTTTATCAAGATCGGAAGCAAATTGTGCAAAAGCTTCCAACTCTACAAATTGAGCTAACTCTAATTTCAACTTTCCAGCTACCTTTTTCATAGCTTTTATCTGAGCCGCAGATCCTACTCTAGAGATGGAAATACCCACATTAATAGCAGGTCGGATCCCGGCATTGAATAGATCGGCCGATGAAAATATTTGTCCATCAGTAATGGAAATTGCATTAGTGGGAATATAAGCTGAAACATCTCCAGCTTGAGTCTCAACTATTGGTAGAGCAGTAACACTCCCCTCACCTAACTGGGAACTTAATTTAGCTGCTCTTTCCAAGAGACGGGAATGCAAATAGGAAACATCTCCTGGATAAGCTTCTCGGCCAGGTGGTCTTCTTAATAGAAGAGACATTTGTCGATAAGCTTGTGCCTTTTTGGAGAGATCATCATAAATGATTGATGTGTGTTGTTTTTTATACATGAAGTATTCAGCCAAAGTTGCTCCTGTATAAGGGGCGAGATATTGTAATGTAGCGGGAGAATCCGCAGTTTCCGCTACCACAATGGTATATGCCATTGCGCCACGTTCTCGGAATGTATTAACTACCTGAGCCATGGAAGAAGCTCTTTGACCAATTGCTACATAGACATAGATTACATTTTGACTCTTTTGATTAAGAATAGTATCTGTAGCTACTGCTGTCTTGCCGGTCTGTCTGTCCCCAATAATTAATTCTCGCTGACCACGCCCTATAGGAATCATAGAATCAATAGCAATAAGCCCTTTTGAAGGGGTCCATATACGGAACGTCTTGATATAATACCTGGAGCGAGAGATTCAATTAGTCAAAATTCGGAAGCTGAAATTTTACCCTTACCATCAATGGGTTGGGCTAGAGCATTTACAACACGACCCAAATGCGCATCACTTACTGGTATCTGAGCAATTTTTCTTGTTGCTCTCACGGAACTACCTTCTTGTATCATCAAGCCATCGCCCATTAATACAGCTCCAACATTATCCGATCTAAAATCTCATATGTTAAACGAACGATTAGAGTACCAATTGGATCTAACAACTGATTTAATAGTCTATAATTCATACTTTGGAGCCCATGAAATGCAAAATCAAAAAACGAAATTAAAATATCGAACTTAGAATTTAAGTTCGAAATGATATCGAACTTAGAGTTTAAGATCTTTACAGTACTTTCAGAAAGGGATAAAAACACAAACCAACCAATTAAATCTCGATTAGTATTAGTACATAATTCAATTGGATCGAACACTATTTTAAAATAGTTTTTTTTAGAAAAAACCTGTTTCAAATATTTCATAAAGTATTCAGTTTGATTGGACCATTTGTACACATTCAAATTCCGATTGATATGTTTATCAATTCGAATAATAGAATGGTTGAACCATTCTCTCTTAATTTTTTTCCAACTTGATGAATGCCGGTCAATTGCATCTTTCATTACATTATTTAAATTTTCATTTTCTATAAAATTTGTTCTAATTTGATCCTTTAAATTGCGACTGAGCCTATTTATAAAATAGAATCTATTTAATAAATTTTTCGAATACCTGTTTTCAATGTTATACTTAATTGATTCATACCAACCCAAAGCTTCAGTTCTATAATTGTTAAAGGGAGTTCCTATCTCCAAGCAATTTTTGGAATCGATTTGGCTCAATTGTTTGTCGATTATTTGATCTAAATAATCATCCGCTTTATCAATAATATTGAGTAGGACCCATAAAGATTGATTCTTCCATTTTTCTCTGTGATTGAAGATCCGATTCGATCTCAACGATCCATTCTTGTTGATTTCATATAATGGATTCATTTTATAATAAATAAAAAATGAAATTTTATCATGAACCTGACTAGGCTTGGTTATTGATAGAGTGAATTGATCTGTGATTTCCAGACAATTTTTGTGCAATATGTATTTTCCTTTGCTTTGATCACAGAATGTAGAAAATAGATTCCAAGGCAGAGTAAAACTCCGCATAGCACAATTCAAGGAAGGATTTTCAATTTCAAAATATGTTTTGATCTTCCATAGATCAACTATCCTATTCATTAATGAATAGGATTTTGAATCCCTTAAATCTTGGGAAAAAACATTTTTTATTTTATTTTAAATAACCTTTTGGATAAGTTGAAATCTTCAATGGGCTTTTTAGTAGCACTAGGACCACCCATACACGGTTCATCTATTGGCAATATGTAAAAAAAAGAATAACGAATTGATTTTGTAAAATTTTCAATGAATCTTTTCCTCTCCAAAGGAAAGGAATTATCTTCTGTATATCTTTGATCTTCTGTAAATAATTCTTTCGCCCAAGAGATTGGATAATCTTTTGATAAACACTTTGAGGACAAATCCGATTCTATTTTTGTTTGTTCTCTTTCAATAAAACAAAGATCCTAGAGAATTGATCTTTTTCTTCGTTGCTCAATCTCCGTTTTATTCCTTGTGAATGGATCTTCACAAAGATATTTTTCAGGTTTCCAATACTCATTTTCGGTTGAATTAAGAGTTGAATCGGTCTTCATATTGATATCTTTCTCATCATTTTCTGAATGAGTTTCGCTCGGTCCTTGATTCTTTGAGATAATCTCATCCTTCTTGTTCGTGTTCTTGCCATATCCTGAATTTAAACTAATGGGATCAAAATCCTGATTGTAATATCTTTTCAATTGGAAAGATAGTAAAAGATGCGGAAATCTCAACCAATTTTGAGTGAAAGGCTTTAAATATTCTTCCGGTGTTTCATTTCCAAGTTCCATAAAGTTATGGATAGGAAAGAGTTTAATCAAATAGAAATTTTTTCTATCAATCATACTACTTTGATGATTGAAGCGATATATGAAGATCGATAATGTAAGTACTACTATACCTTTGACCAAAAAATATGGATTGCTTTTCCTTAGATCGCGTAAAAGCAACGTACTGAGAATTCTAGGATCAAAAAGCTTTATAAGGCACTCCCGACGTGAAAGGATTTGAATTAACAATCTAATCAAATTGGATTTGGTCCATGGATTGCATAGAAATTGATAACTTTGTATCTCTTCCAATTTGATTATCCAGGGTCTTCAGATCAGCCTCTCCTGCAGTTTAACAAGTAAATTATTGGAGAAATACTAATGTAATGACGAGGTGTAGGGATCTTTTTTTTTTCAGGATTAAACAAAGGGATTCGCAAATAGAAGCGCTAGGGCCACAACTAGTCCATAAATCGTTAAAGCTTCCATAAAAGCTAAACTTAGCGTAAGGTACCTTGTATTTTACCTTCTACTTCTGGTTGTCTCGCAATACCTTCTACAGCTTGGCCCGCAGCAGTGCCCTGGCCAACGCCAGGTCCAATGGAAGCAAGCCCTACAGATAATCCAGCAGCAATAACGGAAGCAGCAGAAATTAAGGGATCCATGGTAATCTCCTCTTACTAAGGTTGGGAAATAGTTGATAATACGACAGTTTCATCTATTGAGTGTTCACCAATGGTAAAATTATGGAACGATTTCTTCCGAACAACTAAGAACAAAAATATTTATTGATGATATCAAAGTGATAATATCAACGAATAGGGTATCCCTTATGCAAATATTTCATCATAAAAAGATTTATTCTTCATAATATTCAAAATAAAGATTCCATTTTATTGGGCATATGAATTCTTATCACGGAGAGAGAATAGACTGCGTAAGAGCCTATAAGTCATTATATATCACATCTATAGATGTGATATTAATCCATATAATCTATAAGGCTTATAACCAATATAAATGGATTAATATATGAAATGAACTATATACAAAGTAAACACGTTCGAAAAAATCCTCCCCTTAATGGGAACAAAAATTTAATCGTTCTACGCCGGTACATTCTTTACTCAAACAACTCCGATTAGTGAACCTGTTCGATCCTATTATCATATTTCTATACAAATGGACCAATCGGATCCACTCTATCTGGAGATCTAATGGACAGAAGTAGTTAACCGATCTTAAATCTTGTTACCAAGCTCTTTTTACTAAGAAATCTGATTTGCTTCTACCATACATATCAAGTCATGCGTTGGTACGATACTTAGAAAATATTCTGTCTGATTGGACAGTGATTTAATGATGACCCTCCATGGATTCACCTATATAAGCTGCAGCTAGAGTTGCAAAGATCAGAGCTTGAATACCGCTCGTAAATAATCCCAGGAACATTACAGGTATAGGAACTATTAAAGGTACCGGAGAAACAAGAACAACAACTACCAATTCGTCAGCTAATATATTTCCAAAAAGTCGAAAACTAAGTGATAAAGGTTTTGTAAAATCTTCTAAGATGTTAATTAGTAAAAGTATTGGGGTTGGTTGAATATATTTACCAAAATAACCTAACCCCTTCTTTGTAAGACCTGCATAGAAATATGCTACTGACGTAAGTAAAGCTAGAGCAACCGTAGTATTAATATCATTTGTAGGTGCGGCTAACTCCCCCTGAGGTAATTTTAGAATTCCCCAAGGAAGAAGAGCACCTGACCAGTTAGAAACAAAGATAAATAGAAACATAGTTCCAATAAAGGGAACCCAGGGACCATATTCTTCCTCCCCAATCTGAGTTCTGGTCAAGTCCCGAAAAAATTCGAGAATATATTCAACAAAATTTTGACCACCGGTAGGAATGGTTTGTGGATCTCGAACATCTATGGTAGCTGAACCTAATAAGACAGCAATTACAACCCAAGAAGTTATAAGTACCTGTCCATGAACTTGAAACCCTCCTATTTGCCAATAAAAATGTTGACCCACCTCCACACCGGATATCTCATAGATATGATTCAGTGTGCTAATAGGAGATTGTACGATATCCATTTCCATAATACCCCTTGTAAAGATGAACTTAAAGAAGAAAATAAATTATTTTTGTCAAATGAGAGATTCCTCAATTATTTCACTCTCATCAGAATTTTTGATGTCACGAGATAATAAAAAGGGTATTCCATTAAGAATATTTTTCAATTTGAAGCAGCCAACCAAATCAATAAATGAAATTCCCTCTTACGAGATCTTGGATGGAATAGCAGCCAACTCAGTAAATCCTCAGGTCCTCCCCCCCCCTTTTTTTATTTTTTTTATTACTTTCTATTAGCCCTTCATATAGCTATAATGACCTTAATGACCTTCCTTCGCAAATTGCTGACGTTAATCTGTTCAGGATCAATTGGATTGAAGCTATACCATCATCATTGGCTGGAATTGGGATATCCACGAGATCTGGATCACAATCTGTATCAACCAAGAAAATTGTCGGAATACCCAAAGTTCTACATTCCCCAAGAGCAACAGATTCTTCTCGTTGATTGGTAATTATAGCAATATCGGGTAAGCTTGTCATATATCTAATCCCACCTAGATATTTCTGCAATTGGTCTAATTGTCTCTTGAGCATAGCTGCTTCTTTTTTTGGAAGTTGATTGAATCGTCCCGTATCTTGTTATTTTTTTAAATCCTTGAACTTCTGAAGTCTCGTCTCTGTAGTAGACCAATTAGTTAACATACCACCAAGCCATTTTCTATTTACATAATGACATCGAGCTTCTGTAGCAGATGATGCTACTAAATCAGTTGCTTGATATTTTGTACCAACGTTCAGGAATTGTTTTCCTCTACCTGCTATATCAAACAACAAATCACAAGCTTCTGATAAAGAACGAGCAGTTTTAGCCAGATTTATAATATGAGTATCTTTACGCTCTGTAAAAATGTAAGGTGCCATCTTAGGGTTCCATTTCCTAGTTTTATGCCCTAAATGAACTCTTGCTTCCATCATCTCTTCCAAATCAATGTTCCAATATCTTTTGCTCATTCTCGTTCGCTTTCCTCCCCAAAATAGCGAAATAAAATGTATCGTAATATCTAATTATTCCAACGGAATCAATTACATCTCAAAGATTGCCTGTCTGTCTAGTACGTGATAGAAACGTTCTCACTCATAGAATATTTGATATTCTTCCTATTATAGAAGAGATATTCATGAACATAAAAAGAAATCTATTTCTCAAGACTATTTTAATTGCTGTTTTAATATATTGTGATATTTTTGAGAATTGTCTTGAAAGGAAAAAAAATCTACTTTGTCATGATGAAATAAAATGTCCTTCACTTTGTTGCTAAATAGATTCCTATTCCCTATTCTTGGATCTATTCAGTTTCATTTCCCTGAACGGTGAATATGTTGCCTAGTACCGGCAGGTATCGTCCCCCCGAGAATAACATTTTCCTTCAAGCCTTTCAACCAATCGATGCGACCTTGTAGAGCAGCTTTAGCTAAGACCCGAGCAGTTTCTTGGAAACTCGCTTCAGATATAAAACTTTGAGTATTCAGAGATGCCCTTGTTATTCCTAATAACATGGTTTGATAGTAGATTGCCTCTTCCAGAGCACGATCCATTCTCTGTGCTCGTGATAATACAATGAGTTCCCCCGGTGAAAAAACATTAGCCGTTCCATCTTCTGAAATTTAGACTTTCGATGTCATTTGGCGTACAATAACCTCTATATGCTTATCACCAATTCGTACTCCTTGGGATCGGTAAACTTTTTGAATCTGATTGACCAAATGAATCTGACTTTGTTCCATAGTTATCCTAGCGCTTATGAATAACCCCCAAAGACTTCCAAGAAATCTTGTCATATCTCCGGTCCAATTTTCAAAACTTTCTTTCAGATTCATCGATATTGAATTATTCAAACAAGCTTCTGACAATTGTTCAACTTTAGGAAGACCTTGAATTATATCACTGGATTTGAACCTTTCATATATCAATGTTATCAATGTATCTCCTTTGTCAAGAATTTCTCCATAATGACTATGGACAGTTGCTTTTCGAGTAGCCAAATAAGGTTTAGATGATCTAATGACTAAAGATTCCTCATCAACTGCTGTAATTTGACCAGATTCGGGGAGTGGTTCATCCTCGGATATCCATACACTTTCAGGAATCAATTGTCCAAGACTAACTACTGGAAATGTTTTTTCGCAGAATTCGGATTCGGATGAGGAAGAGCACCAATTTGGACCCAATAGATTGGAAATGATGTTCCTGCACGGATCGAAATGATAAATTATCATATTTTCGTCCATGAAATAATATTTAGGTACTTGGAAAGTATTGAAAGAATTGTGGAAAATGGAATGTTTCTTTGATAATACTTTTTTATAAGTTAGAAAATGGGAGGATGGAAAACAGTTGGTTATACTATGTAAATTACCCAAGAGACCTGAAAATTCAATGATTTTTCTCATAGGATCCTTTCTATTTGATTGATTTCCCGTATCATAACATTTAGAATCATTGAATAGAACGATTCAAAAATAGTCGGATGGTGATAGAACCATAAAAGATCCACTGTCTTCTTCCCCATTAGATAATGAACAGATAGTTCCTTAATGCTTACTAATTAATTGACTCGCCCCATTGGAAGATAAAAGATTAGTGTGGTCCAAATTGTTATGGAACATCAAATTTGGACTTGTTTTATTGTCCCTTCTCCCCATGAAAAAGGGGGGTATTTCATCAAGCTAATTTGAACCATATTGTTAACGATCTTATTTGTTCTTATTGAAATAAGAGAAACATAAGCCTCAGATTCTATAGAATCTATTTGTTCCCAATTAAATCCTATACAAGTTCGAACCAATGGAATACTTATATCACTCATTACTTGGATTCGTTCACCATCTTCATACGAAATAGAATAGCTAATTTGAATCTGCAAGTTGTCCCCTTCCCTCGATAAATCTAGGGAAAACAGTGTTGTCATATTCGACCCATCAGGTATTCCATGTTCTACGTTAGAATATCCAAAAATGGAATTTCTCTGTAGAATACCACTTTTGGGTATTCTAAAAATCGCATCAGGACAAGGTATTATTCTTTTTTCCTATTCTTTATCACACTGCAATGAGACGATGAATCGATTCATTTGCTTTTTCCCCTTAATATTGTAATTATTAGGGTAAAAGACATAAATAGAGTCTCGATGCTTGTTGGATATGGTCTGATCAGTTTCAGTTTCTGAATAACTGAAGATTTGTTCTTCCTTCTCATAGCAATTTGAGTCACCTGATCTATGTTCCACTTTATCCACGTAAGAATCGGAAAGTGATTGATGTTTGGCAACAAAAGGTTGAACATATACTTGATCCTGATACTTATGAAATGGAAAGGGTACTACACGGGATCCGTATATACCTCCCGATAATATCCATAGATAACCCGTCCTGAGTATAGGATGAACATTACCCTGTACATATTCAGGTGCATGACACACATTGGTACTCCAGTGCATTTCTCCTTCTAAGTCAGAATATATATTTTTGCGAACTTTTTCCTTGAAGGAAGATGTTCTAGCACGAACCTCGGCAATAAGCTGTTTCGATTCCACATATTGATCATTCTGAACTAAAAGCAAACTTTGTGGCGGAATGGTTAAGTTCTGTACTTGATCCTGACCATCAATAGTAATGGATAAGTTATTATGACATAGATAAGCAGGATGTCCATTACGTGTACGTGTGGGATAAACCAAATTTTCATTGAATTCAATCTTTCCATTGAAAGGGGCTCGTATATGTTCTTCAATATCACCAGTAAATACCCCCCCGGTATGAAAAGTCCTTAGTGTTAGTTGAGTTCCTGGTTCTCCAATGGATTGGCCCACAATAATACCTACTGCTTCTCCTAATTCAATCAAGTGACTTTGAGTAGTACTCTGACCATAACATAATTGAGAAATCCGAGATATACTCTTGCAAGTAAAGGGGGTTCGTATATATATTGGTTGTGTTCGAAGGTTTATTAATTGATTGGCAAGTCAAACTCCAATATCCTGATTGCGCGTGGCAATGCATCTCCTATTTAATACATCGTCTGCTAGCACACGGCCAATCAGTATTTGTGTTCGTACAACAATTTCATTTCTGTCCCTCTCTCGAACTCGAATGGGACTTACGAAAATACCTTGGATAGTGCCACAATCTGTTCTACGTACTACAATGTGTTGAAATACTTCAACGAGTCTCCGTGTGAGGTATCTAGCATCTGTTGTTCGTACAACAGTATCCACAACTCCTTTACGAGCCCCATAATAGGAAATAATATATTCCGTTAAAGAGAGCCCTTCGCGTAAATTCCGTCGAATGGGTAGATCGATGATTTGTCCTTGAGGATCTGACATTAATCCTCTCATACCTACTAATTGGTGAACCTGATATGTACTTCCCCTAGCTCCTGAGAAGGACATCACATGTATTGGATTTAAGGGATGAGTCATGCTAAAATTTGGATTCATTTCTTTTCTCAAATATTCACTGGTAGCATACCATATCTCAATCGATTGACGTAATTTTTCCACTGCGTGTACATTCCCATAGAGATTCTGTTTCTCTGAAACAGAGCCTTGTTGCTCCGCATCTTGGACGAGCCATCCTTTCGAAGGCATTGTTAAAAGATCATCAATTCCTAATGAAATAGCTGTATCAATAGCTTGTTGAAAACCCGAAGTCTTGAGTTGATCCAAGATATGTGATGTATATGTCATTCCGAAGTGATCTATTAATCTGCTAATAAGATTTTTAATGGCAGTTTTATCCATCACTTTATCATAAAAGGGAAAATTATCAAAGGGCAATCTAGTTCGTTCCTTCATAAGGAAAAATCTCCATATTTTCATGAGCAGGATTAAGCAATGGGTTCAAGCCGATTATTCGAAGGCTTCCTCGATCTCTATATCTGCACTAATGAAAAAATCATAAGATCAATAACATTAGATCCTGAGAGCTGGTAGTGATTTATTTGGGTGTTCAGAACAGGCAAACCCTTGTATGGCTTCTTCCATTTCTCAATTGAAACGAGTACGACCAACAGTTGTTCGAATGTATATATTAAGGATTTCTCCCATTCTACCTTTTCTTATTCGATAATGTTCATGGATTTCGTGGAAAGTACCCAAAGATTTGTATTGAACTTCAATAGGGGTTTCTTGGTTTACTGAGGTAATGATACGTAAATCCACTTCCCCCCACCTGAGCCATAAGGGGCTGTATAAGTCAATTCGTTTCTGTCGATAAGCTCTGAGCACATCATCATAACTATAAAAGGAAGGTTTCTTACAAGAAAAGCTTTTATTTTCCGAGTGATACAGATGGTACCTATTCCCATAAATACCTTGGCTATTTTGGACCGTTGATATATAAAGTCCAAGAAGCATATCCTGAGTCGGTATAGAAATAGGATCCCCGATAGCTGGAGACAAAAGATTTGTCTCAGAAAACATGAGTAAACGAGCTTTTGCTCTAGCTTCCAGAGATGAAGGTACATGGACAGCCATCTGATCTCCGTCGAAGTCTGCATTAAATCCCCCACAAACCGATGGATATAAACGAATGGCACGTCCTTCTACTAAAATAGGTTGAAACGCTTGTATTCCCAATTTGTGTAAGGTAGGTGCTTGATTCAACAATATGGGATGTCCTTGCATAACCTCTTGAAGTACTTCCCATACAATGGGTCCCTTATCTCGAATCATACTTTTGGCAGTTCTTAGGTTGGGAGCAATATGTCGTCCGATGAGACTACGAATTAAAAATGCTTGAAAAAGCTCTATTGCTATTTCTGAGGGTAATCCACATTGGTACAATGATAGAAAGGGACCCACCACAATAACGGAATGACCTGAATAATCAACTCGTTTGCCTAGTAAATTTTCACGAAATCTTCCCTCTTTGCCTTCGATCACATCTGAGAACGATTTATAAGGCCTATTATGACTGTCTCTCATTGGTTGTCCGCAGATACCATTATCGAGAAGTGCATCTATGGCTTCCTGGATCAATTTTGTTTGATAAATAACAAATGACTCAGATCCACTTCTTGCTAATAAATTTGTAAGAGTATTATTCTGATTGATAACTCTTCGATAAAGTTCATTTAGATCTGACGAGGTAATAAGTCCACCTTCACCTAATTGAACGATTGGCCTCGGTTCAGGAGGAAGAACTGGTAATAGGCATAAGACCATCCATTTTGGTTCTATATTTGTTCAGAGAAAATGTTTAGCCAATTTCATGCGTCCAACCAGAAAATCCTTTCTTCTTCTAATTTTTTCATCCTCCCATCTATCCACAGTAGATTCTTGGTTCTCTTCCAATCTATTCCATTTCAATTCCACCAAGTTCTTCCATTCCATATGTGAACGATCTATAATCATTTGCAGATCCAGACCCATTAGTTGTTTCCCGATAGCATCTCCCCCAGTAGCTATTTCTCTCTCTTTAAATGTTCGAGAACCCCAAGGAAAGAGGTAATAAGGACGAGCAGAGAGGTAATGAGGAATAATCTCTCTCCAGGATTGAATCTCATAATCGAATGTACCCCGTGATCTCAATAAAGTTGGTTTGTTAGCTATGGGCCTAGCAAGAAAAAGATTTGGATAGGTTATTCTAAGATTTCCCCCCCTTCAGGATCAGATGTGAAAGTTTCCTCTCATCCGGCTCAAGTAACTAAAAAAAAAGATGCAAAAACTCTTTTTTGCTCTGAAGAGAGATCGCTACTCTCTGCTCAAGTTCCAAGTGAAATTGAGTATTCCTTTATGTTATGATTCTACAACATGGATATGGAATTATTGAGCAGTCTCCTCCCTTTCGAACAATCCTTTTCTTCTTGAAAGACCTTCAATTAGGGATTTACTTGTCTTTATCTCGTTCCATTTGATCCTTTAGGTTCCTACTTGCTTTGCTTTACTTCGATGGTTACAATACTATTGATCGAAGCATATGTGCGATGAATAGACTCCTATAGCCATATCTTCGGTCCGGAATACCTCTATTCAGGGCTAACCCAAATAAAAGAGAATGAATTTCAAATTCCATTATCTGAAAGAAGTGTTTTCACGAAGTTCAATTAGCAATTTGATACATAATATCTAAACCCTGGACTAATTCCTCTTTCTCAGCATCTTGAAAAGATGCTTATAATTCTGAGCTTCATGCTACTCCTCTGGAGGGTCATGTTAGAGCTAAAGGCATCCCAATGAGATTTGATAGGATGACAGTTCCTGATTACGGATCTGTATGATCAGAACTTGTGATCAAGTCACACATCGCAGTATACTGGACCTTCTAATTCTTTCCGAGTTTTAGCTAATAGATTCGCAATATAACTGGGAAGGTGTTTCAAATACCATATGTGAACCACCGGACATGCCAGTTTAATGTATCCCATTTGATATCTTCGAATTCGAGAACCAATGAATTCAACTCCACATTGTGTGCAAAATTTTGCATCTATCTTCTCATTTCCAATCCCTGGAGAATTTCCACAAGAACAAACTCTACTTTTGATAGGTCCAAAGATTCTTTCACAAAACGATCCATCTCTTTCTGGTTTATTAGTTTCATAATGTAGAGTATGAGGTTTAGTCACCTGTCCAACTATCTCACCATTAGGTAAAATTTTTTCGGACCAAGCACAAATCTGTTCGGGAGAAGCTAATCCAATTCGAAGTTGTTGATGTTTATTTTGGTCAATCATAAAAGATCTCAATTTATTGTGATCAAACTTCCTCTCTATCTATCTGAAAGTTTTTATCAGATATAATAGCATGATTCAATTCTAGAGCTAAAGATCGTAATTCTCGAATGAGCAATCGGAAAGATTCTGGAGCAGTGTCAGGTTTAGGTATTGGCCCTCCAGTGATAATGGCACCAAGTACTTCATTACGAGTTCTAATATGGTCAGATTTGAGAGTAAGCATCTCTTGTAAAATATAAGCAACACCAAAACCTTCTAGAGCCCAAACTTCCATTTCTCCTATTCGTTTCCCCCCTCGTTTGGATTTTCCTCTAAGAGGTTGTTGTGTAACCCGTGCATAAGGTCCACTCGAACGTGCATGTATTTTCTCATCAACTTGATGAATCAATTTCGACATATAAGCTTTTCCTATTGTAACAGGTTGTTCAAAAACATCTCTTGTTCTTCCATCAATTAATCTATGTTTTCCAGGATGATCTGGTTCGAATACCCATGGATTAGCTGTTTGCTCACTAGCTTTGTAAAGTTCAGGAAACACTAGTTTTCTCGAAGCTTCTCGCTCGTATTTTTCGTCAAAAGGTGTTATTCTATAATGTTTGTTCATCTGGTTTCCTGCTAAACCGGGCAAACATTCAAAGATCTGTCCTACATTCATTCGTGAAGGTACCCCTAATGGATTCAATACCATATCAACTGGTATTCCATTTTGCAAATAGGGCATATCTTGTTTGGGCAAAACTATTGAAATAATACCTTTATTACCATGCCTTCCAGCTACTTTATCACCCACTTGTATCTTACGTTTTTGTGATATATATACGTGTACTGTTTCCGCATTATCACAGAATCATCTACTCTATTGATCCATCTCACGTCGATAACTCGACCCCTTCCACCTATAGGTGCTCTGAGACAATTTTCTCTCGCAATGGATACCTCAATACCAAATATGGTTTGTAATAATCTTCCTTCTGGGGTACATAATGATTCTTCTATTGTTTGAGGCGTTAATTTACCTACCAAAACATCACCTGTTTCTATCCAAGATCCTAGCATTACAAGACCATTTTCGTCCAAATGACGAAGTGAATGAGCATCTAAATGAGGTATTTCTCTAGTGATTCTTTTACAGCAGGTATTCTAGCTATCAAATTAGGTCAAGCACTGTATGACTGCTGATTTTTTCTCCTTTTCTTGGCTTGGCCATCGGCCAGGCCAAGAAAAGCAGAAAAAATCAGTCATACAGAACTATTTTTAACGAAATGAACAATACAATTGACTGGATTGTTCTTTATCCAACTGAATAATGGCAATATTCATTATATTGCCGATATAATCTGTACATACTATAATATACACCTTTACTCCACCATTCATTTTGTTACACATGAACTCTTCCATCTTGGAGAGATGGCTGAGCGGACCAAAGCGGCGGATTGCTAATCCGTAGTATGGATCATCCGTACCGAGGGTTCGAATCCCTCTCTCTCCGTTCGTCCACTATTGATCCTGAAAACGAATAACCCCGAATCTTTCTATGGAATGGAAAAGGCCCATTAACCTAGAGACTTCCTATTTTGACCTTTTTTTTCATTGCATAGCACAAAATGATAAAGTTATCATTTTGACTGAGCATTTGAACTCAGTATTTTATTTTTTCCCGCAGTGCAGTAAAGTATTACTGTTTATGGAACAGTAATAGCTCCACTCTTTAGTAGAAAAATGATATTTTTTCATCAAAAATTATATCTGACTTAGTCCATAAATTGCAAAGGTATCGTTCATGAACGAATGGAAGGATTAGAATATCTCGTTTCTTTCCTCTTTTTTTATCAATATAAATGGGACCAATCCCTACATTGTGTATTGGTACATACAAACGATAAAATATCTTTGCCTCTCCCTGCTATTATCTATGAACAAAATTGTTTCAAACCTATTCCATCATTAGCAATGTCCAAGTGAATAGATGTTCACTTTCGAGATGATCCGGGTCTAGCTCGATAACATGATCTCTTCCAATCCAATGTGAGAAAGTTACATAGTGTCTACTTTTTTTGATAAAGGGGTGTTTGCATGGGTTTGCCTTGGTATTGCGTTCATACCGTCGTATTGAATGATCCTAGACGGTTAATTTCTGTACATATAATGCATACAACTCTAGTTGCTGGTTGGGCTGGTTCAATGACTCTGTACGAATTAGCAGTTTTTGATCCATCCGATCCTGTTCTTGATCCAATGTGGAGACAAGGTATGTTCGTTATACCTTTTATGACTTGTTTTGGAATAAAGGATTCATGGAGTGGATGGAACATCACCGGAGAAACTATAATTAATCTCGGTATTTGGAGTTATGAAGGTGTGGACGGGGCACATATCATGTTTTCTGGCCTGTGCTTTTTGGCAGCTATCTGGCATTGGGTATATTGGGATCTGGACATATTTTGTGATGAACGTATGGGAAAACGTTGTTTAGATTTGCCAAAAGTATTTGGAATTCATTTATTCCTCTCAGGAGTAGCTTGTTTCGGATTTGGAGCATTTCATGTAACGGGTTGTATGGTCCTGGGATATGGGTGTCTGATCCTTATGGACTAACTGGAAAAATACAACCAATGGATCCAACATGGGGAGCTGAAGGTTTTGATCCTTTTGTTCCAGGAGGAATAAATTCTCATCATATAGCAGCGGGTATTTTGGGTATATTAGCAGGTCTATTCCATCTCATTGTTCGTCCTCCCCAATGTTTATACGTAGGATTATGCATGGGGAATATTGAAACGGTCCTATCCAGCAGTATTGCTGCTGTGTTTTTTGCAGCTTTCATTGTTGCTGGGACCATGTGGTATGGCTCTGCAACTACTCCGGTCGAATTATTCGGTCCCACTCGTTACCAGTGGGATCAGGGATACTTCCAACAAGAAATAGATCATCAGGTTCGTGCCGGTCTGGCTGAAAATTTAAGCCTATCAGAAGCTTGGTCCAAAATTCCCGAGAAACTCGCTTTTTATGATTACATTGGTAATAATCCAGCTAAGGGGGGGTTATTCAGAGTAGGTGCAATGGAAAATGGAGATGGAATAGCTGTTGGTTGGTTAGGACACCCTATCTTCAAAGATAAGGAGGGAAATGAGCTTTTTGTACGTCGTATGCCTACCTTTTTCGAAACATTTACAGTAGTTCTGGTGGACAAAGAAGGAATTGTGAAAGCCGATGTTCCTTTTAGGAGGGCAGAATCAAAGTATAGTGTTGAACAAGTAGGTGTAACTGTTGAGTTCTATGGTGGTGGACTTGACAGGGTTAGTTTTGGTGATTCTGCTATAGTTAAAAAATATGCTAGACGTGCTCAATTAGGTGAAATTTTTGAATTAGATCGTGCTACTCTAAAATCTGATGGTGTTTTTCGTAGTAGTCCAAGGGGTTGGTTTACTTTTGGACATGCTACGTTTTCTCTCCTTTTCATTTTTTGACACATTTGGCATGGTGCTAGGACCTTATTCAGAGATGTTTTTGCTGGCATCGACTCGGATCTGGATGCTCGAATAGAATTTGGAGCATTCCAAAAACTGGGAGATCCAACTACTAAAAGACAAGTGGTATGATATTGCTCCTATCTCTTCTCTAATAAATATTAGTACGAAAGTTATCTCCATAATTGTAAATTACGATCAAATCAAATCTATGGAAGCATTGGTTTATACATTCCTATTGGTATCGACCCTAGGGATAATCTTTTTCGCTATTTTCTTTCGAGAACCACCCAAACTTCCGACTAAAGGGGGAAAATAATTTTGCTTCTCCAAATCGTCATTCTTTCTCTCCCATCAAAGAAAGAATGACCTTCCCTATAGGGAAGGTCATTCTTTCAATTAGTCCTCGTGATCCTCAAAAGGATCCCTAAGTTGTTTAGAGGGTTGCCCAAAGGCGGTGTATAGGGCATAACCAGTAAAGCTTACAAGTAAACAAGATATGGAGATGGTGACTAAGGTTGTAGTTTCCATTATTAAGTGATCCCAATATCATGGTATGTTTACCATATAATAACAAATTTAACAGATCTCAACCAATACAATAGTTTCTATGGCTACACATACCATTGATGATACTTCCAAAACCACGCCAAGAGAAACCCTTGTAGGAACGACCTTAAAACCGCTTAATTCAGAATATGGTAAAGTAGCTCCTGGATGGGGAACTACTCCTCTTATGGGTTTTGAAATGGCTCTATTTGCAGTATTCCTATCTATTATCTTGGAGATTTATAATTCTTCCGTTTTATTGGATGGGATTCCGGTTAGTTGGGGCTGAGGAACTCCAAAATTCACCTGGTGAGCTCTTGAAGAAAAAAAAAGAACTGAGGGATTCAAACCCAGACCAAATAGTGGCTTTGAGTTTTTAGCTTATCTTGTTCCAATAGTTTGATCGTGTAATTACTTTTCTCTAAGGATTTTTGGAATATGGGTGTGCGACTTGTTGAAATCGATCCATATTTATAGTACAGAAGACCGATCTGTTATCTTCATCAAGATGGTCCTACCTCGTTGGATATTTCATTTCTAGAATATTGAATCTCTAGAGCACGAGGTCTATCATAGATATGTTCCGGAAGATCTGAACTATGGTTTGTACCTATCATTTCCTCGTCACCAGACTTCCAATAAAGAAATTGAAAGAGGTATTTCCTATAATAAATCGAAGGATCTATCCCCTCTCATAATTATGATGATTATGACCAAAGAATGATATAGTATCTGATGGTGGGTGGGATAATAATGAAGAAGTTGACGTAAAAATATAAGAATTTGATCTATTTCAAAGGAGTATATTCATGTTCCTATTTCCCTAATATAATACTTTCTGGCTGGATATTTTCATTAATATATAGTCTCATTCCTACCTATTCTTGCATCCTTTATTTCCAGAGCTTTGGCTCCCATTGGTCAAGAACCGGACTACTAGTTACGAATCAAGTATCGAACCAATGGGAAGATACTTGGATCCGATCTAAGATCATTATATGTTCGCTCCAGTTCTTGTTGTTCTTGATGTTGGAACAGTCTCCCCTTCTCTATGGGCTATGAGTTCTAGTATACAGGGTATATCTGCATTTATAGGAGCTTCAATTCTCGTGCTTATTTTCATCGTTGGTTCAGTCCATGCGTGGCGAAGAGGAACATTGGAATGGTCCTTAATTTCCGAGTGGGGGAGGGAAGTACAAAATGACATAAAGCCAATGATGAATCCTATGAAGTTACCTTTACTCGATCAAACAATTTTGAATCCAGATATTTAAACTACCCCAAACGATCTGTCGAACAAATTGGGCCAGACTCTCCAGTTTATGAATGCTCCTTTATAGTATTAATTGTGGTTTCATCAAATTCGCTTCATTAATAGATTTGCGATTCGACTCCGATCGTTACGGTCCGGTACCAAGATCTGGACCTAGACGAGCTTACCTCATTATAACAGCGGGGACTGTGACCATGAAAAAGGCTCCTTCTGTAGTGAGATTTCAAATGCCGGAACCAAAATATGTAGTTGCCCTGGAGCATGTACTATCACAGAGAAATGTTTGGTACAGATTATTATAGTACCGTTCGCAAAGTAGATAAGTTAATTCCTGTGGATGTCTATTCGCCAGATTGCCCACCTGAACCAGAGGCTATTATAGATGCTATAACGAAACTTCATGAAAGAAAAGAAAAGATAGTTCGATGGATATATGAGGCCCGAACTCCAACAAGGAAAGAATAAAATATTTCACTATAAATCATAGGGATCATCATATTGGATCCAGTATTCATACTAGAAACTATGGTCAAAAGTTATTACATCAATCTTATGAACCTCAATTCGAATCTACTTTAGAGATACCCTCTGCAACGTTGGGATCTACTTCAACTCTGCAATTATAGATCTATCATTGGGATAATCTATCCCATCTCGATTCAGATGGAATAGGATGAATAGATTCCGACTAGTGCCGAATTATGAGTCCCACCATCAAATCTTGACTTCTGAGTTCTCGATCCTACTTTTTTATATGTACAGAGTATCGTGATTCAATTGGAACAGACAGAGAGGGACAATATGAGCAAAGAAAAGGGAGAGAACAGATTGATCCATCTATCTATTTTGATCGGGGTGTCTCCGTATGTAGATATACATCTAGATAGAATAGATTTAGATAGATGGATATGGAGACATGGATATTGACATCTTGCCAGGAACCAGATTTGAACTGGTGGCACGAGGATTTTCAGTCCTCTGCTCTACCAACTGAGCTATCCCAGCTCTTCCCTGTGGATCATCCTAGTACAGGGTTTTAACTTGTGTCAACTAAAAAGAAGTAAAAAGGTATTTTTACTAGTTTTTAGAATGATCTTTATTATTTTCGATCTGGAAGTCACTAATATGATAAAAATGGACCGCAATTGAATAATTTCAAAATGATCTAATCTATGTAGATCATATATCACAAAATCAATTGATCATATGATCAGCTTATTAACAGATCAACTCAACTGGTCATAAGATGGATGAAAAGATTCATGTTCTAATTTCTTCTCTTCATGAAAAAAAATAGCGAGGTAAAAGAATCGAGAAATTAGAATGGATTCGAACCAATGGAATTGGAGAAGATAGATCAGTCCGTTCGGGAACGAACCTGGGTGGGGATAGAGGGACTTGAACCCTCACGGTCTATAAAGCCAACGGATTTTCCTCCTACTGCAATTTGCATTGTTGTTTACATTGACATGTAGAATTGGACTCTATCTTTATCCTCGTCCAACCATTTATTCCAAAAAATAATTCAATTCTCCATCTAGAGTAGATAAGTTCATAATTGGATTACTTAATGTCAAATCAGTACTTCAACTCGAATCTGGCATCTATCTTATGAATAAAATGCTTGGAACGATTCAAGTTCTGATCGCCAGTTTTGTCTGATGTTATATAACATCTCTCTCCATTTTTGAGGTGTAAATAGATCGTTCTATAACTACAGTATTGGACCAAATGAGATTCATTCGTTAGAATAGCTTCCATTGAGTCTCTGCACCTATCCCCTTCCTATCTTAGGAGAAGAAACATTGTCTTCATGAACCGGATTTGGCTCAGGATTACCCATTCAAAATATCCCAGGGTTCCCTGGATTTGGAAGCTATCACTTGGTAGGTTTCCATACCAAGGCTCAATTCAATCAAGTCTGTAGCTTCTACCAATTCCGCCATATCCCCTTCTCGAAGAACAAGATCATACCTTGATCTAATCCTATTATGTAATATCCATCAGCATTATTCATTGGATATTTGCTCAATATTGGGTGGGAGAAATATCCTCCCCTACTCCCCTTCTCTCCCCTTCTCTATCTCTACCCCAATCGAATATGACTGGGAATCATTATATTATTTATCCATTTGAAATGCAATGTTATTATCCTCCCCTAGTCGATTTGGAAGAGTGAGTAAAACGATCGATATCAATTGACCCTTACTTCTCCTTTCTTTCCCTTGAAAGAATCTACATTCAAACAATGTTCCGTTGTAATCATAATCTGGATTGCGTCATTGAATCTGATTCGCGCTATAATCGTTAGGATTCCAAAGGAATCTATGGATCTCACCCCAATGAAATGGGGAGTGATATTCCATCGAGCCTACTTAGCTCAAAGGTTAGAGCATCGCACTTGTAATGCGATGGTCATCGGTTCAATCCCGATAGCTGGCTCTTTTCCGTTCCTCTCATTTCCATAATCCACAAAGTTTTGTTAGGATCAAGATGGAATGGAGAATACTCTTACGATCGTTCGTCGGGTCCGTCATGCCATGATCATTTACTCCCAACTAGGAACAGGATGAATGAAATGATTGGAGCTATTAGGATCAATAACAAATTGGAGAAAGATCTTCGTTTTCCATATAAAATAATTCTAGTAGTACTCATACGGGTTATACTATTCTTTCTTCTTTCTAGCACTATTTGTTAATTGAATAAGGAGTTTCTATGTCCCGTTATCGGGGACCTCGTTTAAAAATAATACGTCGTCTGAAAACTTTAACAGGTCTCACTAGTAAAAGACCCAAAAACAAAAAGGATTCTATGAACTGGTCTTCTTCCAGGAAAATATCTCAATATCGTATCCGGCTAGAAGAAAAACAGAAATCGTGTTTTCATTACGGACTAACGGAGCGACAATTGCTGAAATATGTTCGTATTGCTAGAAGAGCCAAAGGCTCAACGGGTCAGGTCCTATTGCAATTACTTGAAATGCGTTTGGATAATATTCTTTTTCGATTGGGTATGGCTCCCACCATTCCCGGAGCTAGACAATTAGTGAATCATGGACATATCCGAGTCAATGACCATATGGTATATATACCAAGTTACCCTTGCAAACCTCAAGATGTGATTACTATAAGAGATCAACAAATATTGAGAGCTATCATTAAGAAGAATATAGATCTGTTCCAGAGGGATAAATTGCCAAATCATTTGACTTTTCATTCATTACAATATAAAGGATTCATCAATCAAATAATAGATAGTAAATGGATCAATTTGAAGATTAATGAATTGCTGGTCGTAGAGTATTATTCCCGTCAAGCTTGAATCGAGAATGAAATGAAAGAGAGGGGTGGGTTGGTTGCTGGGCATCTGGAAATTATGTTCTTCTCCCTTCTTTTTCCCTTCCCTGAAGGAGACATTTTATAATCCTTACGTACGTTACTTGTTATCCGCGATACTTTTTTTATTGCTTCTTAAAATAGTCTTTACTTTTCCCATACCACGAACCGATGTTCGTTCTATTTTCTCTATTACAAATAGAGGTAGATTGATCCTGCAATTAGGAAATAGTCCTATTGGGATTCAATAGATTGGAAAAGCAATGGATGAGAAGAAAATAGATAGTAGGGCGAAGATATGGAAAGAGAGGGATTCGAACCCTCGGTAAGCAGAAGCCTACATAGCAGTTCCAATGCTACGCCTTGAACCGCTCGGCCATCTTTCCTATGAGATCTCTTGGTTCTAATTAATAGTCCAGGTCGAGAGATACGAGCTTTGGCGAGAAATATACGTATGTCTGCTCATAAAGTGCGTAGAGTAATTAATAAAATTTGTGGTCGTTCATATGGACAAGCACTTATGATATTGGAACTGATGCCTTATGGGGCCTGTTATCCCATATCACAATTAATTCATTCTGCGGCGGCGAATGCAAATCACAATATGGGTTTGAACAAAGCCAATTTACTCATTGGTAGAGTCGAATTGAATGAGGGTGCTGTTTTTAAAAGGATTCAACCTAGAGCTCAGGGACGCGGTTATCCAATACAGAAACCCACTTGTCATATAACTATTGTATTAGAGGAAATCTCCAGATCGAATGATCCAATTATGTCAATAGAATCCCGAAAAAAAGGATATGTATGGCGCAGAAAATAAATCCACTTGGTTTTAGACTTGGTGTAACTCAAAATGAGCGTTCCCATTGGTTCGCACAACAAAGGAATTATTCCAAAGATCTCCGAGAAGATCAAAAAATACGTACTTGCATTGAAAACTATGTACGAACGCATATAAAGAGCTCCTCGAATTATGGAGGAATTGCACGTGTAGAGATTCGCAGAAAGATCGATTTGATTAAGGTCAAAATTTATATTGGATTTCCCAACTTGTTGTTAATAGAAGGTAGGGGTCAAGGAATTGAAAAATTAAGAAAAGATGTACTAAATATGCTCGATTCTGTGGACCGAAAACTTCACATTGCTATAGAAAAAGTTGCGAAACCCTATAGAAAACATAATATTCTTGCAGAGTATATTGCTCTACAACTAGAGAAGAGAGTTCCATTCAGAAAAACAATGAAGAAAGCTATTGAACTGGTTGAACGAGAAGAGGTAGAAGGTATTCAGATCCAAATTGCAGGACGTCTCGATGGAAAGGAAATTGCCCAGGTCGAATGGGACATGGGAGGTAGGGTTCCCCTACAGACAATTCGGGCTAGGATTGATTATTGTTATTATTCGGTTAAAACCATCTATGGAGTTTTAGGGATAAAAATTTGGATTTTAGAAGAGTAGGAATAATTGGTCTTTTTTTTCCAATCTGCCCGATCATGGATCATCAATTCTATCAGATCGAATAGAAATTAGATTTACCATTTTGTAAAAGATTGGGCTGAGTCCGATTGGTAGAACGAAAGTCACTGGATTACAAGTGATCAATCACATCAAATTCAAATTTGATCTCCTTCCATACTTCACAAGCAGCAGCTAGTTCAGGACTCCATTTACAAGCTTCACGGATCACTTCATTACCTTCACGAGCAAGATCACGTCCTTCATTACGAGCTTGTACACAAGCTTCTAGAGCAACCCGATTAGCTACTGCACCAGGTGCATTTCCCCAAGGATGTCCCAAAGTTCCCCCACCAAACTGTAGTACGGAATCATCCCCAAAGATCTCAGTCAGAGCAGGCATATGCCAAACATGAATACCTCCTAAAGCTACGGGCATAACACCTGGCATAGATACCCAATCTTGAGTGAAGTAAATACCACGAATTCGATCTTTTTCAATAAAATCATCACGCAGTAGATCAAGAAACCCTAAAGTTACGTCTCGTTCCCCTTCAAGTTTACCTACTACAGTACCGGCGTGAATATGATCTCCACCGGACATATGCAATGCTTTAGCCAGTACCCGGAAATGCATACCATGATTTCTTTGTCTGTCAATAACTACATGCATCGCGCGGTGAATGTGAAGAAGTAGGCCGTTGTCTCGGCAATAATGAGCCAAAGAAGTATTTGCAGTAAAACCTCCTGTCAGGTAGTCATGCATAACGATAGGAACTCCCAATTCTCTTGCAAATACTACCCTTTTCATCATTTCTTCACATGTACCTGCAGTAGCATTCAAATAATGTCCCTTAATTTCACCCGTCTCAGCCTGAGCCTTATTAATTGCTTCCGCACAAAAGACAAAACGATCTCTCCAGCGCATGAATGGTTGGGAATTTATGTTCTCATCATCCTTAGTAAAATCTATTCCACCACGGAGACATTCGTAAACTGCTCTACCATAGTTTTTGGCTGATAGACCCAATTTTGGTTTGATAGTACATCCCAATAAAGGATGACCATATTTGTTCAATTTATCTCTTTCAACTTGGATACCATGAGGTGGACCCTGAAAAGTTTTGGAATAAGAAGGGGGAATCCGAAAATCTTCCAAACGTAGAGCCCGTAGGGCCTTGAATCCAAATACATTACCTACAATGGAAGTGAACAAGTTAGTAATAGAACCTTCTTCGAAAAGGTCTAAGGGGTAAGCTACATAGGCAATAAATTGAGTCTCCTCTCCAGGAACGGGCTCGATGTCATAGCATCGCCCCTTGTAACGATCGAGACTAGTAAGTCCATCAGTCCAAACAGTGGTCCATGTACCGGTGGAAGATTCAGAAGCTACTGTTGCTCCTGCTTCTTCAGGTGGCACCCCGGGTTGAGGAGTTACTCGGAATGCTGCCAAGATATCTGTATCTTTGGTCTGATATTCAGGAGTATAATAAGTTAATCTATAATCTTTAACACCAGCTTTGAGTCCGACACTAGCTTTAGTCTATGTTTTTGGTGACATCAGTCCCTCCTTTATTAATAATTATTTCTCGCAAGGACGAGGTCTGCTCGACATGGACCGAACGTAAACAATCAATTTTTACAGAAATATCCTACAAAAATTCGTCTGTTATTGGGGTGCTAGATACACTCTCATTTTATAATGTTCTTTATGTATGACGCAACCCAATCTTTGCTCTTGAAGTTCTTCCTCCATGGATTGACCTGAGAACCTTTCAGTGGTTAAACTAGTTCATGAATGAAATCAAGGAACCGAATGGACCTTTGGCCATAATGGTGCGAATTGTCCGAAAATACATATACAGATGTGCGTATGAAGAGAAGAGATAATGATCAATGAGAGAAAGGTCATGAATATCAAGTTTCATATTTCACAGATGATCTGGACATAATTTTGAAGTATTTTCAGTTTTAGTTATGGATAAATTGGTTCTAGTTATAGATAAATCGAAGACTTCCTCATGATCCTTATTCATATCCATCTACCTACTTCATATTCCAAATATGGATGAATTTAAACTTTTCAACAAAGTTGGATTTTACCAAGGTGGTAACTTCCATTTATTATTTACTGGTCTGATCGACCCAATATGGAACATTTTTTTTTATTGATGATATTGGCAAAATCATATTTATATATTCTTCATGGAAATTATTTCCATTTTTGTATGAGAAAAAATCCTCTTGTTCTTGGGGTTTCCGCACGTGTAGAAACAAATGTGGGACGTATTGCTCAAATCATTGGCCCAGTACTGGATGTCTCTTTTCCTCCAGGTAATATGACTAATATTTACAATTCATTGATAGTTAAGGGTCAAGGTACAGCCAGTCAAGAAATTCAGGTTACTTGTGAGGTACAACAATTATTAGGAAATCATAAGGTTAGAGCTGTAGCTATGAGTGCTACAGATGGTTTGACGAGAGGAATGAGAGTGATTGACACGGGAGCTCCTCTAAGTGTTCCAGTTGGTGGAGCTACTCTCGGACGAATTTTCAATGTTCTTAGAGAACCTGTCGATAATTTGGGTCCTGTAGATGCTGGCATAACATCTCCTATTCATAGACCTGCTCCCGCCTTTACAGAGTTGGATACAAAATTATCCATCTTCGAAACAGGCATTAAAGTAGTAGATCTTTTGGCTCCTTACCGCCGTGGGGGAAAAATTGGTTTATTTGGAGGAGCTGGAGTGGGTAAAACAGTACTCATTATGGAGTTGATCAACAACATTGCTAAGGCTCATGGAGGGGTATCTGTATTTGGAGGAGTAGGAGAACGTACCCGTGAAGGGAATGATCTTTACATGGAAATGAAAGAATCAGGAGTAATTGATGAACAAAAAATATCAGAATAGGGGCCACCAATCTATTCTTTATAATATGAAAGTGATCGGGAAGTTGTCAATAATATTACCAGAATTCTTGGTTTCCTCAAGTTTTTTTTTTCAATAAACTTGCCTATCGATAAAATGGAGTCCCTTCAGAAATTAATTATTGCAACTAAAACAACTCTAAAGCAATTTACGGAATCTCTATTTGTGATCCATCGGCCCAGTTCCGATAAAAAAGACTTTATGGACTCAAATTATACAAAATGTTTCATGCTTGATAATTTTAATAATTTTAATAATTTTAATAATTTTAATAGTGAATGGGGCTTATCATTCTCTGATCGAAGTTATCTGGAAAAGACTCAAAAAAATATAAATGGGTTGGTTGGACAAAAGATCGATCTGTATGTTACAATCGGATCGTGGCGGGTATAGTTTAGCGGTAAAAGTGTGATTCGTTACATTATCAACTCGAATAATGGAAGGATCTTTTACATGGATCTTTGATCCATCTAAAGCTCTATTTCCAGATAGGTTCAAAACCTCCCCTATACCATCCATCCAGAGTTCATATGTTACACAACTTCATATACTTTACGTTCCCATATTAGAGTATAGTGCTTCACTTCTTTCCATTAAAACAAATGCCCGTTGGTGTTCCAAAAGTGCCTTTCCGAGCCCATGGAGATGAAGATGCAACTTGGGTCGACTTATACAACCGACTTTATCGAGAGAGATTACTTTTTTTGGCTCAAGATATCAATCACGAGATTGCAAATCAACTCATGGGTCTCATGGTATATTTGAGTGCAGAAGATTCAAATAAAGATATTTTCTCATTTATCAGGGATCAGTAATACCAGGGGTAGGTCTTTTCGATATGATGCAAGCAATAGTACCAGATGTACATACAATATGCATGGGGGTAGCTACTTCAATGGGATCTTTCATCCTAATCGGGGGAGAAATGCCTAAACGTATAGCATTACCTCACGCTAGGGTTATGATCCACCAACCTGCTAGTTCCTATTATGACGGATCGGCTGCAGATTTTCATAACGAATCGAAACACGTAACGATGCTTAACGATTACATAACCAGATGTTATATAGAAAGAACGGACCAACCCGGAGAGGTAATTCAACGGGACCTGAACAAAGATGTTTTTATGTCAGCAACAGAAGCCCAAGCTTATGGCATTGTTGATGTCATAGCGGAAGGTTGATCTCATAGCGGAAGATCCTCTTTTTAATTTATTTTTATAATGAACTGTAAACTGTGATCTCTTTGTTACTTTTCAAAAAAAAAGGGGGGGAAGCGATTCATTTCATAATCACCTGATATGGTATGGTTAGGATCAATCCGAACCAGTTGATTCCGCATACAATATAGCTAGAATGCCCACTATTCAACAACTTATTAGAAATGCAAGACAACCAATAGAGAATAGAAAAAAATCTCCTGCTCTTCGAGGATGTCCTCAGCGTAGAGGAGTATGTGCTAGGGTGTATGTGCGACTCGTTTGGATCAGAAACTTAAACAGACTGCGAAATTCTTACAACGGAATAACAGAAGAATTTTCCCGCTGTAATCAAGTAAAGATCCATCATCTAACCTTACCGGGGATGAAATTTATGGTTTCCATTGGTGCAAATCCAATCACCTTGATGTGGGATGAAAAGCAATTCCTCATTGGTAGCGAATGGTCATCAATCCATTGAGCGGGGAAATCATGCAAATTGAAGAAGCATAAAGTTTATGCTCATATTGCCGCGAGAACGGAACAACAGGGTCAACTACCTGGCCAACCCCAGAATTACATGTCGTTACTGTATTAATAGATCTTGTAATGAGAGTATTTATTACTTAATGATTCAAGAGTAGAGCTGGAGATGGTAAACCATACAAGTTACCGATAACATACTCATCTCATATTTCGGAAATGAATAAAAGGCTCCGGCGTATAGAGAGGACCTTACCGTTGGAGAAAGAACCATAGAAACGATGAAACCCATGATTTTTTCTCATTCTCAGTACAAGGTCCCAGTCCTTGCCTACCAGGAAGATGCCTATCCAAAGGGAATTATGGTTGGGAAGGTTGCAGTAGCAAAAGCCATTGGAACTTTTATTTTCTAAATAAGAAGAATCAGTGTTATTCTCAATGGACCAAACAAAACAAATGACTAACCGAGAAAAATATTAGCGATTCATGAGAGTAAACTTCAATGACCAGAGTGAAACGTGGATATACAGCTCGAAAACGTCAGAAAAAAATTCTTGCATTTGTATCAGGCTCTCGAGGGGCCCATTCGAAACTTTTTCGAACTGCTAACCAACGGAAAGCTAGAGCCTTAGTTTCCACCCACCGAGATAGAGGTAAATGCAAGAGAGATCTTCGTCGTTTGTGGATTACTCAGATCAATGCAGCAGCTCGTGCCAATGGGGTTTCTTATAATAGATTCATCCAATATTTGTACAAGAGGCAGTTGCTTCCAAATCGTAAAACACTTGCACAAATAGCTGTATTAGATAGTAATTTCTTTTCCACCATCTTTAACAACTTATCATATGATGAAATAGGTTAGGTATAGATGAAATAAATAGGTAAAGATGGAATGTATAGAACAGATTCTCCCGGAGAATTCCCTCCGGGAAGGTCGAAATATTGAAAAGTTTTTTCATATTGGATTGGAAATGAACGAAAAGAATTCAATCCAATTCTTTTCCAAAAATGAAATCCTGTTGACTTTTTCAACAATAGACCCAAGATCTGCATCTTTATCGAACATATATTCCAGCTCCGATTTGATTAAGGAGTAGGCTTATTTCCCATGGATCAAATTAGTTTTCATTATAAAGAAAAGGTAACAAAGATAGAATATGAGCTCGTTTAATAGCGTTAGTCATTAGACGTTGTTGTTTTGAAGTTAATCTATTCACTCGGCCGGATAATATTTTTCCTTGCTCACTAATAAATCGACCAATTAGGCTCATATTTTTATAATCGATCCGATCTCCCGACCTAATAGGTGACAAATGTCTACGAATTGGTTTCAAATATCTACGAATTGGTTTCAAACGTCTGTGAATTGGTTTCAAATGTCTACAAAAAGATTGCTTGGGTTTATCCATAGTTTGTTTCATGAACCTTTTGAATACTATTTATTCCAAATCTTTTTAAAATATTGTTCCATTAAAGATCTTGTTGAAATACCATTTCTTTTTATATCTGTGATTTATTCCTATCCATGGGTAGGAGTAGTATGTTTAATCTCTTTTTTTTATCTCTCCATGAATGGTATGCTTGTAACAATAGGGACAAAATTTATTTGATTCCAATCGAATAGGTGTATTGCGTCGATTTTTCCGAGTCGTATATCTAGAAATCCCTGGGAATCTTTTATAAACACTATATTGGGTACAACTAGTGCACTCCAAAGTGATTGTTACACTTATATCTCCGCTCTTGGCCATAAACTTACTCTGAATATTGGTTTTGCTTTTCGACCTCAAAAATAAAAAGGGAAAAAGGGATAGAAGTTGATAGCCGGAGATCCTATGGTGAAACATTTGAAAGTAAAAAAATGATTGATCAGGAGTGAGTTTTCAGTTTTACTTACAAAATTGAATGTGGAAAGAATATTTAGATCGATATTTCTACTTGAATTCTACCCCCTTCCAGTCCTAAACTTAGATCCTTTTTGGGGCTGAATGCACTAATTTCTCCAAGAGGTAGGAGAAGTCAATCTAGCACAATCTTTTTTCCCTTGGCTTTAAGGGGAGGAAAAAAATTAAAAAAAGGAAAGAATAAGAGCATCTGGAAAAAAACGATTGATTTCTATCAATAGGGCGGCTAAAAAACTGACGCATAAAATAGCTAACACAGGCGCTGTGGAAAGATAGGTCTTTAGATCTTGCATTGTAAATTCTCCTTATTGATCATAATGTGTAAGTGATTCAACCGTATCAATAGTTATGAATCCTAGAGAAAACTCGGAACTGATGAATATATATATATATATATATATATAATGTGGTTCGGGCTGTGGTCCTATTTATAGAAAAGGAAAAATATGTTTCATCACCATAATTAATAGTGATATTCTAGATAATAGACCTTACATGTATAAAGTCTTTTCACTCACGAGACCGAAGAGAAATGAAGGTGGAAAAATGTGCGAAACATATTTCGAATTCTATAAAATAAAATTAAAATAACATTGTCTAATGATTAGAAGGGATGTAGCGCAGCTTGGTAGCGTGTTTGTTTTGGGTACAAAATGTCGCAGGTTCAAATCCTGTCATCCCTACCTTTCCCTTCTTTTCTATAGAAAGAAAGGAATGAAAGATCATTTGATATCGATTCGACGGGAACATCAAATAATTGAATCGTATCAGATGCGAAAGTGTTTTGCTCTAAGAGTATCAACAAAAGGTATTTTTCCTTCATCTCCGAATATTAAAGAAAGCGCTCTTAGTTCAGTTCGGTAGAACGTAGGTCTCCAAAACCTGATGCCGTAGGTTCAAATCCTACAGAGCGTGATTCTATTCCTATCAAATCCAACCCTCAAAATTATCGATAATTCATTCCAACTGGAACGAGCAATGGAATCTGACCTCCCAGGAAAAGTAGGAGGCCAATGAAATTGGAGGATATTCCAGGATCAAATATCCAATTGATCACCACGTCGGTATTGTGAATATGCAGTTACGAATAATCCGGCCAAATTTATAGGAATTAGACCTAACACAATTCCGGATGGCAAAGCCTCAATCATTTCTATTCAACGGAATAAGTAGGGATAATAGCTATACTGGATAGTACCCTTAATTTTCTATGAATCTCAATGATCAGAAATTTATATAGAGGGAATAAACAAAATTATTGAAATTGAAATAGTGAACTGAGAGGGTTTCCCCTTCCTTCATTTTGAATAAGTTGTATCTTGCTCGAACTAATGAATAAGACTAGGGTGAAAATGATAAAAGCCAATAAGAAACCGAAATAACTAATTATAGTTATAGTAGGCGTGGAAGGACTGAATGAAATATGGTTTATACATATCTTCATGAGACAATTACCTAAATTTTTCTTTTCGTAACCTCGAGATCAGAATACAAAAGATCAATTGTCCCAATTCGTACCAATTCTCCTATATCTACTATAGGATATGTATGAATGAAAATGGATGAGAGGAGATCTATAGTAGAAATCTCTTCATTATCCTAGAAATAATTCATCGAGCAACTAATGAATAGCACCGAGAAACCCCTTCACAAATTGTCGAATGTAATCTTCTTACAGGGTGAATGAATTCTCAATCAGTATGATTGGATCACCTGGCATTATCTTTTTACCAGTAGCTATCGGTCCAGAGACTGGACCGGAAGAAAACTCTCCACAGACATAGCCAAAGTTTTGTGAATTTCACGTTTAGGTGTAAGAAATAATATGAATATCCAGTTTGTCCTTTCATTTCTCGATCTTATTGATCCAATCATTCGACCCTCTAGACGGATTAGGTTTTTCCAATATTAATTATTAGAGCGAGTAGAGCCCGATATTACATAAATTCCACCTATTGGAAAGAGTAACTTGTAATTTCACATACCTAAAATTGACTAGGTTCTATTGCACTATCCACTTGGTTTTATCTAATAAGTAACACCTACTCGTTAATACAAGGTACTATATAATAAGTCTGTGGCATAACTCCATCTGTGCCGGATACTATTGGAAAAGCAACATACATCTGCGTAGCACCAATGATCCCCGTGCAATTTGAATTACTGGGTTCATCTACACGGGCATAATGTCATGTCGGAATGAAAAAGGAAGAATATAAAAGAATAATATTCTGGATGAGTTTTATTGATAGTGATTGATATCCTTTGCAAGCGGCACTCATCCTCTTTTTCGGTTCTAAAGCCACCCGTATGCAGAAGCTAATTCCAATCGAAAATTTCCACTATGCTATTGTTACAACATCGATTGAGGGAGTTGGGGTTCCTTACGCCCAGACGGACCTCAGAACATGCAATATTCTCTTCTTTCTGTTGGGATTTAGTCGACCAAACAGAGATAGAATAACTGCTGGCAGGAACATAATCATTCTATCCCGTTCCTTCTCGATACTCATCAAAATTGTATTGTTGTGTCAGAAGAAAGCTAGCTATACTGGTCCAGTAGACTTTAAAGATACCCTTGGTATAACATTGACAATCGAACAAGGATTGGAGAAGATATCAGTAGTTTTCCATTTCCTGATCTCTATCTTTCATGGGATCAATTCCCCCTTGACTGACTTTACAATAATATATGGAGCTGAGCATGTCTGGGAATACGGGAGAACGCTCCTTTGCTGACATTATTACTAGTATTAGATATTGGGTTATCCATAACATTACCATACCTTCTCTATTCATTTCAGGTTGGTTATTTGTAAGCACGGGTTTGGCTTATGATGTGTTCGGGAGCCCCCGGCCAAATGAGTATTTCACAGAAAGTCGACAAGAGGTTCCATTAGTAACTGGCCGTTTCGATCTGTTAGAGAAACTCGATGAATTTACTAGATATTTTTAGGAGGCACTAATGACTATAGATAGAACTTATCCAATTTTTACAGTTAGATGGTTGGCCGTTCACGGGCTAGCTATCCCTACAGTTTTTTTCTTGGGATCAATATCAGCAATGCAGTTCATCCAACGATAAACTCTATACTAAAGGAAGAGGAAGTATGTAGATATGACATGACCGAACTTGAACGACCAAAATGTTGAATTGAATCGTACCAGTCTCTACTGGGGGTTGCTCCATGAAAAATGTATTTCTATAAGTTGAAGTGAAACTTATGAGTGCCATGCAATAAATACAGCTAGAAATTTATTTTCATACTTAATCTATCATGATATCTGGTTATATGTAATCATAAGGTTTCTGATATATTCGTACTGGGAAAAAAAATGTTTCTGGTATATGATTCTAATTGTTGTTGAATGCTCGTTATCCATATTATGCACAGCTGATAAAACACAAGCTGAGTACTCATAGTTTTAGATTTAATCCTAGTGCAATGAGATATAATTGACCTTAACCAAATGCAAATCACATTATGTAAATGCAAAAACATATCAAAAGTGCATTTCTAAAGTCACTTGTTTGAGTGGGCACTAAACAATGTTTTGTAAATAATTTAAAATTTTTAATATGGTTAAAAAACCCTAACTTAGTGAAGTATAATATTAGAAATGCCAATCACATAAACATATAAAAGTGCATTCATCAACTCTGGGAGAAATTTTCGAAAGTGTGTGATAATTTTTAAAGCTATCTTATTATTAAATGATAAATTATTATATTAAAACGTTATATTACATTAAATGTTTTTTAATAAATTTTAATCTTAGATTATAATAATTTATTTATAATTTAAATAAATTATAATAATTTATTTCATTAATATAAATGAAATTGGTTAAAAATTTTAAAAATATTTTATAATGTTTTTGTTTATGGATTGAACACTAACTAACTAATTAACTGAACACAAGTTATGAGGTTACATCAATATTTGGATATTATGTGGAATTATTGGATAACTCAAAGCAGGTGTTATGGAATTGAAAGACTTTGTTTATGGATTGAATGCTATTTTAGACTCAATGAAAACAAGTTATAAGGTTACATAGATGCTTGTATATCATCTTGAGTTTTTGAATTACTTAGAACAAGTGCCATGGAATTCTGAGACTCCCTTTAACTAATTCTTTCAGAGAGGATGAATGTTTGTTAGTGGTTACAAGATTTGGAATTCCAAAACTCCCTTGAATCAATTCTTCTTCAAGAGAAGATGAATGTTTCTTAGTAGATACAAAATTTGTTGAGCAGTTGCTAATTATGTAGTGTTATGAATTTTATATGTTTAATACTATTTTTTCTGGTTGTAGAGTTTGAGAACTTTGTAATATGTTGACTAAACGACAATGTGTTGATTAAAGATATGTTGGCAATTATTTTGATAATAAATCTATACCAATAATAATGGGACTTTCTAGATAGCATAAATTCCTATTAACATATTGAAACAACAAATATAAATAACTTTGCAAGTACATTCAAATCTATTAATACATACAACCTAAACATTTTATCACAAGTTTTTCATATTGTTGCTAGAAAACATAAATTTACAAGTAAAAACTAGAATGTTATAATTATGATAAATTGGTAATGAGCAAAGTGCAAAATTGGAATATTTAAGGTCTATGGTGGGTAAATGGGGAGGAAAATATAAGTAAAGAGGGAGATTTTCAGCTTTTTGTGTGACAAAATAAAATAATCTTGATATTGCATGGTTAAAAAAATTGGAGCTATTAGCTTGCATGGTCGATTATAGGGCTACATTATATTTTGTTGCTTTTGATTTCTAAGACTTTCAAAGCCCATTATAGCACCAAACAACAATTTTTGGAGTCAAAACCTTGTGGACATGGTCTCTACCCTCTCAAAATTATTCCATAGTTTTAAAATTTTCCAACGACACAAATATCACTTCAATTGGAGTTTGTATGAGGAATTTAGGCTTCCTACAAGTTGACCTACGTTCTTTATGTGGAGCTAGTCATGTGTGTATTTTCATAAAGAGTCTAGAGGGTCCAAAACCTTAAACCTAATGTAGAGTTGAGACTTGGAGAACTCCTAACCATAACCTTAAATTTTTATTAGGACAAGGGAGTGGGATATGAGAGCAATAGAGAGGAAGTAGAATTCCTTGTAATAACCATACAAGAGATGATGTCAATAACAACTTCATAATGAGTTCACCTTTTTGTTTTTTGTATTTCATTTATGAGAATAAAAGAGCAACATAAAGTCCTCACTTTCTATCCATGTCTTCATATATTAGGTTTCCTAAGCTACATTTTGTGTTCATTGTGTAGATGATGTGGTAGTTGTTTTAATGTCTTTTATTTAAATCTCAACTTTTATTAATATTGATGTTTTAATTTAGTAATATTAAAAATTTATCTATGTATAACACTACATAAAAAAGAATTTGCATAAAATTGTAAGATATGTTATGAAAAACTATTCAAGTGGAATGCCCATAGTAGTTTATAGATCATTGATAGTCTTCCTTTTAGTGTTCAATTGTTGGTTTCTCTTCCAAACAAATTTTCCTAAAGGCATACACTTTAAAATGGTTTTTTCCATCCTTATTGTAATAGCTTGAGCACTTCATAGTCTCTCTCCATCTCTACCATTTGATAGCTACATCTACTTCCTCTCGCCCTCTCTAGTCATGAGTTGAGTGCACTAATAAAGGGAACTTGAATCTCAACCCCATCCAATTGTAATTGATTTTTAACACTTTCTACAATAATTGTACCCTTTATAAGGGTGTCTTACATAACATTAGATCCCCTTCATAATAAACTCATTTTCAACACTTGTTTTATTAAAAATTTAAGAATATTTTACTCAACTTAGAATTTTACACTCTTCGAACCATTATAAATATGTTTCATAGCTCTACAACTTTTCTATTAAAAGTTTTTTATGCTTATGCCTATATCAGAAATGATTTGCAAAAGAAAACACAAGTTTTTTTTTTGGGGTGAACAAATATTTTCATATAATTTTTAGCATAACTTTTCAACTCAACCTTGAAAGGAAACTCTCCTTATATCACTGAAAAGTTCTTAACAATGGATATAACTTTTATGTTATACATTTTTTAAAATTCCCTACAGGTTTGAATAAGTATTTAGGAAAACTTAAAATAAAATAAAACTTTTTACAATGTTATTCATTTTTTTTTTGAAAGTCTGTATTGAATAGGAATCATAAATTTTTATAATGGAAACATCATAAGCCTCATGATCTAGGTGGATATTGGTGGTCACCCACCTATTTCACTTGGACCCCCACCATTGTTTCTTTTAGTTTTTCAGTTTCCTTAATTGTAGCATAGTTTATTATTTTTGGTAGTTTTTCGGGTCCTGAACTTGCGGAGCTGTTTTGAGGCCCGAAACGATCTTTTTTGGAAAATCACGAGGAAACCCATGTGCTTTTTCAAATCGATATTCACTGACAACAATTTTAATCCTCGAATAGATATTTCTAATGAGGTATCGTGTGCATTAAATAGAGATCGTATGCCAAAGTTACGACCCCGGGAAGTTGATGTACCAATTTACCCCAACAAGGCCCATAGTTTGGTGTTTCATCTCCTAGGGTTAGGTTTTTGGATGTTTGGGGTTTTCCATTGTTTCTCAATAATAAATAGGCCTTCAAGCCTTATTGTAACACAGTTCAGAGGCATGTAGCCACCACATCTCTTCTCAAAGATAAGATACCATCGCCCAAGCTAGTTTATTTCCATTATGTATGTAAGCATATTTCAATTCTTTGATATTAATGAAATGAAGTTTTATTTCTATCGCATCTCCGTGTTTATGGTTGTATATGTAATTTGTTGTGTTCCTGTTTAAATTTGGATCAGTGGTATCATAGGGGTTTTCTCTTTCTTGATTCTTCTTTGCATGTCCCCAACAAGGTCAACGTATAGGGAGTTAGGGCTCGATCTGGTTGAACCTTTGCAAGATCAACCTCGCAAACCCCGACGGCCGCCCATGGGGGAAGAAAAGAAAGATGAGGGAGTAGGAGATCCTATCAAAATATTGCTCGAGGAGGCCCTCGAGAAACAAAGGAACGCGATGATGGATAACTTTTCCCAGATCCTTCAACGGTTTCCCACCGATAGTGCATCCACATCCAGCAACCACTCTGGAGGCACCACTCCTTTTAAGGTACAAGTAAACTTTGACATTCCCATATTTGGGGGCCACATAGATGCAGACGTCGTAGATAAATGGTTAAATATGCTAGAAGGATATGTTTTTGTTCATGATTTTTCCAGTTGGGAAAAGGTTACTTTTTCTCTTCTCAAAGCCGCCCCTCACATCAAGGACTGGTGGGAAACCTATTTTGAGAAGAAGGATGAAAGTACACCCTCACTGTTTTCAGCCTCACCGACTTGGAATTTGTTCCCAGGTGCCATTAAGGAGTAGTACTACCCTATCTGTAGCTATGAGGATAAATACATAAAGTGGACCACGCTGCGGAAGGGAAGGGACCAAGACGTGCCAAATTTTACCAATGTTTTTCATACCCTTCGCACGAAGTTGGGTATCAAGAATTCTGAGAAACATTTGGTACTCAAGTACTATGACTTCCTACATAGGTACATCTAGGATGAGATGGAGTTCCTAGACATCTCCTTGCTCGGAATGACGTACTGATACACTGTTAAGATCAAGAAGAAGCTTAAACAGGAAAAGTGAGACTTTGGATCTATGAATCTAAAGCAAGGTAAAGGTGCCCCCAAATCGCAAAATGAAGGACAAAGACAAGGCATGGCAGCCTAGGACAACTCACCAAATCTGCAAGCAAAGAAAAACATTGTGAAGCCAAAGAAGGACATGGGAAAGTGGTGTGAGTTCCATAAGAGCTCCACTCAAAACAAAAGTGAGTATCGGGCCAAGCAGTCACTAGTGGCCGAGGTGAAGGCTTCTGAATTAGATGTATGTTCTGACTTTGAGTCAGAACCCGACAAGGGGAATGACAAAGGGAAGTAGCTTATTGATGCGGAGCCTAATGCCACCATTGCCACCACGAAGACCCAGAAGGAGGAACTCGAAGATCCAGAGGAGGAGGAGCACCTCTTCCACTCCCAGATGTGGGTAAAGGGTTCCCCTCTACAATTCATTGTCGACAACGGAAGCCAAAAGAACCTCATTTTAGCAGAGGTTGTGAAGTGGCTGGGAGTACCGACCACAACACACCCACAACCATACACCATCGGGTGGCTTTACCAAGGACGAGATCTTCACGTCAGCCAACAGTGTCGCCTTCCATAAAGCAGCAAGCTCTTCAAGGATGAGGTATTATGTGACATTGCTCCTCTTTATGTTTGTGATGTATTATTAGGCCAACTATACTTATGGAAGCGACATGTTGTGTATGAGTCAAGGCCTCGCGCTATTATTGTTACCTTGGGAAATAAGTTGTACAGGATGCTGGAGGTAGCACCACCTACTGCCATCTCTTTGGTTACTGCAAAACAATGTAGTAAGCTCATTTCCAAAATCGGGAAATTTGTTTTCCTGATGATACACCCTTAGGGAAAATGTCGTGGAGGAATAGAAGATGGTGGCCACGACCTCTAGACAGGGCCCCTCCACACGACAACAACATATGGACAATGTCGTGGAGGAATAGAAGGACACCTTCACCTCCCCCGCAGGGGTGCCTCTGCACTATCAGGTCAAACGCTCAATTGATCTGACCCCAGGTGCATTGTTGCCCAATGGACCAATCTATCAATGCTTTGTTATGGAGAACGACAAAATCAAGAGGCAGATTTAGGAAATGCTGCAGAAATGTCACATCCGACCAAGTTCATCACCCCGTGGGAGCCTGATTGTGTTGGTACAAAAGAAGGATGGGACTTGGAGACTCTGAATTGACTATCGGGTGCTGAACAAGATCACTGTCTAGAATAGGTACCCAATCCCATGGATTGATGAAGTTATGGACCAACTCAAGGGGGGGAAATATTTCAGCAAGATCGACTTGAAGTCCGAATATCACCAAGTACTGATCAAACCCTCAAATGTGTGGAAGACTGCTTTCAAAGCCAATAGGTCCTTTTTGAATGGCTAGTTATGCCTTTCGGGTTGACGAATTCTCCTGCAACCTTCATGAGGCTGACGGATGACATGTTGCGGCCATTCACCAACTCATTTGTAGTGGTATATTTTTATGACATCCTAATCTTTAGCCAGAGTTGGGAAGAGAACATTTACCACATCCGACAGGTTCTCCAAACACTGTGACAACACAAGCTGTGTGCCAATTTGGAGAAATGCACTTTTGGCATGACCTAGGTTCAATATCTGGGATACATTATTGATGAACGAGGGGTGCATGTGGATCCAACCAAGATCAAAGTCATTCAGGATTGGCCAACCCAAACCACTTTGACAAAGCTCCGCATCTTTCTGGGTCTTTCCAGTTTCTACCACAGGTTCGTGTGGGGGTTCTCTCATATCACTTGGCCCTTGAGTGAAATCACCAAGGGAGGAGCAAAAGAAAAATTATTTTGGTATGAATATTAACAGAAGGTGTTCACAGAGTTTAAACATTGCCTCTACTCTGTACCAGTTCTCACATTACCAAAATTGCAACAACCATTTGAGATCGAGACAGATGCCTCTGACTATGCTATTGGGGCATTCCTTACTCAACATGGGCATCCAGTGGCATATCACAATGACACACTTTCAGACAAAATTCGGAAGTATCCCACTTATGACAAAGAGATGTATTCCATTATGCAGGCCTGCCGACAATGGAAGCATTACATTTTGGGGAAGGAAACAATCATCCACATAGACCACCGACCCTTGTAGTTCATACAGACACAAGGGAAGTTGCAAAATGATTACCATCATAAATGGTCCACATACCTACAACAGTTCCATTTGAATATCAAGCATAAGAAGGGAAGCACCAATAATGTTGTAGACTACCTCAACTGACCATAGATCATGGTGTTAACCATCGTTCTCAACTCTTGTGGGAACAAGACTTCTGATTGGCCACTTCTCTACAAAAGCGACCAAGAATTCTGCAACACATACTAGACGCTCTTGGAGGGTCAACAAATTCTAGATTTTCACCTCTGGGATGCACTGTTATGCCACCTGGGAGACCTTTGTGTTCCTTCAAGCGAGCGTGCCAATATGATTTGGGAAGTGCACTACAATCGGGTTGGTGGGAATTCGGGGTCGAGAAAATAGTGGAAGTACTATAGAAATATTTATGTTGGCAAAATCTTCGATAGGATGTCAAGAAGTACATTAGATCCTGCACTGCCTACACCTTTGCCAAACCGATCATCAAGAAGCAAGGCCTCTATACTCTGCTGCCTACCCGTAGTAGACCTTGGGAATCCATCTCCATGGATTACATGTCGGGCCTTCGTTCTATTAAGTATGGAAACGACTGTGTTTTTGTGGTCATCGAAAAATTCTTGAAGATGGCCATTATGGTGGTCTGTAAGAAGAATGTCACAACAGAAGCCATTGCTAAACTCTTCTTTGAATGAGTGTGGGTACACTTTGGGATCCCACAGTCTATAATCTTAGATTAGGACAACAGGTTCCTCAATACATTTTGGTCCAGTCTCTAATTGATGATGGACACCAAGCTTAATAAGTCCACAACTTTCCATCCCCAAACTGATGGCCAGACAAAGGTCGTCAACATGATGATCATACACATTCTGCACATGTACAACTCAAAGCATCCACGCACATGGGATGGGAGCCTCCCCTATGTCCAACACAACTATAACCGGGCTCTCCACAACTTGACTGGCCACATCCCCTTTTTGGTGGGCTTGGGATTCCAACCACTATGTCCCATTGATGTGTCCATACCATTTGCAACTACTCAGGCAGATTTGGCTCATGTCCAATCTGACGCCGATAAGGCAAACAACTTCATTGAGCACATTCAACACATTTTCCAATAGGTCCATGACATATTGGACAGAGCCAATGCTAAGTACAAGTAGCGACATGATCGACATCGGGTGCCACACAAGTTTTAGGTGGGCAACAAAGTTTGGCTACATTTGTAGAAGGAGCGCCTCGCTGGGCCCCACTACAAGCTTCGCCTGCTCCGATATGGGTCATATACCATTACCAAGGTAGTAGGGGAAAATACCTTTGAGCTCAATATTCCACCATTCCTTTGTTTTCACCCAGTGTTCAATGTGGACTGCCTTCGGCCCTACTTTCCACCATTGTTGGACACATCCAACATTACAGAACAAATCACACCAATAGAGTTAAACCCATACTGCATGGAACAAGCCACAACTGATTGGATAATGGACACACAGATCAAGGACTCCCGATAGCAAATGATCCAACTATATCGAGTTGTCAAAGTAGGTCAACTCCTTCACCAGGGACCAAGTTCAACAATAGTTTCCTCATCTCATGGAGGAACTCAATGCAATGGGGACCATTGTTTCCTAAGGGGGGAGAAATGATCCAGGTGGATATTGGTGGCCACCCGCCTATTCCATTTGGACCACCACCATTGTTTCTTTCATTTTTCAGTTTCCTTAATTGTAGCACAGTTTACTATTTTTGGCAGTTTTTAGGTCCTAAACTTCCAGAGCCATTTTGAGGCCCTAAACGATGTTTTTTTTGTTGGAAAATCACTGGTGGCATATATGAGTTTGTAATTCAATATTCACTATTTGTAGTTTTAGTACTCAGATATATCTTTCTAACGAGGTATCGTGTGCATCAAACGAAGATCGTATGCCAAAGTTACAACCCCGGGAAGTTGATGTACCAATTTACCCCAACGGGGCCCATAGTTTGGTGTTTCATCTCCTAGGGTTAGGTTTTTGGATGTTTTGGATTTTCCATTATTTCTCAATAATAAATAGGCCTTTAAGCCTCATTGTAACACAATTCAGAGGCATATAGCCGCCACATCTCTTCTCAGAGATAAACTACCATCGCCCAAGCTAGTTTATTTCCATTCTGTATGTAAGCATATTTCAGTTCTTTGATATCAATGAAATGAAGTTTTATTTCTACTGCATCTCTGTGTTTATGGTTATATATGTAATTTGTTGCGTTCCTGTTCAAATTTGGATCACCTCATCAAGAGGTTTTTAATGATATAATGAACACTGCATTCCAAGTTTGTATTAGACATCATGCCAAAAATATGAAAAAAAATGCATTTTAATGTTCAAAGATTTTCTATTTTCTATTCTATTCAAAATATATGCAAATTTGTTGAGAATTAAAAAAATTGTATTGTGTGAAAGTTATATTTCTCATAGCCCATGGGGCATAGAATATACAGTGATGGGGTGTACTGTTAAGGCACTCTTTAATGTGTAGGTCACCAATTTGAAACTTCATGGGAAAAAATCCAACCATGTTAAGGGTTGGTGTGGCCCAGGTCAGGTGCGATCCCCAGGTGATTTTGACAGCTTAGATGCCCTTTGTTTGTCGTTTCTCAAGACAAAGGTTAAAAGTACACTAATCTCATGACTCACATATCTTAGCCAACAAAAAAAATGTTATATTCCTCATGAAGATATTTCCAATGGTATAAACAACATCCAAATTAGAGTTTATGGGGAAATGTTACATGGAAAATATATTAATATTTTAAAATAGTTTTTAGAAAGGATTACTTTATGAAGGGATCCTAAGGTTATGAGAAAAATCAAAAGGGAGTGGATTTTGATCTCTTTATCATAACTAGAAGTTCATACCATCTCTATTTGTGAGTTATACACCACTTTATCTCTTGATCTCTTGATGTTGGTGTGACGTTATTCTAATGCTTTCTTTCAATGTTTTTTAAGCACAAGTTGTACATCTAGGTCATTGACTATAGTAAAATGATTGGTACATATCTCCCTTGGCCTCTTGTGATTTGAGCTTATTATGAGTGTAGTTTTGAGACTCTTAGCTCAATATATTTGTATCTCCTCAAATCTACTCTCTTCATTATGTAGAAATGAATTAAAATCCTTCAACTGCACATCGCTTGCATAATTATTGGGGGACCACTTGATGAATTGTAACACTATATAATTATGTAAGTAGAACTTAGTAAAAAAACAAATTCTACCTCTTAGAGGTGTTGTTAAGTAAGTTTTACAAATTAATTTTTGGGACCCAAACATCGATAGTCAAGTGGGAGATGATTCTATGGAGTAACTAATTATACCTTTATTCTCTAAGGTATAAAGGATACACCCTAGTGGGTAGTTTTCAATCCAATATATCAACTAGTAATCTACAAATTTCTCATTTAAACCCTTTGACTACCTAACTATTATAGCCTTCTCTTTTATTTCTTCTTTTTGTATACGTAACAATTTCTATAAACCATGCTTATTTTCCCTAAGCTACCTAATAGTGTCTAGCCCATGGAGCCTAAGGTTACGTAAAAAGAGAATGGAGTGGATTTTTATCTCTTTAGCATAAATAGAATTTCATACCATCTCTATTTGTGAGCAATACACCACTTTATCTCTTAATGTCTTGATGCTGGTGTGACCGTATTCCAATGCTTCCTTTCAATGTTTTTCTAGCACATGTTGTACATATAGGTCATTGACTATAGTAAAATGATTTTTCCATATCTCCCTTGGCCTCTTGTGATTTGACATTATTATTAATGTAGTTTTGAGACTCTTTTCTCAATATATTTGCATCTCTTAAAATCTCCTCTCTTCATTATGTAGAAATGGATTAAAATCCATCAACTACACATCCCTTGCATAATTATTGGGGGACCACTGTATGAATTGTAACACTATATAATTATGTAAGTAGAACTTAGTAACAAAACAAATTCTACCTCTTAGGGATGTTGTTAAGTAATTTTTACAAATTTTGTTTTGGGACCCCAACATCAATAGGCAAGTGGGAGATGATTCTATGGAGCAACTAATTATACCTTTACTTTATAAGGTATAAGAAATACACCTTAGTACTAATTATACCTTTACTTTATAAGGTATAAGAAATACACCTTAGTACGTGGTTTACAAGCCAATATATCAACTAATAATCGACAAATTTCTCATTCAAATCCTTTGATTACCTAATCATTATAGTCTTCTCTTTTATTTCTTCTTTCTGTTTATGTAACAATTTATATAAACTATGCTTATTTTCCCTAAGCTACCTAATAGTTCTAATTCCATGGCTAATGAATTTGCATATTTTTATTTTAATGAGGAGATCACCTAATTATGTTTCTCAATTGTAATGACTCCTTTTCCATTATACTCCACAATGGTTGTCCACTTAGTAGCCTTTGTTGTTGCTATATGGACATGACTAATCAATTCCTCCATTTTCTTGATTGCAATAGTGGAAATTGTAGTCCTTATGGGCTCTTGATGTTATGGAATGGTCTTTTTCATCCTCCACAACAACTATGATTATAACCTAGTAGGGGTGGATACCTTTGCAGTGGAACTTAAGTCTTCTTCCACTTCAATTAAGAACAAGTGTATCAAACTCGATGATTTCTTAGGATATACCTACTCTAGAAACTCATTAATTTGGATATGGGATTATTAAATAGATAAAGAGAAGGGTCCATCCTCATTAATATGTAACATTTCATCCCTAAGAGCCTCCACATGTTGCATTTTTTAGTGTTTTTATTTGCTAGTTTTCCATTAATTTTGGCTTCTTGACTTTGAGGACTCCTCAACAAATGTGTATGATGCATTTTTTCCATAGGATATTTTATAGCCTTCTCACTTTGTGACATTTCAACATATTCCATTTGCAATCTATTCCCATGCCAACCATGGTGTTTTTATAGTAGGGCATTGTTCACTAGGGAATATTACAAGGATACAAATTTATCACAAAGTGTAGAAACCTTGTGACAAATATTATTAGTTCCTAATGTGAATACTATAAAATTTTTGGGTATATTTTTGTGAAAATTTTCAAATTTATATTGATTTTTTTTAGTATCTATAAAATATTGATAATTTTTAAGGAAAAATAATTAATCCTTTAAAATTTAGGTCAATCATTTTAGGAAAAACTGAAATTGGATTTTTTTTTTGGAAAAACATATGGAAAATCAGCTCATCTACTAAATCTATGCCCTAAAATTTTCAATTTTCATCACCAATAGTTTGATCAATCCATGGCTAGGAGGAGTACAAATTTCACTATTCTAGATTTTTCCAAACATCCATTTTATAGTTTGGATTAAGAAAGAGGGAATGGTGATGAGTTAATTATGTCACAAATTCACTAACAATTGGAAATGGTAGCTAAGTGACAGGTTGTGCTTACCATTGCATGTGATATGCCTCATGATGTGTAACTCTACGTCATCCTATCATGTTGGAAACATAGTTCAACTGACTCCTTGACATGTAGCTTCCACCAATTATCCAATGTGCAAGAATTCCATCTTGGCTTCATGGTCCCTTGACATTCTATTTTGAAACGATTGTTCTCCTATCATCAACCATGCAATTTAGGAGACAAACTCCTTAATGGCCTCCACATCAGTTCCTCTAACCATAGAGATATTTCCCCTTAAGTTTTGGAAAAATTCCAAGGCTATAGTATTAATCTAAACTTGAACAAAGAAGGACAACCACTTAATGTTTTGAAATATGTATACAAGTACTAAGTTTCTTTTGAGTAATTCAATATATGGAGGCTCCCTTTTGTTTAATATGCCACCCATGACTATGTTGAATTTGAAATTTTGTATATACAACTTGAAAGAAAAATTTTGAACTTCTTCCACCCCTTAAATATTTTGTGGCCGTGACATCTTTGGAATGGTAACAATGAGTCATCAATGATGAAATATCTAGTTTTAAAAATTGCCCTACAACCCTAAACCAGAATTTTGACATGGAATTTTGTCTAAATAAGTCATTTTTTAATTTTCCCTAAAAAATATGAACTTCTTCCACGAGTACTTAAAAACTCTACGGCCTTGACATATTTGTAATGGTAACAATGAGCTCTTAATGATGAAATGTATAACTTTTAAACTTTCACTATAATAATAAGCCACATTTTAAACCTAAAACTTGACCAAACAGGTCACTTTTTTCACTTGAACAATTGATCAAATAAGGACTTATATTAATATTTTCAACTTGAATTCATAGTTGTAAATTAATAATTTAGGCCAAAAATATGGAGGGAAGCTAGGCCGTAAACAAGGAGGAAACCAAGGTAATAAAAGATGAGGAAATTTAGGTTCAAATATATGAGTAAAACTGGGTGTAAAAGGAGGTTAATATGGCCAAACTAAATAGGTGGGAAAATAGGTTGAAATATGGGTGGCTATGTAGGTTGAAAATGTGGCAGTTAAACTAGTAAAAAAATGTAGCATAATTTTTATTATTGTGTTTCAAATTAGTGTTGAAAATCCACCAAGAAATATTGGGTGAAATTGTTATTTAATAAAAAAAAGTTCCTTGGTTCTAAGCCCTAGTTAGGATTGATACTAATCATAAGTCAAATTCTAATCCTAACCTTAGATCCTAACCCTAAGCTTAGGTATTGGTCTTGAATTCAACTAAATTAGGGAATGCCTTAATGAAAAGCACATGTACTAAGCTCTTGTTCTTGGTTTTGGTCCTAAGATAAAGTAAAGTTGAGGTTCTAATCTCTAACCAAATAGATAAGGATGAAATTCATGATTTATGAAGTTAATGAATGAGAAAATTTCATGTAGATAATAATATGATTAACTTGCATATAAACAAAATTTGCTCAAACCAAATTATTCAAATCAACAAAATATTAAATAAAATGTTTAATGGATCTTCATTTCCACTCAAAAAATTTGATGTTATATTTTTTGTCTTTCCACACCCATTTACATTGAACTCTTCTCTACTCTCCTAAAAGTTCATGTAGTAATTATCTCATTAGCTGCCTTTGGTCAAAAGTTTTAACCTTATGGTTATGATTAAGAAGTGATAGAGTAGATGATATTAAAATCCTAGACAAACACCAATCTCTACCACACCTCTACAAAGTCTAATCTACACCAAAGAAATATCTCCATAATATTCTTCTATGGTGTTGTTAATAGTAGTGACATTCATATTGTTCTTGCATTTGATATTATATTTTAATGTGCCATACCCTTCACAAGAACACCAATAAGATTGAGAAAAAATGTAAATTAGTTAATAATTCACTATTGATCAGGATTATATTATTGGGAATATGTAGACAAAACTAATGAGTATTGTGGAATTTTATGCAATCTAGGCATGATGTTCTCAAACTCACAAACTTATTTATTCAACAACATATGGTTTAGTGGTTTGATAAATGCCACTAATTTATAAACTAATATATCCTACATGACATTCATATAGAGTCAAATACATGATTAGAATATGATTACATTCATAGAGATGGTCAAATACAACTCAGTTTCAATTTACACTAATATAAACTCACAATTATAGACAACATTTAGAAAAACCATATACACAATTTTATCGACAAAGTTACCCTTCATTTATAAAATATAATAAAATCCATAATTTACAAAGTACAATCACTCTTAATAATTCTAGAATATCTTCTTTCTATTGGGAAATCAGGAGATTTGTATATTATAGATTATTTTCCTTTACTTTATAATTAATTTTTCTGTATGTTGGCATTTTATTACTTTATTAGATCTTGTTCATCAAGAAATTACCAAAACAATAAAGATCACAACAAGACAGAGTACAAATGTTATAAGCTCCAAGCAAAAAACCCCTCCAAGGGGAAAGCCCATAAAAATGTTTCTCTTCTTATATATAATATGTTTTCAAAGAGACTTCCAAGACCCAAATACCAAATACAACAACCCTACAAAGCACCAAGTCAGCCCCTAGCAAGCTCTTCTCTAAGGCAACTTCCAAACTTTGACCTATTGCAACTTCATCCCATAATTTCGGCCTTGCAACGACCCCTCAAAATTTTAGCCCTACAATTTTGGCCTCCTAAAATTGTAGATGCATAGAAACGCTAACTTCACATGTGTGAATAAGAAAGAGAGAAATTTAGCCCAAGAAACTTTTATTCTTACTTGATTCCTTTGTCCTTCTAGCTCTTCTTATTCTTTGCAACTGCATATCAAATTTGTGATGAGTAACTGATCCAAATGAGGTTGAGCTGCTTGTATTTATAGCATTTTTGAGGGGTTTAATAATCCTCCCTTAGGCCAACTTGATCTGCTCTCGGGATGACTTGGTCTTGGGATACAAAATGGCTTCTTCTTGATAAAATAAATATCTTTCTTTATTATAGTTTGTCCAAATGGGACTATGCCACATGACCAATATTATTCTTTATCCTAGAAAGACCTAGAAAACCTAAAATCACGAAGAACATGCTTTTTACTTAAACTTGAGTATGAAACCCATACTCTGAAATAAAATATAATTCCTTTTTATTTCTTTATAAAGAATATACAATGTCATGATTACAATTAGGTCATTATGGAGACCGAACCTAGTTATAATTTTCAACACTCCCTCTTAACTAGAGAGCTATTCATAATCCCATTACATGGTACAAGGAATCTCAATATTGAAGCATTCTCATAAGAAGATTCAAGTTGATATGACATCTTTTTCAAGCATCTTTATCATGACCAACATTGTCCTTGAAGGCCTTAACTATAATAGCTCAGCCTTATTCGAGAGCATCATGCTAGGAGGCTTTACGTGAGCTACCACACTACCTCTAAGTCACATACCCCATCTGAATATTCACCGGGTATGTCCTTTTAAGACTATTCTTATCTTGGATTTCCAATCCTGGATCCTCAAATAATATCAATCCTCTTCGACTACTCTTATCTTGGATTCCCTACCTCATCCTCAAAGAGTATCGATCAACAAATTATTTTTCTTGGATTTGCTAATCCATAAGAAGTTCCCATATTAGATTCTTATCCAATCCTATAGACCCCATTATTTCTTTTTGGCCTTCAATAAGACTTATGTTTGTTAGTCTTAGTTTAGTGCCTGGCCCATAAAGACAAGAACTATCCAATATCACTCCCTCTCAATTAGGTAAGAGATATCTATCAAACCAAGCTTGCCTCTTAAATAATCAAGCTTCTTATTTGGTAATGATTTAGTCAGTATATCTACTACCTGTTAATAAGTAGGTATATAATGCATCTCTACGACCCCATCTCATACTAGGCTTAGTGGTAGTTGTTGTTTATATACTTTGTCCTTGCATGAAACATTGGGTCTTCTGTCAATCTTATACAACTTTCATTGTCACATTGTATATGTGTAGGGATAATTGGTATTCAAACAAATATGATAATAACTTCCTAATCCAAACAACTTCCTGACAAAATTCACTTGCAACAACATACTCTACTTCAAAACTACGCAAAGCATATATATGTTGCTTTCTGCTAATCCATGAGACCATTAAATACCCTAGGCTAAAGCATCCACTTGTTATGATTCTTCCATATATCTCACTGCCACCCCAATTTGAATCTATATATCTCATGAGTTGGATTTCATTACGAGTATACGAGAGGCAGTGATGTATGGTTCCATGCAAATATCTAAGAATATGCTTGGTTGAAATACAATGATCATGTTTTGGTTCCATCTAAAACTGATTGAGGACATTCACTGCAAAAAGAAGTCGGTATTGTATTTACTAGATACATCGAGGACCCAATCAACTATCTTTAGTAAGTAGGATCCACTAGACTAGAATCCAAACTCCGCAATTTTTTTAAATTGGTAATCATAGGAGTCATCATAGGCTTGAAGAATCTTGATTACGTATTCACCTTGAAAAATATATATCTCACTTGGCTTCTACCAAAATTCTAGTGCCAAGTAATAATACATAATCATAAGATTCTTCATATCAAACTTGGTTGCTAACTACTTCTTGCATTCTTGAATTCGACGCTCTACTTCTGTGTCAAGTAGATCATCCACATAAAACTATGATAGCTGGACCTTGGACCACCTTGATGTATAGGTTAGGATCTAGGTGCTTTTTTAAGCCATATAGAGCTTTCTTCAACCTATAGACGTGAGTCTCCGAATTATTTATTTCAAATACTTGAGGTTTATCAAAGTAAACCACCTCATCAATGGTCCCATTCAGGAAAGATGTCTTGATATCCATTTAATGGACGTTCCATCCCATAGTAGCAACCAACAAAACAAGTAACTATGGGAGAAAATGTTTCCTCATAATCAATTCCTTCTTTCTGTGAGAAGCCTCTTGCTACAAATCTTTCTTTGTATTTATCAAGTCTCCCATCTACAACGTGCTTTATCTTGTAAATCCATTTTGAAGTGACTATATATCTGTCACTTGGCATAGGGACAATCTCCTAGACATCATTCTTCATTATGGACTGGTATTATTTCTACATAACATTCCTCCACTCTTGATGTTTAATTAAATCTTTATAGGAGGAAGGTTTCACTTCAATAAGCTTTGTCATATATGCAACATACCCAAAACAATTCTTCAGTCTTTTACTTTCCTTGAAAGTACCCGATGTTGCATGTCCTTCTATATTGTAGAGTAGTTCTTAACCAAGCAATCTCTTTCTATTTTCAAGAACAATCACTTGTTGTACATGCTCACTAATACCTTCAACATCTTCTTGAGTAGATATTTGATCTTGACCATCATTGTCCCTTGAGATATCCTCAAAGATAGATATATCTTCTTCATCAAATTCAACTGGAACATACTTTGATTTCTTGTAAACTATACTTTCATCAAAGATGACATCCCTGCTTACTTCAATTTGACGATCCTCCTTAATATATATTTTGTATGCCTTAGATGAAGCATTATACCTAAAAAATATGCCTTTTATACTGGTAGGATCTAACTTCTTTCTCTTGTCCTTTGGTATATGCATATACATAAGACACCCAAATATTCGAATATGATCCACACATGGATTCTTTCCTGTAAATGCTTCTTCCAGCATCACGTTGCTTAGAATATTGTGAGGAATTTGGTTTTGCAAGTAAACAACTGCCATGCATGTATGTCCCCTTAGGAATTGTACGATATCTTGATCATGTAGGATGTACCTAACACAATATTCAATAGTTTTGTTCTTCCTTTCAACCATGCCATTTTGTTAAGGATTATAAGGAACTACAAGCTCCCTCTTGATCCCTGCTTCCTTGTAGAAAGACATCTATCCTTTGGAGGTGTATTCTACACCATTTTTTGACCTCAAAGTTTTGATCTTTCTCTTGGTTAGGTGCTTCACTTCATTCTTGAACTCCTGAAACTTTTCTAATACCTCATCCTTGTCCTTAAGGAGGTATAACTAGGTCTTCCTTGAGAAATCATCAATGAAGGTTACATAATGCCGATGCCCACCAAGAGACTTAACCATTTGAATTCATGGATTGCATTGACCATTTGAATTATAGAGGGGAAAATATTATAATGAAGGTGTCCATACCTTCTATGCCATAATTAGAAATGACTCATATCCAAGTGGACTAGGGCATGAGATAGAGGTGTAAGAAGTATATATAATGTCCCCTCATGAATCCCAATCACCCTAGCATCATCAATACTAGAGCCCTTACCCAAAACCAAAACCTTGCCATAAAAAAAATCAACTCTATCACCCTTATCTTCTAGACAAGAAATAGAAAGTAAGTTTTTCTTCAAACTTGGAACATATAAAATATTGTTGAGGTGAATGCTTCCACAAAACTAGAGCTCCAACGAAGTAGATCCAATTCCTTTAACTGGATATCTCTTCTTATCTCCAATTTTTATCGAGTGAGAGGAGTTTACTTTATATATGGTTTGAATTCGATTTCTTTCTCCCGCCATATGTCTCTAGGCACAATTGTCAATTACCCATACATTCTTTTCCTTGAAAGTGCCAGATAAAGTGAAGAACAAACTTCCATTTATTACATTCTTTTCTAGATTGGAGATGATATTCAATATGAAATCCTTGATGGATGCAAGAACCTTGAAACCTTTCATCAAAACCCTTGCCATAGTGCCAACTAGGATGTGATCTTTAGTATCCTCCTTACACCTTAGGTCTGATACCAAGTTGGCAAATCAAGAGACTTGTGTATTATATATGATTTCACTTTACTTGATAATTATTTGTGATATGTGTGGGAATTTTATTACTTTATTAGATATTTTTCATTAAGAAATTACCAAAACAATGAAGACCACAATAAGACAAAGTACACAAGATATAAGCTCCAAGCTAGGGAAAAACCCCTCCAATGGGAAAATCTATAAAAATTCTTCTCTTCGTATATAGAATCTGCTTAGAAAGAGACTTCCAAGATCCAAAGGCAAAATCCAACAACCCTACCAAGCAACAAGAACCCAACAAGATATTCTCTAAGGAAGATTCCAAACTTTAACCTACTGCAACTGCATCCCAAAATTTCATCCCTGCAACTACTCCTCATAATTTCTGCCTTGCAATTTCAACCTCCTCCAACTGTGGCTGCATAGAAACCCTAAGTTCACACATGTGAACAGAAAGAGAGAGAGATTTAACCCAAGAAAATTTGATTCTTCCCTGCTTCCTTCGTCCTTCTAGCTCTTCTTCTCCTTCGCAACTGCATATTGAACTTGTGATGAGAGAGTGATCCAAATGAGATCGAGATCCTTGTATTTATAGCCTTCTTGAGGGGTCAAATAACCCTCCCTTATGCCTACTTGATTTTCTCTTGGGACAACTTGGCTTGGGATACAAAATGGATTTTTCTTGATAAAAAATAATATATATATATTTCTTTATTACACTGGGTCCAAATGGGACTATGACACATGACCAATATTATTCTTTATCCTAAAAAGACATACAAAACGTAAAAGTACGACAAACATTATTTTGACTGAAACTTGAGTATGGAATCCATACTCCAAAATAAAATATAATTTATTTTTTTGTCTTTATATAGAATATACAATGTCATGATTACAATTAGGTCATTATGGAGACCAAACCTAGTTACAATTTTCAACACTCTCTCTTAACTAGGGAGGTATTCATAATCCCATTACATTGTACATGGAATCTCAATCTTGAAGCATTCATATAAGAAGATCCAGATTGATAATCCATCTATTTCAAACATATTTATCATAACCAACACCATCCTTGAAGGCCTTAACTAGACAAGCTCGTCCTTATTTGAGAGCATTATGCTAGGAGGCTTTACATGAGCTACCACACTACCTCTAAGGCACATATCCCATCCAGATGTTCACTGAGTATGTCCTTTTAGGACTATTCTTATCTTTCATTTCCAATCCTGAATCCTTAAATAATATCGGTCCTCTTGGACTACTCTTATGTTGGATTCCCTACCTCATCCTCAAAGAGTATTGATCAACAACTTATTTTTCCTAGATTCTCTAATCCATAAGAAGTTCCAATCTTAGATTTTTATCCAATCCTCCAGACTCCATTCTTTATTTATAGTCGTCATTAAGACTTACAACTATTAGTCCTAGTCTAGTTCCTGGCCTATAAAGACAAGAACTATCCAATATCACTCCCTCTCAATTAGGGACGAGATATCTACCAAACTAAGTGATCCGGATTTAAACAGGAACGCAACAAATTACAGAGATAACCATATACACAAAGATGCAGCGGAAATAATACTTCATTTCATTAATGGAAAAATACTGAAATATGCTTACAACAAGAAATGGAAATAAACCAGCTAGGGCGATGGTAGCTTATCTCTGAGAAGAGATGTGATGGCTACATGCCTCTGAACTGTGTTACAATGAGGCTCGAAGGCCTATTTATTGTTGAGAAACAATGGAAAACCCTTAACATTCCAAAACCTAACCCTAGGAGATGAAACGCCAAACTGTGGGCCCCGTTTGGGGGTAAATTGGTACATCAACTTCCCGGGGTCGTAACTTTGGCATATGATCTCCGTTTGACGCATACAATAGCTCATTAGAAAGATCTATCCGAGCACTATCATTGTTGGAACGGGCAACATTGGACCCATGTTGCCCCTGGATTCCCCAAAAAACGTCGTTTAGGGCCTCAAAACGGCTCCGGAAGTTCAGGACCCGAAAAACTGCTAAAAATAGTAAGTTGTGCTACAATTAAGGAAACTGAAAATGCTGAGAAAGACAATGGTGGGGGTCCAGGTGGACTTGGCAGGTGGCCACCAATATCCACCTGGATCATTCCTCCCCCCTTAGGAAGCAATGGTCCCCATTGCGTTGAGCTCCTCCATGAGATGAGGAAACTTCTGCTGAACTTGTTCCCTGGTGAGCCACTTGCCCTGCTGAAGGAGTTGGCCTGCTTTGACAACTCGATACAGTTGGATATTCTGTTGGCGAGTGTTCTTGATCTGTGTGTCCATGATCCGATCAGTTGCAGCTTGTTCCATGCAATCTGGATTTAATTCTGTGGGTTTGAGCTGTTCTGCAATGTCGGATGTGTCTAGCAATGGTGGAAAGTATGGCCGAAGGCGGTCCACATTGAACACTGGGTGCAGGCCAAGGAATGGGGGAATGCTGAGCTCAAATGCATTGTCTCCCATAGCCTTAGTAATGGTGTAAGGACCATATCGGAGTGGTCTCAATTTCCGATAGGCTCCAGTAAGGCGTTCCTTTTGCAAATGCAACCAGACTTTGTCGCCCACCTGAAACTTGTGTGGCACCCGGTGTTGATCATGTCGCTGCTTGTACTTGGCATTTGATTTCTCAAGAATGTCATGGACCTGCTGGCGAATATGTTGGATGCGCTCAATGAAGCTGGTGGCCTTATCTGTTTCGGACTGGACATGAGCTGAATTCATGTGAGTAGCTGCAAGTGGCATGGCCACATCAATGGGGCATAGTGGCTGGAATCCCAAACCCACCTGAAAAGGGCTATGGCCAGTGGAGCTGTGAAGAGCTCGGTTGTAGCTGTGCTGAACATAGGGGAGGCTCTCGTCCCATGTGCGTGGATGCTTTGAGTTATACATGCGCAGAATGTGCACAATCATCCTATTGACAACCTCTGTCTGGCCATCAGTTTGAGGATGGAAGGCTGTGGACTTCGTGAGTTTGGTGTCCAGCATTGACCAGAGACTGGACCAAAATGTGCTGAGAAACCGACTGTCCCGATCTGAGATGATAGACTGTGGGATCCCAAAGTGCACCCACACTCGTTCAAAGAAGAGTTTAGCAGTGGCTTCTGCTGTGATATTCTTCTTGCAGGCCATCATAATGGCCATCTTTGAGAACCTGTCGACGACCACAAAAACACAGTCATTTCCATGCTTAGTGGAAGGAAGGCCTGACATGTAATCCATGGAGATGGATTCCCAAGGTCGACTAGGGGTAGGCAACGGGGTATAGAGGCCGTGCTTCTTAATGGTCGGTTTGGCAATGGCACAGGCAGTACATGATCGGATGTACTTCCCAACATCCTGTCGAAGATTCGGCCAATAGAAATAATTTTGCAGTACTGCCACTGTTTTCTCGACCCCGAAATGCCCAGCAGCCCGACTGTAGTGTGCTTCCCAAATCATCTTGGCACGCTCGCTTGAAGGAACACAAAGGTGACCGAGGTGGCATAATAGGGCATCCTGGAGGTGAAAATCTGCAACATGCCGACCCTCCAAGAGTGTCTGGTATGTGTGGCCGAATTCTGGGTCGCTTTTGTAGAGAAGTGGCCAATCAGAAGTCTCGTGCCCACAAGAGTTGAGCACGGTGGTTAGCGCCATGATCGGTGGTCGACTGAGGCAATCTGCAACATTATTGGTGCTGCCCTTTTTATACTTGATATTCAAGTGAAACTGTTGCAGGTATGTAGACCACTTCTGATGGCGATCATTCTGCAATTTCCCTTGGGTCTGTATGAACTGCAGAGGTCGGTGGTCTGTGTGGATGACCGTTTCCTTCCCCAAAATGTAATGCTTCCATTGTCGGCAGGCCTGTACAATGGAATACATCTCTTTATCATAAGTGGGGTACTTCCGGACTGTGTCTGAAAGTGTTTCACTGTGATATGCCACTGGATGTCCATGTTGAGTAAGGACTGCCCCAATAGCATAGTCAGAGGCATCTGTCTCGACCTCAAATGGTTGTTGTAAATCTGGTAACGCGAGCACTGGTGCCGTGCAGAGGCGATCCTTCAACTCCCTGAATGCCTTCTGTTGAGATTCAGACCAAAAGAATTTTGCTTTCGCCCCGCCCTTGGTGACTTGACTCAAGGGCCAAGAAATATGAGAAAACCCCAACACAAACCTGCGGTAGAAGTTGGCAAGACCTAGAAAGCTGCGGAGCTCTGTTAGAGTGGTTGGAGAGGGCCAATCCCGAATGACTTGGATCTTGGCTGGATCGACATGCACCCCCTGTTCATCAATGATGTATCCCAGATACTGAACCTGGTCATGCCAAAAGTGCATTTCTCCAAATTGGCACATAGCTTGTGTTGCCGCAGTGTTTGGAGAACCTGTCGGATGTGGTGGAGGTGCTCTTCCCAACTCTGGCTGAAGATCAGAATGTCATCCAAGTATACTACTACAAAGGAGTTGGTGAATGGCCGCAAGATGTCATCCATTAGCCTCATAAAGGTTGCAGGAGCATTCGTCAATCCGAAAGGCATGACCAACCATTCGAAGAGGCCCTCCTTGGATTTGAAGGCAGTCTTCCACACATCGGAGGGTTCGATTGGTACCTGGTGATATCCTGACTTCAGATCGATCTTGCTGAAATATTTCGCCCCCTTTAGTTGGTCTAGGAGGTCATCAATCCGCGGGATCGGGTACCTATTACGGACAGTGATCTTGTTCAGCGCCCGATAGTCAATACAGAGTCTCCACGTCCCATCCTTCTTCTGTACCAACACGATCGGGCTCCCACAGGGCGATGAACTCGGACGGATGTGACCTTTCTGCAGGAGCTCCTGAATCTGCCTCTTGATTTCATTGTTCTCCAGAACGGAGCGCCGATAAATTGGTCCATTGGGTAGCGGCGCACCTGGGGTCAGATCGATGGAGTGCTTGACTTGACAGTGCAGAGGAACCCCTGCCGGGGAGGTGAAGATGTCTCGTACTCCTCCACAATCTTGTCCATCTGTAGTTGTCGTGCAGAGGGACCCCGTTTGGAGGCCGCGGCCACTGTCTTCTTCTTTCCTTGAGGGCGTATCATCAGGAAAACAAATTTCCTGGTGGTGCTACCTCTGGTATCCTGAACAACTTATTTCCCAATGTAATAATAACAGCACGGGGCCTTGATTCATACACAGCATGTCGCTTCCACAAGTATGGTTGTCCTAGTAATACATCACAAACTTCAAGGGGAGCAATGTCACACAATACCTCATCCGTGAAGGGCTTGATGTTGTATGGAAGGCGACACTGCTGGCTCACGCGAAGATCTCGTCCTTGGTGAAGCCACCCAATGGTGTATGGTTGTGGATGTGCTGTGGTCGGTAAGCCCAACCGCTTCACGACCTCTGCCGAAATGAGGTTCTTTTGACTCCCGCTATCAACAATGAACTGTATCGGGGAGCCCTTTACCCACATCTGGGAGTGGAAGAGACGCTCCTCCTCCTCTGGATCTTCGGGTTCATTTTTCTGGATCTTTGCGGTAGCAACAGTGGCGCTGGGATCCGCATCAATGATCTGCTTCCCTTTTTCATACCCCTTATCGGGTTCTGACTCAGAGTCGGAACATGCATCTGATTCTGAAACCTTTAGCTCAGCCACCAGTGACTGCTTGGCCCGACACTCACTTGTGTTGTGAGTGGAGCTCTTATGGAACTCGCACCATTTTCCAGTGTCCTTTCTCGGCTTCGCGGCGCTGTTCTTTGCTTGCAGCTTCGGCTGGTTGTCTTGGGCTGTCCCGCCTTGGCTTTGTCCTTTGTTCTGTGGTTTAGGGGCACCTTTCCCCTGCTTTGGATTCGCAGATCCAAAGTCTCGCTTCTTTTGTTTAAACTTCTGCTCGACCTTGACGGCATATCGGTATGCTGCGCCGAGCGAGGGGATGTTTAGGAATTGTATTTCTTCCTGGATGTACTTGTGCAGGCAGCCACGGTATTTGAGTATCAAATGTTGCTCCGAATCCTTGATACCCAACTTTGTGCGAAGGGTATGGAAAAGATTGGTGAACTCCGGCACGTCTTGGTCCCTTCCCTGCCGCAGCGTGGTCCACTTTATGTATTCATCCTCATAGCTTCCGACAGGGTAGTACTGCTCCTTGATGGCATCCCGGAACGAATCCCAGGTGGGTGCGGCTGAAAATAGTGAGCCAGTACTTTCATCCTTCTGCTCGCAGTAGGTTTCCCACCAGTCCTTGACGTGGGGGGCTGCTTTGAGAAGAGCAAAAACAATCTTTTCCCGACTCGAAAATTCATGAACAGAAAAATAACCCTCTAGCAGATTTAACCATTTATCTACGGCATCTGCGTCTATCTGACCCTCGAATATGGGGATTTCAAAATTAACTTGTACCTTAAAGGGTGTGGCGTTTCCAGAGTAGCTGCTGGAAGCCGATGCGTTGCTTCTGGGTAGCCGCTGAAGGATCTGGGCAAAGCTGTCCATCATCGCGTTCCGTTGTCGCTCGAGGGCTTCTTCGAGCAAGATTTTGATGGGATCTCCTGCCCCCTCGTCTTTCTTCTCGTCCGCCATGGGAGGCCGTCGGGATTTGCGAGGCTGGTCTTGCAAAGGTTCAACCAGTTCAAGCCCTAACTCCTTATATCCCGACCTTGTTGGGGACATGCAAAGAAAAACAGAGAAAAAGCAGACCGCTCTGATACCACTGATCCGGATTTAAACAGGAACGCAACAAATTACAGAGATAACCATATACACAAAGATGCAGCGGAAATAATACTTCATTTCATTAATGGAAAATACTGAAATATGCTTACAACAAGAAATGGAAATAAACCAGCTAGGGCGATGGTAGCTTATCTCTGAGAAGAGATGTGATGGCTACATGCCTCTGAACTGTGTTACAATGAGGCTCGAAGGCCTATTTATTGTTGAGAAACAATGGAAAACCCTTAACATTCCAAAACCTAACCCTAGGAGATGAAACGCCAAACTGTGGGCCCCGTTTGGGGGTAAATTGGTACATCAACTTCCCGGGGTCGTAACTTTGGCATATGATCTCCGTTTGACGCGTACAATAGCTCATTAGAAAGATCTATCCGAGCACTATCATTGTTGGAACGGGCAACATCGGTCCATTCCATGGACCCATGTTGCCCCTGGATTCCCCAAAAAACGTCGTTTAGGGCCTCAAAACGGCTCCGGAAGTTCAGGACCCGAAAAACTGCTAAAAATAGTAAGTTGTGCTACAATTAAGGAAACTGAAAATGCTGAGAAAGACAATGGTGGGGGTCCAGGTGGACTTGGCAGGTGGCCACCAATATCCACCTGGATCATTCCTCCCCCCTTAGGAAGCAATGGTCCCCATTGCGTTGAGCTCCTCCATGAGATGAGGAAACTTCTGCTGAACTTGTTCCCTGGTGAGCCACTTGCCCTGCTGAAGGAGTTGGCCTGCTTTGACAACTCGATACAGTTGGATATTCTGTTGGCGAGTGTTCTTGATCTGTGTGTCCATGATCCGATCAGTTGCAGCTTGTTCCATGCAATCTGGATTTAATTCTGTGGGTTTGAGCTGTTCTGCAATGTCGGATGTGTCTAGCAATGGTGGAAAGTATGGCCGAAGGCGGTCCACATTGAACACTGGGTGCAGGCCAAGGAATGGGGGAATGCTGAGCTCAAATGCATTGTCTCCCATAGCCTTAGTAATGGTGTAAGGACCATATCGGAGTGGTCTCAATTTCCGATAGGCTCCAGTAAGGCGTTCCTTTTGCAAATGCAACCAGACTTTGTCGCCCACCTGAAACTTGTGTGGCACCCGGTGTTGATCATGTCGCTGCTTGTACTTGGCATTTGATTTCTCAAGAATGTCATGGACCTGCTGGCGAATATGTTGGATGCGCTCAATGAAGCTGGTGGCCTTATCTGTTTCGGACTGGACATGAGCTGAATTCATGTGAGTAGCTGCAAGTGGCATGGCCACATCAATGGGGCATAGTGGCTGGAATCCCAAACCCACCTGAAAAGGGCTATGGCCAGTGGAGCTGTGAAGAGCTCGGTTGTAGCTGTGCTGAACATAGGGGAGGCTCTCGTCCCATGTGCGTGGATGCTTTGAGTTATACATGCGCAGAATGTGCACAATCATCCTGTTGACAACCTCTGTCTGGCCATCAGTTTGAGGATGGAAGGCTGTGGACTTCGTGAGTTTGGTGTCCAGCATTGACCAGAGACTGGACCAAAATGTGCTGAGAAACCGACTGTCCCGATCTGAGATGATAGACTGTGGGATCCCAAAGTGCACCCACACTCGTTCAAAGAAGAGTTTAGCAGTGGCTTCTGCTGTGATATTCTTCTTGCAGGCCATCATAATGGCCATCTTTGAGAACCTGTCGACGACCACAAAAACACAGTCATTTCCATGCTTAGTGGAAGGAAGGCCTGACATGTAATCCATGGAGATGGATTCCCAAGGTCGACTAGGGGTAGGCAACGGGGTATAGAGGCCGTGCTTCTTAATGGTCGGTTTGGCAATGGCACAGGCAGTACATGATCGGATGTACTTCCCAACATCCTGTCGAAGATTCGGCCAATAGAAATAATTTTGCAGTACTGCCACTGTTTTCTCGACCCCGAAATGCCCAGCAGCCCGACTGTAGTGTGCTTCCCAAATCATCTTGGCACGCTCGCTTGAAGGAACACAAAGGTGACCGAGGTGGCATAATAGGGCATCCTGGAGGTGAAAATCTGCAACATGCCGACCCTCCAAGAGTGTCTGGTATGTGTGGCCGAATTCTGGGTCGCTTTTGTAGAGAAGTGGCCAATCAGAAGTCTCGTGCCCACAAGAGTTGAGCACGGTGGTTAGCGCCATGATCGGTGGTCGACTGAGGCAATCTGCAACATTATTGGTGCTGCCCTTTTTATACTTGATATTCAAGTGAAACTGTTGCAGGTATGTAGACCACTTCTGATGGCGATCATTCTGCAATTTTCCTTGGGTCTGTATGAACTGCAGAGGTCGGTGGTCTGTGTGGATGACCGTTTCCTTCCCCAAAATGTAATGCTTCCATTGTCGGCAGGCCTGTACAATGGAATACATCTCTTTATCATAAGTGGGGTACTTCCGGACTGTGTCTGAAAGTGTTTCACTGTGATATGCCACTGGATGTCCATGTTGAGTAAGGACTGCCCCAATAGCATAGTCAGAGGCATCTGTCTCGACCTCAAATGGTTGTTGTAAATCTGGTAACGCGAGCACTGGTGCCGTGCAGAGGCGATCCTTCAACTCCCTGAATGCCTTCTGTTGAGATTCAGACCAAAAGAATTTTGCTTTCGCCCCGCCCTTGGTGACTTGACTCAAGGGCCAAGAAATATGAGAAAACCCCAACACAAACCTGCGGTAGAAGTTGGCAAGACCTAGAAAGCTGCGGAGCTCTGTTAGAGTGGTTGGAGAGGGCCAATCCCGAATGACTTGGATCTTGGCTGGATCGACATGCACCCCCTGTTCATCAATGATGTATCCCAGATACTGAACCTGGTCATGCCAAAAGTGCATTTCTCCAAATTGGCACATAGCTTGTGTTGCCGCAGTGTTTGGAGAACCTGTCGGATGTGGTGGAGGTGCTCTTCCCAACTCTGGCTGAAGATCAGAATGTCATCCAAGTATACTACTACAAAGGAGTTGGTGAATGGCCGCAAGATGTCATCCATTAGCCTCATAAAGGTTGCAGGAGCATTCGTCAATCCGAAAGGCATGACCAACCATTCGAAGAGGCCCTCCTTGGATTTGAAGGCAGTCTTCCACACATCGGAGGGTTCGATTGGTACCTGGTGATATCCTGACTTCAGATCGATCTTGCTGAAATATTTCGCCCCCTTTAGTTGGTCTAGGAGGTCATCAATCCGCGGGATCGGGTACCTATTACGGACAGTGATCTTGTTCAGCGCCCGATAGTCAATACAGAGTCTCCACGTCCCATCCTTCTTCTGTACCAACACGATCGGGCTCCCACAGGGCGATGAACTCGGACGGATGTGACCTTTCTGCAGGAGCTCCTGAATCTGCCTCTTGATTTCATTGTTCTCCAGAACGGAGCGCCGATAAATTGGTCCATTGGGTAGCGGCGCACCTGGGGTCAGATCGATGGAGTGCTTGACTTGACAGTGCAGAGGAACCCCTGCCGGGGAGGTGAAGATGTCCTCGTACTCCTCCACAACCTTGTCCATCTGTAGTTGTCGTGCAGAGGGACCCCGTTTGGAGGCCGCGGCCACTGTCTTCTTCTTTCCTTGAGGGCGTATCATCAGGAAAACAAATTTCCTGGTTTTGGAAATGATCTTACTGCATTGTTTTGCAGTAATCAAAGAGATGGCGGCAGGTGGTGCTACCTCTGGTATCCTGAACAACTTATTTCCCAATGTAATAATAACAGCACGGGGCCTTGATTCATACACAGCATGTCGCTTCCACAAGTATGGTTGTCCTAGTAATACATCACAAACTTCAAGGGGAGCAATGTCACACAATACCTCATCCGTGAAGGGCTTGATGTTGTATGGAAGGCGACACTGCTGGCTCACGCGAAGATCTCGTCCTTGGTGAAGCCACCCAATGGTGTATGGTTGTGGATGTGCTGTGGTCGGTAAGCCCAACCGCTTCACGACCTCTGCCGAAATGAGGTTCTTTTGACTCCCGCTATCAACAATGAACTGTATCGGGGAGCCCTTTACCCACATCTGGGAGTGGAAGAGACGCTCCTCCTCCTCTGGATCTTCGGGTTCATTTTTCTGGATCTTTGCGGTAGCAACAGTGGCGCTGGGATCCGCATCAATGATCTGCTTCCCTTTTTCATACCCCTTATCGGGTTCTGACTCAGAGTCGGAACATGCATCTGATTCTGAAACCTTTAGCTCAGCCACCAGTGACTGCTTGGCCCGACACTCACTTGTGTTGTGAGTGGAGCTCTTATGGAACTCGCACCATTTTCCAGTGTCCTTTCTCGGCTTCGCGGCGCTGTTCTTTGCTTGCGGCTTCGGCTGGTTGTCTTGGGCTGTCCCGCCTTGGCTTTGTCCTTTGTTCTGTGGTTTAGGGGCACCTTTCCCCTGCTTTGGATTCGCAGATCCAAAGTCTCGCTTCTTTTGTTTAAACTTCTGCTCGACCTTGACGGCATATCGGTATGCTGCGCCGAGCGAGGGGATGTTTAGAAATTGTATTTCTTCCTGGATGTACTTGTGCAGGCAGCCACAGTATTTGAGTATCAAATGTTGCTCCGAATCCTTGATACCCAACTTTTTGCGAAGGGTATGGAAAAGATTGGTGAACTCCGGCACGTCTTGGTCCCTTCCCTGCCGCAGCGTGGTCCACTTTATGTATTCATCCTCATAGCTTCCGACAGGGTAGTACTGCTCCTTGATGGCATCCCGGAACGAATCCCAGGTGGGTGCGGCTGAAAATAGTGAGCCAGTACTTTCATCCTTCTGCTCGCAGTAGGTTTCCCACCAGTCCTTGACGTGGGGGGCTGCTTTGAGAAGAGCAAAAACAATCTTTTCCCGACTCGAAAATTCATGAACAGAAAAATAACCCTCTAGCAGATTTAACCATTTATCTACGGCATCTGCGTCTATCTGACCCTCGAATATGGGGATTTCAAAATTAACTTGTACCTTAAAGGGTGTGGCGTTTCCAGAGTAGCTGCTGGAAGCCGATGCGTTGCTTCTGGGTAGCCGCTGAAGGATCTGGGCAAAGCTGTCCATCATCGCGTTCCGTTGTCGCTCGAGGGCTTCTTCGAGCAAGATTTTGATGGGATCTCCTGCCCCCTCGTCTTTCTTCTCGTCCGCCATGGGAGGCCGTCGGGATTTGCGAGGCTGGTCTTGCAAAGGTTCAACCAGTTCAAGCCCTAACTCCTTATATCCCGACCTTGTTGGGGACATGCAAAGAAAAACAGAGAAAAAGCAGACCGCTCTGATACCACTGATCCGGATTTAAACAGGAACGCAACAAATTACAGAGATAACCATATACACAAAGATGCAGCGGAAATAATACTTCATTTCATTAATGGAAAATACTGAAATATGCTTACAACAAGAAATGGAAATAAACCAGCTAGGGCGATGGTAGCTTATCTCTGAGAAGAGATGTGATGGCTACATGCCTCTGAACTGTGTTACAATGAGGCTCGAAGGCCTATTTATTGTTGAGAAACAATGGAAAACCCTTAACATTCCAAAACCTAACCCTAGGAGATGAAACGCCAAACTGTGGGCCCCGTTTGGGGGTAAATTGGTACATCAACTTCCCGGGGTCGTAACTTTGGCATATGATCTCCGTTTGACGCGTACAATAGCTCATTAGAAAGATCTATCCGAGCACTATCATTGTTGGAACGGGCAACATCGGTCCATTCCATGGACCCATGTTGCCCCTGGATTCCCCAAAAAACATCGTTTAGGGCCTCAAAACGGCTCCGGAAGTTCAGGACCCGAAAAACTGCTAAAAATAGTAAGTTGTGCTACAATTAAGGAAACTGAAAATGCTGAGAAAGACAATGGTGGGGGTCCAGGTGGACTTGGCAGGTGGCCACCAATATCCACCTGGATCACTAAGCTTGTATCTTAAATACTCAAGCTTCTTATTTGGTAATGATTTAGTTAGTATATCTACTACCTTTTCATCGGTAGGTTATAATGTAGCTCTATGAATCCATCTCATACTAGGATTTGATGTAGTGGTACTCGTTGTTTATACATTTCTTTGTCCTAGAATGAAACACTAAGTCTTCTGTCAATCTTATACAACTTTCATTGCCATAGTGTATATGTGTAGGGCTAATTGGTCCTTCAAACAAATTTGATAATAACTTCCTCAGCCAAACAACTTCTTGATAGACTTTACTCTCAGCTACATACTTTGCTTCGACACTACTCAAAGCAACTGTATCCTACTTTCTGTTAATCCATGAGAGCATGGAAGACCCTAAGCTGAAGCACCCACCAATTGTGCTTCTTCCATGTATATCACTGCTAACCCAATCTGAATTTATACATCCCATGAGTTGGATTTCATTGCTAGTATACCATAGGTAGTGATGTATGGTTCCATGCAAATATCTTAGGATATGCTTGGTTGTAATCAAATGATCATGTTTTGGCTCCATCTGAAAATGACTTAGGACATTCACTACAAAACAAATGTTCAATCTTGTATTTACTAGGTACATCAAGGACCTAATCAATTGCCTATAGCAAGTAGGACCTAATGGACTAGACTCTAAACTCCTAAACTTATTTAAATTGGTAATCATAAGATTCATCATAGGCTTGCCATCCACCATGCCAGACTTCTGAAGAATCTTGATCACATATTTACCTTGACCAAGATATATCTCACCTGACTTTTTCCAAACTTCTAGTCTCAAGTAATAATGCATAATCCCAAGATCCTTCATATGAAACTCGACTACTAACTTCTTCTTGCGTTATTGAATTCACTGCTTTACTCCTATGCCAAGTAGATCATCCAAATACAAAAGTATGATAACTAGTTCACCCTCGATCACCCTGATGTATAGGTTAGGATTTGTAGAACTCTTTAAAACCCAAGTCTCAATAGGTATGCATACATTCTTGTATACCAAGCTCTAGGTGCTTGATTTAAGCCATATAGAGCTTTCTTTAGCCTATAGACATGAGCCTCCCTTTGATTTATTTCAAATCCTCGAGTCTTCTCATTGTAAACCTCCTCATCTATGTTCTCATTCAGGAAACCTCTCTTAACATCCATTTGATGGATTTTCCATCCCATAGTAGCAACCAACGAAACAAGCAATCTTATTGTTGTTTTCTGTCTTATCGATACTCAAATAGATAATAACTCACTTAACTTTGTCTTCTTATTATCGAGTAGAGGTTCCTTATAAGTACATATTACAACATCATCCACACTTTTTTTTCCATTTCCCTAGCATTATTTTAAAAATAAATTGTTTGGGGTGGTCACAGAAATTGGATTCTCAATTAAAAAATTCATCTAAGGGCTTAGGGATAGGTTGATCACCCCATGACAAAATGTTTTCTCGATTGCCGAAAGTGTGAAAACATTCCATTATAGTTTCCTTACCCTTGTTTGTTGCTTCAACCTTTTCAGATCCTTTACCTTGATCAACTACATGAGTTTCTCTAGGTTCCTGTCTCCCCTCAAATGTTTGATCATTTAATTTAGGAGTAGATTCATCTTCTATTTGAGTACATGTCCTAGAAAAATATTCCTCTGCTTTAGTTATATTTGTGAATTCTATAGGAGGAAATGTAGTTTGGAATTTCCACTGTTGATCTAGTGATTACTTAACTTCCATATCTTACTATGTTACTCTTTTCCTTTTCTCTTCTTCCTCAACTCCTCAACAATTCTATTTTTTTCTTCGTCCCATAACCTTATTCCCTCTATCTCTTTATTTCATTGTTCATTTAAATTTCTTTTTTCTTGTTTAACCTTTTAAACCTTTCTTTGTTTCCCCAATTCTTTATGTGTAGCATCTTCTTCATATTTCTTTAGTAAATCTTGCAGAAGTTCCCGCTTTTGAATTAATTTGGCTTGTTCTTATAGGATGGCCATGAATTCGACTTCTTCCTTCAATCTAATTTCCTCATGTATTTTGACTTCCTAAACTTCCCTTTCATCCACTCCCTCTCAACAACTAAACCATGATGTATTTCCAACATTTGTTCATCTCCTGGAAGAGTTTTAAACACAATCAAATGAGGAATTCTTTCCTGCACCAAAAACCCATCCCAATTATGGGAATTTTACATAGTATTATAAGTTACTTACTCATAAATTTTCAACATCAGCCCTTTAGGATCATGCCTTCTAAATAGCTAGTTTCAATCTTATATTCAAAATGACTAGCTACTTATTGCCTCACATTCTTTGTTTCTTTTATTAAATGATAGCTTAATATGGAACCATTAAGAATACAAATCCTTTTCTTTTCTTCCTTAACTAAATATGTATTAAACCTTTGAAGAATAGTTTGATAAGATATTTCCCCTAATTAGTTTGTTTAGAACATTTTTGGGTAGTAAACAAGGTGAAGTAGTGACATTATAGAAATAGATATGTGTATAATAATATTTTAAATACCAGTTCCACATGCATTAGATAAGCTCCTTGGCTTGAACAATCAATCTTGGATATTCTTTATAGAAAATAATGAAAAATAACCGAGCCAAGAAGAAATCACAAATAAGTAATAAGATTTGTTATACTTATTCTCCTAAAGCATTGTGAAATATACATGCATTGAAGCTTTTGAAACATGTTAACTGTGATTTAATCCCACAAAAAAATATTTGGAATAAATCAAATCTAATAAATTTGAAACCATGTAAAATGAAGGAATAACACATCACTTATTTTCTACCTTGTGAACTCTTTTAATCATGGAATTGAGCTAACTTGATAGTTTCCCAATTGGACATTTTCCCTATTGTAACCACTATATAAGCTAGTAGAAGCGATGCATTGGTAAACTAAAAATAATACTTCTCACCATAGAACTGATATAACAATACCATGATATACATGTATTGTTTCTAAGCCTATAATGTTATGCCGCTCAAAAGTTCCATGGAATAAGTTTTTATCCTCCTTTTATGAACTGGTCAATATCTTTCCTAAATCATGCCTCTCATAAAATCTTGTCACTAGAATGTTGTTCAGGAGCACTTATGATGATGGAAACTTATAATAATGATTAACATAGTAGGGTGGAAAAACTCCCACACAAAGTATTTATTTAGCATTAACCACACAATTTTTAGGACTTATGTGATTTATTATCCATTCAATTACTTATATACAAGGAAATACTAGTTCTCTAGCTATAATCAAATGTAATTGAGATATCTCGATGTAATAACCCTGGGTTAAAAGTTCATGTAATAAAGGTTAAGAAATAAAAAATAAGGCCAAGGTCATGGGACATGTATTAAGGGCTGAATGTTGGGAAGAAACATCCTAGTGAGCATCACTTGTTGTTTATTATGGCTAAGAAAATTGGCAAAGGATTTGGAAAGGCAAAGTGGCAATTTTTGGCATTTATTTATGAAAATAAAGGAAAATAGGAGAAAAGGGAGCTGAAAGTTCATTGGTTTACATGAGGAGGAAATTGAAGGAAAATAGAGGGAAATGAAGAAATTAGAGGCATCAGTAATAAAAAGGCATCTGAGTATCAGTTTGGGGCCTTTTTTTTTTTTTTTTTTTTTTTTTTTTTTTTTTCAGTTTGGCTTTGGAGTTAGTTGGAGAGAGGAGAAGAGCACCAATAGGAGAGAGAAAGTAATAAATCAAAGGAAGGCAAAGGAAAGAAAGGACAATCAAATGAAGGACAAGGAAAGAAAAGGACAAGCAAGGAAGGATTGGATCAATCAACTTCAGCAGGAGGACGTGTAGGTAACATGTTGCATGTGTGATTTCCTAGTTTAAGTGTGAATGCATGGTGCATGCATTTGTGTATTTGGTTAGTTTACTATCACTGACATGGGTTTTTCCTGGTTTGACAATGGTTTCAAATTTTCCTTTCCATTTCTTAGATAACCATGGTGTGATGGGATTCATTCTTGGTTGAGATTTGGATTGCCAAAAGGTTTTGGATCCAGGTGAGGTGGTCTCAAGAAAATCCCAAAGGATGGGGGTGGAGCCCTCAATAGGTGTGATCTCAGGGTTAGTCTAGGTGAGATCACGATAACATAAGGGTGGAGGTGATTTAACCTTTGGATTCCCTTGGTTGTTTATTTCTTGGTTTATCCCATGAGATCCCACATTCATGCTTGGAATATGGAAGTCCCTGAGTTGGCTTTTGCATCATTTAATGCGAGATATTTCCATATATGAAGAATTTATACTGATTAATATGATGATTTAATGGTTGTTATGTCATGGTTAATATGATGATTATTTGTTGGTTATAAGCATGTATATGTTATATATTTTAACTATGGCTTGTTCATGAATTGATATGTATTTGGTTGTTTGATGAATACATGAGATAAAAAATGTTATTGCAACTATTAAGAGAGGGAGTTATAACTTCTTGGTGAATCTCAGATAACTTTTAGGCCCCTATGTTGATATATGCATTCATGACCTGTAGATTTCATGTTCACCATATGTTTGACGAAATGACTATCATGGTTAGGATTGGTTAGGTCAAGTTCTTGAATACGTTTTGTATGAATGGATTTGTATTGATGTTGTATATAATTCTATAAAGTCTCATTAAGATCTGGGTAGTGGTTGGGAGTCAGGCCATGAAAATGTGGCATTGATTCCAAGGTCGCATGCTCAGAATTGGCAATTTTGCGCTACAATCGCTACCTTCTGGGCTTATGCATGTGAATGGAGGCCTACAGTTGCATGGAGGCCTTGACATGCATGCGACTCGAGGCCTATATCACTAAAAAGGAAATTTAGCTCAGGGTTTGGGTACCTAGAGTGGTTGTTTAGCTCCTGGGGGTCCTGTAGCTCTTGAGGGAGTTGAGTAAAGTTTTAGTTTTTTCGAGTTTAGATTTCTATGATCCATAATGTTTAGATGAGAACTTTTTCTAGAGATATCACATCGAATATTTTCTTGGAGACAATGTTTCAAATCCACTTCCTTAATGAAGCTAGGAGGTTAGGTTATGTCATAGTAGCCCTCAACTCATGTTTACCTTGGTAGGTCAGTTAATGTGGGTAAATGTGGTAGGGGTGGTTACAGATTGGTATTAGAGCATGGTTCAAACACTTGGACTAGATGGGATAGATGCATTTTGTTATGAATGCATTGTCATGGTTTTGGTTAATGCATGATGTCGATATATTGATATGATTATGTATATACATGTATCATGCTAATTTCGACTGATTTTGTAGATGAGATAGCCTCCCTTGAATGTCATTGAGGTATGATTTTTATTATGGTATCTATTTGGTTTATATAATATGGAATGTTTTCATGAATAAGAGGATCAAATATGATGAGAAAAATGGTGGACTACAGTTCACATGACTCTCCCTATAGATTAGTTTATTAAATTTTCAGATTGTTCTATGTTGTATCAATTACTTTAACACAATTCAATACTTCAATTATCAATATTTTCAATCAAAATTAGTCTTTCCATTCATCAACAGTAATTGAAGATATAACAATAAATTCAATGAAAAAGGAGACAATCAACACATCAACAAGAGACACCAATTTTGGTCAAAGACCAGGGAAAAACCCCACCAGGGGGAAACCCTTTGGAAGTATTCTTCTATTAGATTGTCATAAAATTTTCAGCAGAGAGTATAATGAGCGCAATACAATATCATCCATAAAAAAAATCCAATAACATTAAGAAATATGTTTCCAGCATCACAATATATCAGAGACAAATTTTATTATCTGCGGTCAACTGCGGTTAACTTTGGTCAATGGTCATTTTCATTCAAACTTCCCAGTCGCATGGAGGGGGAGCTATGCAAGTGACTGAAGGCTTCTAGTCGCTCCCTTTAGTTTGCAAGCTAGCAACTTTGGTTTGATTTCTCCGATGAAAAGCCAACGACTGTCACCCAAAAACCCTAAAATAAATGTGAGCCTCAGACCCTGTAATTTCAAACTTTTGTGAACTTCTTTTGTCGTCCTAGCCTAAGTGTTATGAAACCAGCTCACAAAAAGATAGAAAAGAGAGATCCACGCCTTAGAATTCAGCCTCTTCGAGGGGGCAACCTCCTTTACATTACATAAATGAACAATTCTTGGATGATACAAATGACAAAACCTCCTTTCTATATATAGGAGTCTAAGGAGTCACAATATAATCCAGCCGACCTAACAATAATAATATAAAGCCACAAAAATAACAATAGAGGGATTCTATGGGGCACAGAAATAACAATATGGGGGTAATAGGGGCACAACAATATAAATAAGGGGTATAACTACAATAGTAATGGGGTAATCACTAGTATTATAGGGACCCAACATGCCCCTCTCCTTCAAAAAAGTGTTGTCCTCAACGCTTGAGTAGTTCTGGATACTTCTGCATAAAATTCTCATCCTCCCATGTGGAATCTTCAGCGGATAAGTTCTTCCACTTGATAAGATACTCTGAAATTGATCGATTTCGTAGCTGTCGAGTTCTTGTTTCTGTGACTGCTTCCGGTTCCAATATAATTTTTCCTTCCTCGTCAAGTTCTGGCAATATTGTTTGAATTGGGAGCTTGTCACCTATAACCTTCTTTAAACATGAAACATGGAAAACTGGGTGCAATCGAGAAGCTGCAGGAAGCTCCAATTTGTATGCCATAGTACCAATCTTTTGCAACACCTTGTACGGACCATAATACTTTGGTGATAATTTATTATCCTTCTTAGCTTGCTTTAGGGACATTTGCTTATATGGTTGTAGCCGTAGGAATACCCAATCACCTACATCAAAACTTCTTTCACTGCGATGTTGATCTGCCTGTTGTTTCATTCTATTTTGTGCCAACACGAGGTTATCCTTTAAGAGTTGGAGGACTTGTTGTTGATGTTCGATGTGATGTTCCACTGCCTGAACCTTAGAATTTTCTCTTAAATATGATGTGATGGATGGTGGTTGATACCCATAAAGTGCCATAAATGGGGTCATTTTTGTTGCTGTATGGAAGGAAGTGTTATACCACCATTCAGCCAGAGGCAACCATTTGACCCATTGTGTCTGTTTATCAGATACAAAGCAACGAAGATATCCTTCCAAACATTTGTTTACTATCTCAGTTTGCCCATCAGATTGAGGATGATAAGATGAGCTATGAGCTAACTGAGTACCAAGACAAGAAAATAATTCTGTCCAAAAATTTCCAGTGAAAATGGGATCTCTGTCACTTACAATAATCTTTGGGTTTCCATGTAGCTTTTGAACTGTTTCCATAAATGCAGTAGAAACTGTACTGGCTTTAAATGGATGTGATAATGCACAAAAGTGTGCATACTTGGTAAGTCTGTCAACTACCACCATGATGACACTCTTTCCCTCAGACTTGGGTAAACCTGTGATAAAATCCATTGAAACCTCCTCCCAACGTTGGCTTGGAATGGATAAAGGTTGTAATAGACCCGGTGTCTTAATTGTTTCAACTTTATTTTGCTGGCAAACCAAACATTCCGCCACAAACTTTTGAATATCTGATTTAAGGCCATCCCAAAAAAATTCCTTCTTAACCCTGTGGTAAGTTTTTAAAAATCCTGAGTGCCCTCCTAAGGGAGAAGTGTGCAATTCCATAAGAATCTTTTGTTTTAGCTGGGAATTCTTACAGAGGTATAAGCGATCTTTGTACCATAACGAATCATTTTTCCAGCTAAATGTATCAGAAGTACTGGAATCTTGTTGTAGCTTTCGAATAAGTGCCCACACTTCTTCGTCATTCTTCCATTCCTCCCTTGCTTCGTTTATCCAATCTGGTTGGATAATAGAAATGGCACACAACAATGCTTCCACATCCTCATCCTTTCTTGAGAGTGCATCTGCCACCACATTTTGCTTCCCTTTTTTGTAGATGATTTCAAAGTCATAACCCAACATCTTTGTGACCCACTTTTGTTGCTCTTCAGAGGATAATCTTTGTTCTAAAAAGTATTTAAGGCTATCATGATCCGTTTTTACCTTGAAGTGTCTTCCCATTAGGTAGGGTCGCCATTTCTTAAGTGCATGGAGTATTGCCAACATTTCCTTCTCATAAATAGCTTTGCTTAAAAACTTTCCCTTGATTGGACGACTTTCAAAAGCAATGGGTCTTTCATCTTGCATTAGAACAGCACCAATTCCATTTCCTGAAGCATCACATTCCACAATAAAGGTTTTTGTGAAGTCCGGTGTAGCTAAGACCGGTGCTTGGCACATTGCCTCTTTAAGATGTTCAAAGGCCTTTGTTGCTTCCGGAGTCCATGAAAATGAATCTTTCTTCAATAATGTTGTTAGAGGTGCTGCTATTCTCCCATAATTCTTAACAAACTTGCGATAATACCCTGTCAACCCAAGAAATCCTCGCAGATGCTTTATGGATGTGGGGATTTTCCATTCCTTAATGGCTTTAATTTTGCTAGGGTCTACCTTAACTCCTTCATGAGATACAATATGACCCAAATATTCCACCTCCTGGACTCCAAAGAAACATTTGGATCTTTTTGCATATAATTGTTTCTCCTCCAATAGTTGTAGCACCCTGTCAACATGTTCAACATGATCCTTCCAAGACTTGCTGTAGATTAGTATATCATCAAAAAATACTAACACAAATTTTCTAAGGAATGGTTTGAAAATTGAATTCATCAAACCTTGAAATGTTGAAGGTGCATTGGTAAGGCCAAAAGGCATGACCAAAAATTCATAATGACCCTCATGAGTTCTAAATGCCGTTTTTGGAATGTCTTCAATCTTCATTCTGATTTGATGATATCCCGAACGAAGATCCAACTTGGTGAAGTAAATTGATCCATGCAATTCATCCAGTAATTCATCAATAACAGGAATGGGGAACTTATCTTTAATAGTGAGCTTGTTGAGCTCCCTATAATCTGGACACATGCGCCATGATCCATCCTTCTTGTGCACCAATACTACTGGAGCTGAGAAAGAACTTTGACTCGGTTGAATTATACCAGCCTCTAGCATTTCTGCAACCATACGTTCAATTTCACTTTTTTGGACATAGGGATATCTGTACGGCCTGATGTTTGGAGGAACACTTCCTGGAATCAGATGAATAGCATGATCATGATCACGCATAGGTGGGAGACCCTTGGGAGTCTCAAATACCTTGGAATGATTGTCCAAGACTTTTTGGAGATCTGGAGAAATAGATGATTCCAATGTGGAAACATCTAGCGAACATAATTGTGCAATTACACCTCTTTGCTCCTTTTTTAGAAGCTTTGTCATACCATTAGAGCTGATTATCTTTCCTGGTTTCCCTGCAATACCCCTTAATTCAACTTCCTTTCCTTCCGCAGAAAATTTGATGAAAAGTTCTTGAAAATTAAAAGCTATTGTACCCAAGGATTGTAGCCATTGGACTCCTAGTACAACATCAGCACCTCCCATTGGAATGGAAAGCATTGGGCTAGTCAATACATATTCTCCCATGGATAGCTTGATATTATGGCACTTTCCAGAGCAATTTATTGTTCCTCCATTTGCAATCATCACTTGACACTCTGGTGCTGGATATAGGAAGCAATTCAATTCTTTTGCTACCCTACAATGAATAAAATTGTGGGTGCTTCCTGAATCAATCAACACTATTACCTTTTTCTTCTTGATTTGTCCTTCTATCTTGATGGTTTGAGGAGTGGTAATTCCCGCCAATGCATTACAAGATATGGTCGGATTTATTTGTTCTTCATCTAGGCTTTGTTCCTGGAGTATATCTTCTTCTTTTGACCTTTCTTGCTCCTTTTCTTCTTCCTCTTCACAATCTATGTAGAATAATTTCTTCTCAGCACACTTATGACCTTTAGTGTATTTGCTATCACAACTGTAACAAAGCCCTTTTGCTCTTTTTTCTTCCAATTGTTGTGGTGTCAACCTTATAGGTTGTGGAAGACTAGGGGCAACAACACTTCCGTCTTTATAGTTGTGAGTGGTATGCTTCCTGGTTGCCATAATTTTGCTTTCCATTTTTCTTGCTAACCTGAATGCCTTCTCTAATGAATCAGGTTCCCAAAGGCGAACATCATGTTGGATATTATCCTTTAAAGACCCTATGAACACATCAATCCTATGCTCCTCTGGAATATCTTTTACCCTTATGTTCAATTTTTGGAACTCCTCAATGTGCTCCATTATTGAACCCTTTTGTTTGAGACTTATCAATTGGCTAAAAAAAGTGTTGCTTTTTGTATCTTCATAATGTGCTATCAATTCTTCCGTAAAAATTGCCCAAGTGATAAATTGTTTACGAGAGCAAAGCCATTGATACCATACAAACTGATTTGGTTCCAAATATACAGTTGCCATACGTACCTTTTGTGCGTTTTGCACATTATTGAGATCGAAGAATTGCTCCATCTGTAATATCCATGTGGCGGGATCCTTGCCATCAAACTTCCTCATATCGATTTTTGGAATATGGTGATTCTTCGATCCAACATTAGCATCTATGGAATCATGATTAACATTTCTTTTGTTTTCATCATGAGTTTCCTTTACTACCTTTTCACCATTAGTGACCCTTTCTTGTAGCAACTTCTTCAATTCTTCCATGTCTGTCTTCATATCTATCTTCAAATCTGCCATGTCTCTCTTCAAGTCTGTCTTCGAATCATCCATCTTAGCTTCCATGCCCTTTATCTTAGATTCCACGCCATTTATCTTAGATTCCACGCCACTTATCTTAGCTTCTGTTAGCTTTTGTGAGCGTGACATTTGTTGCACTTGTTCTTGTAATTTTGATATATCATGTAGCATTTCTTCCTCTTCTTCATGAGTCATGCTAGAGCTTTCAGGTTCCTTACTAGGTGTTTGCATTTTCTTTCCTCGGGGCATCAGTTACCGATAATAATGCTTTACTATGCCCTTTGAATTCCGTTAAACCAAGCTTACACAAAAATTAAAAAAAAAAACTACACACCTTTTTTCACTTTATAGAAGCCTGATATTGAATCTGATGTATCTCTGTAATTTCGGATCATCCAGTTCTGAAATTGCTACCTGTAGTAGTCTTCTGCGTCCTCTTTCCAATGCCACAAGTCTGAGCCAAATTGGATTCTCCAAGGAAGAGTTATGTGAAATCTCCCACAGTGACTTGCTTTTAGACTGGTTCAGTAGAGCGAACTTGTACGACGTGCCACGAGTCACTGTTTCAACCTTTGAATCTGAAACGCACAAAAAAGAAACTACAGTCCGTCCTCTTTCTGTACCTTTTTACGAAATTTCAATCCGATCCTCAGAGAGAGAGTTATGACGATTTTCCCTAGATCACCTGTTTTGAATGTAATTCAGGAGTCTGCAAAAAGGTCAACTTCCTCAGATCATATCTCCGAAAATATCGCGCGAAAAGCTCTGAAATTCGGACCCAAGGTTCAGCGCCAATTCTTCTGAAATGGGTTTTTCTTACGACTTCTGAAACGTCACAGAAAAAAGTTATAGCGAAAATGCCACGATGACCTGTTTGGAGCAGCGAAACCCTAGAATTCCAAAGCTCTGATACCAAATGTTATGAAACCAGCTCACAAAAAGATAGAAAAGAGAGATCCACGCCTTAGAATTCAGCCTCTTCGAGGGGGAAACCTCCTTTACATTACATAAATGAACAATTCTTGGATGATACAAATGACAAAACCTCCTTTCTATATATAGGAGTCTAAGGAGTCACAATATAATCCAGCCGACCTAACAATAATAATATAAAGCCACAAAAATAACAATAGAGGGATTCTATGGGGCACAGAAATAACAATATGGGGGTAATAGGGGCACAACAATATAAATAAGGGGTATAACTACAATAGTAATGGGGTAATCACTAGTATTATAGGGACCCAACACTAAGACCTTTGCAAACCAATAAATGAAGAGAAGAATAAGATGCTTGGTGATGTCCAAATGAGCTTGAGGTCACTTGTATTTATAGGCTTCCATGGTTGTCTAATTTGATTTAGGGCCAACCTGTCTAAATGTTCATATGTGGGTTTATCTTCATAAGTACACTTTCCCTTGTCCAAATTTGAAGATATTTAGGTCAAATTTTGTCCTCTTGAAAAGAGGAATTCAATGCAATCATCATATCAATAAAATGAGCTATCCAAAGTAGTATTTAATCGTAGTTTCATAATTTAACACTCCCTCTCAACTAGGGAGAATTCCACCTATCAATATCTGACCATCGATCAATATGCCATGTATATCCTATCATCATATCATGTCCCATCTCTACTCAACTCTATATTTTGAAACATTCTTGAATCTAAAGAAGAAGAATCATCGGGGAGATAAGTTACCACCCTATACATCATTGGAGAGAATATCTCAATCTAAAACCACATCAGGGAGTAAATATCAACCCATGATCTCATGGGGGAGATAAATATCTCTGACCCCATATCAAGCAATAGGTGACATAGGGGAGAACATCTCAAACCATCCTATTTCCTACTGATCTTCAAAAAAATGACCCTAAAGAGTCATGTGGTAGAACACCTGCATCATAATCCGAGCTTTGATGAGGTACCTGACTTACCAAAAGGTAAGGATCACATGTCCCCAAGCCTCCTCAACCCATTGGCCAGATGGGGAGGGAAAATACTAGCAAGGTCAACTTATGGGTATGATGCCAACTGGGGTGTACTATGTAAAGACCAAGGTAAGGAAGCAACATCTCCATCCCTATGGGTAACAAATAGAGATGATACCTTATTTTCTAGAGATCCCTTAACCCCATGAGCCCTCCATATCAATTCCTCACACTGGGAGGTCAAATAGGGGGGAAGAGTTGGCTCAGTGTCCTCGATCAACAATGCCCCTTATCAGGAGGGGCCACATCCATTAACCCAAGATGCTATCTGGAAACCAAGAATTTCCCTTTCAGTAGAGCCTTGGTGAGAATATCTGCAATTTGCTCATCTGTCGATATGTGATGGAGTCTAATGGCTTCTCTTTGCACCATGTCTCGAATGAAGTGATATCAGATATCTATGTGCTTATAATTGTCATGAAATATAAGATTATCTGCTAGACTGATCCAACTTTTTTTGTCGCAATATATAATTGTAGTGTCTAGGACTCACTCAAATAACTCTCCAAAGATCTTCCTCAACCAAACTGCTTCGCAGCCAGCCATGCTAGTGGCAATATATTCTGCCTCGTTGGTACTCAATGCTACATAGTTCTTCTTCCTTATCATCCAAGATATCATGACAAATCCAAGGCTAAAACAAAATCTAGAGGTACTCTTCCTGTCAATAACGTTTTGTTCCCAATCAACATCGGTGTATCCATGAAGTCGAACATATCTGGCAGAATATCTCAGACCAAGTATGATCATACCATGCAAATATCTCAAAATGTGTTTGGCAAGGATCCAAAGTTCATGTAGAGGTTCATTCATGAATTGACTCAACGTATTCACTACATAGCATATGTCTGGACAGGTGTTCACTAGGAACATTAGAGCCCCAATCAACTGTCTATACTTAGATGGATTTTCCAAATCGGGTCATGCAACTTCTCAACATAACTTATTGAAGTTAATTTCCGGTGGTGTGGGTATTGACTTGGATTTTGTCATTCCAAATCTTTCCAACAACTTCACAACATATTTTCCTTGTGAAAGGAAAATATCACTAGGCCTTTGCCACACCTCAAGGCCTAAAAGGAGCACATGAGTCCGAGGTCCTTCATCTCGAATTGAGAGGCTAGCTCCCTCTTACACTCGATTTTTAGGGGCTCACTACCTATCAAGAATAAATTGTCAACATATAAAACCAAAATCAACAACATATCTTGGACTACCCTTAAGTAGAGGTTGGGATCGACATTGCTTCTTGTGAATCCCAACTTCACCAAATAATTGTCTATGTGGGCATAAAATTCTCAACGGCCTTGCTTCAAACAATACAATGCCTTCTTCAACTTGCAAACATGTGTCTTTTGATCCTCTACTTCAAATACATGTGGCTACTTAGCGTATGATTCTTCTTGTAACATGCCATGAATGAATGCAATCTTCACTTCCATCTGATGAAGGGTCCAACCTTGACTTGCAACAAGCGAAATTATCAAACAAATGGTTGTATATCTAGTCATAGGTGCAAATATATCATCATAATCTTCTCTCTCTTTCTAGGAAAATCCTTGATTCATGAACCTTGCCATGTATTTCTTATTACTACCATCAACTCCATGCTGATCTTGAATAGCCTCTTTGAAGTCACCATAGATTTCCCCTTTGGTCTCAGCACAACATCCCATACGTCATTCTTCATAATCGATTCATATTATTCAGCCATAACATCTTTCCAAACTTGTTCTTTTATGAATTCTTTGAATGTGGGAGGTTCGACTTGAATCATAGTGCTCATGGTTGCAACATATCCCTAGTACCTGCATGGCTTCTTCCTTTCTCTAAATGATCTTTGAATGAGAGCTCGTCTCTCATCATCTTGTAATGTGTCTCGAAGCCAAAGTGGCCTCTTCCTGGTGGGAGGATCACATGGAGGAGGATCTAAGGGATCCATGGGCTCCATGGGATCATCAACAATATCTATCTCAGATTCGGGCATGGAAGGACCATCTAAAATATCCATATCATCATTCTTCTCAGGAGGAGGCGAAGGAAGGTCCCTTGCTTTTCCAAGGGTGACATCTTCATCGAATGTAACATCCCTGCTAATTTCAACCTTCCTTTGACCTGAAATATATATTCTAAATTCTTTAGATTTTTCACGATATCCAACAAATGTACCTTTTCTTCTCGAGGCTTCCAACTTGTTCCATTTGTCTTTCGACACATGAAAGTATATGGGGCAACCAAAGATACGAAGGTGACCAACATTGAGCTTGAAACCTGTGAATAATTCTTTGGGGGTCTTGTTGTCCAATGCTTGATGAGGTACCCTATTTTGAAAATATACGATGACATTTGTTGCTTATCCCCAAAGGAACTTCGATAAATTTTGATCATGGAGCATGGCATAGGCAACTTCTATAATGGACCTATTATTTCTTTCAGTCACTCCATTTTGTTTGGGAGTATAGGGTATTCCTTCCTTTTGGAAAAATCAGTGAACTTCTTTGATGTGTACTCTCCACCATTGTCGGACCTGAATATTTTGATTTTCTTCCCTGATTGATTTTCGATCAAAGTTTTGAACTTCTTGAACATTTCAAAGGATTCATACTTTTGATTCAAATAATATACCCATTTCTTTCTTGAGAAGTCATCAATGAAGGTGATATAGAGAGATGGCCACGAATAGAATGCACAGGCATCAGACCACATATGTCAGAATGGATGAGATGGAGGATGTCATTTGTCTTATTCTCACTAGAGGGGAATGTTACCCTTGTCTTCTTTCCACTAGCACAACTTGGACATACTCCATCATGATGGGCTTGAACCTTGGGAATCCTTGAGACGAATTTCTCGAATTTCAGAAGAGCATCATAATGTAGATGACCCAATCTTCGGTGCCATAACTCGCTTAGATGCTTAATATAATGGGCCAATGCTAGAAGTGGTCTTCTAGTAACCCTGTAGAATCCTGTTGTAGCTGTTGCAACACCCTAAAAAATTGTGTCTTACACTTGAATTCCGAGCCTTCCTTGGTCTTGTACATTGTTGTCTCAAACATTAGATCTTATTTCATGAGCTTTCTTGTAGTGTTTTGTTCCCTTTTACATGTTGGGTAAACTGTCCTTTTTTTGCATGTTTGGATGTTCAACAATGTGTACAAGCCTATATAGATGGTTTCAAAGGTTTGTCTTTGTGTATATTAATTTTTCTAACTATGTAAACATTTTTACACCCATTCACAAAGTTCTAATCATTGTCACACAAGTGTCGTCACGGTCATCCCAAAGTCTATCTTAAGTGTCCCACTTGTCGTAAATATGTCACACAGAGGGAAATGATTTTTTCATGTGTTCAGATGATCTATGTTGTCATGTCATCAAAGTATTATAAGTGTGTTATCACAGTCAAATTCCACCACATATCTCTTCGATTCCACACTTAGCCATTTTTGGAAAAACTTGCTGATCAAGTAACCTAGCTATAACAACCCTACTAAAAATTCCATGTAATAAAATTTAATAAAGGAAAAATAATAACCACAATTGATGGGACACTTATTCCAAGATGAATGTTGGGCAAGCCATCTTAGTGTTGGTGTTCATTGGTTTATTAATGGCTAAGGAAATTGGCAAAGGCAAAATGGCATTTTTTGCACATTTCTTTATGAAAATAATTAAAATTAGGAGAAAATGGAGGTGAAAAGTCACAGGTTGCATGTGAGGAGGAAAATGAAGGAAAATAATGGAAAATGAAGAAAATAGAGGCCTCATTGATAAAATGGCTTCTAAGGATTGGTGGGTAACTTGTTGTCAGTTCAATTTTTGGATCTCTCTCATTATTATCTCTCTCTCACTCTTAGACGCTTAGAGTTTTCTTGGAGCACTCTTGAAGGGTGTGGCATACTTGGAGTTTTGGAGAAAGAAGGAAAAGGAAGAGCAGGAAAGCACAAGAGGACATCGGGGTCAACAACTACAATGAGTTTGGATTGCAGGTAGTTCCATCTCAAGGTTGGATTTTGCACCATAAATATGAGGTTCTTTCTCCTTGTATTTATATGAGTATTATACTAGTTTATATGTGGATCATATGGCTATGACTTCCTTGGTATTTCTGTTGCTATTATGCTGGTTATGTATATGTTTTATGCTAGTAGCTATGTATGGATCTCATCATGTTTTTACTTGTAAATGAAAGAACAATGTATATATGACCTAATGGATGAAACTACAACTAATGTGTTTAGGAATCAATGCTTCTTAGAAATTATCAGATGAGTATGACACCCCTATGCTTAGTTATGTTGTTTACACCTATAGATTACATATTTGTGATATGTTTGACGAAATTCCTATCATGGCTAGTAGGGGTCTACTCAAGTTCTTGTTCAAGTATTTGCATTTGCATCATTGTTTCATTGTTATATTTATGTTCTGAAGGTGTCATTCAATTCTGGGCAGTCACCCGAGCTCTGAGCCTGAAAAAGTGGCTCAAATTCCAGGGATGTTGGCACAATACTAAGAAAAATAGTGCCTGGATGCTATCATGAATTGTAATGAGAGCATCCAGAGCCTCCTAGAAGCTATTAGGTGCACAACATGGGAGCTTATAGAGCCTCCTGGACACTGTCAGGCGCATAACATGGGAGCGTCCAGAGGTTAAGTGGTCTAAAATATCTGTGGGACCCAGAGATTGGTTAGCATGAAGGTTGGGATGGTTCTTAGGGGTCCTATTGTTGATGTTGAAGGTCTATATGGTGTGTGTCCGTTGGTTCCACTTCCTTAACGTGACTTAGGAGGTCGAATCATATCAAAGTAACTTATCATCACATGTTTACCCCAGTTGGCCAGTTACTTGGGTAGATGTGGGAGGAGGGTGTTACAGAGTGGTATTAGAGCATGGTTCGCCCCTTGGACTGGATGCGATATGTGTTGTTCATGCATTCATGTTGATTGCATATGTGTTTATTATGTTGTAGGACCATGTGCTTGTTGCATTTGTACGGTATGGGTCATGAATGTAGTGATGTTGCCATGGTAAGTTGATGGTGTTGTTGTGAAGAGTGTCATCATGAGTGTATGATTGGTTACATGTTGTTTATGCTTGCATAGTAAGTGTACATTGGTGTGGTGGTTGTTGTCATGTGTGAGGTCGTGGCATGTGTAGTTGATGGGTACATGGTTATATGCTTATGTGTTATGTTTCTATATTCTGTCATGAGTATGTTATACTTGTATGACATTGATTTGTTGATATTGCAAACAAGGTATCCTCCCCAAGCTATAATAAGGTACGTTGGTTTATTGTGATTTGGTTTACATGACATGATATACCTTGCAGGAAGAATATCAAAATGGCTAGTAATATGGTAGACCACAAAGACTCTCCCTATGGATCAGATGAGCAACATGGTGTTGGGAATTATTCCAATTTGGTAGATACATTGAGAAGCTTAAAGGAGAAAATAAGGAGTTGTAAGGCAGACAATGACCGAATCATACAAGCACAAGAGAAACTAGTAGAGGTAAATGTAGTGATACTTTAGAGTTTGTCAGATTTGCAGTGACAAGGACCACTTCAGATTAGCCATGAGTAGGAGGACAAAACTAATGGGGCATATGGTAGTAGGTCGCATGGTGGTCACAGGTCAGATAGAGATGACATGGTCAGAGATGGCATATTGTTGGACGCTCCAGATAGTAGAGGTGATATACGCAGGTACTATTCTAGTTCTGGTTTTGACATGCATGATGATCGACATCGTTTTTTCCTTACAAGAGGAGCGATAGGGTGTATTTTCTAGATGAGTTTAAGAAAGCAAATCCACCTAGATTTGATGGAGATATGAAGAAATCGTAGGATGCAGAGGCATGGTTTCTTAGCGTAAAGAAGCTCCTCAGGTTTCATGATTACACAGACAACATGAAATCCTAAATAGCTACGTTTAGTCTTAGAGGTAAAGCAAACATTTGGTGGGAAGACGTGTAGAATATCAGAGGTATACATCAGAAGGAATTGACTTGGAATGATTTTGAGCAGCTATTGAAAAAGAAGTAACTATCAGAGAGATACTTTGATGATAGGGAAAAGTAATTATATGAGCTAATGATGGGACCTATGACAGATTAGGAGTACACTAGCAAGTTCATGGAGCTACTGAGGTATGTCCCTTACCTCAAGGAGGAGAAGGCCAAGATTCAGAGATTTACTAGTGGGTTACCGATGGAATTCAAAGACATAATTGAGTTAAGCCATATAAGAAAGGTAATGCGAAGAACAAGGGAAAATGGGACAAGAAGCGAGTAAGACCTCATGATTCAAGTAATAAAGAGAATGTTGCACCACCTAAGAAGTTAAATGCATCTGATAAGGGACAAGGAATTCGAACAGAGGAGAATAATAAGGAGCCCATGCGGTGTTGGACTTGTGGAGGGGATCATCGCAGGAGATATTTTCCACAATATCAGGGTGGTAGGCCTCAGATATATAGTGCATAGGAGGCACAGACTATTAGGGATGTTGGTTACAGTGTTCCTCGTATTTATGCGACGTTGGATAAAAAACATGCATACCATTAGGCATCTATCATTGAGATGGATGGTAAGATTTATGATAGTGTTATTTATATTTTGATTGACCCTAGATCTAATTATAGCTATGTTAGTCCTGACTTGGTGGATACGTGTGGTTTGAGTAAGGAATTGCATGCATAATCTTGGTTAGTGTATTTGGCTACAGGTACAAAGAAGCGAGTTCATCATTGGGTAAGAGCTTGTGCATTTGATTTGAATGGTATGCCTACTGCAACACATTTGAATGTATTACCATTGGGATCATACAATATGTTGTTGGGCATGGATTGGTTATACCTTCATAGAACCAAGGTGGATTGTTATGACAAAGCCATTGAGTGCCCGGATGACAATGGGGAACAAAGAGTTTTGCGAGGTAAGAAGAAAGCAACATCGGTTAGAATGGTGACAACTATGCAGGAAAAGAATAGTCATAAGATAGGGTGTGTGTTATTCGTAGTGCATATTTCTAGTGACAAAGGTAAGAAGGTTGAGGATGCAAATGTTTTGATCAGGTGCCCAGTTCTACAACAGTTCCAGGATGTATTTCCTGAGGATATTTCAGAGTTTCCACCTCACGAGGAGGTAGATGTTTCCATTGAGTTGGTGCCAAGAGTAGCTCCGACATCGAAGGCACCTTACATGATGAGTACACTTGAGTTGGTAGAGTTGAAGTTGTATTTGAAGGAAATGTTGGACAAGGGATACATTAGGCCAGGTGTATCGCCTTGGGGCACACCGTATTGTTTGTGAAGAAGAAGGATGGTACTCTCAGATTATGCATTGACTATAGGCAGTTGAACAACATGACTATCAAGAAAAGGTATTCATTACCAAGGATTGATGACTTACTTGATCAGTTGAAGGGAGTAGCGAGGTTATCGAAGATTGATCTGAGATCATGATATCACTAGGTACGCATCAAAGAGGAGGACGTTTACAAGACAATTTTTCAGACTAGGTATGGGCGTTATGAGTTTGTTGTAGTTCCATTCTGTTTGAATAATACTCAAGCTACATTTATTTGCTTGATGCATGGTGTGTTGCGTCCATATTTGGATAAGTTTGTTATTGTGTTCATTGATAACATATTGATATATTTTAAAAATGAGGAAGAGCATGCTGATCATTTATCAGTAGTGTTGAGGTTGTTGAGAGAGCATTAGTTGTATGCTAAGCTCAACAAGTTCAATTTATTCTAGACTGAGGTACATTACTTGGTACATGTTGTCTCCAATGAGGGAATTGCAATAGATCCAGAAAAGATAAGGGACATCATGCAGTGGGTAGCTCCTAGAAATGTAGATGAGGTGAGATCTTTCATGGGGTTGGTAGGCTATTACAGGAGGTTCATCAGGAACTTCTTGCAGATTTCTTATCCTATCACATCATTGCAGAGAAAAGGTTAGAAGTTTGAATGGAGAGAGGAGCGTGAGGCTAGTTTTGAGTAGCTCAAGGAGTTGTTGACATATGCACTATTGTTAAAGATTGCAGATCCAGACAAAGAGTTTGTAGTATGCACAAATGCTTGCAAGAAAGGAATTGGTGGAGTCCTTATACAGGATGGACAAGTGGTATGTTATGAGTCATGAAAACTAAATGAGCATGAGTAGAATTACCCCACACATGATCTTGAGTTGGAAATGGTCATACATGCATTAAATATGTGGAGGCATTATCTTCTAGGTAGGAGGTTTGTGTTGATGAGTGATCACAGTGGTTTATGATATCTATTTGACCAATCAAACCACAATGGTAGGCAGGTTTGGTGGTTGGCCAAGATCAGTGAGTTTGATTTTGAGATCAGCTATATCAAAGGTAAAGAGAACAAGGTGGCAGATGCCCTTAGCAGGAAGACACACATGAATCACTTAGCAACTATGAGCTCCTATGGGACAGACTTACATGATAGGATCTTATAGTCAAGTCAGTAGGATGTCAGGTATATGGAGATTATGCACATGTTGCCGCAAAGCACATGTACAAGTACATGTGGTTGTACAGGTATAGGTACATGTAGTAGTATAGTTACAGGTACATGTAGTAGTACAGGTATAGGTACATGTATAGGTAGAGGTAGTGGTATAGGTGCAGGTGCATAGGATGTACACTATTTATTTACAACAGGATTGCTTAGGTTCAGAGTCAAGATACATGTGTTATACAATAGTGAGCTCAAGAAGGTGATCTTGAAGGATTTTCATGCGAAACCATATTCAAGACACCCAACCTATCATAAGACATTGACCACAATGAAGAAATTTTATTATTGGCCAAATATGAAGAAGGATGTAGCAGAGTTTGTGGTTAGGTGTTTCGATTATTAGTGTGTGAAGGCAGAGTGTAAGCATCCTAATGGACTGCTACAACTGATTGCAATTCCATAATGGAAATGGGAGGTCATTTCCATGGAATTTATCACAGGTTTTCCGAGGATAGTGAGATAGCATGATTCCATCATGGTTGTTGTGGATAGGTTGACAAATGTTACATAATTCATTCCAGTGAAGTCTACATTCTCAACTAGCGATGTGGCACAAGTATTCATAAGAGATATGGTCAAATTGTATGATGCTTTGAAGAATATTGTGTCAGACACGAATGCAAAGTTCACTTCCAAGTTTTGGAAGGAGTTGTTTGTAGGTTTGGGCACAGAGTTAGCCTTCAGTACAACTTGTCATCCACAGACACATGGATAGACTAAGAGGGTCACAGGATATTGGAGGACATGTTAAGGATCTACATGATGCATCAACAACGAAAGTGGGAAGAGTATCTTCCGCTGGTAGAGTTCTCTTACAATAATGGGTATCATGAATCCTTGAAGATGAGTTTGTTTGAGGCATTGTATGGGCGGAGTTGCAATACTCCCATCAATTGGAACGATTTGGTGAACAAGGTGTTGATTGAAATAGACATGTTGGAGGAAATGGAATAGGAAATGCAAGTAATCAAGAAGAATTTGAAAGCAGCACAGGATAGGTAGAAGAGCTATGTAGATTAGACATGTTGTTCAAGGAGTTCCAGGCTGGGGAGAAGATGTACTTGTGCATCAAGCCAAAAAAGAGCTCCTTATGGATTGGATCATGTGCCAAGATGGCACCCAAGTTTTGTGGACCCTTCAGTATTATTGAGAGGATTGGGCCAGTAGCCTATCAACTTGCATTGCCTTTGACAGTGAAATTCCATGCTATTTTCCATGTGTCATTGCTTAAGAAGTATGTTAAAGATGCTGCTAATGTGATTGACAAGTCTGTATTATAGGTGGATCTAGATGGAGAATTCTAGTTGTAGTATATTGCAGAAAAAGGTGCTCATGCTCTAGAATGGAGAAATTGAGTAGGTTAAGGTGCAATGGAAGCACTTTGGGCCCAATTAAGCTACATGGGAGATGTCGATCAGATGCGGGCTATGTATCCTTCATTGTTTGCAGGTTGAGGCAAAGCAATTTTGGTATATGTCTTGGTACATGTTTTGGTACATGTTTTGGAGATGTTTGATATATGTACATATGTATATGGATGTAAATAGTGCCATGAGCTATGTTATAAAGCTCCAATAATCCGTATGTGTGTCATTTAATTATGATGTTATGCTTCTTATGTTTTCATGTGGTTTGCTTCTCAACAGGTTGATCATTGTAAATATTACAACGAGCTAAGTTATAAAGCTCCATAGATAGCATGTTTTTCTTACAACAACCTTGTGATTATAGGTGTTGGTGGACATCGAGGATGATGTTCCCCCAAGTGGGAGGGTTATGTAAAAACCTTGGTGAAAATTCCATGTAATAAAAGTTAATAAAGTAAAAATAATAACTACTGTTGATGGGACACTTATTCCAAACTGAATGTTGGGCAAGACATCCTAGTGTGGGTGTTCATTGGTTTATTAATGGCTAAGGAAATTGGCAAAGGAAAAATGACATTTTTGGTACATTTATTTATGAAAATAATGGGAATTAGGAGAAAAGGGAGGTGAAAGGTCACAGGTTTTATGTGAAGTGGAAAATGAAGGAAACTAATGGAAAATGAAGAAAATAGAGGCCTCATTGATAAAAAGGCTTCTTAGGATAAGTGGGTAACCTTTTGTCAGTTTATTTTTTGGACCTCTCTCATTATTCTCTCTCTCTCACTCTTGGACACTTATATTTTTCTTGGATAACTCTTGGAGGGTGTGTCATACTTGGAGTTTTGGAGCAAAAAGGCAAAGGAAGAGAAGGGAATAAAAAGAGGACATCGGGATCAACAACTACAATGGGTTTGCTCGTAGGTACCGAGTTGCATGTATGTTTTCCTCACTAGTTTTGGAATGCGTGGCATATGCATGTGGTTTATTGGTCATGATATGTCACTAGCATGGAGGATTGCCTGGATTGACAGTGGATTTGCCTACCCTTTCCATTTCTTGGATAACGATAGTGATTGTGGATTTATTTCCTTGTTTTGTTTTGGTTGGTTCTCATGTTTCCTTAGCTTGGGTTGAGTTACTAGTTCCTAGATCCTTGGTTGGACAAACGCTCTAGAGCCCTGTAACAATTTGGGTTGAGTTAATAGTCCTGGAGCCTTGGTTGGAAAAACACTATGGAGCCCTAAGTGGGTTGAGTTATGAGTCCTGGAGCCTTGGTTGGATAAATGGGCCCATATAAGATGTGGGTTGAGTTATTTATCCTAGAGCTTGGTTGGAACAAATTCTCTGGAGCCCTGGAAGGATTGGATAGAGACCAAGATGGTTTTGTGATGTCTGACTGTGAAGTGGAATCATTGCTTGATGGGCTGAGGTGGTTGGCCTCTGGAAGCCTTGGATGGTTTTGGATTGATGTGTTTTATGAGATTCCACATTCATGCTTGGAATATGGCATGAGGGTGAATGAATCGAGTGAGATTTGGCTTGACCATTCTACGGTCGGGTGGAACATGGTAGTCCCATCCAGGGGTTGGATTTTGAATCATCAATATGAGGTTATTTCTCCTTGTATTTGTATGAGTATTATACTGGTTTATATGTGGATCATATGGCTATGATTTCCTTGGTATTTTTGTTGCTATTATGCTGGTTATGTATATGTTTTATGATAGTAGATGTATATGGATCTCATCATGTTTTTACTTGTAAATGAATAAAAAATGTATCTATGACCTGATGGATCAAACTGCATCTAATGTGTTGAGGCATTAATGCTAATTAGTGATTCTTAGATGAGTATGAGACACCTATGCTTAGATATGTTGTTTACACCTGTAGATTACATATTTGTGATATGTTTGACGAAATGCCTGTCATGGCTAGTAGGGCTCCGATCAAGTGCTTGTTCAAGTATTTTCATTTGCATCATTGTTCATTGTTATATTTTATGTTTTGAAGGTGTCATTCAATTTTGGGCAGCGACCTGGGCTCTGGGCCTGAAAAAGTGGCTCAAATCCCAAGAACACTGGCACAATGTTGAGCAAAATAGTCCTTGGACGCTGACAGGACTTGTCATGAGAGCGTCCAAAGCCTCTTGGACATTGTTAGGCCAATGACATGGGAGCATATAGAGGTTAAGTGGTATAAATCTTAGTGGGTCCTATTAGCCTTGTTGGCGAAAAGCCCACAAATGGATCCATATAGGCTCTTATAGTCTTCAAAGTTGCTTAAAAACATGCCAATAAGTCCATTAATGGGCTTGAAATCTTCAGCATTTTCTTGAAGATCATTCAAGAATCAGAACTAGTGCAGGAGGAAAACCCTTAAAAGGGAGGAAAAACACTATCAGGAGGCCAAAACACTGAAAAATCAGTGAAAAACTACATATCGGAGGCTCTAACAGTCGAGGCACAACAGCTGTTATATCTGGCCGATCAATGGCCCAGATCTAAGTGGATAATCACAATCGGCCGAGTAGAGAGGACCGTTTGAAGTTGCGTGCATGACACCGTCGATCAACAATCGTCGACGATTGGATCTTCGGGTCGCATCGGTGGGGAACATTATATCTATATATATATATATATATATATATATATATATATATATATATATATATATATATATATATATATATATATATATATATATATATAAGGCCCGAGCATTGAGCGATCAATGATTGCGATCGGATCACATCGTTGTATCACATCGGCACTATACCAAGGGGCAGGGCCTATGCACATACATCTGTGTGACCCGATAGGCCAGACCCAATGTAATTATATGCGATAATTCATATATTTTGAGATCCGCGCCCAAGATTTTTCAATGTTTTTGCAGTTTTGTGTGTTTTCATTGTTTCAACGAAATACAAAGGGAATGGGGGACAACGTTGATGCGATAAAGCCCGGACCCGAAAGGGTTTCAGAATAAAACTATATATATTTTGAAGTTTGAGGAAGCCCAAATCTTAATGTATTTCATGTATTTTCGTTGTATAATGAAAATACGAAGGGAGCATTGGCCAGTGTGATTGTGATGAAGCTCGGAGCCAAAAGGGTCCGGGAAGTGGAATATATGAAATTTGAAGTTCGCACAAAGCAGTTTTTTTGCATTTTTCAGTGTTTTCGCATATTTCATTGTGTAAAGGAAATACATAGGCCAGGCCGAATGTGACTTGCGATGGCGGAAAGGCCAAACCCAATAGATAATTAAATCATATTTGAAGACCTTTGAATTCTGAAAAGGACAGAGAAGGGCGGGATTTCTCAATATTTGTTGTGTTTTCTGTTTATAACAGAAACATTCAATGATTGCAATATAAAGAGAAAACAAAGGCACGCAAACCCTTTCCATTACCTAAAAGAGGCCAGGAGACACAAACAAAGGCTAGAAAGTGATCATGGACACCACAGCATGCTGTAGCCCAAAATAGAAAGTTCAGGGAGCTCAGACAGTGCAACATCCACACCAACAAACATTATGGAGCATCTCTGGCATAGGAGAACTCCCAGACAGCGCAACAAGCCACCAAAAATATCTGAAAGCAGTTACTCTGCTGTCAGAAGCAGGAAAATCCGATCCCATGCTTACCTAGAGGGCATCAAATTAGTTAAAATGCATATCAGGTAGATTAAGACTTCGAGCCTTCTAGAGAGCTCAGGAGCATTGTAAATAGGTTATAAATAGCTGAAACTAAGGTGTAATAGAGGTTCAACTTTTGGAGATTATTCCTCCTCTGCTCATTCAAGCTTCGCATCTTCATTCTAAGCAATATAAGCTTCCTTTGCCATTATATGTTCAATGTCCATTCTCTTTGTTGTTCTATGCTTGCACTTGAACAATTTGTTTAGGTTTTGTTTGTGTTTAAGGCCAGATACCTGTCATCTTATCTCTACTTTGATATATTAGATTTGAAAGCTTCTTTGCTGCCTATAGCTAGCCATTTATATGTGTTATTATATATGCAGCCAGTATAGTCAGTAAGCTCATTTTCTGCTTGTAGCTAGCCATTCATATATGTTCATGTATGCAATCTGATGGTATTGTTAGTATTCTCCATCTATACATTGAATTTATAACTTATTGAGCAATTAGTGGTCTAAAGCCTTGTATTGGTGAGAGTGTTCATGCATGCATTGAGTGAAAACGGAGCTGAAATGGTTATCTAACTTGATCCAAACCATCATTTATTCTAATAGTTCAGAGAACAATATTGAAGATTATATGTTACCAGGCATCTCCGATCTGCAACCTAGGAGAGTTTCCTGGAGTGTTAACATAATTGGCGCCATTGCCGGGGAGAGGAAATTGAAGCTCAACTTCCCTGGGAAATGACACAGATCCAGCTTTGATAATAGACAAAGTCTGGAAACATTTTTGATTGTAATCATCTATCTGGCGACTCTACTGGAGGCCGAACCTCTTGGTGACTCCACTTCATATTTTTGGCTCAGTTTGTGATGCATAATTGGAGAAATCCTCAAAAGCTACAAGCTGACCCAGTGCTTGACCCTGAAAAAATCATCAAAGAGAGAAAGGTATTGCAGAAAGGAGCATCAGGTTCAGGTAAACCTAAACAATCTCCTATATCTCTTCAAGAAAGGCTTGTAATAGAACAAATCATGTTGAGAGTATAACATCTAATACTATCAGTGAAGAAAACTCTCAAAGATTCATAAAGATCCTTATTCTTTAGGTTCTCCTTTTTTCGTAAGCCCAAAGGAAACCTCACTTCCTATCCATCTTACTCATTTAGTCCTATCAATCACTCCTCAAGCCTCTATCATTCAGATTGCCACTAATCTTCTAGACAACACAGCTATGGCAGGTCCACAAGCACCTACCAAAATGGAAAGAATCATAGATGCTAGGTATGGACCTTTGATACTGCCCACTCCTTTGAATGTTATGCCTACTAGAGAATATCAGAAATATAGGCCCAATTTCACTGGGACTAAAGGTGTTACTACTGAAGAACATCTTGAGTCATTCTATAGCTATGCTGATAATCTGGACATTAGTGAAGATAATGTGTGGATGAGAGTCTTTGTCCAAAGCCTAGATGGAGAGGCTAGAAAATGGTTCAGAGAACTAACCCCAAGATCTATAGCAGATATTGAAGCTTTAGATGATGCATTCCTAAAGCATTGGGGGGATAAGAAGGATCTCCTCTACAACCACACTGAGTTTGGGAACTTAAAGAGGAAAAATGGTGAGCTGCTGTCTGATTTTAATAAGAGGTTTAACCGTATGTACAACAAGATACTAGCTGCAGTAAAACCCACAACTACCTCTGCTAAACTCACCTATGCCAGCGCTTTTGATTCTGACTTCTGCCTACTGTTGAGAGAGAGGCAATGCGCCACTTTGGCTGACATGTAGGATGTAGCCTTAGAAGTGGAATCAAACATCATGGCTGCAAAGAAACTCAAGGGAAATGTTGATAGAAGAAGATAGAGGGGCGAGTCTTCATCATCCTATGATCCTAAGATAGATAAAATGACCAAAATGATTGAGTCATTAGCCTATGAAATCTCTAAATTGAAGGTTGAGTAGCAACTGGGGAAAGGAAGACTGCCTAATACCTTTGCTCCTAGAAATACAAATCCAAATCCATAGAGAAGAACAAATGAGCACTTGCAGATTTTGCAAAGAAACAAAGATGCAAATGAAGACCATAGGGTGAAGGCTCATTTTCAGAATGCAGTCATGGAAGAAGAGTAGTTTGAAGAAGATGATGAGATCCATTGTCAGGAAGACAAAGGCAATGCTTCCTTTTTGACCTCAGCTGCCTATGAAAAGTCATTATGCAATGACCAGCTTAGCCAAGAATGGGATGGTAAAGCTATTTTACAAACTGTAGATTAGCAAAGATATAATTTGAGGTCAAAGATAAATAATGCCAAGGAAACTCTTGCTCAAATAGCTGTTGTCCCTGCAATACAGCAAGCTAATAAGCAAAAACAACCAGCAATTGATCCCATCGTCCTCAAAGCTCTAGCTAATGAGGGAAAAGGCCTTGACAAGTCTCCTTCTCCTTTTAGTTTTCAATCAGAAATTCAGAAGATAAGAATACCTATGCCTTTGATTGAACTAGTGAATAATGATTCCTTCAAAAGATCCATCCTCGAGGCCCTTGAACCTAAAGCCATCCAAGCCTCCACTGACTATGTAAATTTGCAAGATGACAAGCCAGCTGTTATTCTCAGCCCAATGATTGAAAACTGTGAAGACAGTTCCCCAGCATTCTATGTATCTCTGACTATTCATGAAAAAATCCTTCACAACTACCTTCTGGACATTGGAGCCAGCCATAATCTAATGCCCAAGGTTGTCATGGATGAGTTGGGTCTTGACATCACTAAGCCTTATCATGACCTGTTTTCTTTTAACTCTAGAAAAGTGAAATGTCTAGGATTAATCAAGGACCTAGCCATCACTTTGTCTCAGTTGCCTATGAAAAGCATGATGATGGACATTGTGGTAGCAGATGTACCTCCCAAGTTTGGCATGTTACTTTCCAGAGTTTGGATCAAGAGATTAGGTGGATCATTACAAAATGATCTATCCTACGCTACTTTCCCAGTTTTCGGAGGTGAGAACAAGATATTATACAGAGATGCACAGTTGGCTTATATAATCAATGATGAAACGAATCCCACCAATCATCCCATATATGCTATTGACACTGATTTTGGAGCTTGTATCCTTCATATTGAAGAATCTCAGTTGGCCTCCACGCAGCTCAGGAAACCAGTTTGCGAGATCACTGAGGAAGAAAACACACAGATTTGGGATATGTTTTTTGATGGGGCTTTCTCTAAAGAAGCTGTGGGGGAAAGTGTAGTCCTTGTGTCCCCAACATAGGAATACATTCATTTATCTTTCGAATTAACCTTTCAGGTCACAAACAACATCGCAGAGTACGAAGCTTTGATTCTAGGTTTAAGCGCTGCTAAAGAAATGGGTATCAAAGGCCTGAAAGTGTTTGGAGATGAAGACCTCATTATTCAACAGGTAAATAAAACTTTCCAAGCTAAGCATCCAAGGTTGAAGGCATACAGAGATGAGGTATGGAGGCTCAAGGATTCTTTTAATGATTTCAACATTTCTTATATTCCAAGAATGAAGAACCAACTTGCCGACTCCCTTGTTTTCTCTGCTAGCATGTTTATTCCTCCTTTGCCTCCTAAATTGACATATGAAGTTCAGGTAAAATACAGACCATCTCTGCCTGACAATGTCAAATATTGGAGGGTTTTTGAAGATGATGATTAAATTAACAGGTTTTTTCAAGTCGTGGAGCAATTGTTTGAAATGCACATTGATCAGGAAAATGAAGCCATGGGTGAATGTGGCCAACCCAAGCTAAAAACTGAGATCGGCTAAGGAAGCATCGTCCAGCTGCCCAGTTATCACATACCAAAAGGATTGGTGCCTCTAGAGAAGCTTTTCAATCATAACGACGCGCCCTATAAGCCAAACAAAACAGAGAATGAGTCTGTTATCCGTAAACATAACATAGGGAGCCCAACCCATCGAAATTTATCAATTTGTCCACTCACTTGTCGTCGGCCCAGAATTCCAAGTATTGTGCCCTGATTAAGCAATTCGCTAATATTTTTGCTTGGGAATACAGAGATATTAAAACTTATGACCCATATGTCATACAGCATAAGATTCCACTGGAAAAGAATACCACCCCTTTTAAGCAGAAGCTAAGACCTATCAACCCTCTCTTATTTCCTTTGATTGAGAAAGAGATCAAGAAGCTGTTGGATGCCAAAATTATAGTGCCCCTAAGGTATTCAAAATGGATAGCTAACCTTGTGGTAGTGAGAAATAAAAATGGAGAAATCAGGCTTTGTGTTGACTTCAAAAATCTGAACAAGTGCTCTAAAAAATATAACTATCCCCTACCTAAGATGGAACACTTGCTACAAAGAGTTTCAGGGGCTAGAGTCATGTATTTCTTAGATGGATTTTCAGGTTACAATCAAATTTCTATACATCCCAAAGATCAGGAAAATACTGCCTTCACTACTCCTTGGGGCACTTTCATGTACTCCAAGATGCCTTTCGGACTGATGAATGCTGGGGCTACTTTTCAGCAGGCCATGGACATAGCCTTTGTGGGAGAGAAGGACAAATTTGTCCTTACTTATCTTGATGACATAATAGTCTTCTCTAGTAGCCACAAAGACCATTTACAACATTTGAAGAAGGTCTTCCTAAAGTGTAGACAGTTTGGAATTTCAGTGAACCCAAAGAAGTCATAGTTTGCTCTAGAAGAAGGCAAACTCCTGGGACATATTGTTTCTGCTGAAGGTGTAAAAATCAATCCAGTAAGGGTTCAAGCCATTCAAACATTGTCTATCCCAAGGTCAAAAAGGGACATTCAATCCTTCTTGGGTAATATTAACTTTGTAAGGAGGTTCATTCCAAACTTTGAAGAGCTTGTAAAGCACATCACTTCCATGCTAAGGAAAGGAGTAGAAATAAAATGGACAGATGCTTCAAGAAGCTCTTTTGAAGCCATCAAGCAGGCCATCATGGAAGCTCCCACTCTAATCAGCCCAGATTACACTAAGGAGTTTTGTTTCTTCTCTTTTGCCTCTTATGATACACTTGCAGTAGTTCTGTTGCAAAAAAATGATGAAGGCATAGAGCACCTTGTGGCCTTTTTCAGCAAAACTTTAAGGGATGCCGAACTAAGGTATGACCTTATTGAAAAACAAGCTTATGCTCTCATAAAATCTTTAAAAGCATTCAGGATTTATATTCAACATTCCAAAGTGGTTGCATATGTACCTTCACCCTCAATAAAATATGTCTTAATGTAGCCAGATATTGATGGGAAGAGAGATAAATGGATTGCAAAATTCATAGAATTTAACATAGAGGTGAAACCCACTAAGCTTGTCAAAGGCCAGGGCTTGGCTAAACTTATGGCTGAAGAAAATTACAGCTTGTTAGATATAAATTCCATGGGTCTAAATTCATATTATGAGTAGGCAGAGGGAGCAGCAGAAGAGCAAAAGAAGAATCAGTCTTTGGCTGAAAATCTAGCCACATGTGAATGGTATTACAACATAGTTCATTTTTTGCAAAAGCTAGAAGTCCCTCCCAGGCTTAGCTCAAGTCAAGCTCGTGCCATTAAACTTAGATCTGCCAAATTATACATTAATAAAAATCTGCTTTATTGGAAAGACCCATCAGGAATCCTCTTGAGGTGTCTAGATAAAGAACAATCTGTGGAAAGACCCATTCTAGCATCTGTGGAGGGCATCATTATTGGAAAACCACAACTCACAAAATCTTGAGGGCTGGATATTATTGGCCTACTTTGTTCTCTGATGTGTTTTCTTTTATAAAAGCTTGTGACAAGTGTCAGAGGTTTGCAGGAAGACAGTAGCTAAAATCTCTGCCCTTGAAGCCAATACTGTTGAAAATGCAACAAGATGATGGAACTTAGTGGAAAGGAGTCGCCTTCACTAAGTGGGCCCGTAGGCTATTTTTGGCGCAAAGTCTATTTTTAGACTATGTCTATTTGTATACATATGGATCATGGTCTATGAGTTGCAGGATGCTGCTTATGGATGATTGGTCATGATGGTAAAAATAGATGGACTTCTATTTTTAGACATATGGGCAGGTTTCTATTTTTAGACTGCCAGGCTAAAAATAGAACAGTCGAATATTATTGTCTCATAATAATATTTGGACTCTAAACATTATCTTATTCTCTTGGAGCACTTCAGTTTGAGTTACAGATGTGGCACATGCAGCTGTCATAAGGAAATATGCTTTCTTATGTGTTAGTTAAGCTATTGCATGGAGGACTTCAGTTAGAACTCATGCATGTGAGTTCTGTGGAGTTGGATGTGGAGTTGATGGAGTTGTGTTTAGTTTGACTTGGTTGAACTAGTTGTATTTTAGTCTAACTAAAGAATACTCTAGTGTTGAGTTGTGTGAATTAAATTATTAATTAATTCACTAATTATTAACTCATAAACTAACTCAAGAATACATTAGTTAACTTAGTGCATGGACAGTTTAATAGAAGACAGGTGTTAGAGGTAAGTGAAAGGGTGAGTTGTGACTATTAGTTGTGCATGAGATTTGCACATGCATGGATTTGAGTAATGCCAATGAGGATTGCACAGTGTGGGTCAATATCAAGGCAATTATAGCTTGTGCTCACATGATTCTCTTGCAGGATTGTGCAGTGGAGGCAGGCAAAGCAGCGGAGGAGATTTGAACCTGTGACTGATTTAGATCTGAGCTAGTTTTGTGTGTAACAGGTGGAGATAGTACTGAGTACTTGTGAGCAGTATTGTACTATGTATTGTTACATGTTCTCAATCATTATAATATACAGATAGTGTGGGGTTTTCAGCTGTATGCTTTCCCCGGGTTACATACTGTGTTAATGTGTGCATGCAATTAATGTTTCATTGATTTTAATGCTGCTAAATTGATGATCAACGTAGAGGAGGTTATGTATTGTGCATGTATTCCGCAATAGTACATAATCAGGATAATCTCTGTGAATAAGTGTTTATTATTCAAAATTTCTACATGGTATCGGAGCTGTTGATCATCAGATCTACTATTCAGAAAGTGTTTACAATTTATTTCTTCAGGCAGAGTCAGTGATCGGGCCAGGTAGCCTCTGGATTCATCCTTCCTTTGGAAGGTGAGATATCCGGTAAAAGCCCATACAATCAATCTCTGTACGAGAAATAATTTGTTCTCACGAATTTTAGATCAGAAGCGGTTGAGTTTTGAGCTGGTGGAATGGCGCTCAAGGATAAACTCAGAAACATCGAAGCTGAGAATGGAGATGCCACAGATTGTTCGCAGAAGAAGAAAAATAAGCAAGTTGTTGGATCTGCAGTGGGAGAGGCCTTAGCCTCGCAGTTTGAGCTGGATTTTTCGTTGATCGCATGCTTGGTATCAAGTGTGATGGGATCGGTATAGTTCTTGGACAGTGGTGCGTCTTCTCACATGACAGGACATCGAGATTTGTTTTCTGATCTAGATGAGAAAGATCTTGGAATGCACATCGAGATGGGCGATGATGGTAGATACAATGCGACCAATATCGGTACCATTTCCTTTGAGAGGGAGTCTGGTAAACCCTTCGTATTGAAGGAAGTGATGCATGTTCCAGGATTGAAGAAGAATCTTATCTCTGTGGCGATGTTAGAAGACAAGGGATATGATGTTGTCTTCAGCGAGGGAAAGGCTTTCCTGCGCAGCAAGACAACTAGAGAAACCCGGAAGATAGGGGTTCGAGTCAGGAACCTTTATCAGTTGCATGTAGATGCATGCAAAGCCTTGAGCAGCAAGGCAACTGATGGAGACTTGGTGGTTGAGAGGGAGGGTATATTACCTCTCAACATGTAGAGCCAGAAGAAGTCTCAGACGATTGTGGAGGAGCCACGATTGATGCAACAGCTTTAGGAGGTTGTGGAGTAGCCACAACAAGGGAAGCTGAGAGGAGATCGAGTAGAGACATCTACTCATGCAGAGACCTCCAGTAGGGGGAAACTTCGAGCCAGGTGGGCTGAGGGATCGCATGCAGCCATACCTCCAGGTAGGAGGTGGGGTGATGTGGATTGATCATCCCAAGGAGGAGGGGCAGGATCCTTGAGGTACCCAACCTCTTGGATGAGACCTTGCTACGGGAGCCCCAATGTGGAGTAGCAGGAACTGACTGATTGGGTAGAGACAAATGCAGATGGAGCGGCAGAGAGAGCGACATTGTAGGGAATCCCAGGACAGCACATAGCTAGTAGGCTACAACAATGCGAGAGGCACAAGTGCTTTTCATATTGCTAGGTGGCAAAAAGAGGTGTGCAATGGTGCGAGATGCATGGAGATGTTGCAGTAGCGCAGATGTCAGAGAGGGAGCACTTGTCAGTAGCAGGTAGATCTTTAGCATCAGAGTATGTTCCTAGCCCAACAGAGTGGTCAGTTGGGAGTGTTTTTGTTCCAAGTGTTGTTGGAGCAAGTGGACTGGGCAAATGTGTTGCATGCAGAACATTCCAGAGTTGCAGGATAGGGGTTGCAGATAATCCATATCTTGTTGAGAGGGAGTTTTGAAAATGCAACAAGATGATGGAACTTAGTGGAAAGGAGTCGCCTTCACTAAGTGGGCCCGTAGGCTATTTTTGGCGCAAAGTCTATTTTTAGACTATGTCTATTTTTAGACATATGGATCATGGTCTATGAGTTGCAGGATGCTGTTTATGGATGATTGGTAATGTTGGTAAAAATATATGGACTTCTATTTTTATACATATGGGCAGGTTTCTATTTTTAGACTGCAAGGCTAAAAATAGAATAATCGAATATTATTGTCTCATAATAATATTTGGACTCTAAACATTATCTTATTCTCTTGGAGCACTTCAGTTTGAGCTACAGATGTGGCACATGCAGCTGTCAGAAGGAAATATGCTTTCTTATGTGTTAGTTAAGCTATTGCATGGAGGACTTCAGTTAGAACTCATGCATGTGAGTTCTGTGGAGTTGGATGTGGAGTTGATGGATTTGTGTTCAGTTTGACTTGGTTGAACTAGTTGTATTTTAGTCTAACTAAAGAATACTCTAGTGATGAGTTGTGTGAATTAAATTATTAATTAATTCACTAATTATTAACTCATAAACTAACTCAAGAATACATCAGTTAACTCAGTGCATGGACAGTTCAACAGAGATAGGTGTTAGAGGTAAGTGAAAGGGTGAGTTGTGACTATCAGTTGTGCATGAGATTTGCACATGCATGGATTTGAGTAATGCCAATGAGGGCTGTGCAATGTGGGCCAATATCAAGGCAATTGTAGCTTGCCTCACGTGATTCTCTTGCAGGATTGTGCAGTGGAGGCAGGCAAAGCAGCGGAGGAGATTTGAACCTATGACTGATTCAGATCTGAGCTAGTTTTGTGTGTAACAGGTGGAGATAGTACTGAGTACTTGTGAGGAGTATTGCACTATGTATTGTTACATGTTATCAATCATTATAATATACAGATAGTGTGGGGTTTTCAACTGTATGCTTTCCCCAGGTTACATACTATGTTAATGTGTGCATGCGATTAATGTTTCATTGATTTTAATGCTGCTAAATTGATGATCAACATAGAGGAGGTTATGTATTGTGCATGTATTCCGCAATAGTGCATAATCGTGATAATCTATGTGAATAAGTGTTTATTATTCAAAATTTCTACAAATACATGTGAATGGTCCCTTCCAGCAGTGGGGCTTGGACTTTATAGGTGAGATCAACCCACATTCCAGTGGCCAACACAAATGGATCTTAGTAGCCACTGATTATTTCACCAAGTGGATTGAGGCTATACCCACTAAGAATGCCAATCATCAAGTTGTCATAAAGTTCTTGAATGAGAATATTTTCACTAGATTTGTTTGCCCAACCAAACTAGTCACTGATAATGCAACATCTTTCAAGGCAAAAGAATTGATGGACATGACTGAATCCATGGGCATTCATGTGGTGCATTCTACCTCATATTATCCTCAAGGCAATGGCCTGGTAGAATCATCTAATAAGACTCTGATAAGGGTAATAAAAAAACTGTTAGAGGACAACAAAAAGAGCTGGGATTCCAAGTTGAAGTTTACACTATGGACTGACAGAGTTACCATCAAAAAGTCCATAGGGAATTCACCATTTACACTGGTTTATGGTGCTGATGCTATTTTCCCTATCCAGCTAATTATCCCTGTGGCTGAATTCTTGCAAGAAGAACAAGAGGAAGAGAATGACATGGTAAGAAGAATGAATAGCCTGGTCGAACTACATCAGATAAGAGAGCAGCTGGTTGAGAAGTCAAAGGCTCATCAGAAGGCAATCAACGAAACCTTTGACAGGAAGGAAAAAGTGGACAATTTCTAAGTCGGTGATTGGGTGCTTAAATGGGATGCATTGAAGGAAAAGAAAGGTAATCATGGCAAGTTTGACTCCTTATGGACAGGTCCGTTTGTCATTGCTCAAGTTCAACAGAACAATACATTCATTTTGCACAGTCTAGAAGGAGAAGATACTTTTGGTAGCCTAATAAATGGGCAGTTCTTGAAACTTTATTTCATTTAAGGCTTTAAAAGCCTTGTAATTGTAAATATGTTTTTCCATTTTTTATTTCATTTGCAAAATAGACTCCATGCCCAATGGAACACTAGATGGAAGATTTGATTTTTTTTTTCAAGAGAGGCATTGATCTGTGATCCTTGAAACCTCACAGGGAGGATTTCAACCCCAGAAGGAGCCAGTGTTAGCCTTACTGGCAAAAAGCCGACAAATGGATCCATATAGGCTCTTATAGTCTCCAAAGTTGCTTAAAAACATGCCAATAAGTCCATTAATGGGCTTGAAATCTTCAGCATTTGCTTGAAGATCATTCTAGAATCAGAACTAGTGCAGGAGGAAAACCCTTAAAAGGGAGGAAAAACACTATTGAGAGGCCAAAACACTGAAAAGTCAGTGAAAAACTACATATCGGAGGCTCTAACAGTCGAAGCACAACAGCCATTAGATCTGGCCGATCAATGGCCCAGATTTAAGCGGCTAATCACAATCAGTCGAGCAGAGAGGACCGTTTGAAGTTGCATGCATATATATATATATATATATATATATATATATATATATATATATATATATAAGGCCCAAGCATTGAGCGATCAACGATTGTGATCAGATCGCATCGCTGTATTGCATTGGCATTATACCAAGGGGTGGGGCCTATGCACATACATCTATGTGACCCGATAGGCTGGACTCGACATAATTATATGCGATAATTCATATATTTTGAGATCCGTGCCCAAGCTTTTTCAACGTTTTTGCAATTTTGTGCTTTTTTGTTTTTTTCAACGAAATACAAAGGGAATGGGGGACAGCGCCAATGCGATAAAGCCTGGACTTGAAAGGGTTTCAGAATAAAACTATATATATTTTGAAGTCCGAGGAAGCCCAAATCTTAATGTATTTCATGTATTTTCATTGTATAATGAAAATACGAAGGGATCATTGGCCAATGTGATTGCGATGAACCCTCGACACGAAAGGGTCCGGGAAGTGGAATATATGAAATTTGAAGTCTGCCCAAAGTAGTTTTCCTGCATTTTTCAGTGTTTTTGCATATTTCATTATGTAAAGGAAATACACAGGCCAGGACGAATGCGACTTGCGATGGCGGCAAGGCCAGACCCAATAGATAATTAAATCATATCTGAAGACCTTTGCAGTCCAAAAAGGACATAGAAGGGTGGGATTTCTCAATATTTGTTGCATTTTCTGTTTATAACAGAAACAATCATTGATTGCAGTATAAAGAGACAAAAAAGGCACGCAAACCCTTTCCATTACCTAACACAGGCTGGGAGACAGGGACAGAGGCTGGAAAGTGATCATGGACACCACAACATGCTGCAACCCAAAATAGAAAGTTCAGGGAGCTTAGAAAATGCAATAGTCACACCAACAAACGTTATGGAGCATCTCTAGCACAGGAGAACTCCCAGACAGTGCAACAAACCACCAAAAAAATCTGAAAGTAGTTACTCTACTGTCAAAAGCAGGAAAATCCGATCCCATGCTTTCCTAGAGGGCATCAAGTCAGTTAACAATGCATATCAGGCAGATTAAGACTCTAAGCCTTCTAAAGAGCTCAAGAGCATTGTAAACAGGCTATAAATAGCTGAAACTAAGATGTAATAGAGGTTCAACTTTTGGAGATTATTCCTCCTTTTCTCATTCAAGCTTCTTATCTTCATTCTAAGCAATATAATATTCTTTTGCCATTATATGTTCAATATCCATTCTCTTTGCTGTTCTATGCTTTCACTTGAATAGTTTGTTCAGGTTTTCTTTTTGTTTAAGGCTAGATAATTGTCATCTTATCTCTGCTTTGATATATTAGATTTGCAAGCTTCTTTGCTGCTTGTAGCTAGCCATTTATATGTGTTATTATATATGCATCTGCCAGTATAGTTAGTAAGCTCATTTGCTGCCTGTAGCTAGCCATTCATATATGTTCATGTATGAAATCTGCTGGTACTGTTGGTATTCTCCATCTATACATTGAGTTTATAACTTATTGAGCAAATAGTGGTCTAAAGCCTTGTATTGGTGAGAGTGTTCATGCATGCATTGAGTGAAAACAGAGCTGAAATGGTTATCTAACTTGATCCAAACCATCATTTATTCCAATAGTTCAGAGAACAATATTGAAGATTATATATTACCAGGCATCTCTGATCTGCAACCTAGGAGAGTTTCCTGGAGTGTTAATAGGACCCAGGGGCTTGTTAGCAAAAAGGTTGGGATGGTTCCTAGGGGTCCTATTTCCGATGTTGAAGGTTTGTATGGTGTGTGTCTACCAATTCCTCTTCCTTAACATGTCTTAGGATTTTGAATCATATCATAGCAACTTCTCGTCACATGTTTACCCAGTTGGTCGGTTACTTGGGTAGATTTGGGAGGAGGGTGTTACACTAGCCTCTCTAGGCCTCTCCTGAGCTACGCACTATGCAGTCTTGGTCCTCTAGTTGTGACCTTGATTCTTGGCACTGTGAAATGTGTAGTTCCTGTCTCTCAGGATTGTTGCACTACACAGTTTCTATGCCCAAGTCCTGACCTTGACCTCCAGAATTGCGCAGTCATCTCCCGAGCTCGTCTTAAACTATGCACTTCACATCCTCAAGCATCAAGATCATCCCCTGAGTCCTTGAACTTCGTAGCTGCATTGTAACCCAACCTCCCTTGTCTCCCAGAATAATGCAGTTGGCTCTCCCAGTGTCCATTCCCTCATCATGTCCCCACTTGCTCTGGAAACTTCGCAGTCTTGTCCCTTAGGCTTGCCTGGGCTGCGCACTACGTAGTATTAGAGCTCAAGCTTTCACCTTAGATATTGGAATTTCACACTACGTAGATATTGAGTCCCTCTTCCTAGCCTATCACTTGTTCCGGGCTTAGTTGGTGGATCATAATGCATCATCTTAGACTAAGGGGTTTTTGGATTGATGTCGTCTCATCATGAGTGAATTGCAAGAACATGTACCCTATCATGTCATGACAAGATGATAGAGAAGGATAAGAAGGAGGGAAGCATGCCTAAAGACTCTCTTGTAGCTAAAATTACAAGTTGATTGATCAAGAGAAAGTGAAGGGACACTAGTTTGTGACCACTATCCAAGACTGGATTGAAGATTCTACATCACCAAGCCATGCGGAGGTGAAGAGAAAGCATATTCAAGAAGACATCTATCACTTAGCAGCAACAGTGACCTGACATTGCCACATCATCAAGTAGTCCATGTCAGCAATGTGATGTCATGTCATGTCATGAATGGTCATATGCCACATCACTATTGTGGATCATGTATATTGTATTCAAATTGTATTATAAAGTGGAAGTCGAAAGGACACACTTGGAATGTAAAGAGCATGTAAGTTGAAAAGTTGTAGGAAGTCAAATAGTCATCAGGGTAGTCAAAGAGTCACCCATGGTTATATATACTCCCTCATTGTATGAGCAAAGGACTTTTCATCTTGGCTCCTCCCTCAAGGCATTAGAGAGATCAACTAGTTATTTGAGGAGCAAGGGGTGGCTCTAGTGCTCCACTACTAGATCTAGTGATGTACATTATAAACATGTGTCTTGGAACTTTTACTTAATAATAGAAGCCTTCAAGGCCAATACGTTCTTCATGCATGGATTATGAATGTTTGTAAGACTATTCTACAGATGTTTGTATTTCATGTTTGCTTTCACATGTGCTAAGATAGTTGAACTATTTCAGTTATTTTAGTACTTATCTTATTGAGAATGTGTTGTAACGGTTTTTAATGTTGTGCCATCCTTGTGGACTATTCTGTGGGATATTAGATATATCTTCCTTCATTTGTTTGGTTGTAACGAGCAACGCATCCATTGCGGGACTATTCTGCTGAATGTTAGACGGATCCTTCCAGTTCATGTGTCTCTTCTTAGGTGGTACTATTACCTATCACTTAGAGGCTCACTTTTCTCCCCTCTCCATAGTAGAAGAACCTTGATACGTTTGCAACTGAACACTCACCAGACACACCTTCTTGCTTTTCGAAGAAACCATTGCATTCCTCTCTCTTGCTGACAGTTAGAGCCAAGGAAAATATTTAAGGATTCGAACCTTTCCCTTGATGAAGGAAACCTCATCCCTTTGTCTTCAAATGTGGATATTGATACTAAATTATTCTTCAACCCTGGCATATACATCATACCATGGAGCAAAATAGATTCTCCCAAATTCAAATGAAATTTGACAGATCCAAAACCTTTAACGAGATGATTGGAGTTGTTTCCAAGAATGATTTTCAAATTTGACTCCCTCTCTACCAAATTAGAGAGAACTGCGTTATAACTAGTGAAGTGATGAGTGGCCCCACTATCAACCAACCAACTATCATATGAATCTAGAGGAGATGAACTAGTAAGGGAAGAAAAAAGAATATATTCAGATTGACTCGCAACATTGCTTTAATACCTAGATAATTTTGTCTTCTTTTGTGTATGACGACCTTCTTCATGATTAATTGGAGCATTTATTCTTCGTATTTCATATCTTCCCTTACGATCATTCCTTCAGTAATCTCTCTTTCTTTGATCATTGAACCTATTTTTATTGCTTCTAGTATTGTAGCATGGTCCATTATTTTTTCCAAGGAAATCTCAAGCATAGTAACCTTTCTTATGACAACTGTAGCATTAGATGTGCACAAATTCCTTCCTTATATTTGGATTTGGATTTGATGGACTTCCTTTCTATTTCTTATTCTTCTTGTCATGAGCGATGAATGCAACAAGATCTCCTTCTTCATGCTTTTGAATCCTTCCTCTTGATATCATCCTTGATTCTCCTTGAGTGATATTTCCAACAATTTCATTGAATGATGGGAGGACATTTTTGTTGATTATAGTAGTAATAAAGGTTTCCCAAATAGGAGGGAGACCTCTTAGAGTCACGATTACCAATTCCCTGTCATGCACAAATTTCACAACTCTTTGCAATTAATCTCTAAGATGAGATATCCTCATTATGTAGGATTGCATGAACTCTCATTTGTTCATCTTTGTGTCTTTGAGTTGATCTTTCAAGGAGACAATTTCATTCAAATTGTTGACTTCATACATGCCACCGACCTTATCATACATGTCCTTAGACCTTTCCAACATGTGCAAGTAAACTATCTTGTAAACCATCAACTATTATTTTCTTTACTTTTAACTCACCTTTCTTGTGCTTTTTCTTGACAACAATAGAAGCATTCTCCAGAGTCTTAGGTACTTTTCCTTGAATGTAGTCCAAAACATCGTTTTTATCAGCTATGATCTCCAACTTGACTTTCCATGCAAAAAAATTAGATGAGTCACCCAACTTCTAATTTTACTTGAAGAAGGAAGACATGTTGACTTGACTAGATTGGCTCCTTCAAATTTCCCAAAGATGATTGCTTCATTGCTTAATCTGGGTGGCTCCAAAAATAGAAGTGGCCTTGAAATAGCTCAAAAATCAAAATCATCAGATTGAAGTGAAACTAGGTCCAGATCGTAGTGCTCATCACCCTGATTCCAATGGTGCAAACAATACTCAAATCTAAGTTCGTATACTCAAGTTATAGCCGATCAAACTTCTAGTCAAACCAGGCCAAGTGGTAGTCACTAATGAGGTAAAAATTTATAGAAGGGACGATGTATGGAAAATGGTGGCCATAAAGGGTGAATTTATTGCCTCCTTAAATTTCATAATAACCCCTAAAAAATGATCGATTTTTTTTCATGTTGTTATATATAAAACAAAAAAATATTAAAATAAGATGGTGGGTTTCCATCCTTGCCACCCCGCCAACAGTTGTAAACATACACATTAAAAATAGGGTCGGGGCCCACTTCTCTGATCTGGGACCCCACCCACGACTCAACCGACCATACTATAAGTTAGAGCCAATGATTCTTGAACCCGCGCCAGCCAGAGGCCAGCCCACCCACGTAGCGACTCCACAATACATAAAACAATATTAAATGCCACTGTTACATTAACCACCAATCAAATGGTTAAGCTGAAATAATAACGCACCATTTTTGGGGAGGCCTATGGGTTTGACCCTAGGACCTCTTCCCACCAAGTTTTGATTTCCACCAATGGCCTATGGGCCCCTCTTTGGAACATCTGCCATTCAACATTAATTAAACCTCATTATTTTCCATTCGACCCAGTCGACGGAGAGTGGAGCGAGTCCAACCAGCGAAACCTTGAGCAGCCGGGAGGGGCATAACCTTGAACGAGGAATCTTTATTGATGCTAAGAATATTCCCTTGGGGTCCAAAAATTCTAGTGTCAGAATGAGACAAGTTTATAGTCATTTTTACACGATTTCTTGCCAGGAATCCAACCGTGCAGCTTGTTTCTCCAACCGAGGTCTCCATTTTTCATCCATGACATAGATTGGAGGTATAAGGGTCATTTATGTAAAGTTGATTGTAATTCATTTATTTTCTACCATTTAATGAAAGAAGGCCTCCCCTCGTTGAGCAAGGCCTGGAGACGTAGCCCACATTGGGAGAACTCCGCAATCAAATCATTTGTGTGCCTTTAAACTCATGGTTTTTTTATGATTTATGCTTATTTTCATGCGTATAAGTTACTTGGTTAAATTCTATTTTATATGCAATTCAGTATACATCCTTGAAGTTAAAATATCTGGATCAAGTTTGGTACTAGAGAAGTTATTCTTGATGTGAGTTGCATAAGTGAATGCTATTTAGGAACAAGCTCCAAAGAGGTGAAGGAAAACTTAAATCCTTTGATCCCAAAGTGGGGTTTGCACCATGAAGATAGAACATGGAAGATGAGGAAGCTCGAATGGAGGAAGAGCGAAATTATCACAAGATCTTCTTCACCATGGCAGAGAAAGTTGACAAGTTGTTTGCAGAGTATGAGAAGACAATCAAGCCTGAGAAGAAAGAGCCAGATGACCATGCATCGGTAAATCATGAAGGTGGAAGAGGAGAGCCTCCTGAACCATCCTCTCCATCCTCTAGTGATAATTCTTCTTCTTCTTCTCATCACTCTAACAGGCATCATAGGAATACATCTAAGAAGCCATTTTTTAAGCTAGATGTAAAGTTTGATTTTCCCACATATAATGGAGAATGTAATGTAGAGAAACTAAACAATTGGATTAGACAGATTGAGGAAGATGAGGCAAAGATCCAATTAGAATCTCTTATGTTGAGTGGCACCACTCTTGTCTAGTTGGAGAGAAAGTGGCAGAAAGTCAACAAAAACTTGGGTAATCTCCTTTCTTCTTGGTCCAATTTTGTTTCTGCATTAAAAATAATTTTTATCCTTTGGGTTATCGAGAAAAGGCTTTAATGAAATGACAATATTTAAGGCGAGGAAAGGGTCAAATTGTACAAAGATTCACAAAATATTTTAGAAAAGAAGCATTGGATTTGGGCATTTCACTTGATTCACCGGAAACTGTAACAAAGTATATTGGTGCTTTACATAGTTACATCAGACATTCTATGTTATTATTTGAGCCTACAACTATTGATGTGGCTAGTGTGAAGGCGATTCACCTTGAAGGCATAGGAAAGAATGATAAAGAAGAGAAATCTAAGAAATCAACTTTCAAACCTTATAATGCCAAGTTCAAAGGAAAAGGCAAGGGAAAGGACAAAAATATAGCTACAACCAAGAAGGAGGAAGGAGCAAAGCCAGCTTGCACACATTACAAGAAGGAAGGCCATGATGATGAACACTGTTGGAAGTTGCATCTAGAGTTGAAACCAAAGAGATTTGATGGGAAGAAGAAGAAAAAGATGGTGGCAACTGCACAACAGGACATTGGATTTGATTCCTGTGATGAGACACTGATCACAGTAGTGGGCACACAAGGTACTCTTTCTCTTCATGGTAATGAAAATTATGAATCACACGCAAGCACAAGTTATTCAAATGAGTCTCTTATTAGTGAATGAAAGAGAATTGAATTGTTCCACATTAGATTCATAATGAAACGTACTAAAGTGGAAACCTTGTTTAATTCGGGCTCACAAGAAAATTTGATTTCAGAATTCTTGGTTAAAATGTTGGGATTAGAAACCAAGCCTCATTCAAAACCCCACCCTCTTGGTTGGGTGTATGATAAAGAGAAATTACATCTAACCAAGCAGTGTAGAGCTAGATTTGTGATTACATCCAAACTAGTAGACGGGCTTGATCTTGATGTTGTACCCTTGGATATCTATGGTATTGTATTGGGGAGTCCATATTTTTATGATGGAAAAACAATTTTATTTTTCCATGAAAAAAATTACCATCTCACGAAAGATGAGGTGGAATACATTGTTAGAGCTCATTGCGCCAAAATTAGTGCAATTCTTATAAGTGTAGGTCAAATGAAGAGATTGATTAATTCCATCAAAGGGTCCATGCTCATGGTTGTGAGAGAAAAATATGCCGAGACATCTGAAGCTTTCCAAGGTTGTGATCCCACTCATAAAATTGAATTGTATGAAATTGTTTCTAACTATGATGGCCTTTTTCAGGAACCAAGTGGGTTGCCTCCAAAACGCGAGATCCAACATGAGATTCACTTGCAACAGGATGCTCCTTTACTCAACATTGGTATGTATAGGTTGTCATCCATTGAGATGGAGGAGATAAAGAAGCAGGTAAAGGAATTGTTGAACCAATGGGTCATAAGGCCAAGTTCTTCTCCATGTGGCTCACCTATCATGTTGGTGCCAAAGAAGGATGGAACATGGAGGATGTGCATAGAATACAAGGCACTCAACAAAATAACAATGAATAATTGACAAATTTTTAGATCAATTGAAAAATGATGTATATTTCACAAAACTGGACTTGCCCAGTTGTTATCATCAAGTCAGGATTGCAGAACATGATGTATGGAAGACTGCATTCAAGACAAAACATGGGTTGTTTGAATGGTTGGTGATGCCATTCAGACTATGCAATGCTCTGACCAAATTCATGAGGGTGATGAATGATATTTTCAAACCTTTTCTTGATGATTTTGTACTTGTGTATCTTGATGATGTTCTTGTTTTCAGTAGGACATGGGATGATCACGTGAGTCATGTTAAAAAGGTGCTTGATGTTTTGCAAAAATAATTTTTTTATGTCAAAATGTCTAAGTGTGAATTTGGTAAGACCTCTTTGGTTTGCTTGGGTGACATTGTTGGTGTAGGACAATTGAAAATAGATCCTTCTAAAATTGATGTGGTTGTAAAGTGGCCTAAACCCACCAATGTTACAAAGGTTTGTAGATTTTTGGGTGCAGTACACTACTGGAGAAGGTTCATTGCCAATTATCCATCATTGCATCCCCCTTACATGCATTGACGAGTGTGAAGCAAACCTTTTAGTGGAGAGGAAAGCAACATAAAGCCTTTGATACACTAAAAGAGAAGATAAATACCACACCAGTTTTGGCCTTAAATGACCTCCAATAACCTTTTGAGATCTAGACAGATGCCAATGGATACACCATAGGGGAAGTGTTGATGCAACAAAGGAAACCTATATGTTACCATTCTGAGACATTATCCCAAGCTGTTGTGAAATATCCCACATACGACAAGGAGTTATATGCCTTGGTTCAAAGCATAAAGAAGTGGAAGCACTATTTGAATAGTAAGGAGACCGTCATTCACATAGATCACCAGCCCTTGCAGTACCTCCAATTGTAAACCAAGATTCAACAAGCATGTAATTTCAGATGGATATGATTCCTCCAACAATTTCACCTAGTAATAAAATACAAGAAGGGCCCTAGAAACGAAGTGGAAAATATGTTTTCTCACCCTCCTATTTTTGCATCGATAATTTTGCAAAATGCTTCTTTATCTTTTGATAGTTATGCTGAACAATATGTTGATGATGACGATTTTAAGGATATTTATGCAAAGATGAATCATGGATCACAGGTGGATAATTACCATTTCCAGGGAAATTTTTTATACCACCTTGTAAATCTTTGTATCTCCACTAATGAAAGAATACATGCAATCAAAGAGGCACATACCTCTCTTGTGTCAGGTAATTTTGGTGTAGGGAAAAAATTGTGTCATTTGTAGAGTTTGTGTTAATGGCCTCACATGAAAAATGTTGTGACTCGATATGTAAAGGGATGTGTTTTGTGTTCAGTTAGCAAGCCCACTAATAGAAAATTGGGGCTCTACACACCACTCCCTGTTCCGAGTCGTCCATGGGAAAGTATGTCAATGAATTTTGTAGGCGGTTTTCCTTTGTCTAGGAAAGGTCATGACTATTTTTATGTCGTTGTGGATCGATTTAGAAAAATGTGTGTCTTAATGCCTTGTAGAAATAAGGTCACTACAGAGTAGACTGCTCATCTCTTCTTCCAATTTGTATGGGTCCACTTTGGGCTGCCCATATCCATTGTCTCTGACCAAGACTCTTGCTTTCTTCGAGAGTTTTGGACGAGTTTGTGGAGAATGATGGACACCAAGATGAAGAGGAGCACGCCATTTTACCCGCAGACTGATGAAAAAACAGAGGTTGTCAACCGCACAGTGATACACTTACTTTGAGGCTATTGGGGCAAGCATCCTAAGTTGTGGGACAAGCAATTTCCTTATGTACAACATGCATACAATCAGACAGTGCATTGATCCACTTAGAGCTCACTATTCAAGACATGCTTTGGATATTTGCCAAAGGATCCCTTAGACAAAGTCTTTGGGAGAGATGAATATTCTAGTGGGCAAGATGATAGGGAAAAAGTGCGGAAGTTCATTTAGCGAATTCAGATGATTCACCAAGTAGTGCAAGAGTAGTTGGAGAAAAGTTAAGCGCAATACAAAGCTTGACATGACAAGCACTGGGTTGATCACCAATTCTAGGTTGGAGACAAAGTGTGGCTCCAAATCAACAAGGACTAGATGAAAGGGGAAGGAAAGAAATCGAGACCAATCCGATATGGCCCATTCACAATATTAGAGAAGATTGGAGACAATGCCTTTTGTCTCGAGTTTCTAGAATACATGCAGATGTACTTAGTGGTGAACGTTGAAAACTTGAAGCTTTATGGGCCTCCGTTGATCATGGACATTGAAAAGGTTGTACAAGTTCCTAGAGTGGATGATTGTGCACCTGAATACTTGGACAAGCTACCATAGGGAATCATTCTTGACAGGAAGGCTAGGAATTCATGAAGGGGAGACGTGGAGTATCTTTGTATTGGTTTCAAGGGAATGCATCTAAGTAAGGCTAGATGGATTGAAAAGGAGAAAGTGAGGGAGAAATACCCTCACTTTCCAATTGACTGATAAAGCTTTTGGTGGTCCAAAAGCTCATTAGTGGGGAGGAATGATCTGGGTGGCCCCAGAAATAGAAGTGGCCTTGAAATAGCTCAAAAATAAAAGTCATCAGATTGAAGTGAGTATGGGACCATATCGTAGCTCTCATCGCTCTAATTCCAATGGTGCGAACGATACTCAAATCCGAGTTCATATGCTCTAGTTATAGCTGGTCAAAGTTCTGGTCAAACTGGGTCAAGTGGTAGTCACTAATGAGACAATAATTTAGTGAAGGGACGACACATGGAAAATGGCGGCCAGAGAGGGAAAATTTGTCACCTCCTTAAATTTCCTAATAACCCTTAAAAAACGGTCGATTTTTTTTTGCTATTGTTATATAAATATACAAATAATAATATTAAAATAGGGTAGTGGGCTGCCACCTCGGCCACCCCGCCAATGATCATTAACATACATATTAAAAATAGGGTTGGGGCCCATGGCTCTGACTCGGGATCCCGCCCACAACCTAATTGACCATACTATATGTAAGAGCTAGCAGGACTTGAATTCACGCCGGCTGGAGGCTGGCCTCCCATGCGATGACTCCACAATACATAAAACATATCACATGCTGCTGTTACATTAACCGCCAACCAAATGGTTAAGCCAAAACAATAACGAGCCATTTTGGGGGAGGCTTGTGGGTTTGACCCCGGGACCTCTGCCCATCAAGTTTTTCTTTCCACCAAGGGCTTACGGGCCTCTCTTTGGAACATCCACCACTCAACATTACTTAAATCTCATTATTTTCCATTTGACCCAATCGAGGGAGAGCGGAGCAGGTCCGACCAGCGAAACCCTGAGTGGCCAGGAGGGGAGGAACCTTGAACAAGGAATCTTGTTTATGTTGAGAAGATTCCCTTGGGGTCCAAAAGTTCTAGTGTGAGAATGAGACATGTTTATAGTCATTTTCACACAATTTCTCGCTAGGAATCCAACTGTGAAACTCGTTTCTCTAGCCGAGGTCTCCATTTTTCGTCCATGACAGAGATTGGAGGTATAAGGGTAATATATGTAAAGTGGATTGTAATTCATTTCTTTGTTTCCATTTAATGAAATAAGGCCTCCCCACTTTGAGCAGGGACTAGAGACGTATCCCACATTGGGTGAAATATGGAATCAAATCGTTTGTGTGCCTTTGATCTCATGGTTTATTTATGATTTCCGCTTCTTTTAATGTGTTTAAGTTACTTGGTTAAATCCTCTTTTATATGCAATTATTTATGCATCCTTGAAGTTAAAATATTTGGATCACTGCTTGTCTCCTTTTGGGCTTGTCGTTCACCTTAGCTTTGATTCCATGTTAAATTTTCAGATTGCTCTATGTTGTATCAATTACTTTAGCCCAATTCAATACTTCAATTAACAATATTTTCAAGAACAATTAGTCTTTCCATTCATCAACAATAATTGAAAATAAAACAATAAATGTAATGACAAAGGAAACAATCAACACATCAACAAGAGACACCAGATTTAGTAAAAGACTAGGGGAAAACCCCACAAGGGGGAAAAACCTTTGAAATTCTTCTTCTATTATATTGACATAAAATGTTCAGTGAGTACAATGAGCCCAATACATATCATCCAACAAAAAGACCCTATAACATTCATAAATATGTTTCCAACATTAGAATATATAAGAGACAACTTTTCTTGTCTGCGATCAATTGTGGTCAACTTCGGTCAATGGTCAATTTCAGTCAAACTTCCTGGTCGCATGGAGGAGCTATGTGAGTGAATGAAGGCTTATTGTCACTCCCTTGAGCTTGCAAGTTAGCGGTTGTGGTCTAATTTCTCCTGTGACAAGCCAGTGACTGTCACCCAAAAACCCTAAAATAGATGCGAACCTCGAACCCTGTAATTTCAGACTTTTGTGAACTTATTTTGTCATCCCACCCTCAAACCTGTGTGAAACAATCAATGAAGAGAAGAAGAAGAGGGTTGGTGATGTAGCTTAAGGTCACTTGCATTTATAGGCTTCCATGGGTGTTCAATTTTCTTTAAGGCCAACCTGTTTTAATATGCATATGTGGGCTTTTCTTCATAAGTACACTTTCCCTTGTCCAAATTTGATGATTTCTAGGTCAATTTTTGTCCTCTCGAAAATAGGACAATGCAATGCAATCATCATATACATCAAATGAGCTATCAAAAGTGGAATTTGTTCGTAGTTTCATAATATAACACATTTGAGTAGCAAGGAGATGAGTATTCTCCTGATATAGAAGATACATTGAGGAGTTTGAGGGTAGAGATTAGAAGTTGCATTAGGGGAATTTTGAGGTCTAAAATGCGCCTCCTAAGAAAAATGTACAACCAAAATAAACTTTATAAGAACCAATAGGATTCAAGATGATGATGTCAACCATGGGGGATGATTCACCATTTTTGGAGTAAAAAAGTAAAAATATTAAAAAATAATAAAATAATAAAACTATTTTTTCAACTCGTATTTTAAATTTATCTCCCTAATATTTTACTCAGATTTCGAGTGGGAGTACTCATTGGATGCAAAATTTAATTCCTCATCCAATGAGTACCCATGTTGCTACTTTCGATGGACCCCGCTACACGAAAAATATGAAATACATGGAAAAACGTGATTTCTATCACGTTTTTCATGTATTTCTCATTTTTCGTCTAGCGGGGTCCATCGAAAGTATGAAACATGGGTACTCCTTGGATGAAGAATCAAACTATCCATCCAATGAGTGTTCTGCTCGAGATTTGAGTAAACCCACAAGGGGATAAGTTGAAAATACGAGTTGAAAAAATAGTTTTTTATTCTTTTTTCCCTCTAAAATTTGATGATGTAATGTAATATTATTTTATTATTTCCACTATTATTTTATAGTTTCCTTAGGAGACCCATTTTAGACCTCAAAATTCTCCTAATGCAAGGAAAACAATGATAGGTTAGTTGTTCTTAGGAAAGACTTGCAAGGGCTCAGGAAAACCAGGCAGAGGACAATGTAGTGATCGTTCAGAGTTTGTCATACTTGCAGAGACATGGACGACTGAGGATTAGTAAAGAACAAGAATATAAGACTAATATGGCATATGGTAACAAGTCTCGGCCAAGATACAAGTTACATAGAGGGGGCACAGCCAGAGGTGACAGATCATTGGATACACCTGATAGGAGGATTGGTATGTATAGGTTTCATTCTAGTTCCTCATCCAGGAGACATCATCACCACCACCATACTTATAGGAAGAGTGAGTACTTTCTAGAGGAGTTCAAGAAAGTCAAGACTCCTACATTTGATGGAGAGATGAAGAAGTCAAAAGATGTAGAGGCATGGTTTCTTGGGATAAAGAAATTATTAATATTACATAACTATGTAGAGAACATGAAAGCCAAAATATTTACCTTCAGCCTTAAAGGGAAAACATATATCTGGTGAGAAGATGTGAATAATGTCAGAGGCATTTGTAAATAAGAGTTGACTTGGGATGAGTTTGAAAAAATCTTCAAGAAGTACCTATTTGAAAGATATTACGATGAAGTAGCTAAGGATTTTTATGAGATGCGGATGGGTTCTATGACAAGTGATGAATATACTAGTAGGTTCATGGAGTTGTTGAGGTATGTGCCTTACCTCAAGGATGAGAAAGCAAAAATTCAAAGGTTCATTAGTGGGTTGCTAGTAGCATATAGAGACCAGATTGAGTTTGATGAGCCTTGATCGCTGGAGGAATTCATCAGGAAACTGAAGCATTTTTATGAGAAATCACAGTGTAAAGCTAAGCCTAAGCATGATTTGAAGGGGAATGAGAAAGCTAAAGGGAGTGGTCACCGAAGTGAGGAAGACCTCAGGATGTAAGTGAGAGAGAAAATTTTTCTCCTTACAAGAAGAATAATGCAACTGAGAAGGGACATGGACCTCATCCTGGAAAGTAGCAAAATATAAGTGATGGTAGGGGACCGTTGCAATGATAGATTTTTGGCAAATATGATCACAAGAAGGATTGATCATTGTACCAAGGTGGAATGCCTTAGATATATGGTGATCAGGAGGCACAAACAATGGGGGATGTTGGCCATAACATTCCTCAGTTTTATGCAGTTGTGGATACTAAGTAGGCAAATCACTAGGCATCCGTTATTGAGATGGAAGGTAATCTCTGTGATAGAGTTGTTTATATTTTGATTTACCCTGGATCTAATTATAGTTATGTTAATCTTGACCTAGTGGATAAGTGTGGTTTGAGAAAAGAAGTGCATGCAAATTCTTGGTTGGTGCATTTGGCTATAGGTAATAAGAAGAGAGTTCATCATTGGGTAAGATCTTGTGCATTTGAGCTTAATGGTATGCCTACATCAACACATCTAAATGTGCTTCTATTGGGATCATATAGTATGCTTTTGGGTATGGATTGGTTGTACATCCACAAGATCAAAGTAGATTGTTATTACAAGGCTATTGAGTGCCTGGATGATAATGGGAAAAATATAATATTGCACGGAGGATGGTTGCAGTTATGCAGGCTAAGCACAGCTGCAGGAAGGGGTGTGTAATGTTTGTGGTTCATATTTCCAGTGACAAGGGTAAGGATGTTGAGGATGCGAAAGTCCTTAATAGGTACCCTGTCTTGTAGTAGTTTCAGGATGTATTTCCACCAAATATTTTAGAGTTTCCTTCCCAGATGAAAGTAGATCTTTCTATTGAGTTGGTACTAGGAGGAACACTAACATCAAAGGAACTGTACACGATGAGCACTAGAATTGAAGTTGCAGTTGAAGGAAATTCTTGACAAGGGATAAATTAGACCAAGTATATCACCTTGGGGTGCACTAGTATTGTTCATGAAGAAGAAGGATGATACTCTTATATTGTGCATTGATTACATCCAACTGAACAAGGTGACGATCAAGAACAGGTACTATTTCCAAGGATCGATGACTTGTTTGATCAGTTAAAGGGAGAAACAATGTTATCAAAGATTGATATGAGACTAGGATACCATTAGTGCGCATCAAAGAAGAGGATATCTACAATACTTCTTTCTGGACCAGGTATGGACTTTATGAGTTGTCGTGGTTCCTTTCAGTTTGACTAATGCTCTAGCTACTTTTATGTGCTTGATGAACAATGTGGTGTGTCCTTACTTTAGACAAGTTTGTGATAGTATTCATTGATGATACATTGATATATTCTAAGAATGAGGAAGAGCATGCAGAACACTTGGTAGTAGTGTTAAAATTTTTGAGAGAGCATCAATTGTATGCCAAGCTTAGTAAATGCAACTTCTTTCAGATAGAGGTACATTACTTGGGACATGTTGTTTCTAAGGAAGGTATAGTAGTGGACCCAAAAAATATTACAGCTATCATGGAATGGGAAAATCTTAGGAATGTGGATTAGGTAATATCATTCATGGGGCTAGGAGGTTACTACAGAAGGTTCATCAAGAAATTCTCATGGATTTTTTGGATGTGGGGCATGATTATCTTCCTGATTCAGAGGTCTTGTTTTTAGCCACATTTGGATCCCAATACCTGATGGGGGGGTGTGGGGGGCTTCCCCCCCACTATTGCTACATGGGGGGTCAGGGGGGCGGCTGCATGTTTGGAGACCCTTCTTGGTGGGGGTTTGGGGGCAGTGCCCTTGAAGCTAAAAATAGATGAAAACTTTCCTCGTAAAATATTGTAATTTCGTAGTCAATCTGGGTCATTCATTAAGTGAATGATATGATGGTATAACTTATGTTAACTTAGGGTTTTTTCCTTAAAATAAAACCCTCAGTTTATATGAGGGAATTGTATTGCAACTATGTATCATTATTCTGAGCGAAAAAGAGAGAGGACACTGTGTAAGAGTAAAGAGGAAATTACAATGGATCTATTCTAAGTTGTATCTCTTCATTTTTTTGGATAATATAAAAGGAAGGATTCATTGTTTCTTTGTGGACATAGCCCAAATTAGGTGAACCATGTATATCTATGTTTATCTTGTTTTATTCATTTTTGTATTTGTTTTTCCGTAATATTTTATGTATTTCATTGCTCCGTTAATTAATTTCTAACAATTGGTATCACAGCCGAAGGTTTATCTGTATGGTAAACTCGGAGGATAGAAGGGTTCCTGGTTCGAGTGGGAATAATGATAGAAGATGGTAGGTTTAAGGTTGATAAATTTAAAGGCCAAAACTACCAGCTATGGAAGATGAAGATGGAAGATTATATGTATTAGAAAGTTTTGTACCTACCATTGAGCGGAAAATGAAAGAAGAAGATGAAACAAAAATGGGATATTCTCGACAGAAAGGCACTATGAACAATAGGTTGTGTCTGGAAGCGTCGGTGGCATTCAAAATTTCAAAGTAAACGACAATAGAAGGTTTAATGATAACATTGGAAAAACTATATGAAAACCCTCGACCTCAAATACGATATTTCTTATGAGGCATATATTTAATATGAAGATGTTCGAAGGTGGATCTATTGCTGAACATTTAAATGAATTTAACACGGTTAACTGTCAGTAAAGTTTTGTAGGGGTAAATTTTGATGATGAAGTTAGGGCTTTGTTATTTATGTGCTCATTGACAGAAAGTTGGAATGGCGTGGTTATGGCTATTAGTAACTCTATCTTTGGATCTAGTACTTTAAAGTTTTATGATGTTGTTGGTGCCATCCTTAGTGAGGAAATGTCACGGAAAAGATACGGTGAGACATCGGGTAATGCTTTGACTAAAAAGACTAAGGGAAGAAAAATGGAAAGAGGAAGGAGCCTAAGAAATCACAGTAAGTAAAAAAAATGCAGATCCAAATCCAAATTAGGGATAGTGTGTTAGAAATGTGGGAACAAAGGACACTTGAAGAAAGACTGTAAATCTCATAAATGAAAAGAAGGAGATGGACAACAAGAGAACAATCATGAAGCGAATGTGACAAGTGATGTGTTGCAAGTGTTAGTGTCAGTCTTTGCAGCGTTCCTCCAGTGATCAAACATGCTCTTACAAAGTGATTTTAAGGTGTCAAGGTCAAATTTTGTCATTTCAGTAAGCCTTCAAGCAAAATTTGGTCACTAGGTATTAGGTCTAGGGTTTGTTTTTACTCCTTTCAAAGTTGTCCAAATGTCAGTCCATGTCACCATTCAGCTGAGTGTACCATCATTCAGAGGGTTGTCATCGTCATGTCAAGTTCCAATGGGTCATTTTACACATTGTTCATGCTTCAGTTGTGCCTAGGTAAGGTTCATTTCCTTCTCCTAGGGTTTTGAAGGCAATTTCTCTTGGATGGTCAAATCATCAGCAAAACTTGTATCCGGATGTTCATACACCTTACCCTATCCTTAACGTACCTTATTAAACACTTCCCATTACTGAGATCCCTCAAATTCCTCATTTTCGCACAAACCCTAGTTTCTTGCTATAACTTGGCAATTTTTTAGGGTAGACCTGTGTTTTTCCCTTTTGGACCCCTTCCCCTCACTCAATCTTTGAAATTCCACTTTCCCCTACTTCCGAACATCCCTCCCTACTTCCCAAAATTTTCTCAAGAATTTAGGAGCCCCTTATCCCCTTCGTTTCACTTCATTTCGACAAATCCCCTGTTCCACACATCGGGATAGGTTTTAATCCAATGATGTTTCTGAGCAAGAAAAGATGAATTTGGGACAACTGAGAGATTTTTTTTGTCCAAAACAGGCCAAGGAAGAAAAACTCCTTCACTTTTTACACATGTGTCATGGTTTTAGAGAAATGTCAAAAATACAGTTGCCTCAGGAGAATTGTTGCACTTCTGAAGTGACCTTGGGGAAATCAAGTTTTATCCTAGCTTTGTTGGCCAAATGACTTGCTTGATGAGTCAAATGATAATTAGACACAAATATATTTCCAATGAGCTATCATGATCTCAATTTGGAGTTGAGAAAGACCTTAAAAAGTTGACTACAACAACACTCTGCCTTGAGGTAGCCTCATTTGGCACATTTTGACCAGTCTTGGGAGATTTGATTTTTGACAAAGAAAATGAACTCCAAATTGAAAAATTCTAGCTGGGTTGGAAATTATACTCAATATCCTTTCCAACGAGCTATCCCGCGCCCAATTTGGACACTAGGAAGGCCTCCAAAAGTCTCCTGCAAAAATTGCTACGCATTGGGTCACTAGCGCAACGCATAGAGTTGGTGCGGCACATTGGGCTGCCCTCCACAATGCAAAAAATACACTAGCGCGGCGCATAGAACAGGCATGACGCGTTGAGTTTGAGGCATGGTGCATTGAGCTACCAATCTCGATTCTCTCAAAAACTCCCTCAAATTTCCAAAATCACTCAACTCTTCTAGTGTGGAAGTAAATCAAGATCTTTTCCTTGCTAGTAAAGGAGTTTTTCTTAAAGTTTATGGTGGTTGTGTAAAAGAAAATTCAAACCCTAATACCTTGCAATTTCTCAAAAGCCATTGCCTAGGGTTTGTACTTGTCATTTTTCTGCCAATTTTTTTCTACCACTCCCTCATTTTTTTTCACTCCTCCATTCATTTTCTTAGCTTATCCACCCATTCCCTAACTTCGATATTCAGTCATCCCTATCCCCAATTCCCATTTTCCCAAAACCTAATTGCCATCCCAAACCATAAATATCATTCCCTAAACCCTTTCATTCCCTAAAAACCTACATCTAGCATCAAACCCTCCCCTCATCAGTCCCACTCATCCATGGCGCTCAAAAACATGAAGGCAAAACTAGCAAGCTGCCAAGAGGAGGAAAATCAAATTGACCACACTTGAACAAGAAATTCAAGCTGATCATGAATCTTGGCTTGAGAGGACAAACTTGCACTTGGGAAAGGATGTTATAGAAGGCCAACAACACGAAAACTATGTTGAGGCACATGGCCCATCATTACATGGCGAGAAACAAGGTGTGCCAAGCTAGAATCAGGTGCTTGAAGGCAAAGTTGAAGAAGAGATCAAGGAGGAAAAAAATGAAAGATAAACTTTAGATCTTGGTTGAGGCTTCCTTGGCCCATCAAAACACTTGATGGAGAAGACTCAGCCCAAATTTCAAAAAAATTGGGACACTTTTTGCATTTTTGAAAATTTTCGACTAAAACACAGAATTTTTTGCCCTATGCGCCGCGCCACCTGGTGCTTGCTTTTGATGGGAGCCTCCAAATGATAAAAAGTCAGAATTTTTGGATTTTTCATGGAAAAATATGTTTTCCTACTAATGGCCAAGAAATTTGGACAAGTTTTGAGCCCTCAAAAAGGTCAAAAACACTCAAAAAATGACCTTACTGCCCCTATTTTGACACACATGAAGCAGTGTTGGGAGAACTGACTTTTGGAGGGGAAAATGGAGGCCAAATTGAAAAATTCCACTTGGGTTGGAAAGTAGACAGGTAGACCTTTCCAACAAGCACACTTGGAGAAAATTTGGACACTGGGAGGCCTTCAAAAGTGGCTCCAAACAGGCGCTATGCATAGAGAAATCAGGCGTGGCGCATAGGGAAAATTTTGCCAGTTTGACCAAGTATACTCTGTTTTTCGCCTAGCTTTTGCCAGTTTGACTTTTTCACCTTCTTAGTGTCAAATTTGTGATGTAATTTAATGTAAATTGATGGATCATGATGTAAATATGTCAAATTTTCACTTGTGGAGGTAGATTCATCCATGAAAAGGTAGTTTGCAACTGAATGAATCAGTGCCCTAGTTTATAGAGGCACGTTGTTCCACTACCTAATTTGTAGTTCTCAGTTTAGAATTAGTTGGAACAGCTCCTAAACTCATGAGCTCGACCCCTAGAGGCTAGGATGAGTTTTTGTTTGCCTATATCTTATGCTTTTTCAGTCATTAGAATGGTTGGACTCTTGAGAAAGCAAGGAGCTTAATTGTACACTCATATCAGCATTTTGGCTAAGGAATTGAGATCAGGGTTTGCAACACTCTTTGGGATCCCTGTGGAATTTTTTTTTGGTACTATGATTTCTTCTATATTTTTTTATGTGTTATGTATGACATTATCTATTTTATTTCTTCTCAGCTAAATCAAACAAGAGTGTAAGTAGAATCCATTGAAATTGTAGTGCTCTACTTGAGGTTTGCTTTAGTGTTTGATGTTTTCAGCTGTTTGGAGAGGATCCATGGATTCTCCTACCCTCTTCAACTCCTCACCTATCTAATCCCTCCATCACATTCAATTTTAAGTGCCAAAAACAATTTCCTACCTTGCCCCATTGAGATCTCTGCAGGACTGAGCCTCAATCCCCGCACCCAAAATCTATCTTTCCATTTGAGTCAACAAAACACCATTTTATTAAATCAAACTCTCTTGCACATATACCTAGACTAAGATCAATATTTCTATCAGTCATCTCAAGTCCTCATCAATCATAATTTGCTGAGATTGACCCAGAGAGAGCCCTCTCCTGACCTAGTAGGGCTAGCTACCAGGTTAAGCGTGGTTTGGTGTTGGCCCTGGATCCTACCTTCCTCAGCCTAAGGTAAATCTAGGCACTAACATCAAGATGATTTGATTCTTTCATTAGAGAATATTATTTATGCCTGGGTGGTAGATTCAGGGGCCTCATTCCATACCACACCTGATAGGAAAAAAATTCATGACTATGTTCAAGGATATTTTGGACCAGTTCATCTGGGTGATGATAAACCTTGTAAAATCGTTGGAATGGGTAAGGTTTTTATAAATCAAAAAAATGGAAACCAACGACTATTGAAGGAGGTAAGGCATGTTCCAAATCTGAAGAAAAATATAATTTCAACAGGGCGGTTGGGACATTAAGGCTATGTAACTACTTTTACAGACAAAACCTGGAAGGTCACTAAAGGATCCCTGGTAATAGTAAAAGGAGAAAAGGTTGGTACATTGTATTTATGCAATAGTATTTCTAATTATGTTAATGATTTAACGTCCACAGGAGTAGATATGACACTCTGACATCATAGGCTCGGGCACATGAGTGAGAAGGGGATGTAGATTATTCACTCAAAAAAATTGTTTCTGTGTTTGAAGCATGTTGATTTGGATTTCTATGGAAATTGTGTTTATGGAAAACAAAAGAGAGTCAAATTTATCAGAGTTGGGAAGAAAAATAAGAGAGAAAAATTAGAGCTTGTGCAAACAGATGTATGGGGACTTGCTTAGGTATTATCTCTTAGTGGCTGTCACTATTATGTTACTTTTATTAATGATGCGACTAGGAAAAACTTGATTTATTGTATTCGAAATAAATATGATGTATTTGATACCTTCAAGAAATGGAAATCTTTGGTCCAGAATGGGACAAGAAATAAGTTGAAGTGTCTCAGATCATACAATGGAGGTGAATACTGCATCAAAGAGTTTGATAACTATAGTCTATTGTTCAGATCATGGAATTAACAAAGAGAAGACAGTTCTAGGAACACCACAAGAAAATGGTGTGTAAGAAAGGATGAACATGACAACCGTGGGGCATGCAAGGTGCATGAGATTGCATGCAGGATTGCCCTTATAAGTTTGGGTAGATGTTGTAGATACTGTTGTTTATCTAATAATCATAGGGCCTTAAAGTTCCTTGGATGGTGGTATTCTAGAGGAGGAATGGATAGGTAAAAAGGTAAACTACTCATTTTTAAAGACTTTCGGTTGTGAAACCTTTGTCCACACCAATAAAGAAAATAGAACTAAGATTGAGGCAAAATCAAAGAAATGTACTTTTATTGGATATGGTGTAAATGATTTTGGTTATTGCTTATATGATTATAAAATCAAAAATCATGAGGAGAGATGTCATATTCAATGAAAAGGTATTGTATAAGGATAAAATGTAGGGAAAGAAGTAGGAAAAATAAAAATAAAAGAATACACAGTGCTTGATGAGATCATAGAAAAAGTAAAGGTGTGTGAAAATCATAATCATAAGCAACCACAACAACAACAAGCACCTCAAACACCTGAAAGTGGTGTTAGAAGATCTGCTAGGATAAGGAAACACCCTAAATGATGCTCTCCTTCATTATATTATGTCTTGTTGACTAATTTTGGTGAACCGAAAATATATGATGAATCAATGCAAGTAGAAACTAGGAAGAATTGGGAGCAAGCCATGGAAGAAGAGATAGAATCCTTGATGCATAACCAGAATTGGGACTTAGTCAAGTTGCCTGCAGGTAAAACAACATTGTAAAATAAATGGGTTTACAGGTTGAAGGAAGAAGATGGAGGTAAACATAGGTATAAAGCTAGACTTGTGGTGAAAGGGGTTGCACAAAATAAAGGTAAAACTTTGATGATATTTTTTCTCCTGTTATTAAAATGACTTCAGTCAGAACTATTTTAAGTCTAGTGGTAGCAGAAGATTTGCAACTTGAGCAATTAGATGTAAATGCAACCTTTCTCCATGGGGGTTTGGAGGAAGAAATATATATGCAGTAGCCACAAGGGTATGAGGTCAAAGGGAAGGAGAAGTTAGTGTGCAAATTGAAGAAGATATTGTATGGCTTAAAACAGGCTCCAAGGCAGTGCTATCTAAAATTTGACAGGTTTATGTCTGAACAAGGCTATACTAGATGTCACTCTGACCATTGTGTTTATCTTAAAAAGAAAAATGATGGAAGCTATATTATGTTGTTATTGTATGAAGATGACATGCTTGTTGCAGGGTCTAAGATGTAGGAAATAAATGTGCTCAAGGGAAATTTGGAAAATTCATTTGCAATGAAGGATTTGGGTGCTGCAAAACAAATCCTTGGTATGAGAATAACTAGAGACATGAAAAATCACAAATTAACATTGTCTCAGAGTGAGTACATGAAAAAAGGTGTTGTAAAGATTTAATATGCAGAGTGCAAAACTAGTTAGTACACATATCCATTTAAAACTAAGAAAGGAGATGTGCCCAAGATTCAAGAAGAGATGGATTAGATATTGTTTTTTTAGGATTCAATTGCGTTAAGTAAGTCATTAACGTATGACCATTTCCATGAGAGGTAGTCGTAACTGACTAATTTCTCATGATTTTTGAATTGTTCACTTAGCACTCATTGCATCGGGTGATGCTCACAAGGGTGAAGAAGTGGGATTGAAACTAGTGAAATGAATCACATAGCGTCAATCGTCACTTTCGGGGTTTGCACCAGTAACCAGGACTTCCCGGGAGGTCACCCATCCCAGATCTCCTCTGGCTCAAGCGCGCTTAACTGTGGAGTTTTCTCCACAATCAAGCCCACTTAGCTTGCTACCCCATTTGCAAAAACCTTAGCAAGTATTGTGCCTCATGAACCATTCAAGTAGAGATCCCTTCACTCTTTTTGAATTTAAGTATTAGGGGTTTACGCAGTGCATTATATTAGATATCGTTTTTTTGGGATTCAACTGCATTAAGTAAGGCATTAACGTATGACCATTTCCATGAGAGGTAGTCGTAACTGACTAATTTCTCATGATTTTTGAATTGTTCACTTAGCACTCATTGCATCGGGTGATGCTCACAGGGGTGAAGAAGTGGGATTGAAACTAGTGAAATGAATCACACATAGCGTCAATCGTCACTTCCGGGGCTTGCACCCGGTAACCAGGACTTCCCGGGAGGTCACCCATCCCAGATCTCCTTTGGCTCAAGCGCGCTTAACTGTGGAGTTTTCTCCACAATCAAGCCCACTTAGCTTGCTACCCCATTTGCAAAAACCTTAGCAAGTATTGTGCCTCATGAACCATTCAAGTAGAGATCCCTTCACTCTTTTTGAATTTAAGTATTAGGGGTTTACGCAGTGCATTATATTAGATATCGTTTTTTTGGGATTCAACTGCGTTAAGTAAGTCATTAACATATGACCATTTCCATGAGAGGTAGTCGTAACTGACTAATTTCTCATGATTTTTGAATTGTTCACTTAGCACCCATTGCATCGAGTGATGCTCACAGGGGTGAAGAAGTGGGATTGAAACTAGTGAAATGAATCACATAGTGTCAATCGTCACTTCCGGGGGCTTGCACCCAGTAACCAAGACTTCCCGGGAGGTCACCCATCCCAGATCTCCTCTGGCTCAAGCGCGCTTAACTGTGGAGTTTTCTCCACAATCAAGCCCACTTAGCTTGCTACCCCATTTGCAAAAACCTTAGCAAGTATTGTGCCTCATGAACCATTCAAGTAGAGATCCCTTCACTCTTTTTGAATTTAAGTATTAGGGGTTTACGTAGTGCATTATATTAGATATCATTTTTTTGGGATTCAACTGCGTTAAGTAAGTCATTAACGTATGACCATTTCCATGAGATCCTTGAGAGGATTGGACTAGTGGCCTACAAACTTGCACTTCCTCTAACAGTGAAAGTCCACAATATTTTCCATGTTTCATTCAAGTTAAAAATTATGTTATAAGAAAATTTGTATAAAAAATTATAGCTTATATTAATTAATTTGAGCTAAATTAATAATGATTAATAAGCAAATGAAAATTTATAGCTTTACTTTGGGAGGAACTAATAAATTGAGATGTAAGTGGATACATTAATTGCTTGCTTAGGCACACAGAGTTGCATAAATTTTGGTGGGTAGTAACCACTAGTAAATCTATATATTTACAATTTTTGTCCTACATAAGTGTGGAGGAAAATATAAATAATGGTGAGAAGAAGTAAAGTATATGATAGTAAATATTTTATTTACTTCATTGAAAACTTAAAAGTAAAATATCACTATACAAGTATCTAAAAATAATGCATGAAAATTGCAAGGATATCTATAAATTATGGTATAAAATATGTGAGGTAGTTATCCACATGGCATTATCTAGTGCGAAAGTTGCAATAAGACTTTCAAATTAGTCTAATCAAATGTTTCAAAAATATTTTTTTAATAATAATAAAAAATAAATATTTATTTTTCAAAATTAAACGCTATAAGTTACCTCTATCGATCCTAAACTATTATGATGAACAAAGAAATAAATTACTAGAATCCTTCCTTAATAGTATAAATAATGTTAAGAGAATTTGGTTATTTGGAAAAATTATAAATAAAAATATGAATTATTTTAGGTTTATTAGAGTGATAGGAATGATCAAGAGAAGTGAAGACACGTGAGGGAATTGAATGCTTGAGAGTCTTTTGAATGGATGAGAAGAAGGGGATAATTATTATTATTATAATTTTTTTAACTTTTTCAATGGGCGGTTATGCCTTTATTATTATTATTATTATTTTTTCAACTTTTTATTCGATTAAATACCCTATTAAGCTTTTTAAATTGATAAGAATTTTGTGGAATAAATGTGGTTTTCCATAAATAATAATAATAAAAATTTAAAATATGTATTATGAGAGTTTATGTGGTTTATTTGATTGTTTCTATATAGATTATTTTGACGTTTTTTATTAATACAATCATCAGTTAATTGAGAATATGATGATGCTGAATTTTTTATTAAATTATATATATATATATAAAATAAATTTTACTCTACTATATATATTTAAATAAATTTAATTTATTAAAAATTATATTATTTGAAATTGGTTTTATGATATAAAAAGTTTTAATATGAATAAATAAATAAACAATAAATGCTATAATTAAACATATATTTTATTTTGTGAATTTATTTATTTGTTTGAAATTTATATTTAAAAATAAAATATAATTTAAATATAATATTTTATTTTGTAGAAATATTATAAAATATACAAAAATGTAGAGTAAAGTGAGCTGTACCAAACAAACCAAGTTTTTTTTAGCGTTTTAAATAGTTTTTTGTTTTTTTATGGGAAACCAGCAAGGAAAAAAATCTTAAAAGTCATAAGAATAGAAAACTAGAAATGTGTAAACATAAAAAACTTATCTATAATTAGTGTGGTTGTCTTTACAACATAATTTATTGTTATTTCTTGATGTTGAGTACTATAAATTATAAGAACTAAAAAAAATATAGAATCAAATTCATTAGAGTAGGGGTAACACTCTAGAGAAGGGCTCGAGATTACTTCCTCCTTAATATAACTTCATATTAACAAACTTGGAATGTTATTAGAACGTGGGAGAGGGTCTTTTGGGACTAGAGTGGGATTTTCCTATGACCTTTTTGAGCCCCATGATCCATCTTTGTATTTAGCATGCTCTCCCTTTTTTGTTGGATCTGTACTTGATATGGTGAATCCGAAGACCCCTTTGTCAAAGGCCTCAAACTCTCCTTCAAATATTAAAGCTACTTCTTTAGCTCTATGATTTCAGCCCTCTTCGGTGCAATGACTTGTGTGACGATGGCTTCCATGCTCCAATACATTTATGTTATCTTGAAGTACCGTGTTTCCCTGGTTCTAGTGTTGCTAAGGTCATACACTCATCCTTATGCCATTGCCAGAAGCCATTTTGAGTCTAATTATGTTTTCACATAACCATTGCAACATCATGTCTACCTCATTAATGACCACTTTTCCATCCATGAGGCACCCATAAAGAAACTAACTACAAGCTCATTTTAGATGTTGCTCCACTCACATTACATGTCTTGGCCTTGTCTCCTTAATTGAAGCTACATCATACATTTAGAAATTAGCTTCTTCCATTTGTTATGCTTGCAATGAGCCAATGCCACAACTTCGAATCCCTATTCCCTTAGAGTGTGCTCGAACCATTTTTCCATCATGCATAAGCTCCCTCTATGTAACTCACAACTCCTATGGACAATGAGGTGGAAATGAATGAAGCAAATCCAAAAAAACCCTATTATTAATAAAGACTAAAATGTCTCCCAACAGTAGAAATATCTCATCATTTGATGAATTGGGAAAAGTGTCGACATACCATTATGCTAGTATGTTATTTCCTTCCTCAAAGATGATATTGCATCCATGGTGATTCTTCTTAGCATGAACCAAATTTAGCCTTCAATCATGTGGGAGGTCTTGTCGACCCATCCATACCTAAGGCACCAACTAGACAAGCTACCTCCCTTGCTTGGACTGTTTGCGGTCATTAGCCCCATGCTCATGACTAGAGGTGGTGTCGTACTATAGATGTGAAGAAAGAGATGGGTGAGGGAGACCATATAGGGCATGCTCTATAGAGTTATAATGGGCCATCAACACATTCATATGCTTCATAATGCATCGATCCACCTCTTGCATCTTGCTCGCCCTCCCTTGCCACATGTTCAAACTATGTGCTATCAACCCATTTGAGAATTATTTGAAATTTACACTTATTTCAAAAGAAAATATAATTTATATTTTGTATATATATTTTTCAATATTATCATCTAATTAAATTAACTATTAATTGATTTTGTTTCAAGAAATAATTTCCTTTTACTTATTAACTCTAAATTTTAATTAATAGGAAAATAATCACAAATATTCCATTTTAGATAATTATTGAGATAGAAACATGATGATGATGATGATTAATGTCCACTAAGACCAATGTGGTCTATCAGACCTCAAGAAAAGGGAGTCTAATTGTCATTCTTCAAAATCTTGTTTCTGCAATCAAAGAGCAAGGAAAGAAGCGTTCCAAGATCGTTATAGTTGGGTTGGCTTAATAAGTCAAGAAGATTGAAGGTGTTACTGATGATAGAGAATTGAGAGCGGATATGGGCAAGAGTCGGGCAGTCTAAAAGGAAGTGTTTTTCATCTTCCACTTTTACAACTAATAATGTAAAAGTTATATTCACTTAAAAAAGTATAAATGAAAAGTATCTACTATGTCAAAAATGTTACGATTTACATTTGAACTCATCTATTTTTTCAAACATATGTGTATACAAAGACAAACTCATACACAAGCATGCCTTTGTATAAGATTGATTATAACACCATATTTGTAATTATAATTGTTTTTTACATATTTATTTTTAATTAACTATAAACTAAATTCTGCAATCAAATTATTTAAAAAATTTAGCTAAATGTAATGGAAGAAAAAGATCTCACTTTCACTTCATCAAATTTATCCTATAATATTGAATTATAATACAATTTATATACACTTACCCAAATTAACCATTATGCATAATTCACTTCTTAAACAATTATTATTTTTTTATCTAAATTCATCAATAAAAAAAATATCCATCTACAATTTTAACATAATATTAAAATTTTAAATTTCTCTAACCTTATTACGAATTTCAAATATCACTTTTAATAACCTGGTTAATAAATTTAATTAAAAATCTATTTCCATAAATTTTATATTTTATTTATTTAAATTTACAAGTTAAAGGTATATATTTTTTATTTTATTTTTTAAAATGAAATATATAATTTAAATATATAGTTAAGAATATATATATATTATTTTTAACTATATACTTAAATTATAGATTTCATCTTTAAAAAAAATACACATTTAACTTGCAACTTGCAACTTTGTGCCTTTTAATTATTTTACCTTATTAACATTCTGCAGTTGCTTGTGATCACATTCCTTTGCCCTCCTTTTGAGCTTGTGATCACATTCCTTTGCCCTCCTTTTGAAGCTCAGTCCCATCATATCAAACAATGCCTAATATATTGAGATCTTAAACAAATCTAAAGAGGAAGTCGAGAAAACACACAAAGGACTTTCATTTAAAAAGAAAAAATCGAATTTCTTCGGTTAGAAGATAACTCCTTACTGCTAAAATAACTAAGTTTTTTTCTACTAAACCCATACAACTTGATTTTGAGAATAACTTGATTTTCAGAATATTTTAAAATCATAAATAAGAAAAAGTAAGCAAAGACAAAGTATTAATTTCATTTTAAAATATTCCCAAAACAAACTACTCTATGTTATCCCTGCACACCATAAATTTGTCAAAAGAACCATTTCTTGGCCAAATGGTTTAGGTTTTCCTCCGGGCTCTTCTTTGAACCATTTCTTGGCCAACATGGCTTCTTGGCTGAATCCACAAAACCCAGTTTCTTTGGTTTCCTATTTGGCTAGCCTTGTGCCATTTCTGTTTCTATATTTTTTTGTTAGGGTCCAAAGCTCCACGATGTAATGCATAAAATGTTGGTTGTTGGATTTGGCTTGTGTTTTTTTTGGGTTTTCTTGGTAGGCATGTGTGCTTGTTTTTGTTGCTCCCTTCGGTGTTTTTCTCAACAGGCCTGTGTGCTTGGTACTTGTTTCTTCATTATCTTATTGCTCAGGGTTTTGTAGCATTTTCATTGTTTTAGGTCTTAGTTTCTACATGCCTGCGTGCTTGGCTTTATTAAGAGCATCTTCAGGTTTTTCTTACTAGTCAAAGTATCTTTCGACATTATTATGTTCTTATCGTTTAGAGTATAATCCGACGTTGTTTTTCTTGCCTGTCAAAGTAACTTCTAGCATGTTATCTTGCTGGTTTGAGTATTTTCAGGCATTGCCAATATGATGAGTGACAATCCATTATTGGGCTATATCTAGTGCTCCCTATAGAATTACATTGAGGGGTTTGCGCTCCCCTTATCTTGATATTAGTCATATGTAATATGGCGATTATATTAACACATGTTTTATGCATGCTCTATGTAAACATCTTTTTATTTAAAAAAAAGTTGTTGGTTTTTCTTTTAGTGAAAAAAAAGTGATGCATTTATATAAAGTAACTTTCCTAAGTGGGCATTAAACGAGGTTTAAAGAGAAAACTAATTAAAACTAAAATAATAACATATTATTACATCTACATATATAAATGCAAAAAAAATATAAAAAGGTGCATTCAAGTGAGACCTTGTTTGAAAAAAAGTGATGAATTCTATATTAAAACATTATATCAAATATTGATGATATATTTTTATAATTATAAATACGTTGTAATAGTTTAGTTCGTTAATATAAATGAAAATGATTCCTTAAAGTGGGTGTTTATATAGGGTAGTCTTCATAACTTGAAATGAGTGTAACCCATTTAATGTGGGGCAAAGTAGCTACCATATGACATTTTGTATAGACTATGATACAACTGCAATTGTAATTTAATTTGGTTTGTTTGTGCAAAAAATTAGAGGTGATGACATTCATTGCGTGGGAGTCCGGAGAAGGACAATCCATCTTGCACTAGCCAATAAGAGTTTTCGAGTGACAATTATGGTAGATACAAGAAGGTTGATGACATATAATGACACTTGTTGGCCCAAGGATGTTAGGAGAAGATAACTTGATGCTTATGCAATTGATTATTTCACTTGATACAATCGATTCATGTGAGTAATTTTTGGCTTTGACAAATATTCTATTCCTAAAGACAATGAACTTATAAATTAGGAAAACCAATGCCAATATGAGAATGGAGATATCACTGCATGCAGGGGTGGCCTAAGGCACACGACTTCTAGTTTGTTGCAAATTCAAAGAGGAAGTATCAGGTTAGTAGTAATTCTCATTTATTTCCTGAACTTATCCTCAATTGTGGACACTCAATTATCGATGTTCTCTAGGAATTGCAATATCATTCTTTTCTGGTTTTATTTTCCTTCACCGAGACTATTAATCACAGGAGGGATTTTTTGTATGGTATATTCAAATATTCTCTAGGCCATTGAGTTGTTACCTTTCCCTCTTGGTTTCATTCTATGGGAACTCACATCCTTGGTTTTCATCTAATCTATCCTCTAGGGTCTAACTCTCCCTTCACATTCTTCCCTCTGGTTTCATTCCTACTCCTCCTTAAACACCCCTCTTTGCTGCTCTAGACTATACCTATCCCCCTCTCTATGATCCCTTTCTCTGGTTAGTCTTTCCCTAGTTTCTTAGCCACATGGAAAGACATTGTCTTATCTCTACGCAATGTGGAGCGAGAAGAGGATCACCGGGTCCCTACCTTGCCTCCAACTCTCATCCTCCCTTTATAGGTCTAGGTCAATCCTAAGCCTAAGCAATAGCCAGTGTAGTAATGGCTAGGTACAAAAAAATTATTATTAAGTGGTTCAGAGAGTAATCTCTGAAGTGGAAGACCATGTCCGATAGAGTAGAAGGTTTATCTCTGATAAAAAAGTTGGTAGAGAAACCAATGAATGGATTCCTAATGTGGGAAGCTTTGTTAAGGCATTCTCCTCATCTTACATACATATGATCAACCTATATTGGCATCTTAAAACTTTCATGAGGAGAGTGCTAACAGATCGCGTTGACGCCCAACAAGAATTGCTAATTTGCATAGTTGAAATCATGGAAAATTTGATAGGATTAGCAAGAAAGCCTCAAGTCTAGCTAAGAAATCGATAAACTATGGATTTTCCTCTTTGGATAATGATAGTGAGTAGCATCTGCCGATCCTAGTGGACTCCCCACTTTAATGGTGATAAAGTGAGCTAGTTCTCTTATCAAAAACACAATTCATAGAGTAGTTATGTTTATGTTTATCAACTTACATTTTATGTTATTTTCTAGTTATAATTTCAGTTTGAAAGAACATTTAATAGAAAAGTTTTGACCTTATGCTATTGATCTGGTTTCCCAAGTGGCAAACTAGTAACTAAAAATGTTTTTTTTTGTATGTCTTTTTAATTGTAATATAGAAGGACTAGTCTTACAAAAAAATATAAATGAAAATGGCTATCTTATCCCTATGGATTGAATGCTATCTTAGGCCAATCCAACTCAAGTTACATAGATTCTTGCATCTAATGTGGAGTTCTTGGATTCCTCAAAAAAATATTATGGAATTCCAAGACTCCCTTTAACTAATTCTTCCTTAATAGATGATGAAGCAACTTCTTAGTAATTACAAGATTTGTTGGGTAGTTGCTAATTACATATCTTCATGATGTGTTGTGAAGTTAATATTCTAAAACTTTGTAGTGTGTTGCACTTTTCAATGTGTTGATTAAAGGTGATTATTAATAATGTTTTTGAACTATAACGTGTGGTAATTATTTCGAGGATAAATATATACCAATGATAAGTGGAATTTATAGAAAGCATAAATTACTACTAACTTTATTTAAATAAAAAATGTAAAGGATTTTGCAAGTACATTTGAATCTAATAACACATGCGACCTAAATATTTTATCACAAATTCTTCATAATGTTGTTTCAAAACATAAATTTACTAGTAACAAACTAAAATGACTATAATTGGATAAATTGGCAATGGATAAAGTGAAAAATTGGAATGTTTAGGGTTCATGGTGGCCAAATCAGAGGAAAAAGATGAGTAAATAGGGATATTTTCAAGTTTTCGTGAAACAATAAAATAATTCAATTAATCTAAAATAGATTAGTAAATAATTTGTTGTCTATTTTGAGACTACTTGGGTCATGTTACAAAATATTTTGTCACACTTCCTGTCCTGTATCCCGAAGCATCAAAATGACGAATGTTGTCAGTGTATTCACCATGAAACATATATAGAAGCATCCTTGAAGAAGAGAAGAAAAGTTTCCCGGAGAGAATTTTGAAGAAGCTTTCTTAAAAACCTAGTTTTTAGGATTAGTGCTTTTTGCACCACTGCTAGCCCGTGCTGATGGCTTGTTGCAACATATTGACCTAGCGCTTCCAGCACAAATTTTGATAGGAAAACCCCCGCTGAACCTCTTTTGGTAGTTTTTCCTAAAGTGGAGGAGAAGCTTCTCTTACTAGAAGCCTTGAGATCGACGAGCTGGATATTGTTGAATAAGGATATGGTCTAGTTGTCCCATTTTGAGTCCTTGTTCCTACCTTTAGGGATCTTCCCCTTAAGATGTGGTTCTTCTTCCCCCTTTTGTGGATCCCTAACTCCCTCTCCTTTCCTATAATTGAAATCCCTTCTATTCGCAACTAGTTGGTCATTGCTTGGTTGCATTCCTATGCTGAAACTATGCCTAAATGTTGCCCATCCTACTAAGGAGAAGGAGTGCTTAAAGGTCTTGGCTTGGACTTGGAAATCTACCACAAAGGAGGCTTCCAACACCAAGGCTCATATGGGTGTATTCTTCCCTCATTTATATTAATAAATATTTCAGGTGTTTACTTTCCGTAAGTGTATAAATCATTATTCATTTAGTATGATATTCCTTGATCCATCATATAATTTATATTAAAATGAATTATGCTATGTATGTTGTTGTCTCTTTTGCTTAATATTCCTTGCAGGTACTCATCTGCAATAATATAAAGAGGATTTAACTTGGACGCGAGAAGATCTAGGATGACATCAATAGGTGTTTAGCATCAGAGTGAGGTAGGTTATCTATCTTATTTTGAATTTTCTGATATAAACTAGGAAAGTTTGCACTTGTTTGTCTAGTTTGTCGCTAGATCCTCTCATAGGACTAGAGAGATTGCTTATGTCCGCAAAAGGGATTGTCTTCACAACAAAATGGTGACTCCAGTGGGGAACCTATATCCTTTTCAACCCCATTTTTGTGTTTGGTCTATTTGATCAATTTGGCCAAACGTTTAGTAATCAGTCATTTAGTTTCTGCATGGGTCTTCATTTTGAGTAATCAGTCCTTTAGAGTGTTAAGTATGAACTTTCCTTTGAAATTATTTTTATTTTTCCAAGTCTTTCTTGTCCAACGCAGTTTTTACTGGAATAGTCGCGCTGCTAGTGCGGTTTTTCAATAACAGTAGCGCTGAAAGCCCTGTCAGCACGAGTTTTGATTGACATAGTCGCGCTGATCCCTGAAACTTGAGAAATTTTAGGGTTTTTGTTAGTAGGGTCCAATGTGTCTTGACCTATGAGGTATCCTCCTATTCTGTATGCTTTGGATTTATCGATATTTTGACTAATTTTCTTGTTGATTTGCAAAATCCATCTTGTTGCTTTGGAGTAGTGGAAGTGAAGTTTGATTGAGTCCTTAGGGTTTTAGGTCAATTGGATTTATTGCTTGCTGCTTGTTTGTGCCATTGGGATACTGATTTTGCTGTTGATTAAGCATTGTTTGTTCTTTTGGAAATCATAAAGAAACAACATTTTCATTTGTTTTAGCTTTTACTTCAAAATTTACTTTTCGAATTGCATTAGGTTAATTTGCATTTAAAAGTCATTTTTGGTTTATAATTGAGCATAGATCACATTGCTTGATTCTGAAAGATGAAAGAAGTGCATTATCATTCATTCAAAAAGAAAAGTGAAAAAAAATTCATGTAGGTGCATTTGAATCGAATTCCATTTTACTTTGGTGAGTGCATTGAAAAGGAAAGTGAAAGATTCATGTAGCTGCATGTTAATGAATTGAATCTCATTTTTCTTTTGTTGGGTTCATTGAAATAGTGAAGGTGAAAGCTCTAGTTAGGAGAATTTGTTTGTTGCATACTTGATTGTTGCATCAGTGTGTGAACCTCTTCCCTATGTTAGATAGCTTTCATTGAATTGAAAAGAATCATTTTTTCATGCTAGTTGCATCATAGGTGTTCAGGTGACATCGATCTTTGAGACTTAAAACCGAAACTTAATTGAAGATCAACTTAAAATTTACCTCAATTAACCTAAGGAGCATTTTTCATTAATAGAAAAAATTTAGAGGTCTAGGCTAAATGTAGGAGTTGTCGTTGTATCCCAAGGGTGAAATCTTGTTCCACATATGTAAGTGTATAGGACCATTCTCCAGTACTTTCAGGTATATCAAAGGCACTCCACACATGGTAAGTATATGGGAATGTTCTCATCGAACGGTTATGCACTAGACAACACTAATATGAACTATCACTCCCATGTATTGTCACATATATTTTGGGAGCCCCTTATAGGTTGCTATCCTACCACAGGTAATCGAGTATGACACCTTGTATACCATGATACACCAAACAAAACATTCAGGGAGATTGGCTTCCATACGTTAAGTCCTTGGTTCTGCCAAGGTATATATTGCAGTTCATGGTTGCTTGGTAAACCCTCATGCCTAGTTTTACCCCTTTTTGATTTATTTCTTTTTTGATAATAAAATTAATCGACCACAGAATCGAAAATTACCCGTGAAATGAAAACCTCCTTTTGTCCTCAACATTAATAATTAATTGTAAAATTGTATTTAAGCCCAAAGCATTCACCAACACACATTTCTGATTCATTTTCTGGAAAGAGATTGTGACAGAGCCACCAAGAGTCCCAAATGAGACCCCAGATATCTATGGAAATATTAATGCACCCGATTCACCTAGAGTTGTATGACTTGATAACATTAAACCTGAATCCCTTGAAAACCAATGAGTTGAACTTGGTATTTTCCTAAGAATCCAACCCCTTGCTTCCTGACCACCTCCAGAGTCGGTAGGTTCATCCTAGGACTCTCCTCTGGCTAGTCCTCAATGTGTTTCAAATTTCTTGTTTTTTCCTCCTAATCCACTCTTTGAATCAGATTATTTTGTGTATTTATCACCTCCACATCCATATAGTCCATTTGATACTCCCAACGTACCTCTGAGTCCTTCTCCCAGAACGACTCGGGTTCCCAATCGAGAGTTGTTCCCAATCATGGAAATAAAGGTGATAACCCACCTGTAGGGTTAACACCCCAAGGTATTCCAGTGGAAACTTCTGGAACTCACATTCCCAGTACATAGATTGATCCTTTGTCACTTCTTCCTCTCGAAGGCTTTCCTTATGTTTCCTCTCCCTACATGACAACGAGGCCAAGTACACCTCCTCCTTATAGTATGTCGTTGGTTCTGTCAGGTTATAACTCTCTAGGCGATGTTTTTTCAGATAATTTTGGTGAAATTTTATTGTTTCACAATCCCATTTGGTCCTCCACTGTCACGCCTACTATCAGCTCGTTTGTCCGAAACATGTCGATAACTGCACATATCCCTACCCAACCTATAATGTCGGTAAGTGAGACACACGTTCCTCTGAATCTTTCTTCTCCTCCTAATGTGGCTACCATAACTGCGGTCCCTAATGTGAATGGACAACATACAAATTCATTTGTACCAATGTTTGGGGGGAAATATCCTCTGCCCTACATGCCTCCTACTTCTAGTGGAAGCTACACACCCCCTCCGGGGGCAAGTCAACCTATTGGTGTTGTTTCTAACCCAGGTGGAACGTCAATTCCATATGTATCAGGAAACATTGTAGGGACACCTTTACAAGGTCATAAAGTCCCTTTGACTCAACCTTCCTATCAACAACCTTATACTCCTATAGGATCTCAATAGCTCCAAAATCCGTATCAGTAGGTAGGTCCTCAAATGAAATATGCTTATGGGACTGGTAATCCTCCTCTGTGGCCACAAATTCCTATTCAACTGCAACAAGGACCCTACCTGCAACCACAACCACAGGTGTCCTACCCACAACCACAGCCACAGGTTTCCTACCCGCAACCACAACCACAAGTGTTTTACCTGCATGTTTCTTACTAATCCCAACAGGGACCTTATTAGCAACCATGACAAAAAATTCCTATTCAACCCTAGCAAAGACCTCACTCACAGCCGCAACAACATTTTCCTTACCAATCCCAACAGGGATCTTACCAACAACTGTTGCCACAATGGAAACAAATGCAAAAAGGACCTTACCAACAACAGTATGGTCAATTTTCTTCACAAACTCCATACATCTAATATGGTCACCAGGCTCAATATGGTCAAACTCTTTATGGTTAGCCTCCTTATGGTCAACCTCCATATAACCAACCTCCATATGGTCAACGTCCATATGATCAAACTCTTTATGGTCAACCACCTTATGGAAAAAGTCCACCACAATGGGGGAAATGTAGAAATTTTTAATAATTAATCACTTATTCATAGAGATTATCCCGATTATACACTATTTCGAAATACATGCACAATACATAACCTCCTCTACGTTGATCATCAATTTAGCAGCATCAAAAACAATGAAACATCAATCACATGCACACATTAACACAGTATGTAACCCGAGGAAAGCATACAACTAAAAACCCCGCACTATTTGTATATTATAATGATAGAGAACATGTAACAATACATAGTACAATACTCCTCACAAGTACTCAGTACTATCTCCACCTGTTACACACAAACTAGCTCAGATCTGAAGCCTCAAATCTTCTCCACTGTTTGCCTGCCTCCACTGCGCAATCCTGCAAGAGAATCAATCACTATGTGAAATCGAATTCCTTTGGTTATACTACGCAAGCCTCATGGGAAATCTCCATCCATGCATGTGCAAATCTCATGCACAACTATAGTCACAACTGATAGCAATCTCAACCTCTAACACCTGTCTCCACTGAACTGTACATGCACTGAGTTAACTAATGTATTCTTTAGTTGCTTTATGAGTTAATAATTAGTGAATTAATTAATAATTAATTCACACAACTCATCACTAGTGTATTCTTTAGTTAGACTAAAATACAACTAGTTCAACCAAGTCAAACTGAACACAACTCCATCAACTCCACCAAACTCAACCACATGAGTTCTAACTGAAGTCCTACATGCAATAGCTCAACTGACCCACAAGAAAAGCGTATTTCCTTCTGACAGCTGCATGTGCCACATCTGTAGCTCAAACTGAAGTGCTCCAAGAGGATAAGATAACGTTTATAGTCCATATATATTTATGAGACAATAATATTCGACTGTTCTATTTTTAGCCTGGCAGTCTAAAAATAGAAACCGCCCATATGTCTAAAAATAGAAGTCCATCTATTTTTACCAACATGACCAATCATCCACAAATAGCATCCTGCAACTCATAGACCATGATCCATATGTCTAAAAATAGACATAGTCTAAAAATAGACTTTGCACAAAAAATAGCCTGCGGGCCCACTTAGTGAAGGCGACTTCTTTCCACTAAGCTCCATCATCTTGTTTCATTCTCAACACTCCCTCTCAACAAGATATGGATTATCAGCAACCCCTATCCTGCCTCGGTGGTATTCGAATTTGCTCCTGGTGAGCGCCTTCGTCAAGATATCAGCATCCTGATCCTCCGTTGGAATGTATGAAAGTAACATGACTCTCCGCTGCACACAATCTCTGATATGATGGTACCTGATGTCAATGTGCTTGGATCTATCATGAAATATTGGATTAGCTGAGAGTTTAATGCAACTGTGGTTATCACAATAAATCACTACAGGCTCCAAGTGAGAACCGAACAACCCGACCAGGATCTTCCTCATCCATATAGCCTCGCATGCAGCCAAACTTGATGCCATATACTCGGCCTCTGCTGAACTGAGTGCCACGGATCTCTGCTTCCTTCTGTACCAAGAAACTGTTGTTTACCCGATACTGAAGACCCCTCCAGATGTGCTCTTTCTGTCTTTTGGGCTCCCTGCCCAATCTGCATCCATGAAGCCACATAGCTTCACCTCATCCTCTTGTCTGTACCACAATCCATATTCGGATGTGCCTCTAAGATAACACAATACATGCTTGTCTGCCTTCCAGAAGAGCTTGGTTGGCTTAACCATAGCTTGTGAAATCTAGTTAACAGCATAGCATATATCGGGTCGTGTATTGACCAGATACATAAGTGACCCCACCAACTGTCGATAGACAGTGGTATTCACTACCTCCGCGGAAGTAGCATCCTCCTTCCTCCAACCTCTAGGAAGAGGAGTATCAACAGGCTTGCAGCCATGCATGTTGAACTTCTCCAGTATCTCTCGAGCATACTTACCCTGAGAAACAAATAGTCCATCACTGCGTTGCCAAATTTCCAATCCCAGGAAATAATGAAGGAGGCCCAAGTCCTTCATCTCAAACTCCTTAGCAAGATCATCCTTGCATGAAAGTATCAACAGCTCATCACCTGTTAGAATCAAATCATCTACATAAAGTACAATGATAAGCAACTTACCCTCCACCACAATCTGGTATAGGTTAGGATTCGCCTCACTCTTGGAGAATCCAAGTCTAGTGAAATAACTGTCTATCCGTGTGTACCAAGCACGTGGTGCTTGTTTCAACCCATACAATGCTCTCTTGAGCCTGCACACATGTGAGTCGCTGCTAAAGATCTCAAAACCTTCGGGCTACTCTATGTACACCTCCTCCTCAATGACTTCATTGAGGAACGCAGTCTTCACATCCATCTGATGAATGTGCCACCCCATCTGCGCTGAGAGATCAAGAATCATCCGTATGGAAGAATACCTTGTGATAGGTGCAAAGGTCTCCTCATAATTGATCCCCTCTATCTAAAAGCCTTGGGCAACAAATCTTGCCTTGTACTTCTCCACACTCCCATTAGCTGCCTGCTTAACTTTGTAGATCCATCTCGAACCCACCAATGATTTCCCTTCCGGTCTTGGGACAATCTCCCATGCACTTTTTTTGACAATCAAATCATACTCTTCCACCATGGCATCTACCCATGCGAGATCCTCCACAGATTCCTCGAAAGAGGATGGCTCAGTCACAACACATTTGCTCACAAGAGCCATGTATCCAATGTATCGATCAGGTGACTGTCTCTGTCTACGTTGAGCTGTAGGTGGTCCTACAACCTTCTCTTCATCTTGAGCCAGCCGCTCAGCTTTTGTGAAGCGCTTTCGCCCTTTGATGGTTGGCACTGCATGAGTGGTCTCTTCCACTCCATGAACTTCGTCCTGTGGCTGATCCACGTCCTGAAGCTCATCCTTAGGAACTAATAGCTCCTCATCTGCATGCAAGTGTGGCTCCCTCTCAAGCGAACACTTCATGGCTTTCTCCTCCTGAAATTTTATATCCCATCGCACAACAGTCTTGCCACTTTCTGGCAAATACACACGATAATTGTGGGGCGTATCAGTGTAACCCACAAATATCCCAAACTCTGCGGTCGGCTCCAACTTCTTCCTGGCATCCTTCGTCACATGCATGTAAACGTTAGCACCAAAAATCATCAAATGAGAAAGATCAGGCTTCTTACTAGAATAAGCCTCCTCGGGTGTACTCATGCCAAGTATCCTGTGAGGACAACGGTTCTGCACATATACTGCAGTATTGCATGCTTCCGCCCACAAGTGAAGGGGTAGGCCCTGATCATGCAACATTGCCCGTGCAACACCCACGATCGTTCTGTTCTTCTGCTCAACAACCCCGTTCTGCTGTGGGTTATGGGGAGCTATGAGCTCTCTTCGAATCCCTTCTGCATTGCAGAAATCCTTGAACTCGCCAGAGATGTATTCACCACCATTTTCGCTCCTAAGAGCCTTCACCTTCTTCCCCGACTCCTTCTCGACCAGTGCTTTGAACTCACAAAACTTTGAGTATGTCTCGCTCTTCTTCTGCATGAAGAAGATCCAACACTTTCGAGAGAAATCATCAACAAATATCACATAATACCTGTGCTTTGCTGTCGAAGCTACTGAGAAAGGTCCACACACGTCTGTGTGAATTCTCTCAAGGATCGTCGTGGCACGACTATCCTTCTCGTGAAAGGTGGCTTTCACAAACTTTCCCAAAGTACACCCCTTGCACTGATCTGACTGCGCAAGAGTGCCTTTAGGAAGCCCAGTAGTGATCTGCTGCAGTATCTTCAAGGCTCCATGGTGAAGGTGACCCAATCTCCTGTGCCACAGCTCGCCATCATCCCGGCTCACCAATCCTTCTGCCTTGCATGCCATTGCTGCGCAGCCATCTACATGCAACTGATAAAGGTTCCTGACTTGAACCCCTATCTTCTGGGTTTCTCCAGTTGTCTTACTGCGCAAGAAAGCCTTTCCCTCACTGAAAACAACATCATATCCCTTATCTTCTAACATCACCACAGAGATAAGATTCTTCTTCAATCCTGGAACATGCATCACTTCCTTCAACACAAAGGGTTTACCAGACTCCCTCTCAAAGGAAATGTTACTGATACCAGTCGCACTGTATCTACCATCATCGCCCATCTCGATGTGCACTCCAAGATCTTTCTCCTCCAGATCAAAAAACAAATCTCGATCTCCTGTCATGTGAAAAGACGCACCACTGTCCAAGAACCATACCAATCCCATCACACTTGATACCAAGCATGTGATCAATGAAAAATCAAGCTCAAAATGCGAGGCTAAGGCCTCTCCCGCTGCAGATCCAGTAGCTTGCTTGTTCTTCTTCTTCTGCGGACAATTAGTGGCATAGTGTCCGTGTCGGTGACAGTGAAAGCACTTCACCTTGGACATGTCCTGCTTCTTGCCTTTCGCACCGGAATGAGAAGCTTTCTTATTCTTCCCCTTCTTTGCTTTGGCAGCCAAAGTGCAATTTTCTTCATCAGGTCCCTTTGATGAAGATCCGTCCCTGGTATTCCTCTTGATCTCCTCCTGCACAAGATCTGATGAGAGTCTCTCCCATCCTGGCAATTTCTCCCGACCATTGACAGAGTCCTGACAGGAATGCCAACTCTTCAGAAGACCAAGGAGAACCAAGCTCACCAAGTCCTCATCATCGACAGTCACCCCCACACTTCCCAGCTCATCCCTGCATTGAGTGAACTTCGTGAGATACTTGGACATACTGTCTCCCTTCTCGCATTTAATGTTTATGAGTTTATCCTTGAGTGCCAACTTCCTCTGATCGCTCTTGCTTTGGAATAGATCTGTCAACGCTTTCCACATCAAGTATGGAGAAGCCTTTCCATGCAGGCTGGACACAATGTGATCCTTCACACCCTCCAATAGGATCCTTCGACACTTTGCTGTCTTCTTTTGCCAAGCATCAACTTGCACAGTATCAGTAGGCTTTGGGACCTCAGCCTCTATGAAATCTTTCAGCCCATTATCATCTAACACCACCTCCATCCTGTCCTTCCATGCAATATAGTTCTAGATGCCCTCAAGAGCATACTCCAATTGCAATCCATTGAAAGACATTGCCACGTTGATACCAATAAAACATTGTTGCAAATTCGAATTCCACCAGCTCAAAACTCAACCGCATCTGATCTAAAATTCGTGAGAGCAAAGTATTTCTCATACATAGATTGATTGTATGGGCTTTTACCGGATATCTCAACTTCCAAAGGAAGGATGAATCCAGAGGCTACCTGGCCCGATTACAGACGCTGCCTAAAGAAATAAAATGTAAACACTTTCTGAATAGTAGATCTGATGACCAACAGCTTTGATACCATGTAGAATTTTTGAATAATTAATCACTTATTCACAGAGATTATCTCGATTATACACTATTGCGGAATACATGCACAATACATAACCTCCTCTACGTTGATCATCAATTTAGCAACATCAAAAACAATGAAACATCAATTGCATGCACACATTAACACAGTATGTAACCCGGGGAAAGCATACAGCTGAAAACCCCACACTATCTGTATATTATAATGATAGAGAACATGTAACAATACATAGTACAATACTCCTCACAAGTACTCAGTACTATCTCCACCTGTTACACACAAACTAGCTCAGATCTGAAGCCTCAAATCTTCCCCATTTTTTGCTTGCCTCCACTGCGTAATCCTACAAGAGAATCAATCACTATGTGAAATTGAATTCCTTTGATTATACTACGCAAGCCTCATGGGAAATCTCCATCCATGCATGTGAAAATCTCATGCACAACTATAGTCACAACTGATAGCAATCTCAATCTCTAACATTTGTCTCCACTGAACTGTACATGCACTGAGTTAACTGATGTATTCTTTAGTTGCTTTATGAGTTAATAATTAGTGAATTAATTAATAATTGATTCACACAACTCATCACTAGTGTATTCTTTAGTTAGACTAAAATACAACTAGTTCAACCAAGTCAAACTGAACACAACTCCATCAACTCCACAATCAACTTCACCAAACTCAACCACATGAGCTCTAACTGAAGTCCTGCATGCAATAGCTCAACTGACCCACAAGAAAAGTGTATTTCCTTCTTACAGATGCATGTGCCACATCTGTAGCTCAAACTGAAGTGCTCCAAGAGGATAAGATAATGTTTATAGTCCAAATATTATTATGAGACAATAATATTCGACTGTTCTATTTTTAGCTTGGCAGTCTAAAAATAGAAACCACCCATATGTCTAAAAATAGAAGTCCATCTATTTTTGCCAACATGACTAATCATCCACAAATAGCATCCTGCAACTCATAGACCATGATCCATATGTTTAAAAATAGACATAGTCTAAAAATAGACTTTGCGCCAAAAATAGCCTACGGGCCCACTTAGTGAAGGCGACTTCTTTCCACTAAGCTCCATCATCTTGTTGCATTCTCAACAGGAAAACCCAAACTCAGAAAGGCTAGAATACTTAGTTTGGCACATACCAGATATCTTATACTCCATACAACCCACAACTCTATTTTTAGTAATGTTGGAATTGCCAGATGTGTCAAGGCTTACGAATGACCCAATACTTCACTCACCGTATTAGCCTCTGGTACCAACCAAAATTCCTAGTGATTACCCCAAATTCGAAGGTAAATCTGGAGAAGATCCCCAAGCACACATTATGACTTAGCACCTATGGTGTTCCTCTACTCTTGGGTCGATTATTATGTTCGATTACGTCTTTTCTAGTGCACTTTAACAGGAGCTGCTTCCAAATGGTACATTGAGCTCCCTCGTGGTGTATGAGAATCTCCTAACGTATTTGCAACAAACAACTTCTACTCACATCTCTGATCATATCAATGAATGGAGTAATATGCATTGTCTTATCAAATTCGATATTCCGGATTAGCTTTTGACTGAATGGTTCACTAAATCATTCATCCCTCCTATTGATAAACACATAGCCATGGGTGGTTGTGTGACTAAGGAACAAGATATCGCCCGTGCCCAATATTTGGATTTTGTTTATTCACAATCTGGCACATTATATGAACTCTTACCTGGTGCCCAACGACCTTCGACTGACCCTACATATTCTAAACCTGCAGATTCACCACCTATCGATGGCATCATTGGATTTGTGGCTCAGTGGTCTAGTAGTACTCCAGCTACCTCTTCAAAACCTAAATCTACTCAGCCGCTGCAACTCCTAATATTGTTGATAATCCTAAGAATCTTGGTAAAGCGTCAAAGGTAAATTCTATCCAGTCTACCACAACAGATAAATCCTCGAAAGGCAAGAAGAAGGGTAAAGGAAAAACTAAACAACATACCCCTAAACAATATTCCCAAAAATCATCAGCTGATGACACATCTAAACTAAAACCTAAATATCCTTGCCTTATTTGTGATGAAGATCATTACACTAAGGATTTCCCCTGACGTGCCAAAGTAAGTCATCTTCTGAAAGGCACTACAAGGATGCTAGATGTGCTGAGGAAACCTTTCCTGTCTCAACAGACACAATTAGTAGACCAACCCCATGCTCAAGCCTCTTGAAGCTCTCAAGTGTTTATGGGTGGCTCTAAACAAATTTTTGTAGCCATGAGATCGAAAAATTTTCCATCTACTGAGAAAATTATAATGGAGAAAGATAACACTGATGTACCCTCTTCCTCCACTCCACCTAGTTCAAGTCCTCTCCATATTAAGAAACCTAGCACCGATTCCATAATCCGACCACCCCCTAAAGGTGTTCTTCGAAAATCATCTTATAATCTGAATGCGCGAGCTGCCCAAAACTACAACATTGTAGAAGACTTAGCTCAATCACCCTCGGTGATGTCGGATTTGGAAGTCCTTCAGACGTGTTTGTCATAGCGGAAGGCTTTTATATCTACTATTGGAGGAATTGATCCCACAAATTCTAGTTTGATTACTTTTGATCTCGAAAACCATGTACCTCGCCTGCCACCTTAACTTGATTTTCTTATACAAGTTGTTATTATGGGCAAGAATATCCACCAGACTGTTGACAATGAAGGAGCCTCCACATGCATCATGTCCATATCATTTTGGAAATCAATTGGTTCCCCTCCTCTCTACTAGTCTCTTAACAATTTAGAAGATTTCAATGATTGAGGTTTTCATACATATGATATTATCAACTCCTTACCCATTCAGTTGGAGGGAAAGCTGGTCAATTTAGAAGTCAAGGTTGTTGACACTAATCTTAGTTACAACCTTTTACTTGGTCGGAGCTGGACTCATGAAATGTTTTGTGTGGTATCATCTCTTTTTCGTGTACCTCATTTTCCCTACTAAGGGAAAATTTTCACTGTTGATCAATTGGCTTTCTTTTCCTCTGATTCTTCAATAGGTAATGTGCCTTATGTTGGGAAAACCAACATTCCTTATGAAAGTGTTGGAGCAGGCATTTTCAAGGACCTTGACTTAATGGGAAAATTTTCCCTTCTTCCTCCCTCCAATGTTGCCTCAATTAACATGATCTCATCTAATTATGATGGTCCCATGGAGTCTTGACTAGATCGACGATTTGGCGATGCTGTGACACTTAGCCCAATTGAGCAATCTTATCAAACTATCCTTTTGGCTTTTGCGGCTGCATCTACAACTCATGATGGATTGAGTTTTTCCCTGGACTCGTATATACAAACTTCTTGGCTTGGTTCTTATGATTTTGAAGATCCTTTGAATGAGACGTTCCTTATTGATGAAAGCATTGCTAAAGTCATGTATCTAGAAGAAACCCCTTGGAATGATATTCATCATTGTTCTTCTTTTCTTCCTAGCCCTGGATCAATTCCTACTTGTCTAGGTACTTTACTTTCTCCTGAAACGACTACTCCATTTCAGACACCTATCTTGGTTCATGAAGTGTTGTCTAAAGGTAATTTAGGGAACATTTTGGCAACCATGCCCATCGACATCTCGGTTAAACCTGGGATTGTCAAAAACATTCACATAGGGGCTTCTTGTTCTCTTGATGAGATTAAGATTTATACAACAAGTGATGTCTTCGCTTGGTCATACAAAGCGATGCCTGGAATCGATCCTAGTATCATGGTACATGAGATTCCCACCTATCTGGATGCAAAACCCGTGTGACAATGTCATCGTTTGGTGCACCCAAGGAAGGTAGCTTCCATTAAGGGAGAAGTTGAAAAACTTCTAAAAGTTGGATTTATTTATCCTATCCCACTGACAGATTGGGTCTCCAAAATTGTTTTGGTAACTAAGAAACAGGGAACCATACGAGTCTATGTTGACTATCGAGATATCAATCGGGCCTGTACGAAGGACAATTAACCTACTCCCTTCATTGACTAGATTATCGATGAATGTGCTGAGAGTGAAATTTTCTCCTTCATGGATGGATTCTCTGGATATAATCAGATTAATATCCTTCTTTTTGATCAACACAAGACAACCTTTATATGTCCTTGGGGGAATTTCACCTACAAAAAGTTTCCTTTTGGTTTGAAAAACACTGGTGAAACCTTCCAACAGGTCATGTATTATTCCTTCCATGATATTAAAATATTGTTTAGCCATATCTTGATGATTTACCTGCACACTTTCTTAAACGTCAAGACCATCCAACTCACCTTCAGGTGATTTTTCTTCGTTGTCGACACTACAATATTCGATTGAATCCTTATGAGTGTGTCTTTTGCATTGAATCTAGTCATCTCTTAGGAATTATAATCTCCAAAGAAGGAATCCACAGTGATCCTCTCAAGGTGGAGGCCATTGTCAATTTTCCACCTCCATCTGCCATACATCAACTCTTGAGTTTGCAGGGAAAGGCAAACCTTTTTAGTCATTTCATCCCTAATTATGGTGAGCTTTCCGAGGGTTTTACTCACCTTTTGAAGAAAGGAATCAAATTCATTTGGGATGACATTGCTCAGAAGTCATTTGATGGTTCAAAGGTCACACTCATTAGTGAAACTTTGTTGCATCCTCCGAATTATCATCGCAATTATTTCCTATACTTGGCTGCCACTAAAAATACCATTGGTATGGTGCTGGTTCAGGATGATGATGATGGAAATGAGTATTTTATATATTACTTGAGTCATAACCTTTTTGATGTTGAGACACTATGCTCATGTAGAAAAGTTGGCATTAGCAGCAGTTCATTCTGTCCAACGTTTTCGTCACTATATTCTCCTACGTAAAACTGTAGTGGTGTCTGACTGCAAACCCATGACCTATATTCTCTCTCCTCAATTCCTTGGGGGAAAATATTCCAAATGGATTTTAATCCTACAAGAGTTTGACTTAGAGTTCACCAAAGCTAAGTTGAAAAAATCACTTGTTTTTGTTGAATTAATTTGTGAATTTCCCTTTGCAAACACAACTGTTGAATTTGATGAACTAATTCTTGACGAATCTCTCTTCCTCATTAGCACCCACAAACCATGGTATGGAGATATCATCATATCTCTCTAAACTGATACCTTTCGATCAGATTTATCTCACTTTGAGCGGTGTCGAATCCGATACCATTCCCATCCCTATCGCATTATTGGGGATACCTTATACCGACTTGGCATAGATTCAATCCTTTGACAGTGTCTGACACATGAGGAAGTTGAAAAAGATTTGAATGACTGAAACTCTGGAGCCTGTGGTGGTAATATGTCAGGATATGCTCAAAATAACCTTCGCGACGGTAATTTTTGGCCCTCTATTTTCAAAGATTTTGTTCTTTTAGTCCAAAAATGTCATGCTTTCCAGATTTACAACTGGAAACAACGATCCCCACCTGCCCCTTTACACCCATTTATCATTATTGGTCCATTTAACAAATGAGGCATTGATTTTATGACTTGTAACCCTCACTCGGCTCGGGGGCATGGATACATCATTGTTGTTGTTGATTATTTTACAAAATGGGCCAAGTTGATGCCTACCTACACTACTGATGGTGAAACTGCAAATTTTCTTTTATTCAACCATGCCATATCTTGGTTCGGTGTACCGCAAGCCATAGTCACCGACCATGGCTCCCATTTTCAAAATCACATGATGAAAAAACTCACTACTCACTTGGGCTTACGTCACAATAGCTCAACTCCTTACTACCCATAGGCTAATGGCCTAGTTGAAGCTGTTAACAAATTTTTGGTCACAATGCTTCAATGAAACATTGGGATGCACAAAAAGAATTGGCACCTTATGATTTTTTTGGCATTATGGGCATATCAAACCGCTGCCAAATGACAACCGTATTCACACGTTTTCAATTGGTTTATGGTTTGGAAGCCATCCTACCTATCGAATGTGAAATCCCATCTTTAAAACTAGCTGTCGAATTACTCCATGATACTTCATTTGAGGAAGAACTATTACTTAGAATGTCTTGATGAGACTCGTCAAATTTCCACATTAGTAACTTAGTCTTAGAAAAAACGAGTTAAAATTCAGTATGAAAAAACTGTGACCCCTCGTGCATATGTAGGTGGCTTAGTCCTGTTATATGATTAGGTTAATGACAAATTAAGAGCCGAGAAATTCGAACCTATGTGGCATGGACCCTATCTATTTAAACATGTATTACAAAAGCCTGCCTACGAGTTACTTGACTATGATGGAAATCAATTGTTTGAGCCTTGCAATGGGATCTACCTCAAAAAATATTATGCATAGATTTTGCATAGATACCTTGTCCATTAGTGTGTGTTTCGTTAGTGTGTAGTTATTGGTGTGAATGTTTGCATATTTGCGAACATGTTTTCCTTGCTTACCGCATGTTCCACTTGGTTTGAAAATGTTGATGAACCTTCTTCCTCATATTGGTTTCACTGATGGCGCTTTCCATAGTACACAAAATATATCTTCTTTGCGTGGGCACTCTATGCTCCCAATGGTGAGTTCGTGAGTTTACAAGGCATATGTCTAGGTTATACAACTAACAATATTTCCGAATATAGTGCAGTTGTTGAACTATTTTAGAAATCTATTGCTCTTGGTATTAGGGTGTTAGTTGTTAAACTTGACTCACAACTCATTGTATTACAGTTAAACGAGAATTATTCTGTCAGAAACCCTAATATTTTAATGATGTACTTACACGTTCATTTCTTGGAAATAAATTTTGATTACATTACCTATCAACATATTCCAAGATATCTAAATACATTAACATATACATTGGCAAATCATGTATTAGATAGACATATATGACGCATGTAAAAAGGAAACCATCACATAGTAGGAACATTAGATATAACAGGTAAAGAATGTATATGTATAGAGAGAGTTTGCAAAATCTATGTTACATCAAAATATCAAAATCTGTCTTCTGAGACACGGATTCTCAAGCCTACATAAGTGCAGAAAATGAAAACTAGAGATATGGATATCTGCCGACATGGTGCTCATCGTAGCATGAAACAACTCTGATAACGCAGTTCAAAAATCAATGTAGTCTAGCTGACACTCCTATGGTATGTCTTTGATATCGCAGTGGCACCTCATCAATAGACACATACTCTAGAATGCCTCTTGTTAAGGCTTCTAGGTTGTGTTCCACCTCTACTATTGGATCAGCTCCCTCCTAATAGGGTTCATCCTCAATCTGCCGAGCCACACTCCTAGCTATCATAGAAACCCCTGGAGGTCTCTCTAGTCTAACATTAGAAAAAATCATGTCCCAAATCTTAGTTCACATAAAACAAAAACATAAAAAACTTGAAAAACCTACAAATAATTTTTTGCCTACACAAGTCCACTGTGTGCCAAGTGGAAGTGGGAGGTCGAGATCTCCCTAGAAATATGTCTCGGCATAAGCCAAATCATCTACCATGATGAGATGTTGTTGCAGACATCCAAAGAACGTTGGAGGAAAAGACATATGATGACCACCTCCATGACGAGGCATCAACTCACCCCACCTCAACAGTAATGGATCCTTGTGCACTGGAGTCTCCACCTCTATCCATTGGTACCTGAATAATGGTACACGTTCTAGGAAGAACGTCACCAAGATAGATCCATAGCCGAATTGTTTCAATTTCCCTGTCTTGCATTTTGTGAGTTGGTCCTTCATGTTGACCAACAACCCTTCACACCAGTTAAAAAATGTGGGGCTAAGACAGTCTATGGCATACTGAAAGTGAAATTTAGTCGCTTCATGTAGAGCTTGAGCTCCAGATATTCGAGCCATGGTATGGATAATCATTCTTAGCAGGAGATTTGTGATAGTTTTTATGTCTATTTTCCCACTCTTTGTTTTATGAGAGCCTAGGCAATGTCTTGCTATCATCATATATGTACTCTCTCCCACAGTATAAGAACCAGAGAACTAAATTCATTATCCCCTTTTGGACAAACCTTTAAAGAAATAGATGTCTACAATATCTACTTGAGTTCTTGGTCCCCAATAATAAACAGTTGGCGATCTACATCCCATTATCCAAATAATGATGTAGTAAATCAATATGGGTCCTAATCCCATGGATACAAAATAATTTCAGTATTCCACATGCCTGAAGGGCCACTATGCAATTTGGATCTTGGGCTGCTTTATGATCTTATGCTTCGTGACCTCTTTCCTTCCATTCAATCACCATTTTCAGTGAATAGCCTGTGGATCATCCATATACAGAGATTTTATTAGCTTCTATGGAAGAAAATTTGACAAACAATCATTAACCATGGAGGATTTGTAAAAAAATTAATGTCTCTGCACCAATGCAACTGTTTCCCAATTTTTCCGCGCTTTTAGCGCGATGGCACAATTGAGCTTAGGGTGAGAAACATAGGTCCGATGGGTAAAACCCACGCTGATCGCCCTCAATTTTATGCCAGCCCTCCTTACCATCTACTTTATGGATGAAAACACTTAAAAACACAACCAAAATGTAGATGAAAGACATATCTCTTACTCGTAACAAATGGATCGTCGAACAATGTCCTAGATTGGTCGCACTCCTCGCCTGACGATCGGGGAAAATTGGGGTAAAAAGTGCTCTCTGAATTACCAAATGTCGAACGGTAAATGTGTTTTCACTTTTTGCATTTTTATCAGTTTTTTGAAATATTTTTACCATTTAGGGCACATTTTTGCTTATATATATAATTTTTTTTCTCGAAACGAGCAATGTGCATTCACTTGTGCAGCGAAAGGTCATGGATAAATGGTGAGAGTGATTAATTTTGACTGAACTAACGATTTTCATTTTATCACTTTTTCAGACTCGTAAAAAATAAATGAAAAAGGAACCTCCTTGGAGTCATCTTTCAACTCTTTTATAACTCTCGAAATGTGAAAAGATTGTTGAGTACTTCTCATTTCGAACTCGTTAAAGTAAATGAAATGACATATACCGGTATAAGTTTAACCCTTTTCTGGACTGCGATAGACTATTGTACGAAAAAGGAATACCTTGGTCACACATGGCTTAGAGGTTCTCTTGAATATTGTCTTCTACCTTTTCAGATTCGAGAGACTATCTATGAAAAGGGATCTTTGGAGTTTCCTTTTTTCCTCTTTTTCAAACTCTCTAAACATGAATAAGATGTCGAGTGACCCCTCCGTTGAACTCGTAAAACTTAAACGACGCAAGACTTGTCACCATGAAGAGATCGAGTTACTCCTTCCTAGGGCTTGGTAAACTTTCTAGGATGGATTCATCCGAAGGATGAACTTATATGACAAGCATATGCTATCCTCTTCAAGCATGTGATAAAAATAATGAGGTACTCGCTAGAAATAGTGGGTAAAAATGAAATTTAACATGTCCTGTATTTTGTATAAAGGCAACATGTCACTTTTGAACATGACACTTATATGTCACTTACTTTGGGTTTGGGTTATCCTCACTTCATCACTTGCCTTCCTGGGTTTTGGGATCCATTTTCCTTTCATCTTATTATACCCTATTGTCATCATGACCTATGATCCTAAGATTGGTTCAAATGCTACCAAACTCCGCTGATATGTTCAAGAGAAGTCCCATCTACATTTTTACTGCTCATACCATGTCTGACATTTCTGCAATAATCCTAAATCACTCTTACTTACTCTGCTACATCTTTTATTTCATGTCGATGATGTGGGAAACATTATGGCCCTACTTCGACATATCACTTCCTGTAGACTTTAGCTCATTATCCAGGAAGATGATCTAGACAGTCCTTTCAGAACCTTGGAGCTTTCATGCTTCAATAACAGGTTCTTCGCATTCGATGATAGGTTCACATCACTTAATTTCTATCGAATGATTCTACGGGTGTTCAACTTCAGCTTCCTTATTCACACTCGTGGATTGTGTTGTTGTACTTTGAGAACCATTGTCATTATTGGTGGTTTCTCTCGTGCCCATTAACGGTTTACATCATTGACTAGTAATCAGGTGGGTTTCTTCCATATTTGACTCTGACACATCTATTCACATGGTAGGATTCATACTTTGGATGGATCAAGACAAATTTGAAGACCCTGGGTTTCGTTTGATAAATCCAGGTTGTGTGGAGTTATTAGATGTTCATGATTGTACACATGATTCTTTCTATACGGATCGTTGTGTCCATGCCGTAGGTCTATACATATGATCCCTTCTATTCGGATGTTGTGTCCATGCCGTGGATCCATACACATGATCCATTCTATTCGGATGGTTGTGCCCATGCTGTGGATTCATGTATTGTTAGATGCCTATTTAGAGATGTATTATTAGGCATATTTACATCAGAGATGTTAGATATATATTATATCATGCTTGATTTGCAGGTCTCCTAACAGTGTTTCTTTGGGTCCTTGCCTTGACTTGTAAATCATTTCACCCATCACTCCCTGTTCTGCCTTCATGCTTTAGGGGGAATTTGTTACACAATATTTTGTCACACTTCCCGTCTTGTATCCTAAAGCATCAAAATGATGAAAGTTTTCACTATATTCACCATGAAACATATATAGAAGCATCCTTGAAGAAGAGAAGAAAAGTTTCCCTGAGAGAATTCTGAAGAAGCTTTCTTAAAAACCTAGTTTTCAGGATCAACGCATTTTCACCACTACTAGCTCATGCTGATGGCTTGTTGCAGCATATTGACCTCGCATTTCTAGCATGACTTTTGATATAAAATCCCGCGTTAAACCTCTTCTGGCAGTTTTTCCTAAAGTGGAGGAGAATCTTCTCTTACTGGAAGCCTTGAGATCGGTGAGATGGATATTTTTGAATAAGGATATGGACAAGTTATCCCATTTTGAGTCCTTGATCCTACCTCTAGGGATCTTCCCCTTAAGATGTGGACCTTCTTCCCCTTTTGTGGATCCAAAACTACCTCTCCTTTCCTATAAATTAAATCCATTCTATCCCCAATTGGTTGGTCATTTCTTGGTTGCATTTCTATGCTGAAACTATGCCTAAATGTTTCCCATCTTACTAATGAGAAGGAGTGCTTGAAGGTCTTGGCTTGGACTTGGAAATCCACCACAGAGGATGCTTCCAACATGAAGTCTCATATGGTTATATTCTTCCCTCATTTATATTAATAAATACATCAAGTGTTTACTTTCCATCAATGTATAAATCATTATTCATTTAGTATGATATTCCTTGATCCGACATATAGTTTATGTTAGGATGAATTATGCTATGTATGTTCTTGTCTCTTTTGCTTGATCTTCCTTGCAAGTCCTCATCTGCAACAACATAAAGAGGATTCAAACTGGAAGTAAGAATATCGAGGATGGAATCAACGTGCATTTAACATCAGAGTGAGGTAGGTTATCTATGCTATTTTGTATTTTCTGATATAAACTAGAAAATCCTACACTTTTTTTTTCTAGTTTGTTGTTAGATCCTCTGATAGGACTAGAGAGATCACTTTTGTCCGCAAAAGGGATTGTATTCACAAAAGGCAAAAAAATTGGAGCTATTGTCTTGTAGGGATGATTATGGGGCTACATCATATTTTGTTTCTTTTGAGACCTAAAAGTTTCAAATCCCATTCTAGCACCAAACAACTTTTGGAGTCAAAACCTTGTGGACATGGTCACTAGCCTCTCAAAAATATTCTACACTTTGAAAAATTTCTAACAACAAAAATATCATTTCATTGTGATTTTGTATGAGTAAGTTATGCTTCCCACAAGTTTACCTTTGTTGTTGATCACCATGGAATTGATTTGATGGCACACCACATCCCATTACTCAAATATAGGGAGTTAGTCATGTGTGGATTTTCATGAAAAATATAGGGTGTCCAAAATAATAACCCTAATTGGGAGTTGGGACTTTCATAAACCATAACCATAAGCTTAGATGGTTGTTAGGACATGTTAAATATTGTGATTCCATGAAAGGAAGGGGTTCCATTCTTGTTGAATTAATTACTATTTCATAGTTGAAGACAATAAGGGAGTGGGATATTGGAGCAAAAGAGAGGAAGTGGAGGTTCTTGTAGCGACCACACATGAGACAATTTCAATAGTAACTTCATAATGAGTTCATGTTTTGTTTTTTGCAGTTCATTTATGAGAATAAAAGAGCGAAGTATAGTCCTCACCTTTTAGCTATGTCTTCATATATTGGGTTTCCTAGGTTACATCTTGTTTTCATTATGTAGATGTATGGTAGCTATTTTAGTAACTTTATTTGAATCTCAAATTATTTTATTATTTGTGTATTAGTTTAGTAATATTAAAATTTGATCTATGTTAAACACTACACAATAAAGAGTTTTCATAAAATTGTTCTTTTATGACAAACTATTCTAGTGGAATGTCCATAGTAGTTTATAGATAATTGATAATCTTCCTTTTAGAGTTCAATTGTTGCTTTCTATTCCAACAAACTCTCCTAAATTCATAGGTTATATAATGGGTTTTTCCATCCTTACTATAATAGCTTGAGTATTTTGTTTGGACAAATTAATGGGTATCATCCTATCCTATGTGAATCCAATTGATATAACTTATGAATTGCTAAGAATAATGAATGCAAGTAAAGGGTCTACACCTAAGACTAATAACCTAAGTATAAAACTAATCTAAAATCTTCATGAGATAGAAATCTATTGTTGGCAATCAAAACTGAAAAAAGGCTAACATGTCAACAAGCACAACAAGCAATTGAAATAACTGTGAATTAGCTCCCCTATGTTTTGATTCCCCACTCACACTAAGGAAGCAATATTTCACTATATCAAATCAATGTTCATGATTGACATTTGGAATGATTAAATACAAATGCATGGCAGTAAGGTAAAATATCATCTACTTAAAAAGAAAAAGATAGATCTCTCCAATTGTCAATGGAGTTGGTTTCCTATTTGTCTACTACAATACTATTCAAAGGATGTATAATCACAACATACCTGAAGGGGATGGTTCCAACATGAGAACAACAAGGGATCATTGTGTATCTATATGGGCAATGAGAAAGATTTTGGATGTTTTTCACCGTTGCACTTAGAGACACTATGTTTGTTCAAAGATGCCTCTACTAGGGTTTTGTCTCTAGCTGCCTACACATAGTTAGTTTCACACTTAGAAACTTCCTAATAATTCTCAAAACCTTTCTCCTTCTAGGCCAATCTCACAACTATTGTTGAGAGATAATGCTTAAGATAGATATGCTAATGATAGTTTTGTCTCTAATCGTATTGTGATTAGTTTGTTTCCCTTAAAGGCAAGGCTCTTAGAAATGTAAAGAAAAACCACTCGCAAGATTTCAAACTACTCATATTCATGTGCATTTATAAATTTCAATAGAAAATCAGTCAACAAATCCTACATGTTTGTCTATCTAGTGAATGAGAAAATAAGATGTAATGCAAAGAACTTCAATAAGAAATCTGGTCACACTGCTAACTAACATCCAAAACATTACAAGGAATCAATATTACAATAGGCCATTACACAATCAAGGTATTTAATATAGCTCACTGTGTATGCAATACAACTATTACAATGGAATCGTGCTTTAACAACCCATCATCAACAACACCCATTGATGCTTGTTCATACTTCAACAACTCATTAAATAATTAAATCATGTATCATAAAATTTTGTTCAACTTCAACTTCAACCTTGGATTATTTCATCATAAACCATATGTAGAATATCAGAGCTCTATGTAGAGATTAGGTCTTCTTATATATAAGCCCAAACATTCAATATATGGTTTAGTATGCATTGTTAAGAATGAAAATGATACACACACCTCTCTCTCTCTCTATCTCTCTCTCTCTCTCTCTCTCTCTCTCTCTCTCGCTCTATATATATATATATATATATATATATATATATATATATATATATATATATATATATATATTCATGATTTAATGAAATATGATAAGATGAATCTTGATGCACTATCAAAAAGGATACAATTAACTTTATATAAATCCTTAAAATATTATGTCAAATCTAAAGCAGAGATATATAAAGTATGACACAAAGGAAAATTGGGCAAAGTCTCCTTTGTGTTAAACCTTAAAAGGTAATATTTGAAAATTATTATAGTCTCAATAAATATTGCTACTAATCTGTTAGGTCCATATACTACTAGTGTAACCCCTTATTGTTATTAGTACAACCCCCTTATTATATTTTTGTGCCAATGTAGTCCCCATACTATTATTATTGTGCCCCATAGAAGCCCACTATTGTTATTATTGTGCCCTTACATTATTATTGTTATGTCGGCTCTGATTATATTATGACCCCTTAGACTCCTATAAATAGAAAGGAGGTCTTGTCATTTGTATCATCTAAGAATTGTTCATTTGTGTAATGTAAAGGAGGTTGCCCCCTCGAAGAGGCTTATTTCTAAAGTGTTGATCTATCTTTTCTATCTTTCTGTGAGCTCGTTTCATAACATTTGGTATCAGAGCTTTTGATTCTAGGGTTTCGCTGCTCCAAATAGGTCATCGTGGAATTTTCACTATAACTTTCTTTCTGCGACGTTTCAGAAGAAAAAAAAGAAAACCCATTTGAGACGAACTCGCGCTAAACCTCAAGTCTGGATTTCAGAGCTTGTCTCGCTATATTTTCGGAGATATGATCTGAGGAAGTTAGGGTTTTTGAAAGCTCCAGAATTTCAACTAAAATAGGTCATCATCAGATTTTCTCTATAACTCTTTCGCTACGAAGTTTTAGAAGCTAAAACAAAAACCCATTTGAGAAGAAATCAGTTTGAACCTCAGCTTTGAATTTTAGATCCTGTCTCGTTACAATTTCGGAGATATAGTCTAAGGAAGTTAGGGTTTTTACAGACCCCCAAATTACATTCCAAGCATGCCACCTTGGGAAAATTGTCATAACTGTCTCTCTGAGCGTGAGATTGAAATTTCATAAGAAGTTACAGAAAGAGGACATATTGCATTTTCTTTTATATATTTTTTAGATCCAAAGGTCAAAATAGTGACACGTGGCACTTCATATAAGTTTGCTCTTCTGAAAAGGTATATAATCAGGTCATCCTAGGAGATTGTGGATAACTCTTTCTTGGAGAATCCAATTTTGATCAGACTGGTGGCATTGGAAAGAGGACACAAAGGGTTACTTTAGATCATAATTTCAGAACTGGAAGAGCTGAAATTACAAATTAATAGTCGTTTCAAGATCGAGCTCCTAAAATCAAGAAAAGGCAATATGAGGAAGTTTGATGGCAAGGATTTGGTAAATTGGATACGATAGATGGAGAAATATTTTGATCTACATGAGGTGAAATTGTTACAAAAGGTACGTATTGCATCTTCATATTTAGAACCGGATTAATTTTTATGGTATAAAGGGCTTTGTTCTCGTAAACCACTTGTTACGTGGTCAATTTTCACGGAGGAAATGATAGCACATTATGAGGATACAAAGAGAAACACCTTCTTAGCCAATTGATAAATCTCAAACAAAAGTGTTCAATGGCAGAGCACATTGAGGACTTTAAAAAATTGAATATAAGAGTAAATGATATTTCAGAGAAGAAAATGATTTATGCCTTCATAGGTACTTTAAAGGATAACATTCAACATGAGGTTCATCTTTGGGAACCTGATTCATTGGAGAAGGCATTCAGGTGGGCAAGAAAAATTGAAAGCGAAATTATGGAAACAAGGAATCCCACCACTCATTTTTTTTTTCCAAAGGAAAAAACGAAACTTTTTATTAAGATTATAAAAAGTTTACATTGCATATGCCGATGCATCACTGTTCATTCTGAGTTACTGTCAAGTCTGGATTTACAAAATTTTCTGCCTTATACCTGAAAACAGTTCCATTTAAGTGTTGTAGCTGTCTCTGATTTGCGCTGAACTGTGGTTCTTTTGAGCCGATAATCTTACACAGAGACTATGGACTGACCATGAGGAATATCATCAAAACCGGGTCTCCTCAGAATTGAGGAAAACAACCCGTCACTATTCCAGAGAAGTTTTAATAGGCCGCATTATCGTAGCTGTGGTAGTTTTGAGGTTTTATATATAATACAAAAATTTTTTGAGGGTAAGTAAACAAAAAATTTCTGCCAGAATATCAGAAAAGTTAATTGTAAGGTGGCTGATCCGACCTTCTGATTTGGCCTTGATCATCTTCTACTATTTGCCAGCTGCCCAAATCCTGTTGAAGACCATCTTTAGAAAGCTTATCCGCCATGTCATTTCTTTCCCTGAAAATGTGACATATAGAGAAACTATTAAACATTGATTTTAGTCTTTGAACTTCTCCCAGAATTTGTTTTAAGACTTGATTGCTGCATGTACTTTGACCATTTACCCATCTGATCACATTTTGGGAATCCCCAAAAATTTGAATAGTGAGGGTGTGCCTTTGGATGAGCCAGCATAAAAGGAGTTTGAGGGCAAGCAGTTCTGCAAAGTTATTGGAGCCTGTTCCTAGCCCCACGGAAGCTTTTAGAGAATGAGATGGGTTTTCATGGATGACAATTCCTGCTCCTGCTTTATTATTTTGAGATGCTCCGTCGAAGAACGCCCAGGGGATTCCTTCTGAGATCTGCACTTCAGGGACATATCTTTGGGAGGAGGATTCCTTAGGTTCAGGTATGCTAGAAAAAATGGCAGCGCCCTGGATTGCGGTGACTGCTACAGGGGTATCCTTGTCCTGGAAGATGCTCCTGTTCCTAGCTATCCATATCCCCCAGCTGATGATTAGGGGGAGGTTGCGCAGGTTCCCATTCGGGTGCTCATTCCACCACTTCTGCCAGGCTTCTTGAATATTGTTGCCTTCCCAGACGAGCTTTTTGTTCAATAAGTTTCCAGTCTCACACCATATCTTTAGGGATTCTGGGCATTTAAGAAAAAGGTGGTTTATGGATTCTACTTCAGCTTTGCATAAGGTGCATCTCCCAGGCCCGTGCATGAATCTGGTCTGCAGAATGTCCCAAGTTGGGATTTTGCTCCTTAAGATGCACCAGAAAAGGATTTTTGACTTTGGAGGGCTCTTAAGTTTCCAAAGCTGTTTCGACCACCACTCCGGGTCTCCCCATCCTTTCCTTGACATAAGGAAGTTATAGCCATTCTTTGGGCCGTATTCCCCAGAGTCTGCATGAGCCCAGATTAGCTCATCTTGCCTGTCGCTCAGCCTTACATTGGATCTGAAGAGTTCCTGAGTGAAAACATTCCAATCGTTCCACCATCTTTGCTCCAATTCCAACTCTTCTCCATTCTTCCAGGCTTGCCCCCAGATGGATGAGAAACCTGGTTTCTCCACTTGGCTGAGGAAGAGGAGACCTTTTTCTTCCAGCTGCTGAACCAGGTCAGGGGAGAGGGCATAGTTGCCATTACAGCCGACCCAGGGATCCTTCCCAATCTTTACCTTTTCACCATTCCCAATCTTCCAAGCTAATCCTTGTTCGATCACCTTAAAAGACTCCAAAGTGGCTTTCCAAATAGCAGAAACATTCTTTTGGCTCTTAATTGGGTTCCTGATCCAATCTTCCATAGGAGTTGGATCTATATATTTTCTTTTTACCGTTCTTGTCCAAAGGTTTTCCATCTTAATAAGACGCCACCGTGATTTGGCTGCCAATGAAAGTCTGAAATCTGGGAGGCTTTTTATCCCCCAACCGCCCCTGTCCTTTGGTCTCGCCACTTTCTCCCATGCAACCCAAGGGAGAACCGAGTTTCTTTGGACCCTGCCCACAGAAATATGCTGCATATTCTCCTAATTTTCTCCAGAACTCCTTTTGGGACCCATGTTAGAGCTACCCAGTAAACTGGGATGGCTAGAAGCACAGCTTTTATTAAGGTCAGTCTCCCTGCTCTGGAGAGCCATTTGAAACTCCAGTGACTGATTCTTGCTTCAATCTTAGCGATTAGCCAAGACCAATCCTCCTTCCTATAATCATTTGGCTTCAGCCAGAACCCCAGATACTTGAAAGGGGAGCCCATGTTACGCATTTCATATGGAAAGAATGAACTGAACTGCTCCTTTTCGAGTCTGTTTAACCCTTCTTCAATGATTTGAGATTTCCTGGGATTGATCTGCATTCCGGTGGCAGAATCCCACCACTCATGACTATAATTATGGAAGTGTTTCTTCTCCTAGCCTTCCACAACCTACAAGGTTTACACCACAACAATTGGAAGAAAAAAGAGAAAAAGGGCTTTGTTACAATTGTGATAGAAAATGCACTAAAGGTCATAAGTGTGCTGAGAAGAAATTATTTACATAGATTATGAAGACGAGGAAGAAAAGGATCAAGAAGCATCAAAAGAAGAGGATATACGCTAGGACCCAACCCCAGAGAAAGAAGAAATGAATCTGACTATATCTTGTAAAGCATTGGCAAGAATTACCACTCCTCAAACTCTCAAGATAGAAGGACATATCAAGAAGAAAAAGGTTCAAGAAGTGAAAGATCCCATTGAGAAAGAAGAAATGAATACAAACATATCTTGTAATGCATTGGCCGGAATTACCACTCCTCAAACTATCAAGATAGAAGGACATATCAAGAAGAAAAATTTTCAAGAAGTGAAAGATCACATCAAGCATCAAGAAATGAATCCGACCATATCTTGTAATGCATTCGAAGAAATTACCACTCCTCAAACTCTCAATATAGAAGGACATGTCAAGAAGAAAAATATTCAAGCAGTGAAAGATCACATCGAGAATTAATAGCAAGTTCTCCAACTTTTAAAGGATAGCACCACTTTGGTGCAAAATCGAATGAAACAATAGGTAGATCAACATCGTAGTGAAAAAAAATTTGACGTAGGTGATTGGGTATTTTACAGCTACATGCACTTAAGAAATGGCAACCTTATACAATGGGAAGACACTTCAAGGTAAAAATGGATCATGATAGTCTTAAATACTTTTTAGAGCAAATATTATCTTTAGAAGAACAGAAAAAATGGGTCACAAATATGTTGGGTTATGACTTTGACATCATCTACAGAAAAGGGAAGAAAATGTTGTTGCAGATGCACTCTCAAGAAAGGATGAGGATGTGGAAGCATTGTTTTGTGCTATTTCTATTATCCATCTAGATTGATTACATGAAGCAAGGGATGAATGGAAAAAGGATGAAGAAGTGTGGCCACTCATTCAAAAGTTGCAGAAGATCCTAGTTCAAACAATATTGCCAGAACTTTGCGAGGAAGGAAAAATCAATTGGAACGTGGGAGCATTCACAGAAACAAGAACCCGACAGCTACACAATCGATCAATTTCAGAATATCTCATCAAGTGGAAGAACTTACCCACTGAAGATTCCACATGGGAGGACAAGAATTTTGTACAAAAGCATCAAGAACTACTCAAGCGTTGAGGAAAACACTTTTTGAAGGAGAGGGGCATGTTAGGTCCCTATACTACTAGTGTAACCTCTTATTGTTATTAGTAAAACCCCCTTATTATATTGGTGTGCCCATGTAGTCCCCACATTATTATTATTGTGCCCCATAGAAGCCCACTATTGTTATTATTGTGCCTTTACATTATTATTTTTATGTCGGCTCTGATTATATTATGACCCCTTAGACTCCTATATATAGAAAGGAGGTCTTGTCATTTGTATCATCTAAGAATTGTTGATTTGTGTAATGTAAAGGAGGTTTCCCCCTCGAAGAGGCTTATTTCTAAGGCATTGATCTATCTTTTCTAGCTTTCTGTGAGCTAGTTTTATAACACAATCATATCAAAATTACCACACTAAATCATATCCAGAATCGAAACAAACAAACTAATATATTAGAGGCAACGTAATCTCATTATAAAATATAAAATCACAGGATCAATGATAAATAAAATAAAAATATACACTTAGCTCCTTCCAAACCATTATTAGTGTGCCCTTTTTCATCTTGGTAGGTGAGCTATTGATTAATAGAAATGCTAATAAGTTACACCAGAAATCACAATAAGACTTTCATTAACAACAACAAGTCACAAAAGTTACAATGCTCTAATTAAATCCATAATATAGCTTGATAGTATTAAGAAACGTTTGATACATTATTTATAAGAAAAACCTGAACTGTGGATAAGATCAATGCCTCTGATCTCATGGATTAGAGGGTGAAATAATTACATCATTTTCTCAACATTGATAAACCATGAATACATTTTAAGCAAGATTTAGATTGAGGATTCTAATGTTGTCACTAGTTGTTAAATTCCTATTCCTGATCTCCATGAATGGTGAAATTTCCTTGGCTACATCAAAATAGTTGACTAAATCTCTATGAGCGAGATATTCATAAACCATTTGCTCTTATGCTCGGCTAGAAAGCAATCCATATGACCAAATCCAAAAGTTATAATGCAGCCAACATCTTTCAGATGCTACAGTGATACAAGTATAATGTTTTTCATTATCAAAGTTATCGTATAACTTCCTATTAACCTTATCAAGAACTAAGGGAAATAACAATTAAAGAACTTATTTTACCTTGAGTATTTATCAAAAGAGGTAAGTTCCAATATTATGAGTGTGAATAGAATTAGGGCTGAATTAAGGTACTATGATAGGGAATAGGTAGAAAAATAGTAGCTTATCAACCAACAAAATAGGGAAAAACAAGAGTTCAACATCCCCCCCAGGTTGAGGCTTTTGCTTGCCCTCATGCAAAACTTGTCAAAACTAGTCAAAATTGTAGAAGAAGGTACATATTGTCAAACGAGTCGATCTACCTCGACCAAGATACTTCCTTGATTCCATAATGTTGTTTATTTTCCCTTTCAAATGTCTATATGTAAATATATTAGTCATATGCTTATTTATTTTTCTCTTATTTTCTTGTAATTATTTATTCTCCTCTTGGAATATCTTTATTTGGTTCTTCAATTACTTATTGTCACTTTCTATACACCTATTCATGACTGTTAATTCCATTGCTTCCTACTTTAATCTCCTAATCTTTTGGTCTATCTTCTTGAGTTTCATTTTTGTCACATTTTTAATGTTAGATTCTGTTGATGAGTCTTCAAATTCATTCTCATAAGGGTTAGAAAATATTGGACTTGGAGATCTAGGAAATTCCATATTATCTTCTTGTTCATCTGCCAAGGAAAATGAAAACTGACTTGTTCATCCAAATGGAATCCTTAAGCCACCAATGTTTTCATTTCTAGTTGGTTTAGGGAATGGTTTGCGTAGAGAATCTTGGTCCTAGAACTTTTACTTGCTAACTGATTTAAGTGTTTACTAATAGGACCATTGCCCTCTTGGTCTATGTCCAATAAATTGGACATTGTCTAGCTACATTCTAAGGGATTTATTTATTATGTGGAAATTCTACCTAAAAATTGTTATTTGTGGCATGTTGCTTTTTTCATATTCCTAGTGATCCTACAACCAAGAAGAGGTATGATTAGAGGTGGATTATTTGGAGATTCCTTCACTGCCTTTGTCTTCCTTTATTTACTTACACAGGGATTAGGGTTTTCAGCTTTTGAAGAACTAGGATTTTTATCATGAATATTTTGTCCATTGTTATCTACTGTGGCCTTACTCAATTCCTTTACTTCTTCCCTAGTTGCAGGGCTTCCAATCATATTTGCTTCTAGGAAACCATCACAAGTGCCCTGTCTCTTACGCAATTCATCCTCTATTAATAGTTTAATTAAATTGTGGTGGTAAAGGTTTCCATTAGGATTTTTGTTGTTATACTGGACCATCATTACCATTTTTTTCAAACTTCACCAAAGATAATAAGGGAAATATATCAACTTATAGAATCGAAATGCAACAAAATTGTTATATGGTGTTGGAAATTAAATGTGTACCGTCCCTCACAGGTCATGAATCTATGGCAAAATTCCATTAACACACGATATTCGTCCTTTACCTAGGCCCGTAGAACACCCTTCTCCCAATTTATGTTATGGTATTTGCGCTTGAGGAACTAGTTACAGACTTCTAGTCCAAGCAGAAGTTTTTTCCACCACCTATCCCTAGTCTTGGGAAGGCTGATGGCTTTAGCTATGACCTCTTATGTAATTTCCAACTAGATATTTCCTATTTTTACCATTCGTCGATCAAAACTTTGTGCAAAATAGAATGTAACCTTGAAATCAAACCCTTGGAATATAGTAAAGAAACCAAACCATTCTATTCCTTTGAAAAACTTCAAACTCGAATGATGCTCTAAAATATCCTAAAGTTCCTATTTAGAGCGAAGTTCATGGAAATCGAGGACCATCCTGCCAATGCGATTTAAAAAAAAATTCCCCTCCAATTGAAAGTACTAGCTCAAGGTTACATTAGTTGAGAGTAGATGCGAAAATTAATCAAAGTTTACTAGTGAGGGTTTGATCTACAAAGGGTATGAAAGGTTAGGCTGAAAAAGGATATTAAACTTTGAATTATTTGACATTCTCTGAAATAGTTTAAACATGATTTAATGAAGGTTTGGAGACATTATGTCCATTGTTAAAATGATGATGTACAATGGTAAAGAAAATTTGAAATTACAATGTATCATGAAACATATACAGATAGATAATGTGACATCATTATAATAATTGGGCATCGGAAAAGGAGAATCACTCTTTTAATTCCACAGGATCATCACAAGAACAAATGTCCACTTGCATGATACTCATCCAGTTTACTTATAATCTTCATTTGGACTGTAAGGGAGGTGGGATATAGATGTAAGGCATAAATTATAGTTTATAAATGGAAGATATGAGGAGAACAATGGAAAGGCTTTTAGGATCATAGAAATGTGAATGTAAGGATCATAGGATATGAATGTAAGGCATATGTTATAATTTATAAATGGGATGTATAGCAAAACAATAGAATGGCTTTAGGATTATGGTATTTGTTTGTGCATTGTAGACTTAGGATTAAAACAGATTGATAAAGATAGGATTAACAAATAACCAAAGAAACATTCTTTTAATAATAGTATCCCTTATTCTTAATAGACCAATATAAATTTTAAAGGCACTTCACCTCAAAATATTACCTTTGAACAAACCTCACCGGAATTACAAGTGCATTGAGATGGGATAAGAATATGCTGTTTATGTAGCTTTGAATTTGCAAGTCTTATGGTTGACAGAAAAAGGACTTTCTAAACTCTGCTCATGTTTTGTTTAAAATTTTACGTTAGGCCCCTATACTACTAGTGTAACCCCTTATTGTTATTAGTACAACCCCCTTATTATATTGTTGTACCCATGTAGTCCCCATATTGTTACTATTGTGCCCCATAGAAGCCCACTATTGTTATTATTGTGCCCTTACATTATTATTGTTATGTCAGCTCTGATTATATTATGACTCCTTAGACTCCTATATATAGAAAGGAGGTCTTGTCATTTGTATCATCAAAGAATTGTTCATTTATTTAATGTAAAGGAGGTTTCCCCCTCGAAGAGGCTGAATTCTAACGTGTTCATCTATCTTTTCTATCTTTTTGTGAGCTGGTTTCATAACATTTTCACTTTCAACGTTCTGGTATGTGTATTTAAAAAGTGCCAAAGGATGTTGTTTGATCACTGAAATCTTCTTGGTCATGTTGTTACTCTCTTATAATCTTCTTCAAAGTTAACAGAATCATGGAAAACTCAAAGAAATGAATATGATAAAAGTTCTCATGGTTGATATTTCCACTCAAAGAAGTATATTTCTATGATGGATGGAAAAAGTAGTTGCAATGGGGATGATGAACATGGTGGATAGTCAAAGTAGTCATGTCTCAAGCTCTATAACGAGGAAAATATATCCTACTAAAGAACACTGTAACACCCTCCTCCCACATCTACACAAGTAACCGACCAACTCAGGTAAGCATGTGACGAAGAGTTACTATGATATGATTCAAATCCCTATGTAGTAGTTAAGGAAGTGGAATCCGTAGAACACATAAAACCTGACCTTCTACACATGCAACAAAACCCCCAGGAGCCATCTAACGCATCCAGGTGACTAGTCTTGGAGACAAACTGAATTTTTGCTGCATTAAAGCCTCAATTGCTCCCTTGACATGGGCATGCATGCGACTGGGACCCTAAATTCTCTCCCATAACAAGGCATGTGTGTGACTAGGGAATTTTCTAGGTAGTTCTGTGCCAGCGACTTCAGATTCTGTGCCACTTTTTCAGGGCGAGGAATTAGGCCACTGCCTAGGACTCCATGAAGCTTCCATAAGTGGAAAATAACATTGAAACAATGATATGGATGCAAATATTTGAACAAGTACTTGACTGGACCCTTACTAGCCATGACAATGATTTCGTCAAACATGTCACAAATGTGCATCCTAAAGGTTTAAACAACAAATCTGAGCATAGGGGTCTCAAGCTTATCTAAGAACCATTAAGAAGCATTGTTTCCTCATCAAAATAATTGCATTACCGTCTATTAAGCCACATATTCAGTGTACATTCAATGATTAACCAAAACATGATGAGATCCATACATTTTCACTGTCATAAAATTCATCCATAACCAGCATATAACCAATAGAAATATAAAGGATATAACAACCATATAAGCCACATATAAGCAAGTATATTTACCCATAAAATACTAAGGAAAAAGAGAGCTCTTATTGATGATTGCATAAGTTGACCAGGGTATGGGACTTTCATGAACCACCTGATTGTAGACTAGGATGAACCAAATATTTCTTTCAGCCAGTTAACCTCGTGCCATATTCCAAGCATGAATGTGGGATCTCATAAAACAAATCAATCAAAACCATCCAAGGCTTCCAAAGGCCAAACCACCTCAACCCTCAACCAATGATTCCACCTCACGGTTGGACATCACTAACCATCACGGGATTGGTCTCTACTGAAGTTGTCCAAGACTCTAGAGTGTTTGTTCCAACTAAGGCTTTGAGGACTAGTAAATCAACCCAAGACCTAGTAAATCAACCCACAGTGTCGTCGGGATTCCAGAGAGTTTTTCCAACCAGGGCTTCCAGAGCTAGTAACTCAACCCACCAAGGGCTTCAAGAGCGTTTGTCCAACCAAGGCTTCCAGGAATAGAAACTCAACCCAAGATGTTACAGAGCTCTCATAGCATTTGTTCCAACCAAAGCTTCCAGGAACTAATAACTCAACCCACAACCAAAGGCACAAGATAACCAACCAGGAAATAAAAGTAAAACCCACAACCCCGTCGCTATCTAGGAAATGGAAAGGCTAGGTAAAACCTCTGTCAATCCAGGCCATCCTCCATGCCAATGACATATCATAACCAAATAACCACATGCATATGCCATGCATGCCAAAACAAGCAAAAATTATACATGCAACTCGATACCTGCAAAGGAATCTAGTTGTATTCGCTGATCCCACTATCCTCTTATGCTTTCCTGCTCTTCCTTTTCCTTCTTGCTTAAAAACTCCAAGGATGCCACACTCCTCCAAGAGTGGTCCAATAAAAATCTAAGCGTCCAAGAGTATGAGAGAGTGAATAGAGAGAGATCCAAGCTAAAACTGACAAAAGTATGAGCAAAAGCCTTCCAACTGATCCTCAGAAGCCTTTCAATTAATGAGGCCTCTATTCACTTCATTTTCCATTGTTTTCCTTCATTGTCCTCCTCACATGCAACCTGTGGCCTTTCAATTTCCTTTTCTCCTATTTTCCATTATTTTCGTAAATAAAATGCCAATTAATGCCTCTTTTCCTTTTCAACACCTTTTCCATTGCCTTTGCCAATTTCCTTTAGCCATAATAAACCGAAGTGAATACCCACTATGATGTTCTTCCCAACATTTAGCTTGGAATACATGTCCTATGACCATGGTATTATATATATATTTACATGTTTTTTTAACTAGGGGTGTTACAGAACCATCCCCCTTAGGGGAACACTGGCATCGATGTTCAGTGACACCTACAACAAAAAAAACCACTGAAAATAAAAACATACTGCTTGTGGAGCTCTATAACATAACTCGTTGTAATATTTACAATGACCACTGTTGAAAACATGACAAAAATACCATTTACTGGAGCTTTATAACATAGCTCATTACGGTATTTACAATAATAACCACATATACTCATGCATAGTTTCTTCAACCAACAAATAACCATACTATCTATAGAGCTTTATTAATCCAACTCGATACAATATTTACAATAATATACACATATACACATATGCACATTTTCTCATCCAACAAATAAAGGATACTATGATTGTATTAGTAACAAGGGAGTCTAGAGGCTCACACCTCCACCCTCAAAGTAATACAAGGATTCACCTCCTTCCTAGGAAGTATAGAATCCACTGCTAAATTCAAAGATGTATCCAATGTCAAACGCTACAATCCTACACCACTTGTACTCTCAGTGAACATTTACTGACTCATTGTTCCAGGGCACAGTCCCAGTGTGCATTTTATTCCATTGGCAATGATAATGACAAAAAAAAAATCCAACCCCTACCTTCCCTTCTCTGCTACATAGTCCCTCGGGAAATTTGGTCATCCCCTTCCATGCAGTCACACACCTTCCAAGTTCCACTGGCACCCACATCCTGGGCAATCCATCCCTTGGCAAGGTTTCCTCGCATTGGAAGGTCCAAAAACCAAGGCATATCCCTAACTCAAAACCATCATACCAATCATAACATGCTCATGGAAATAAATGGACACTAATGGTTACCAGTGTCCCATAATGGCCCTGCTCCTGAAGTGCTTTACCAACATACTGTTGCATGTTCCAATTCCTTTCACTAATGCTGCTAATTCTTGCAATCAATTTCAACCACCCAATCAGGAATGTTCATGCATTCCTGTACCAAGCACATAATTTCCATTAGATTCAAAACAAATTGAAATAAATCCAAATCACACCTAATTGGTGGCTTGTCAATAAGGTACGCTTGCACTTATGTATACTTCCTATCACAACAAGTCAAACTAATTGTTTTATCAAATCATCATGAATAAAAATATCACATCTAGTTAGATCAAAACACAACAATCATAAATTAAAATCATGAATCACATGAAATCATCATAAACCATAATCATAAATCACATGTAACCATCATAAGTCAGAATCATAGATCACATGCATAATAAAACTGAAATAAAATACTGATACTTATCCTTCATCGATCCTTAGATACATTGGATTGGTTGCCACACTTGTCAATAACCCAATGCCTTTGCTTCTATTTAAACACATAGACATACACACATTGTACATCACAACACATACATCCATGCACGACGTATAACACCACACAATACCTACACCTACACCTAATATACATCATAACACATACACTTACACCCGATGTACAACACAACACAATACATACACCTACACTCGATGTACAACACAACACATACATACACCTACACCTGATATACATCACGACACGTACACCTATATTTGATATACATCACATAACAATACATACTCCTACATCCATTTTACAACACAATATACATACGTACACATAGTACAACACAACAGAAACACATGTCACAATACCACAATTACACAATGCACATACATAGTATTGCATGCCCACAACATAGCATGTGCGACATGCACACAATACCACATGTACACCAGTATCATATGTACAACATGTACACAATACCACTTGTACACACCACCACATGCGTAACGTGTGCACACCATCACATGTACACGACACCACCTGCACAATCTGTACACATCGCCACATGTACACTGCACCATCTATACAAAGTGCACATAATACCACATGTACACAAAACCACATGCACGACATGTACACAATGCCCCATGTACACAATGCCACATGCATGACATGTACACAACACCACCTGCACACAACACCACATGTACAACATGTACACATCACCATATGTACATAGTGCCACATGTACAACATGTACATAACACCATATGTACATAGCACTGCATATACAACATGTACATAACACCATATGTACACAACACCGCATATCCAACATGCGCACAACACCATATGCACACAACACCACATATCCATCATGTGCATAGTATAATATGTACACAACACTACATATCCAACATGTACATAGAACCATCTATACCCAACACTGCATATGCAATATGCACACAAAACCATATATACAACAGGCACACAACACCATAGGTACAATCACTGAATATACAATATGCACAACATATACACAATAGTAGCACTGCATATCCAAAACCACATTGTCTCTACCAAGCACCCTCGCTTCCAGTGTCTCTTCGCCATCCATGCTTATCCTAACATGTTGCAGATCACGCTATTTTCATTCCGCTGATGTATCTCTTAACATTTCCTGTCCATTATGTAGACACAGAAATAGTATAAACACATAAATTCAATTCATATCCACATGATACTGAACTCATGGATTTTCTAGGGCTGCTCTTCCCACTTGATTCCCCATAATACCAGTAACCTCTTTCATGCCATTCACCTACATAAGCAATCATTATTTCACAAGAATGATCCCTTACAACCCTATCAGACAGTGACATAAACACACACACACACACACACACACTCTCTCTCTCTCTCTCTCTCTCTCTCTCTCTCTCACACACACACACACACACACACACACACATATAAAAACATTAACATAAAACAATCACGGGGGCTTCACTGAGAAAACAATATGATATCACGTGTGTTCATATCAGGGCATAAAAATTCAAAAAACACAAAAAAATATATTGACTTTATAATAAGGGGTTAGAGGGGTTTTATTTGTTATATATCAATATATATATATATATATATATATATATATATATATATATATATATATATATATATTATAAGGTGTTTTTTATGCTAAAAATTGTCCAATCGGAGGCCAAAACAGGCAGGGAGTATCGTGGTCCATGGAGTGGGTCCGTGGGAGTGACAACACACACTCTTTTCGATTGGGCACATCTAGTTAACATTCCATGCATATGTACCATTCAATTCGAGCACCCAAACCGTGGGACAAAGTCTTGAATTGGGCGAGACCTTGGAAACCTTTGTTCGCAGGCCAAAAACATGTGAGACCTCTATTCACAACCTTGTAAGGGGATACCTGTGTTCATAGTATATGTCTATTGGGCGAGATTTCTGTTGGTAATCAAATGTGGACAAACATTCCAGGTATTTTTACTGGTTTTCATTTTGGGGCTAAAGAAAATTATTCTTGTGCTTTAGATAATGATTAGAGTTTTTTTGTTTTTGGTCGAGTATAGCTTTGTTGATGAGAATTTTGGCATATGGTGGAGAAGGTTTTGTTTACTCATTTCCTTTGTGAATGACCAGTGAGATTTTATGAATCCATCGATTGGTGTTTCACAAGCAGCAAGAGATTGATTAGAGTTTGACCTGCTAGATATCCATGAATCCTCTTTTTCAAGATGAACTACTGCCTATGAAAGGGTTAAACACCTCTTTCGCTAGATCTAAAACTTCACCATTGCTGCTAGCTCTAGCCATGGAAAATCCATCTAAGGTAAGATTGTGACACTTAGTTGCTTCCAAAACAACTATAATATAGCGAATACAAGAGAACATTCCCTTGATTGCAATCTTGATTAGAGAAGAGAAAAAACATTTTAAACTCTATCTTGAGGTCTAAGCATAAGTATATCCTGAACATTAATGGAATACTTTTCTCTAGTGGATAACAATTAATTCAATCTTCGGATTTTGAATGTGAGACTCATCATTCAACTGGGCGTGTTGATGTCAATGGAATTTATTTTCCTGAGAAAGTAAATATTCTAGCAATATGGAATTTTGATCATATGCCCATGTAGGGGAACTAAGTAATGTCACTCTTTGTCTAAATCTAACAAGAAAGCGTCTATTACCTTAGATGGAATAAGTACACAAGAACAAAATACAATCAATGCAATAGTGGAAGCCAGGTAATCGTATTGATAAAATAATATAGTGTCATTGTTTAATTTTGAAGTTCACAATATTTAACATTGAACATGTCTCTTTTGTTGCAGTGAATATCCACTATAAATTTTCTTAGTTGGAGTGGGAGATGGGCCTTGGGACAATTTGATGATAATATTCCAACTCGAGCATTTGACAACTTCTAGGTTATCTGACATGCTTTTAAAAAAAATGGAGAGAAATGATGTGGTGTAATTTGTACTTTTGTACTTCCATTTAATTTGCCAACTTAATTTGTAATTTTTCTTTTGGTTTTGTAGTTTGTGAACTTTACAAAGATTATGTGAAAGAATGTTTCTCAATCTAGGAAGGAGATTGAGTTTTCCCTTGCATCACTTATGGAAATACCATCTCAGTACAAGGCCACACTGGATCTTCAAATACTGGGGTAGCTTGAATTTTCTTAACATCATGTTCTCCATCTAGATTATAATAGTGAGACTTCTTTAGATAAAATATGTCGTCAATTTTTATCTTATCGACTGATGCCAAAATATGGGTAGTTATTGTTGTTTTCTCTTTGTAAGAATTGTTGGAATATAATTGAAAAATCCCACTATATTCTATTTGTTTAAGATTAGAAAATTTGGATGGATTTTCATACAAAACATTAAAACAGTAATAGCCCTGGTTCAGAACAACCTGCTACAACTAAGAGTGCATAAGAGGATTTTTAAGGTTCATTTCCAGTCGATATGCTACTCTTGAAAACCTCTATAAAACCTCTCCCAAATCAATATATCAAACTTTCTCTGAGTAACCCTAAGGTTCCTATGCACTCTGACCATAGAATCCATCCATCATATTGCGTAATTACATCAAATAATTCTTGCAACTTTTTCCTATAGGCTAAGATCTCACTTTCCTAGTTCTATCTTGCTTTAATTTAACCACTACCAATGGGCTTGCAAAGAAGTGATAGGTGCAGGAACAAAAGTCATCTCCACAATTGTTTTCAACTATAGTTACATTTACAGATTGTTACAAGATTCCAAAATGGGGAAACTTGTGGAGTGTGTGTCCAAGGACCATTTTTCTTGATTTAACTTAACGGTTGCTTCTATTGATCTTTGTATTGATGTGTATGGTTCAATTTCCCCACTATACCTTGCATTTATTCTCTTTCACCATTCTTATGTCTTCAACAATTTGGCTTTGTGGGTTGTGGGGTATGTCTGTATTCTTGTGGATCCCCACAAATGTGGGTTGTACAAACTTATCATGTTTTGGAGGCCTGTTCATGCTTCTTGCAACCTAGAGTTGCAGTCATTCTAGATTTGCACAACTGGGTCTTGTGGTTTCTACCAGATTGTGGCTATGTTGCTTTTTGGTCCTCAGCTGGACATTGACAATCATTCTTGTAGTCTCCTTGCACTCTGCAAATCTTCACAGTGCACACTGCAACTTCGTACGTCCTGCAGGTTGCGACTAACTTAACTGTCCATGAGCTTTACACCCCTGCAAAATCAACAAATCTGATTTAGATCGAATCTCACCACTTTGAAGTTGATGTTCCTCATTGACATTCAAGTGCTGGGGATTTTCACTGGAACTTGTCTCTTTCTTGGATGCATCTCTTGTCTTTTGCTCAACTGCTATCAATTTAATATTCAGACTGGCATTGATTAGGTGCTTCTCTAACATGATTATAATCAAAGAAACCTTCTCCTCCCTCTTGTACGAATTAATCAGATAAGGTTTGTCATCCTCTTACAATTTATATTGATTGGCACACCTTAAGGTCATTACATATATTCTCCACATGTAAACTGGGAAGAACTCATGAACATGAACTTGAACTCACACTATTTTGTGACTATCAACTCTATACATTATATGGAATTGTCCTAAGGGATTCAGATCTAGATGGGCCTTAGATATAATATAAGTTTGTCAATCAAAAACTCTAATATAAAGTTCTTCTGACTTCCTGGATTGAAGATTGTAGCCACTCTAAACCTTTTTATCTACATCTTGACAAGGAACATATTTTCTCTTTAATTTCTTGCAAAAATTATGGGTTTTTAGAATGGTATTAACGACCTTTGGGTCTTGTTACCTTGGCCTCAATGTACATAGCTTTTGCATTCTTCACTAAAGGTGTAAAAATCAAATGACTCTTAACTCCTTTTTTCAATGTATTCGTGCAAGTTGTTGTCTCTAACTCATTTTCAGTGGAATTGCGCAACTTATTGATGATTCTAATATGATGTCTTTTTCTTCTCTAGAAAGTTGCAACTATATGGTATTCTTGTGGAATTCAGCGCTGTAATCATTAACCTTTTGCCATGATTTTGTCCAAGGTGTTTTCATTCTCTTTCATACCCTCAGGGTAGAACTTTTGCAATTTTTTCTTTAATAATTTTTTCCCAATTGAGGATGGGAAGTCTTACTTGTTTGCTGTGAGTAATTGATTTTCCACCACAACATGACTTTTCATTGTATGTATTCCTATGGGATTTGGAGGTTGTCATGAATTCTAAAGAGTCCAATTCACCAAATGCTTCTTACTTGTCCAGTATACCTTTTCTGGCTAATTTTTACCAGTCTTTACATTCATTCTACTAGTAGCAATCCAACATTCAATATGTATTCCCATGGTTGTTTCAAATTTATGCCCCATTTCATTGTAGAAGCACCTTTGCCTTCACTCTTCATGTGCTTTCATCTTCCCATCCTTTTCATCAACCTAGTGTTCTAAATACTTTACCACAACAGAAAATAAGGAAAAATAAACTCATTGTTTAGTTTCTTTACCTCCTCTTTTGGTTTGTTGCTTGGCCATTCTTTTCCTAGTTGAGGAGGTTAATTTTCCCTCACATCCTCTGAGGGAGAGTAGTTAAACAATGTTAGTACTGCTTTGGGGAGTAGCTAAGTCACCAGACATGTCCCCGCCCCTCGTGTCCTGAATCCTACATGTTAGATGCGACACATGGGTGACACATGTACGACATGAGTTTGACTCATGTCCTATTTGTAGGACATGAGTTTGAGTTGTGTCAAACATGAGCCCTATTGGTGTCCCGAAATTTGGACATGTATATAGTGAAAAAACATCTTGAAATTGATTTATTGCCTCATTCTCACACAATTTAGTCACAATTTTGGATTCTCAAAGGTTTTGGAGTGTAGCTAAGGACAATTAAGTAATATTAGAAGGGATTCCAAGTGTTGGGAAGTGGATTTGTCTAGGCCCTACTAATGCTATTAATGGTAATGTTAAATTATTATCCTTCATTTTCATCCTTTTACTTAAATTTTTAACATTACCATTAATTGACTCAGGATGTTGGAGAGTAGTTCCAACCTCATTGGATTTCATATGGAGAAAGTAGAATTTTAGATCCCACTCAAAATCCAACAAACTTAATAGTTTTTCAGGATTTCAGGATTGGGGGGATTACAATGTTTCTATTGGAGTTTGTCATGTATGAGGGTATGGAACAAGAATTTAATTAAGAGGACCAAGCCCTCTATGTATCTTGATGTTGGTGGTATTTATTGTTGAACTCCTCTGTCATGACCCTAGTAAAAATGCACCCATCACTCAAACAAAATCTCAATTTGACATGCTAAGATTTTTCTATCTTATTTTAATGCTTAGAGGGTGATATTGATTATGAGGATCCCAATATAGGCAATGATTTTGACGATATATAGTACTAGACTACTAGTTATTTTTTGTAGCATGATTTTTTTGGGACTATACAAGCCATTTAGGGCCTCTTTGTTGATGTATTTTGGTTTAGAGATGGATTGCATTTGCACTCAATGCTATTTTGGTTATATGCATTAGTTGCATGATTGAATTTATATCATCATCATGTAAATGTTTTATATATTTCATTTTCATATTTTAAGTGTAATTCACTAATTATATATATATATATATATATATATATATATATATATATATATATATATATATAACTTGTCCTCCGTGTCATGCTTGGGGGGTCATCATGTCACGTGTAAGACACTCATATTTTCATGTCCTTCATGTCCCATGTCTCCGTGGAGTAGTGTACTTTGTTACCTTATTTCCTAATCCACTATCAATCGACATTGTCTTACCTCTGTTTTGGAGCAATTTCACCTCTTCATCAACCTATGCATCCTGCACATCAACGCCCATCAACTGCCAATGACTACCCTACATCAACTGTTTACCTTGCACCTGAGATGATTTTTAGTCTCAAACTAACAACCTACATTAGATTTTAGATTTTCTCTAGGGTGAAAACTACTTGTTTTCTAATCAATAATGACATCATTGTTGATGGTCACTATTATTGCAAAATCTAGTAGCCTAGTGCAAAGCCTCACTAGGCACTCTAGGTTTAGGACAACAATGAGATTAGCCACCATTGTTACCTTGGTGGCTTCACCCCTTTTGTTTTGTTGTTAGATATTATCCCCACAAGGGAGGCTTCCCCAATAAGCTTAGAGGTTAGATGACTAAGGGATTCTAAGCCAAATGGCTCTCTAAGGAGCCTGCAAATTTACCCACCTTAGAAAGGTCTTCAGTAAAGGAAGTTTCGGGGGCAGGAGAGAGATGATGTATTGAAGGAAACCATTGGTTAGGCCTAAGAGGTTGAGATAAGTCCTATAGATCTTCAAGTTATTTTTTTACTAGCCACCATCAATTTATGGATTGTTGTTAAATTAGGTTTTTAGGAGATTTCACTTTTTACAACATGCAAAACTTATGATAGCAATAGGAAAATAGCCTATTATAAGTTTGGACAACAAAATCCTAAAGGTTTAATTTGTCAACACTAGGTTTTTAATGGTTGGAAATGCACATAACAAACAAACCCTAGAACTCAACCCTAAAAATAAGGGTGAAAATGCATAAAATGATAGATTTTTCCCTTTTAACATAATAGATGCAATGCTTAATTTTATGATAGTAACATATAGGTGAAATCAAGCTATTAAATGCATATTTAACCAAATCCTAACCCTATTTTACCATCAAATAAAGAAAAATGGAAAGTTTAAGTTGATCGACACACAAGGACTAGTGCCTTCTATCATTTGGGCAATGGAGTCAATAGGACAAGGTTTAAGAGGACCCTTGGACAAAGAGGGAGGAGAGAGAATTTTTTCTACTACCAAACCCTAGTGACTTTTGATTCAAGGAGTGGATACTTGATGACAATTTTTGCATAATAAGAAACAAGAGTGCATAAATAATATTGCAATTTTTAATATGGCACAAGATAAACCCTAATTTCAGCAATTAATGCAAAATGGAAGAAAAATAACTTTAAACTTACACCATTCAAGCAAGCATGACTTCAACAATTCAAAGAAAGTATCTCCATGCAAAACATATCCTCCCCAAGACAATTCACATACTTGGTTAGCCATTGTGTCCAAGTGAAAGAGAGAGAACTAGTGTGCACTCTTTGCAAGAGAAAGAATTGAGTGTTTGTGACAATGATCCACTCAATTCAACTCCCCTCTATTTATAGGAGGGTAACCAAGTCGAATTGGACATAAAATCCCTAAAATTACGACTTTAAGTGTTCACAAGGAAAATAGGTCATAGGCTGACCTATAAGATAGCTCTCATAATGTTGAAACATAATAAAATGCCATCATCATCAAGTGAACATATCCATCAAGGAAAGTTCCAATGAGTGTCCAAGAGTGCTCCTCACTTTGAGACATCCCATCAATGTGAAAGGGTGCATCATCAAGCCACAAATCCTCAAGCCGTATGTCATCATCAAGAGGCCACATGTCATCACTTTGGGTTTGCAAGGGTGATGTTGCAAACCTAGTGCATGACATCATCTTGAAGGGGTGTACCAACCCTCCCAAAGTCTCTCAAGTCATCATCATCCTCATTTGGGATTTGGAACAAGACAATGCTCATCAAGAAGGTGCAAGGACAACTTGGGGGCATCCTAGGTCCTCTGGGGCACATTATCAATGTTGACATCCTAGTCAATATTTGGAGGTGTAGAAGTTGTCATACATCTATGTGAGGGCTCATTTATGTGGGGCTAACATTGTGGTTGCAAGGTCGTAAGTGCAGTCATGTTGCACTAGACTCCCTCTTCAAGGTACTGTAGAAGTGTCAAGACATCCCTCAAGATATATCCAGTAATATCAAGTGAGATCAACATTATTAGGTAAAGAAACCATGAAAGTATCATAGTGGACCATATTTAATGCTAGGGGCACCAAAATACTTCACACAAACCTTGCCTTCAAATGTCATTCTAGCTGATGATTTGTAAGCAAGTTACCACACTTATGTTTGTGATGGCTATTCATTAGCCCTATTAGGTGTTTCCAACCCTAAGGGGAAGGAAAGTTCCCAGGAAGACACATCAATCCATAGGTGCATGTGATAAAGGTGGACATGGAATGGGAAAGACTTTAGGGACGATGCCATTGCCTTGGTACCAATTGAATGGGGTTGAACATATTGAGTGTAATGATGAGAAGATGGAACAATCATGGGGGCTTTAGTTACCCTTTCTTCAACCTATTTTTACCACCCCTCTGGTGTGCCTTTTACTTCAATGATTTTTATTTTTCTTTCTTGCATTAGCTTGGGTAACCTGCTTGCTTGATTCTTTCAAATACCCCTTAAATAGGTAGTGGTTTCTTGCTCATCGGGGTTGGGAATTTCATAAGTTCCTTATATTTATATAGAGCATGATATGTAAGGAATTGGGTGATGGCTAATGAGGGGAGTCGAGCTCAGGCCAGGCCTTTGTCCAAACACTTTACTTGTCCTAGCTATCTTTTGCATTTTACATTTTCTTTCATTTGTGGCTATAAATTATTTTATCTTTCTTTCAACTGCATCAACCTCTTCTAGGCCCTTACTTAAAGATGAGGATGAAGGGTGCCAATATCAGTGACAAACGACAATCAACCCAAAAAATGGAAGTGGATACAAAGGATTGTTTTAAAGTGATAAGTTTGAATTACCTTGGGCATGTTGTATCAATTAATGCCTCCTATTTGTGCCCCTCCTAGATGGTGAAAAGGAAAGGCCTTAGGGAAGGTCACATTGGACTAGGGACAAAGGAATCACCTCCTAGGTGAAGCATGGGAACAAGGATACAATCAAGAGCGGTCAATCATCTAGCTAAACCTATGATTCATATTAGAATGCCCTTAGCATTAAATGAAAGCAGATGATTACATAAATGGTTAGTGTACCTTATAATATATGACCACCTTCCTTCATGTATGCTAGGTGAGGAAGAAATCATTGACCGAACATATGTGGAGAGCTCTGAGGCATAACTATATGTCGATCATACTAGGGCTGTTGGCTGTTAGGTTGTCATTTAGGAGAAAAAAATTCTCCTAGTGGTTATCCGCTTGGGTGGGAAATAGTCACCTTGTTAGAACTTAGACGTAATATCTAACAAGATATAGGCCTTTAATTGTTCATTATATTCAACAAACATCAATTTGCTGCATTTTGGATCTAAGTTGATATTTCCTCATATATAATTAGAACATATGCTACTAGAGAAAAAATATTTCAAGTTGCAACCATGCAGTTTTCTTGTGGACTAAGCTTCCATTGGTGTGACATTCCATCCTGCCTTTGGTAGGATTCCTCTTGATCTGGTACACTGCAGTGTGCACTCCTTTCACTCAGTACCTGTTTTGAACTTCCCTACATCCCAACAATCATCCTATTTTTTCCTTCTCACAACCCTAATCTGTTGAGGTGTATATGTTGCAGAAACAAGTCTTTGGATACCTTCCTCCTTACAAAATTGACAAATTCATTAGAGTGGAATTAACATCGACTCTCAGACTGAATGATATTTATAATTTACTTGATTTATTTTCTTCTATCTTAATATTCTTAAATTCAACATATGCATCTGACTTAATTTAAGAAAGTAAACCCACATCTTCCTAGAGGAAACATCTACAAAGAGAAAAAAATACATTGCACCAAATATTTACAGTCACCTCAATGGACCACAAATGTCATAGTTGACCAGTTCCAACATTTCCTTAGTCCTTCAAGCGTTCTCCTCATATAAAGCTAATCTATGTTGCTTTCTAGCTAAAAAATCTTTGCAAAGATCCCCCTTTTCATCTACATCTAGCAAACCAAGCACCATAGTTCAGCCAAATATAATTTAAAACAATATTCATGTTGGAAACATTTATTTTCACATCTTATAAATAAAAAAATTCAACTCTCAAAACAAGTGCCCTATTCTTCTAACCATAGTATATTTGTAGTGCTCCATTAGCCTGTCGATATTCCATGATGTTGTCTTCATTTTCTTATGCTTTCTAGGGAATCAAATGAGTTAGAAGTTGTCCCTTAAGAAATGAGTGAAATAGTCATGCAAGCTAGGAATATTTGGATTTTTTAAGGCCTCCATGGGATCTTGTGAGGTATACAAATTAAAGAGTGCGTGAGGTGAGAAAGACCTCTTGTTTACATTTGTTCAAGAAGGTCTTTGAGAAGAACATGTTGGGTCTTTGTTTTGTTTCTAAAAGGCTTATGGCCTACTGATGACATGTGCAACCTTGGCAGGTGGCTAAGAATCTGGACATGTCTAGCTAGATGAGGCCTTATTGTTCTATGAATTATTTCTTCCCACCTGTGTTCAACATTCCTTTAGGAAGATTTTGAGTGGTTGGTTGAGCATGAGGAGCTTAGGGTTGTCAGTTGTCTGGTTTGGACAAAAAGGAATGTTTCCAAATCTTGTGGTCAAGGGTCTGACACCTAAAACACGTGTTGGGTAGATTATTATATTGCATTGGTTGGTGGAACATTTTATCCAGAATAAGAACATATTATTCGAGGTCCATGGACATATTGACCTTGATATAGATACATTTTTACATCACAAGGTTGTAAAACCTCAGGCTTGTGATAGTTAAACTCCTTAATAGGATTGGTGAGAATGGACAAAATTGCATAGGTAAGCTTCATAATTCAATCCATATCAGGTAATGTAATTGAAATTTTTTCTCAACAAAACATCTTTGGCCCAAGGCTGCTTGGAAGCAGGAAGCAGGAGTGGGAGCGACAATTTTCAGAAACTTCTGGGTCAGGAAGCATTGACTGTATTTTGTTGTTGTGTACTCAGTTGTCTTATGTTCCACTATTGCTATGGAAAATCCATCTAAGCATTTTCAAACTGTGACATTCACCAATTCTGTCTATGCTAGAATATAAACTTGACAGTTCTCTTCATATTCAAAATATTGGGAGTCTCTAGCCAATGTTGAGGAAAAAAACATATCATGGGAGAGATCAAGGGCCTGAAGACATAGTAAAATGATCCAGTGTAAGAATACTGAACACTTTGCCTTATCTTTAATTAGGCACTGGCATACTACCATGTCCTACTGCAGTCTTATAAATTCATGACCACTAAATTCCATTTTACCTAAGAATACACTTCAGTTGATGTAAGACTCTTGCATTGAGTGTGCTTGATGAATGTTTATTCAAAATGAGAGTAAATATTGGATTTCTTAGAGTATTTTGTTTGACACAACCAAGTTTGCAAATATCCTCGTTGGGGATGTTTTTATGAAAGGTACAATGAGGATCCAAGCAATGACAGAGATAATCTTTGGTCTGCATGGGAAACATCCTACCAATTCCATGAAAAATATGCCTTTAGTAGCTAGACAGTTAGTTGAAAACCTTGTGTTTTATTCATTTGTCCTTTCCCATAGAACATGAATTTTTTTATCAATCAATTATGCCACATATTTACACAGTTAGTGATCTATTTATCTCTATCAGGTCAAATGTTGCAACCTATGCTAAACATTTTGTTGGTGATGGTGGAACAACCACTCTGTAATCAGTTATAAAGGATTGGTGCACATCCACATGGCAACCTATTTTGATGCCATTGCCAAAGGAGTTTATTGTTTGAGGTATGATTAATTGACAGGCCAGTATTTATAGGTTAATGATGCAAAAAGGATGGAAATGTCTTTAATGGATTGAAATGTGCTTTGACGTCCATGAAAGGCATTAAAAGATTCACCCTGTCGACAATGGGGTTCTTTTTGGGTGAGTTTTACAATTAGTTGAGCACATGGAAGCAACAGAAAAAAGCATAGTGCAAGCTAACACAGATTCGATGAATCTTGAATGTTCAATCTTATTTTGTAGCTCACGAGGGTTTCGGTATGGGGTTTTGTTCCTTTGTCTCACTTTGAATAAGATTTATTTGTGTCATTTTGGCCCTGGTTTCATGTGGGATAGGATTTTATGTCACGGAATTGGGTTAATTTTGTTGATTGAGGCTTTGAGCATTCAATTCAGTAGATGAGGGATTTTTTGGATTGTTGCTTAGTCTGAAATTTGATCTAGTGAAGTTGTGTCTACAAGAGAGATTCATTCCTAATATCTTTTGGGGGTTGTATTTCTAAGGGCTTTGTAAATATGTGCAATGAAATTTGCATTTTGGGATTTTTTAAGCATGTGAATTACTGGGATTGTCGATTATTCGTATGCACAAATGTAAATTTACATTCATGGAGAAATCTGGGCAAGGCAACCCATGCTTGTATAAATTCAATTTATCTTTATTTAGATTTCCCACAATTAGAAGAATTTCTCACAATTTATGTTTTGGGGTTTTCTATAAGGTCATGGTTTCGACTCTTATGGAATCATCACCTGCATTAGCTGGGTGGCCACGGGCTTGAAAAATATTCCTTGCACCCACTTTGTTAAGTTGTACACATGAGTTCAAATTTTCTGGATTCATTCCTTGAAAAGACAATGCAGAGCCCTGTGACCGTGTGTCACTGAAACTAACCCTATGAGAAAACTGGTAGTTCAGGATTTCCTGATTATGTTGGCTTTAAGTCATGGTTCTGCTAACAAAACATAACAACATAGGAGAAATGAGTTAACTAGATGACTTTATCAATTTTATTATTTGGGGGGAGCTTGTGCATGGACTCAAAATTTGACAAATTTTTTCCATGGATTCTGAAATATGCAGATATTCCCTTCCATTGAAAATCAAGTGTGATTGGAAGATCAACCGCTCGAAAGAGATCATGTATGTGAATGTTGATACAGTTTTGGACAATTTTTTATCATCTACTGGTACAGACAATTGAAGATAGAGACAACCTGAGAAGAGTACTTTTGTTGTAAAAAGGACAACCAAATATGTGGACAACCAATTTTGGGGTTTTCAGAAATTTCGACAAGCATTATATGTGTTGTAATAAATTGTTTTGCTTCTGATTTCATGGTAAGTAAAGTATGCCTTCTGTTTTCAAGGTGGAAAATTATTTTATTATAATCGAGTTGCATTTGATTGTGTTGTTTGTTTCTCTCAGTGCTTCTTGGTTCCATATTCTTTAGTGAAGAATCTTTCATGCTGAAACCTTAAAGTTAAGAAATAATTGTTGTAATTGATTTTACCTGCAAGATTAGAGTTTTATTTTTCTTCCAAGATCAATAGGTGGAAACTTGCAATCATTGTGACAAGTCATAATACAGGAAATTATGTTAATGTTGTACACATTTTTCACCCCGATACAATTGGTCAATATGGATAGAAATGAATACGTGGCCCCTTTATCTTGTCATGGCCAGTGGTCTTTATTCCTTGACTATGTTATCTGTTCTTTTTTCTTTCCACATTCCTTACTGAATTTGTCATTATCAAGCCTTCAAGGTAAATGAGAGTTGTGAAATTCCATCTTACTTGCTAGATAGGGAGGTTCCATCTTCCAAATTAGCAAGTGGATGTTTTCAACCATTGCTACAAGTTGAATTTTAGGCAATTGTATTAGTGGGACATGGTAGAAATTTCGACCCTTCTAATGGATGATGGGGCCTTTTAGCTCATTATATATAATCAATTATCTCTAGTAGAGGTTTTCCTACAACTAAATTGGTATATTATGAATGTTTCTATCCCTTTTTATCATAATGCATAATTTTTGGCATAAATTTGTTTATTTTTTACTACAAGGAAGTCCCTTTTCCTTTCAAAAGTAAAAAACTTACATCAGTAAATAGTTGGGGCCTTTCATCTCTTATTGGAGTTTGTTGTGCTTTCTATTACCATTTTCCTATACATAAATAGCTATCAGTAATTAGCATATAGTGAGTGTTTCTATTTTGTCTTTACCAATACATAGAGTTTTAGCATATTTTTGTTTCTTCAACACTGCAAGAAAGTCCCTTTTCCTTTCATCTCCTCAATGCTAGAATTAAAGGTGCAAATTTCCAATTAGTCTTCAATTTACAGAATGTAAAACCCCAAAAACCTGGACAGTGGTGAAAATTTCATGTAGGCTGTTATATTTCGAGTTGCTCACAATCAGTTGATATGGGTTCATTCAGGCGTAAATTTGTGTGATGTTGTCCATTTTGAAGTGGATCTTCATACATAAATACATATATATCTTGTGTTATAAGCTGAAAACAAAAACCTCCCACCCGGGGTGATAAATGAAATTACAAAGGGGCTGAAGAGTCTTGATGAATCGCCTCATGGAGGTATAAAAGTGGTGGTGAACGATGACAACTTTTCAGTCACAGTTGCAGACATTGAAGGACCAAGTACATTCTAAAATTGTAATATAGAACAATGTAACATATTTTGGATGCTCCATGCTTGAGAAAGGGATCATTTTTTCATATTGCATTTACTGAAGAATTTGAATTCAATTTTTTTGCATGGTTATTACTAGATTTTTGAAACACAAGCTATATTTACATTTATTGATACTTTTTCCTGCAGCTGGCACTCCATATGAATTTGGTGTTTTTCGAATGAAACTAGTTCTAACTCTTGATTTTCCAAACTCTTCTCCCAGAGGTAATTGTTGATCCTTATAATGATGCTTCATCCAATTTACATTCTCTTAAATGGATATTATGTTTTCTTTAGATGTTTAGTTGCCTATAGGACATTCTTTTTGTTTTTCTGCTTACTGCTTATCTAAATCATCAAGTATATAAGGGGGATGCATGACTTGTAAAAAATGAGAAATAAACTTTTGTTTCTTTCAATAGTAATGATTGGCTTATACTACAGGGTATTTTTTCACAAAAATCTTCCACCCTAATATTGCAAGAAATGGAGAGATATGTGTCAATACTCTGAAGAAGGATTGGAATCCAACCCTTGGACTGTGACACATTCTTCTTGTATGTGTTCATCCACTTATCAATTTAGCTTATTTATCATAATGTTTGTTAAGAATTGTAGTGTGTTACATTTGGCTGGACACAATTGTTCTTGTTGCATATTTTTTGCTTAAAATATATTTGGAAATTGAAGATGCACATAAGCTATTTGAATGGCATTGTAGTGTGTTAATTTCTTCGATACAATGTAAGCTACAAGATTTTCACTTTTTCATATTGCTTAAATGATATTTGAAAACTGATGTTGCACATGAGCACAAAACTCAATGGATTTTTCTCAACTTGTGGATCGTTTTTTAGTGGCCACTTTTAACTTTCTATAATTAATTGACCAAGAAACTTAGGGATGAACTATTTGTGGTTCTAGGATTTAGAAGTGAATTTTAAAAATGTATTCAAAATGTTACATTTGACGTGATCTATGCACATTGCACAATGAGAACTGACTGGACTTCATGTGAAGAAGAAGAACTTTGTTGGAATATTTTTTATTGTTATTTGTAGCATGTTGGATGCCTATAGTAATAGGTTTCATATTTCATGATTGATTATTAAATTTCCAAATATGCTCTGCATTGTTAGCACAAAGATCACATATTTCCAGGTAATCAGAGGTGTGGGAAATTACTTCAGATATGGAGGACCTTATTTCATTTTGTGGATGATTCAACAGTCTAAACTGGATCATGCCATGTTTAAATTTTGAGTTGTAGAATAGATGAAGAAGTCTGTCCAAACAGCCTAATCTTGGCAGACAAGTAGTTCAGGTAGAGAAACAAAGGTTCCCAAAAGTCTAATCTGGGACCTTGGAGGAGATAAGGGTAGAAGTAGATAGATAAAAAAGGAAAAAGCCAAAGAAAAGAAAAGGCAATTGAGGGTTGCAAGTCTAAGTGCCCCTCCAAGAAGAAACAAAAAATGTTAGGTGAAATAGTTGGGTAGGCAGTTGTGGTTGCAGAAGGGATATGTTCACCATTACACAGTTGTCACAAGATGTTTTGCCAAGGCAATAGATATATCAGCAAACAAGGTGGTGAATTCCATGGACTCACATCAAAGAGCATCACTAACTTCTCTTTTCCCCCTCTACTCCATCACTAACACCCCCTTTCTAAACCCCCCACCTTCACTTATACTAACTCCTAATTCTACTATTTAGCTCCCCTATTTTACCCCTACCCCTAATAATACTAACACTAAGGTGTATAAAGCCCCAAATCTTATGTATATTCCCTCCCCTAGGCATAATAGCCGAGCATTCTTCAAAAAGGGACCATAATGGCATCTGGCCACTTTGGTGAACCTATTCCACCCCTTTCCCCTTTGCTGCAAGTCAATTTACCCTCAAATCACCTCTGCATTGGTAAAACCCCTCTCCAAACCCCTTTGGCCTATAAAATCCTGTGCAAACCTTACAAAAATCAAAATCCGCCTTCGGCACACTCCCAAATGCGAGCGCAGGTGATTTGAATAAAAACATTTGAAAAAACCATACAAAACCCATAAATTTTAATATTTTCCGCCCATATTATCGAACGTACACCTTCCTCCTCCGTCAGCCGTCGGATCAAGCCCATCAGATCCGACGGTCCTCATCAATATCGGAGCACATCCGATGGCCGCACGTTATGTCCCGAGAAGATGACGTTGCTCCTTGTCATGCTTCCGCCACGCGTCAAGCGCTCACCCATCTCGGAGCTCCGTCTGACACCCTCCGCGCCGTACTCAAACCGCCCCGAGAAACCGCGGCGGTTAAGGCTATAACCGTGACCGCTACGGTTTGACCACCACCGGTTCGCCGCTGACCCAGCGCCACGTCTTTCTCCGCTCGTACCCGCCTTTCTTATTGGTCCACCTCACTGCTGACTGGGCTGCCACCTCATCGCCCCGTTGACCAGTCGTCTGCTGCCACGTCCTCCCCGATGACGTCAGCCGACGTCACGTCGCCATGACCCACCAATGACGTCATGCTGACGTCATCATAAAAAGCGCCAAGTTGGTAAAAAACCCATATTTACCAATTCTACCCGTGTTTTTCGTCATTTTACTGTTGTGTCTGCTGAATGCTCTGCTTAACCGTTGCTGCCCGAATTTTCGCCAACCTGTGAAATTCGACCAAGGCGACCGCTCCAGTACCTGCGCCACACCTAACCACGACCTCTGCACGTCGAATTACAGGTATTTACCCTGCTCTGCCCTCCATACGACCTGCATTCTTCTCTAAGCCACTCACAGGCACAATAGGACCATAAAACAAATTTTTCACCGCTGGAACCAAATTATACCTCCACCATTGTCCCTGTGAAGTCCCAAACTTCCCTGCAGAGTGCTAACAAACCGCAATTCAGTTGAAAACCCCTCGTCCTCCGTGTTCTCGGTCAATGCCCCTCCGAACACCTCTGAAATACTACCAGGAGCCAAAATTGAACACCAAAAAGAGCCTCTGTAACCAATTACCAGCAGTATTTCAATTTCTAGCTGGTAAATTCCCTTCTGACAGTTCAGAAAATCAAGTTTTACCACAGAGGGCAATCTGCAGTCTGTTTTGCCACTCAATTGTCCAATTGCAACTGTTTATCCTTTCACAAGCTATGGAGACTCCCATTGCTCTCAATATTAAGCCTATCAATGCCCCCCACCAAGAATTAGCATGGCAAGCCCTGGGAGACATGGATTACCAGATGTTGGACTGGTTTCCTATGGGAACTAAGTATAATATCCAAATGTTAAATGAACTGAGAGCCCAGCACATGAGTGGAGCAGATATCCTGGGAATTTGGGAATCAAATTTGCCCATATACAACCTTCCCCAAGTTAATCCCATGCCAGAGCTTATCTACAGTTGCCAAGAGCGCTATGACCCCAGCCAAAGGGCAGTCATTAGCCCCACAGGCCTAGTACTGTTTCAGATCACTCCAGAGAGTATAAATCAGATGCTGCATTTCCATACAGCCAAGAAGTTGACCCCTCTTTCCATGCAAGATTTGATAAAGAGAGGAAGCAGCCTGCCTAATGACCAGATTGTGAAGATCAACCAGCTATTTGTTGCACCTAGCTCTGAAGCAGTCAGAACCCCTCCCATTGGTTACCAATACCTGAATGAGTTGGGCAAGATGATGGTGGACTTGATTAGCTATGTCCTAGGATTCAGAGGACTAGAAGATGTAGATGAGTGCATATTGGCAATGCTGTCCATATTTGCCCCTGGTAAGCCTCCAGCTATCCACTATGATTATGCTACTTATATAGCTGAGAAGATTCATGACCAGTTCATGAACTTGAAGAGGGAGAGGCTGTTCAAATACACCTCCTACATATACCATCTGTTCTTGTTCAACCAGCCAGCTACCTTCTCTGTCCCTTTGAGGCCACTCAACGCCCAAGGAACCCCAAGATCAGTTGTCTTTTGGACCCCAGTGTTCCATCGTACCTCAGTATCACCTTATACATACTGTGAGTTTATTGACTTATTTGTCCATCCAGCCCTGACAGTGCTGCAAGGTGCCCCTCCTCCTAGACTGACAGAGGAGATGAAAAGAATTCTTCATTTGAACAAGCTTTACAACATTGGCAACTGGTACTTCTACCAGAATCACACAGTCATTAGGGTGTATGGATGTGAATTAAATCCATTTAGACTGCCGAGGTACGTTCCCATGAGACTGTTTGCCTTAGAATACTTCAGGCAATTTGGGAACTCAGATTACCTACACTTTCAGAGTAAAAACAAGAAATCACAGTTGAAAGTGAGAAATCAGCTAGGTCCCTTCTTATACAACAGAAAGGAAGAAGGCTGGAAGGAGGCAGACAGGATCCTGGAAGGACTCCAATTGAAAACCAGTTTTGAGTGGATTCCATATGACCCTAACCACTCTATTTCTCTCAGGAGGATCAGGTACAAGTTAGGCAACTATGCACATGCAAGACTACCTGAAATTGAGAAATATGCAAATGCACCAGACTGGGAAGAGGGCACATTAATAGAGCAAATGACTAGTGAAGAAATATTTGAGCAAGAGGCTAGAAATGTCCAAAAACAAGCTGACTTGGAAACTTGTGGACAGGTGCCTACTTCCTACAGGAGGCAAATTGGGGCAGCCACCACAACACCAGCAACACAACAGCGAACTGCCGAGCAGACAACCCAATCAGCAAGCAAGGACAAAGGCAAACAGGTGGAACAACCACCTACATTAACAGAAGAGCAGGTTGACACTTTGTCACAGCAGCAAGAAGAAATGGAAGCACAGGCATTGGGGCAGCAACAAGAGAAACCACAAACTAGTGGGCAGCAGCCATTACAGCAAAGTAAGGAGACAGATTTGCCTGATTCTACAGAACAGCAGCCCCAAACAGAGTTGCCTCCAAGAACAGACATCAATGTGGACAGCTCAGTCCTCCAAACACCTCAGAAGGAGGACTTGACCAGAAAGAGAGAAAGGGAGACTCCCCAGACTTCATCCTTTATCAGAGGAGAAAAGAGGCAAAGATTGAACGACTCCCAAGAGGAGGACATGGCAGTAAGGCAGGCCATGGGCATGGGCCCACCCAGTGGAGAACTCTCGGCCAGCTCATCTCAAAGAGGACCAGATATGACAATGGGAGGAGAGGTCAGCTCTTCTGGCCAGCATAGAGAGGGGCACTCAAGCATAAAGCAGCAGTTCATAGAAATCAAGAGAAGGAGTGATCCCATAAAAGTGCAACTCTATGATCACTTGTTAAAACTAGCTCCCAGCAACCAGCAGAGACTAATGTCTGCTTTTGATGTGAGTGAGGGAAAAATGATAATGAGCCATTTCATGCCCACAACTCTACATCCTCAGTCCACCTCAGACTATTTAAGAACCAACATGGAGGTTCTGGCTAAAGATATTCACCCCATGGATAAGATAGAGTTACACAAGCAAACGGGTGAAATGGTGTACGCCTCCCTGGCAGATGAGACACTGGAAAATTACAAGTTAAAGAGCAGCCTAGACAATACATCATCCCAGCTGGAATTGGAAAGAGCATCCTCACAGGCCAAGGACAACAGAATCAAATCCTTGGAGGAGGTAATCATAGAGATTGGACATGATCCCAAGGATGTCAAGGGCATCCAAGAACTGCTGAAGATAAGGGATGCTGACATGGCAGCCCTAAGAAAGAAAATCAAGCTCCCGGCCACCATCCATCCACAAACAGATGAAGTTGCCCAGCAAAGGCAAGAAAAAGATACCACAGACTTGCTGGTATCCTTATACAAGGAGCTGGTTAGGACTCAAGACCAGCTAGGGCAAACTGAAGCTGCAAAGGCAGCACTACAAGAAGCCATGAAGCAGAAAGGGGAAGGTCAATCCTCCCAGCCTCCTCCAATAATAATAAATCTCGAGGAAACACCTCCGATCATCACTCCTCCTCCTCAGCAAACAGGAGCTACAGCATCATCCACAGCCCCCACAACAACATCAGAGCAAGCTGCTACCCTAGATATGCAGAAGCTACAAGCAGAGATCCGAGCTATGGAAGCTCAAATGAAAGAGCTGGATGAGCTCAAACAGAACTTGGCTAATGTTCATGAGAGATTTGATAAAAGCAAACAAAATGAGGCAGCCAAGGAAAGGGAGGTGAAAACCCTTAAGAGAAGGATTGCTGAGCTGGAAAAGGAGCTTGCACTGGAAAGGGTGACAGCTGACATGAAAGCAGTGTTATGGAGCAACATTGGGAGATCCATTGCCAAACAGTGGCAATACATTGAAACCATGGATGAACAAATGGTGCTCATCACCAAAGCTAACAAAGAGATACAAAGAGCAAGGGCAAGCCTTGGGCACATGCCAGAAGCAGCTACCAGGATGATCAATATCCTGAATTACAAGACCAGCACTCAATTGGCCACCATGGGAATCAACAACAGAACAGAAACAATTGCCATAGCCAAGAGAGTTGTTACTCTGAGAAACTTGATTGGAACCTTGGAAAGAAGGACACAAGATATGCAGACAGAAATCAACAGGTTCCTGGAGAAGTTTGTAACACTGCAGAACAGAGGCCTCCCCAACATTTTGAGCAGTGTGGGTAGACTGCTCACTTTGGACAACTATAATAAGAGAATTGATGCCCATGCTGTGGCAGAGATTGCAAAAGCTCCCAGCAGTTCAAAGGACACAGGGCCAGCCACGGGACAAATGATGTATGATAGAGTGGAGAACCTGTTTTTTCTCATGAATGAGATAGATCACCTGTTTGATACACCTCCCAATTTCTTTAAGTTCACAGAGGCAGATGAAACTCTAGGGGCAATTTTGGCACATCAACTGCCCACACAGGATGTCTGGAGGCATTTGACTCAGACAATTTTGACAGGACAGAACCAATAGCGCAGAAGGAAAGAAACAGGTACATACAGCGACAATTTTGGGAATTAATACCCACAGGAAAGGACAGAGGCTGAGCCAACTCAGCCAGACCAATGACTCACCACCTGCAGCAGTCAAAGTCATAATGGACAGGTCCGAGATACAGTGTACCAGCCTACAGTCGGGTTCTCCATGCATTAACTCCAAATATTCAGACCGACTTAGCTATTCCCAGTAATCTGAAATATCTTCTGACAGAGCATTAAAATGCCTATACTATGTATTAAATGCTGTATTAAATTCTGCCCATAATATCTTAGATAGTTGGTAAAGAAGTAAATCTGAGATAACCGAGGACTCAGATATTTTGTAAAAAATGACTAGTATATATTCACCCTTCACAGCAGTAAAAAGGGTTGGTTGGTTGGTCGATATTTAGAATTCTCCTAGAAGAGCTCTGGATGATTGTAATTTTTCAGAGAAACTAATACAAAGAAAGCATGGAATTTCCAAGGCTGAGTGTTATCTGATGTCTTGTGGTGAAGGATGCATGTTACAGGATTCCATGGGTGTTGCATAAGACTATAAGTATTCTCAAATCTCTTTGTCGTGTCTGCTTTGAGTCTTTTGTTCTCTTTACTGTTCTTATGTTTACACTTGATAGCAAGGTGAATGATTAGTACCAGGATTTAAACATGTTTACCCTGGACTCAAACTGAGCTACTATAAATGTTTTCCTCTTATACAGTAACAGAATTGTAATTCTTAAATGCTGCAATTCAGAACTGTGTATTTATTATAACAGTCATTCTCAGGGATTCAACTCTGCCCCTAAGACATCTGTTTTCTCCTCTTAAATCTATCTGTTGGGAACATATAAGTAAATAGTGAAAATTCTTTAATGCTTTCACTGTTCATGCTAGCTGTTTCCAGTCTTTTAACCAAAATCTGTCTTATTAAACACCCAAGTGGCCCTGTAAGTCCCATCTTTCATCCCAAAACTTCAAATACATACAGCTGCAGACTCCATTGCCCAATGGTACTCAACTTCTCAGAAAACTACTTCACCAGAACCTAAAAGGAATTTTCACCAATCAAACACAAACAAACACAGTGCATAATAGCTAGCCTAAAACCCTACAACAAACAGCTACATATCATAAAGAGAGAGCCCTCTCTGATCACTGTTAGGCTAGAAACAGTGATCCAAAGACTGGTTAGTGGTTACCCCGGCCGTATTCCCTTGGGAGTCATAGGGAACAACCTGGGTGTTAACATAAATGGCGACTCCACTGGGGACAACTATTCAATTACTATCTATCTTCCAAAGCTTTCATCAAGCCTGAAACTAGCCAAGACATCTTAGGACTGTTTCTCTAATACAGGGGCAGTCTTAGGGAAGAGCTAAACTAGGGAAACTTATCCTAGCCTTGAAACATATATAGTCATTCCAGAGTTCTTATTTTGCCCTTGTAAATACTAAACTTCTGTATAAAGTTCTGAAAGAACACTTAGAAGCTGGCTCCTAAAAGAAACCCAAGGCATACTAGGGCACACCCTGACCCTGATCAACCCATCATTGTTGATAACCCTAATATCATCCCAAAGAACATAAGGAAACAGCACAAGCAGGATAAACCTGCTGATTCAGGTATAAGGTCAGACCAACCCATCCTCATTCCCACTCCTTGCAAAGTCCTTTTTCGTTCCACACCCAACTCCCCTAGTTCATCTTCAACCCCTCAAAGTCCTACCTTTCCATCTTCACCATCTGCACATACTCACTCAGCCAGTTCTCTACTTCTTACCCATCCTATTAACCCCAGTACACCTGTTATCCCAGTTGTCCCATTTGTTCCTATCAACCCCATTAACCCTATAAACATGGCTAACAGATATGCACCATTACAGATTCCAGCCAATGCGCCAGCCCTACCCCAAGATTATCAAACCAAACTCTCATTTTTTGATTCCCATGGCCCTTTGACAGCCATCCAGCATGCTAAAAAGATGCAAGACCACTTTGAGACCTATGAAATTGATGATGACAGTGTCAGGATGAGAATCTTTGTTCAAAGCTTGACTGGGGATGTCAGAACTTGGTTTAGATCCTTGAATGCAAATTCCATTGCAACCCCTGAAGTTTTATACCACGAATTTACTAACAGATGGGAGAAAAAGAGAGATCCCCACCACATACTGGGTGAATATAACACTATTAAAAGAGGTCCCCAAGAAACGGTGTTGGAATATTGTGCTAGGTTTAACAACATATACAATGCTATTCCCCAGAACTTAAGGCCCCCTCCTGATTTGGCCCTTTATAACTTCCCTGATGGTTTTGACTCGGATATGGCTTATCAGTTGAGAGAAAGAGACCCTCCAACCCTTGCAGAAGCCCAAAGAGTTGCAGTCACTGTAGAGGCCAACCTAATTGCCAAAAGAAACAGGGCAAAGCTGGAAAAGAAGGTTGGTTTCAAGGAAGAGCCCTCGGGCTTTGATCAGAAGTTGGATGCAATACTAAATAGCATGAAAAGACTAGGTGAGAGAGTGGAATCAGTAGAAAGAAAGTCATCCTGGGAAGCGCCACAAAACAATACTCCTAGAAACCCAAATTTTAGGAGAACACAGAACCCCAATACAGGAAAAACAGGTGCTGACCAAGATATCAGACCACCTTTTCAAGAAAATTATGCAGAAACTTCCTCGGCTAATCAGCTCAATGAAGATCCTGAGATCAATTTAATAGGGCTGGATGGTAAAAGCCATGTTTTCCTAACACAAGAAGACCATGATAAGGATGAAGACAAAACATTCCAAACACAATCAGGAGAATCCTTTGATTTTAAGCAAGGATATGATACTGCTGTCTATGAAGTCCATAAGCAGTACAAACTAAGAAGTCGGACTGTAAATGCAAATCAGCCTGAAAAGGTAAAGGAGAAACAGCAATCTAAAGAAGCCTCAGTCACTGAACCTAATCACAAAACAAACTTACCTGCAAAGGAAGTAGTGGTTGAGGAGGTCACTGAACTTCTGCCTACATCACAAGAGCCCACAGCAACTTCATCCTCCCACCCAAACCCGAACATCACCCCTCAAGACATGGGCATGAGGGGCAGGTTCCAAAATCAAGATGAAATCCAACCAGAAGAGTCATTGAACAAGGAAAGGACTGCTGTCCGTGACCTTAAAATTCAGATGGATAAACCCTTTGACTTAGGAACAGAGATTGGCAAGTTAAAAATAGCAATTCCCCTTTTAGAGCTAGCCAAGCATGACATATATAAGCAACAGATCAAGAAATCCCTTCAGCTCACCAACAACAGAGATGATGTAAATGTGCTAGATGACACTCCAGAATTACTGTTTGGTCCAGAGGTAGATGGAAAAACAGTAGTCACAGGGGTTCTACCTTTTTATGTCAGCCTACACGTGCATGATAAAATACTGCACAATGCAATGTTTGACTCAGGTGCATCTCACAACCTCATGCCAAAAGCAGTCATGGAAAGATTAAATTTGGATATAACGAGACCATACAAAGACCTGTTTTCTTTTGATTCTAGTCAAGTAAAATGCCTGGGCCTGATTAAGGATTTATGTGTGTCCCTGGTCCAATTCCCCAACAAGACCATTTTGATGGATGTTGTTGTTGCTGATATCCCACCCAAGTATGGGATGCTACTATCAAGATCATGGGGAGCAAAGCTTCAAGGCTCCCTGCAGTTAGACATGTCATATGCAACCATCTCTGTCTTTGGACAACCAAAAAGACTTTATAGGGAAACACTCATGAAGTATATGGTTAGCAGTGAAGAGAAACCCCAAAATTTTCCAATATATGCTGTCCATTCAGACGTAGACTCTTACATCCTCTTTAATGACAGCATAGGCCTCTCGGGCAGTCACATTAGTACGGAGACATTTAAACCAGAGCAAAACATCCCTCAAACAAATGGCACCTGCAAAAATTTAATCAGCCCAACAATACCCATTCACCCTCCTTTAGTTGTCAAAAATTGTCAAACAAATGATGAAGCTACCCTGGAAAACAAATGGGAGAAGATACCCCAACTCATGCTCACACTGCCATCCCATGAACAGAACCTCAAATCTCCTGAACAGCAGGATAGTCTGTGGGTCCTAGAGTTTGACGGCTCAGTTAACAAGTTAGGGGCAGGGGCTGGAGTGTGGATACATAACAAAGAGAAAGCCTGTGCACAAGGCAGGGCTTATAGATTGAACTTTAGATGCACTAACAACATGGCAGAGTATGAAGCTCTGCTACTAGGCCTCAAAATTGCAAAATCATTACAAGCGCATAGCCTCTCAATCATGGGGGACTCTGATCTAGTAATTCAACAAGTAAAAGGGGATTTTGTCACCAATGACAAAAGATTAAGGTCCTACAGGTCTGCTGTAATTGATATACTAGAAACTTTCTCCGAGTTTGTTCTCACAAAGATTCCAAGGGGCCACAATCTCCATGCTCACAGCTTGGCAACATTTGCCAGCACCTTCAAATTCCCATTGCAGCCCAACAATTGTTTCACAGCAGAAGTCAAATATAGACCTTCTATCCCAAACAATGTCAAAGAATGGCAAGTATTTGAGAATGATAGGCAAATAAACAACTTTTTAACTTTGCAACAAGAGTTTACAGGATTAAATATTGACCTTGAGACAGCAAGTCAATCTCAAATTGTTGATGGAGCAAGTCAATCACAATTACAGTTTCAACAATCTGCTCGCCCAATGTCACTTAGGACAGCAAAACAATTACTCAGCCCAACCATTTTCAACAATGAAAACATTCAACAAATTAAACAAATGGACTGTGAAGAGGTGAGCAACATTGAAACTGAAATTATACAACTCAAAGACAACTTCCTCCCAGCAGGCCTTACCCCACTAGAGGACATTTTTGACTCAAATGATGTCCCCAGGAAACCAAAGATGCAGCCATTAGATGCAAGAGTTGAAGAATGTAATATTGGCACTATGGAAAAGCCTAAGATAGTCAAGCTGTCCGCCTCTTTGCCCCCCGATCAAAAGCCCAAATATGTTGATCTCTTTAAAGAATTCCAAGATGTCTTTGCCTGGGGTTATCAAGACTTGAAGTCTTATGATACCTCTGTTATACAGCACACCATTCCCCTCAAGCCTAATCAAAAACCATTCAAACAGAAATTGAGAAGAATCAATCCTGTGCTTCTTCCGTCCATTGAAAAGGAATTACAAAAAATGTTCAAAGCTGGGATCATAGCACCAATCAGGTTTTCTGACTGGATTTCAAATTTGGTCCCTACAAGAAAGAAAACTGGTGAGATTAGACTTTGTGTAGACTTAAGGAATTTGAACCTAGTATCACTCAAAGACAACTATCCCTTACCCAAAATGGACCACATCCTCCAAAGAGTAGTAGGAGCATCAAGAATATCATTGTTGGATGGCTTCTCAGGTTTCAATCAAATCCTGGTACACCCTGACGATCAAGACAAAACTGCATTTACTACCCCATGGGGAACTTTCAAGTATGTGAAAATGCCATTTGGTTTGAAAAATGCAGGGGCGACATTTCAAAGAGCAATGGACATTGCTTTTGCAAAAGAAATTCATGATTTCTTGGTCATTTACTTAGATGATCTTACACCCTTCTCAAAATCTGACCAAGAACATTTGAAACATTTAAGACAGATTTTCATAACATGCAGAAAATATGGCATTTCCTTGAACCCCAAGAAGTCTTTATTTGGTTTGGAAGAAGGGAAACTTTTAGGACACATCATTTCAAAGGATGGCATAAGAATTGATCCAGAAAGGATACAAGCGATCCTACAAATGCCTCACCCTAGGAATGTCAAAGAGTTGCAAGGATTCTTAGGAAAACTCAATTTTTTAAGAAGGTTCATCCCAAATTTAGCAGAATTGATCAGACTACTAAACAATATGCTAAAGAAAGATTCAAAGGTTAAGTGGACTGTGGAAGCAAAGCAAGCCTTTGAAAGCATAAAACTGGCTTTAACCCAAACCCCGGTATTAACTAACCCTCAGTTTGACAAAGACTTTATTATTTTTTCTTTTGCCTCCCAGCATACTATTGCTGCTGTTTTATTGCAGAAAGATGATCAAGGGAATGAAAAGCCCATTGCCTTCTTCAGCAGAGCTCTTAGAGATGCTCCTTTGAAATACCAAATAATGGAAAAACAAGCCTATGCATTAATCAAAGCTATCAAAGATTTTAGGATCTATATCCTTTACTCTCATGTTGTGGCTTATGTACCAAGTCCTATTGTTAAAGACATTCTCACCCAAGAAAACTTAGAAGGAAGGAGGGGAAAATGGATTGCAAACATACTTGAATTTGACATTGAAATCAAACCTACAAAGTTGATAAAAGGGCAGGGATTAGCTAAGTTAATGACAGAAGCAAATTTCCAAGCCTTAGATATAAACCAACTGGACAGTGAAACAGAGCTGGCGACTCCAAAGATCAATGTAGCCTTTGAACAATCTCCATGGTACTCTGATATCTGTTATGTGTTACAAAACCTGTGTGCTCCCCCAGGACTGTCCAGAACTAAGTCTAGGTTCCTAAAAATGAAAACATCTAAATTCTGTGTGTTAGATGAGAATCTGCTTTGGAAAAACCATGAAGGTATTTTGCTGCACTGTCTTCTTGAGAATGAAACTGATAAAATTATGCAAGAATTCCATGCTGGAGACTGTGGTGGACATCTGTACTGGAAATCCACTGTGGACAAGATATTAAGGGCTGGTTATTACTGGCCCATTATGTTCTCAGATATGAAGAAATTCACAACATCATGCCACAAGTGCCAACTGTTTGAAGGCAAAAGACAGCTGCTGCCACTTCCTTTGAGGCCCATTGCAACAGAGAGACCTTTTCAACAATGGGGCTTGGATTTCATTGGAGAAATTCACCCCTCATCTTCAGGACAACACAGATGGATTCTAACAGCAACAGACTACTTTACCAAGTGGATTGAAGCTGCCCCATGCAGACAAGCAAATGACTCAGTGATCATTCAATTCTTAGAGAACAATATACTGGCCAGATTTGGCTGCCCAGACAAGATAATAACAGACAATGCTGCTGCCTTCAAATCCAAGAAAATGATAAATTTTTGCCATAAATTTCATATCACTTTAGGCCATTCTACAGCTTACTATCCTCAGGGAAATGGTCTTGCTGAATCATCAAACAAAAGCCTGATAAATATCATTAAGAAAGTGCTGGAAGAAAACAAAAAGAACTGGCATAAGAAACTAGTCAATGCTTTGTGGGCAGACAGATTAACCACCAAAAGATCAATTGGGACCAGCCCATATGAGTTAGTCTACGGATTAGAGGCCAGGTTTCCCTCATCACTAGGGGTGCCAGTTATGAAACTTCTACAAGAAAGTCAAGCAGAGCCAAATGACATGCAAAGAAGGATCAACCAGATAATCTGTTTACAGCAGACCAGAGAACAAGTCTTCAACAGAGTGCAGATACTACAAGAGAAACTGAAAAAGGCCTTTGACAGAAGAACCAAAGCAGAAGACTTCAATCTAGGAGACAAAGTTCTAAAGTGGGATGCAAGAAGAGAGGACAAAGGGAAACATGGGAAGTTTGATTCTTTATGGAAAGGACCATTTGCCATCCAAGCAGTACAAGGTAATAACACTTATTTCCTTAAAAGCTTGACTGTGACTGAACTAGATGAAGGTCCTGTCAATGGCAGGATGCTGAAGCACTATTATGATGGTTCAATATGATGAGGATTCCGAAGGTTCATTGTATATATGCAATTGTATATATTCTCTTTTGATTTACATTGTATAAAGAGGTTTTCCCAAGTGCTGCAACTAGCAGCAACAGGCAGATAATATCAGAGGTTCTCCAAAAAAGAAACACACCATTTTGACAGGTTACATGCATAAGATCTCAAAGATCAAGATGGACATCCAAGGAACAAGGCAATCTGACCTGCTGTTCTTGGTCTTTCAAAAGAAAAACCATCCCCATGTGGAGCCACTGTTGGATGCCTATAGTAATAGGTTTCATATTTCATGATTGATTATTAAATTTCCAAATATGCTCTGCATTGTTAGCACAAAGATCACATATTTCCAGGTAATCAGAGGTGTGGGAAATTACTTCAGATATGGAGGACCTTATTTCATTTTGTGGATGATTCAACAGTCTAAACTGGATCATGCCATGTTTCAATTTTGAGTTGTAGAATAGATGAAGAAGTCTGTCCAAACAGCCTAATCTTGGCAGACAAGTAGTTCAGGTAGAGAAACAAAGGTTCCCAAAAGTCTAATCTGGGACCTTGGAGGAGATAAGGGTAGAAGTAGATAGATAAAAAAGGAAAAAGCCAAAGAAAAGAAAAGGCAATTGAGGGTTGCAAGTCTAAGTGCCCCTCCAAGAAGAAACAAAAAATGTTAGGTGAAATAGTTGGGTAGGCAGTTGTGGTTGCAGAAGGGATATGTTCACCATTACACAGTTGTCACAAGATGTTTTGCCAAGGCAATAGATATATCAGCAAACAAGGTGGTGAATTCCATGGACTCACAGCAAAGAGCATCACTAACTTCTCTTTTCCCCCCTCTACTCCATCACTAACACCCCCTTTCTAAACCCCCCACCTTCACTTATACTAACTCCTAATTCTACTATTTAGCTCCCCTATTTTACCCCTACCCCTAATAATACTAACACTAAGGTGTATAAAGCCCCAAATCTTATGTATATTCCCTCCCCTAGGCATAATAGCCGAGCATTCTTCAAAAAGGGACCATAATGGCATCTGGCCACTTTGGTGAACCTATTCCACCCCTTTCCCCTTTGCTGCAAGTCAATTTACCCTCAAATCACCTCTGCATTGGTAAAACCCCTCTCCAAACCCCTTTGGCCTATAAAATCCTGTGCAAACCTTACAAAAATCAAAATCCGCCTTCGGCACACTCCCAAATGCGAGCGCAGGTGATTTGAATAAAAACATTTGAAAAAACCATACAAAACCCATAAATTTTAATATTTTCCGCCCATATTATCGAACGTACACCTTCCTCCTCCGTCAGCCGTCGGATCAAGCCCATCAGATCCGACGGTCCTCATCAATATCGGAGCACATCCGATGGCCGCACGTTATGTCCCGAGAAGATGACGTTGCGCCTTGTCATGCTTCCGCCACGCGTCAAGCGCTCACCCATCTCGGAGCTCCGTCTGACACCCTCCGCGCCGTACTCAAACCGCCCCGAGAAACCGCGGCGGTTAAGGCTATAACCGTGACCGCTACGGTTTGACCACCACCGGTTCGCCGCTGACCCAGCGCCACGTCTTTCTCCGCTCGTACCCGCCTTTCTTATTGGTCCACCTCACTGCTGACTGGGCTGCCACCTCATCGCCCCGTTGACCAGTCGTCTGCTGCCACGTCCTCCCCGATGACGTCAGCCGACGTCACGTCGCCATGACCCACCAATGACGTCATGCTGACGTCATCATAAAAAGCGCCAAGTTGGTAAAAAACCCATATTTACCAATTCTACCCGTGTTTTTCGTCATTTTACTGTTGTGTCTGCTGAATGCTCTGCTTAACCGTTGCTGCCCGAATTTTCGCCAACCTGTGAAATTCGACCAAGGCGACCGCTCCAGTACCTGCGCCACACCTAACCACGACCTCTGCACGTCGAATTACAGGTATTTACCCTGCTCTGCCCTCCATACGACCTGCATTCTTCTCTAAGCTACTCACAGGCACAATAGGACCATAAAACAAATTTTTCACCGCTGGAACCAAATTATACCTCCACCATTGTCCCTGTGAAGTCCCAAACTTCCCTGCAGAGTGCTAACAAACCGCAATTCAGTTGAAAACCCCTCGTCCTCCGTGTTCTCGGTCAATGCCCCTCTGAACACCTCTGAAATACTACCAGGAGCCAAAATTGAACACCAAAAAGAGCCTCTGTAACCAATTACCAGCAGTATTTCAATTTCTAGCTGGTAAATTCCCTTCTGACAGTTCAGAAAATCAAGTTTTACCACAGAGGGCAATCTGCAGTCTGTTTTGCCACTCAATTGTCCAATTGCAACTGTTTATCCTTTCACAAGCTATGGAGACTCCCATTGCTCTCAATATTAAGCCTATCAATGCCCCCCACCAAGAATTAGCATGGCAAGCCCTGGGAGACATGGATTACCAGATGTTGGACTGGTTTCCTATGGGAACTAAGTATAATATCCAAATGTTAAATGAACTGAGAGCCCAGCACATGAGTGGAGCAGATATCCTGGGAATTTGGGAATCAAATTTGCCCATATACAACCTTCCCCAAGTTAATCCCATGCCAGAGCTTATCTACAGTTGCCAAGAGCGCTATGACCCCAGCCAAAGGGCAGTCATTAGCCCCACAGGCCTAGTACTGTTTCAGATCACTCCAGAGAGTATAAATCAGATGCTGCATTTCCATACAGCCAAGAAGTTGACCCCTCTTTCCATGCAAGATTTGATAAAGAGAGGAAGCAGCCTGCCTAATGACCAGATTGTGAAGATCAACCAGCTATTTGTTGCACCTAGCTCTGAAGCAGTCAGAACCCCTCCCATTGGTTACCAATACCTGAATGAGTTGGGCAAGATGATGGTGGACTTGATTAGCTATGTCCTAGGATTCAGAGGACTAGAAGATGTAGATGAGTGCATATTGGCAATGCTGTCCATATTTGCCCCTGGTAAGCCTCCAGCTATCCACTATGATTATGCTACTTATATAGCTGAGAAGATTCATGACCAGTTCATGAACTTGAAGAGGGAGAGGCTGTTCAAATACACCTCCTACATATACCATCTGTTCTTGTTCAACCAGCCAGCTACCTTCTCTGTCCCTTTGAGGCCACTCAACGCCCAAGGAACCCCAAGATCAGTTGTCTTTTGGACCCCAGTGTTCCATCGTACCTCAGTATCACCTTATACATACTGTGAGTTTATTGACTTATTTGTCCATCCAGCCCTGACAGTGCTGCAAGGTGCCCCTCCTCCTAGACTGACAGAGGAGATGAAAAGAATTCTTCATTTGAACAAGCTTTACAACATTGGCAACTGGTACTTCTACCAGAATCACACAGTCATTAGGGTGTATGGATGTGAATTAAATCCATTTAGACTGCCGAGGTACGTTCCCATGAGACTGTTTGCCTTAGAATACTTCAGGCAATTTGGGAACTCAGATTACCTACACTTTCAGAGTAAAAACAAGAAATCACAGTTGAAAGTGAGAAATCAGCTAGGTCCCTTCTTATACAACAGAAAGGAAGAAGGCTGGAAGGAGGCAGACAGGATCCTGGAAGGACTCCAATTGAAAACCAGTTTTGAGTGGATTCCATATGACCCTAACCACTCTATTTCTCTCAGGAGGATCAGGTACAAGTTAGGCAACTATGCACATGCAAGACTACCTGAAATTGAGAAATATGCAAATGCACCAGACTGGGAAGAGGGCACATTAATAGAGCAAATGACTAGTGAAGAAATATTTGAGCAAGAGGCTAGAAATGTCCAAAAACAAGCTGACTTGGAAACTTGTGGACAGGTGCCTACTTCCTACAGGAGGCAAATTGGGGCAGCCACCACAACACCAGCAACACAACAGCGAACTGCCGAGCAGACAACCCAAGCAGCAAGCAAGGACAAAGGCAAACAGGTGGAACAACCACCTACATTAACAGAAGAGCAGGTTGACACTTTGTCACAGCAGCAAGAAGAAATGGAAGCACAGGCATTGGGGCAGCAACAAGAGAAACCACAAACTAGTGGGCAGCAGCCATTACAGCAAAGTAAGGAGACAGATTTGCCTGATTCTACAGAACAGCAGCCCCAAACAGAGTTGCCTCCAAGAACAGACATCAATGTGGACAGCTCAGTCCTCCAAACACCTCAGAAGGAGGACTTGACCAGAAAGAGAGAAAGGGAGACTCCCCAGACTTCATCCTTTATCAGAGGAGAAAAGAGGCAAAGATTGAATGACTCCCAAGAGGAGGACATGGCAGTAAGGCAGGCCATGGGCATGGGCCCACCCAGTGGAGAACTCTCGGCCAGCTCATCTCAAAGAGGACCAGATATGACAATGGGAGGAGAGGTCAGCTCTTCTGGCCAGCATAGAGAGGGGCACTCAAGCATAAAGCAGCAGTTCATAGAAATCAAGAGAAGGAGTGATCCCATAAAAGTGCAACTCTATGATCACTTGTTAAAACTAGCTCCCAGCAACCAGCAGAGACTAATGTCTGCTTTTGATGTGAGTGAGGGAAAAATGATAATGAGCCATTTCATGCCCACAACTCTACATCCTCAGTCCACCTCAGACTATTTAAGAACCAACATGGAGGTTCTGGCTAAAGATATTCACCCCATGGATAAGATAGAGTTACACAAGCAAACGGGTGAAATGGTGTACGCCTCCCTGGCAGATGAGACACTGGAAAATTACAAGTTAAAGAGCAGCCTAGACAATACATCATCCCAGCTGGAATTGGAAAGAGCATCCTCACAGGCCAAGGACAACAGAATCAAATCCTTGGAGGAGGTAATCATAGAGATTGGACATGATCCCAAGGATGTCAAGGGCATCCAAGAACTGCTGAAAATAAGGGATGCTGACATGGCAGCCCTAAGAAAGAAAATCAAGCTCCCGGCCACCATCCATCCACAAACAGATGAAGTTGCCCAGCAAAGGCAAGAAAAAGATACCACAGACTTGCTGGTATCCTTATACAAGGAGCTGGTTAGGACTCAAGACCAGCTAGGGCAAACTGAAGCTGCAAAGGCAGCACTACAAGAAGCCATGAAGCAGAAAGGGGAAGGTCAATCCTCCCAGCCTCCTCCAATAATAATAAATCTCGAGGAAACACCTCCGATCATCACTCCTCCTCCTCAGCAAACAGGAGCTACAGCATCATCCACAGCCCCCACAACAACATCAGAGCAAGCTGCTACCCTAGATATGCAGAAGCTACAAGCAGAGATCCGAGCTATGGAAGCTCAAATGAAAGAGCTGGATGAGCTCAAACAGAACTTGGCTAATGTTCATGAGAGATTTGATAAAAGCAAACAAAATGAGGCAGCCAAGGAAAGGGAGGTGAAAACCCTTAAGAGAAGGATTGCTGAGCTGGAAAAGGAGCTTGCACTGGAAAGGGTGACAGCTGACATGAAAGCAGTGTTATGGAGCAACATTGGGAGATCCATTGCCAAACAGTGGCAATACATTGAAACCATGGATGAACAAATGGTGCTCATCACCAAAGCTAACAAAGAGATACAAAGAGCAAGGGCAAGCCTTGGGCACATGCCAGAAGCAGCTACCAGGATGATCAATATCCTGAATTACAAGACCAGCACTCAATTGGCCACCATGGGAATCAACAACAGAACAGAAACAATTGCCATAGCCAAGAGAGTTGTTACTCTGAGAAACTTGATTGGAACCTTGGAAAGAAGGACACAAGATATGCAGACAGAAATCAACAGGTTCCTGGAGAAGTTTGTAACACTGCAGAACAGAGGCCTCCCCAACATTTTGAGCAGTGTGGGTAGACTGCTCACTTTGGACAACTATAATAAGAGAATTGATGCCCATGCTGTGGCAGAGATTGCAAAAGCTCCCAGCAGTTCAAAGGACACAGGGCCAGCCACGGGACAAATGATGTATGATAGAGTGGAGAACCTGTTTTTTCTCATGAATGAGATAGATCACCTGTTTGATACACCTCCCAATTTCTTTAAGTTCACAGAGGCAGATGAAACTCTAGGGGCAATTTTGGCACATCAACTGCCCACACAGGATGTCTGGAGGCATTTGACTCAGACAATTTTGACAGGACAGAACCAATAGCGCAGAAGGAAAGAAACAGGTACATACAGCGACAATTTTGGGAATTAATACCCACAGGAAAGGACAGAGGCTGAGCCAACTCAGCCAGACCAATGACTCACCACCTGCAGCAGTCAAAGTCATAATGGACAGGTCCGAGATACAGTGTACCAGCCTACAGTCGGGTTCTCCATGCATTAACTCCAAATATTCAGACCGACTTAGCTATTCCCAGTAATCTGAAATATCTTCTGACAGAGCATTAAAATGCCTATACTATGTATTAAATGCTGTATTAAATTCTGCCCATAATATCTTAGATAGTTGGTAAAGAAGTAAATCTGAGATAACCGAGGACTCAGATATTTTGTAAAAAATGACTAGTATATATTCACCCTTCACAGCAGTAAAAAGGGTTGGTTGGTTGGTCGATATTTAGAATTCTCCTAGAAGAGCTCTGGATGATTGTAATTTTTCAGAGAAACTAATACAAAGAAAGCATGGAATTTCCAAGGCTGAGTGTTATCTGATGTCTTGTGGTGAAGGATGCATGTTACAGGATTCCATGGGTGTTGCATAAGACTATAAGTATTCTCAAATCTCTTTGTCGTGTCTGCTTTGAGTCTTTTGTTCTCTTTACTGTTCTTATGTTTACACTTGATAGCAAGGTGAATGATTAGTACCAGGATTTAAACATGTTTACCCTGGACTCAAACTGAGCTACTATAAATGTTTTCCTCTTATACAGTAACAGAATTGTAATTCTTAAATGCTGCAATTCAGAACTGTGTATTTATTATAACAGTCATTCTCAGGGATTCAACTCTGCCCCTAAGACATCTGTTTTCTCCTCTTAAATCTATCTGTTGGGAACATATAAGTAAATAGTGAAAATTCTTTAATGCTTTCACTGTTCATGCTAGCTGTTTCCAGTCTTTTAACCAAAATCTGTCTTATTAAACACCCAAGTGGCCCTGTGAGTCCCATCTTTCATCCCAAAACTTCAAATACATACAGCTGCAGACTCCATTGCCCAATGGTACTCAACTTCTCAGAAAACTACTTCACCAGAACCTAAAAGGAATTTTCACCAATCAAACACAAACAAACACAGTGCATAATAGCTAGCCTAAAACCCTACAACAAACAGCTACATATCATAAAGAGAGAGCCCTCTCTGATCACTGTTAGGCTAGAAACAGTGATCCAAAGACTGGTTAGTGGTTACCCCGGCCGTATTCCCTTGGGAGTCATAGGGAACAACCTGGGTGTTAACATAGCAAAGTTAACATGCCTTGTATTATTTTTTGAACTTTGGTTTTTATCAACTCTGCAAAAATAAACTAGCATGTACATTCATGCATTCTTGGATCTTAGTTATAGGGACCAGAGTACCTGATTTTTTCCATAAACAATAGTATTTTATTTCCCTTTTTAAACTTTGGATTACTATTGTGGGTCATAATGTGCCTACTTGTAGAACCATTCCCGGAGTCTGCTTTGAATGAATAGGTTGGGAAGATGCTCATGGAACACTATGAAGCATATGAAAAGCATGCTAGGTATGTTATATTTTTTCATCTATATCTAGAAAGTATTTACATGATTACATTTTATTCATATAATTTTGGAATATATATGGTTAACCATAATATTAAAAAAGTGATTGGGGTACTGGTAAATAAATGAAACGTTGAACATACCCCCATAAGAGGAAATGAGTATTGATCTTCAAATCTCAATTTTGTAGTTATTGACATAATTCTGGACATTTCCCCGTGTAAAGTTGACCATGCTTTAAGTATAGTTTCTACTAACATTTCCCCTAGTGAGTAGGGTCTAAAACTTCTTCACATTTTCCTTTAATTTCATTATTTTAAGTTTTGTCTACACATTAGATTTATCAGGTTCTTCACTGGTTGTATTCTCTCTACATCTCTGTCTACATCTGCCTGCACTATCTAATGTTGAGTAGTGCATCTCCCTTTTCTAGGGTTAACACTCGTGGGTCACCCTTTCTTAGGGTCTTCTTTCTTGTTTTCACTTGTATCCCATAGCTTGTAGCTTAGGCTTGTTAACTGGGTTTTCTAGCCCCTAGCCTCATTCACCTATTTTCCTTGTGACAAATTTTTCTTTATCAATAACATAAATAATAGTGTGAGAGGTTCTTAATGGGTCCAGATCCACACACCTGCACCTGTCTCTACACATATGCCTTTGGTAGTTGTCTACCTGGATCTTCTTATGCGAGTTTGCCTTTGGTAATCGTCTACGTGGGTCTTCTTATGTGAGTGTGCCTTTGGTAATTGTCTACGTGGATCTTCATATGCCAGTAGTAATATTAGTAATATGTAATATGTAAATTGTTGAGACATGTTGTGGATCTAGTCAACTCTTCTAAAAAGGGTATCATAAAAAATGAAAACAAACTTGTGTGCCTAGTTAATTATACAACTTGATTTATTTCTCTTCTTTCCAAATATTTGTTTCCAAGAGGTACAATGTGCTTATGTTACAAACAAAATATATTGATATGGGTTTATTTTGCAGGCTCAATGCAAGCATTCACACTTTGAATCCAAAATTGAAGAGTAAAGTGGCAATTTTAGAGTTTACTGCTTTAAATGAAGGCCCAAAATATACCCTTGTGACCTCTCCTACCTCACTTGTACCTTACAAAAAAAATAGGAGAGTAATATTCAAAATCCAATGTTGCTTCAACAAAAGCTATAGGAGTTGGTGCATCAAAAGTTCATAAGAAGGATCTAGCTTCTACCAAAGTGCACGTTGATAAGAAAAATCTCGATGCAAGGAAGAAACATCATAAAAGATCATAGAACTTCAGCCCTTCTTATCAGTTATTTGAGTCTTTTAACTGGTCATGTTACAAAGGTGAGCTAATTTATTCTACGAAATTAAAATGCATTGATCCTTTGAGGCTAGATTGAGTATAATGTATTTAGAAGCTGGAAAGGTTTGGTCTCAAAATTTTTGGGAGCCAAAAATTGGGTATCTGAGACATAGGTAATGGAAATTGCTACAAGTTTATTAATTGGTATCTACATTTATTATTTTTTGCACTCCCTTAAATAATTTTGTATTTTTGTGTTTTTTTTATGAGATTTCGTCCATGTAAATCTAGTTTGGTATGTAATTTTCAATGATTTTATGCAATTTTCGAAATAATAGTTTTTTTGGTGCTATGTTGTTACTTCGAACAACCAAGCCCATAATGGAAACATTGAATACCCCTGAAATATTGAGTTTCTTTGGCAATGTTGAAATTTAGTCCTTTTACAACAATTAGTTTTTAGTTGAATAATGCCTATTTTTCATTTTTGTGGGTATGATGTGTATTAAGAGGATGGAAAGGCTTGGTATTAGAACCTTCTCCAATTATAAAAACATAATCACTACTTAGACCAGGATGTTCAAACTTGATATCAAAAGTGGGTTGTTCTCAGATTCAAAAATATTTTTTCCATCGAATTCACAATCAATTTTATCCATTGTTTTTTTTTTCACCTGATTAGATTCATGAAGAAGCAGAGGAAATACTTATTCCTCTTGTTCAGGTTTTGGCTATATATTTGAACATAACACTACGTGACATATAGGATTGCTTGTATGTTATTATTCTTGATTGTACATCAGAATTTTTGCAATTTTTTTTGGGTCTCCAAAATTAACTATGGGTTGATGGTTAGGCCTGTAATTTCTCCCGTTTCATATTAAAAATTTAGAACAACTTTTTGTATGTAACAAACTTACATGTAGAAAATACATTTATACAAAAAAGCAGTGACATTGCCACCACGTGGGTCTTGTTAGATCTCCATGCACAACGCTAAAAAAACACCTGTAAAGAAAAACAAGCATAGTGACATTGCCACCATGTGGCTCTTGTTTCCCAAAGAAAACAACCTAATCATCTTATTTATAGAGGGAGTACATATATATGGATTTTTAGTTTGTACAAGTGTAAAATAGTAACTTTTCATTGGTCCCATATTTTCCAAAGTTTTTATCATAGTAGATGTACATTACATGAAGTATTTCATCCATATTTTTGCTGAAAAGGATGTTTATTTAGTGAAAAGAACACCCCCTACGCTGAAATAGTCAACAAGAGACCATGGTAATACATGTATTTGGGAGGGGCTGCTTAAATATATAGCTTCACTTCTATTCATAGAGTCAAAATAGGACTATGGTACATGGAAGGGAGAGACCCTCCAATGTGCTCTTGATCTGTAACCTAGTGGAACTATCACAACATGAACTGCTAGCTATTATGCTTCATTGTTAAGCTCCTTGTATATATGAGTAAGAGATTAGGATGGAATTTGGAAACAATATCACATGCAGTTCTTACTCTTGCTTGATGGAAAATATCAATAAATGTGGAGTCACTCGAAATCTAACCTAGAACCACTTGTGAGTGCCCATATCTACCAAGCAATATCAAGAAGTGTGCACATTGCAATGAGCTATGCTCTATTGTTGGTGGCACTTCCAAGTCTATGTTTGAAAGATAATGTCTCACTAGAGGGTATTAAGAGTCATTCTCTAGTGTTGTTGAGTCTCGTGTTCCCTTGAGAGGCACCATCAAAATATCCTCTAGAAATTTTAGAATTGTATTTCAAAGGTATGATAGTGCAAGGAAGCCTTGTCTTTGGTGAGGTGCACGATAAGTTAATGCTTGCCTTCAACATGTAGAAAATCTTGTAGATGTTTGGAGGTTTATTTTGGAATACACCATTGTTTTGAGCTAGCCAAATGGAGCAGATCACCTCTAGAACCAAAATTTTGTCTTATGTTCTAGTTGTAGTCCATTCATTTAATGCCTCTGTGTTATCTCCAATCCATTGTCTCATTTTACATAGTCTATGAGTGATAGCCCATATATTATTGGTGAGATGACAATGAATCAAAAAGTGATTTCATGCTTTCGTGCTATTCCCTTAAGAGCACATGCGTTGGGACTTGTCCATCCTCTTCTTGTAAGCATGTCTAGGTTGGGATTGCACCCTTGATTTGAGATTTGGGGCCCCAATCTTGGTTGTAGATAGTGGTATTGCATCTAGAGGGTATAGACTTGTTCTTGAACACCTTATTTGATGCAAATCTATTCATAAAGATTCATCAATTGATTTTTCATCATTATATATATCAATTTATATGTTATTTTATATACATGCACATAATCAATATTCCTAAAACATGGTTGATCTTTGTGTGCCTTAGACCATTAAATGCCACAAATCATAGTGAGATGTGCTTGAGTGTGGGTTGAGTAATTGCATTGTGGGAGAACTAATATGCATTTACAATGTATATCAAAAGAAGAAAAGTGCATTGTAGAATGCATGTGGGGTCATAAGAGAGGCATCATGTCACTATACCAGGGATATAAATATAAAAGGGTATAAAAAATGTTAATGAAAAAATGGATACATACAATATCTAGTGAAAATAGGGGTTTTTTAAATTGGGAAGGTGTATTGGATTCATATTGGTAGGGGGTTAAATAAAGTGATTTTTAGAGGTATTTTCCAATATGTAGTCAAATTAAGGATATTATTTAGTATGCCATGAATGCATGTGCTATGTCAGAGATTCATTGAGTGAAGCCCCCGTGAAAAAAAATCATGATCCTGTCAAAAAATGACATACATACATATATATATACACATAAGCATTAGCATTAAATAATCATGATTTCTGGTGACCCTGTCAGACAACGACATACATACATACATATATACTGTTATGAAACCAGCTCAAGAAAAGATAGATCAACGCCTTAGAATTCAGCCTCTTCGAGGGGGCAACCTCCTTTACATTACATAAATGAACAATTCTTGGATGATTCAAATGACAAAACCTCCTTTCTATATATAGGAGTCTAAGGAGTCACAAAATAATCCAACCGACCTAACAATAATAATATAAAGCCACAAAAATAACAATAGAGGGATTCTATGGGGCACAATAATAACAATATGGGGGCAATAGGGGCACAACAATATTAATAAGGGGTATAACTACAATAGTAATGGGGTAATCACTAGTATTATAGGGACCCAACATGCCCCTCTCCTTCAAAAAAGTGTTGTCCTCAACGCTTGAGTAGTTCTGGATACTTCTGCATAAAATTCTCATCCTCCCATGTGGAATCTTCAGCGGATAAGTTCTTCCACTTGATAAGATACTCTGAAATTGATCGATTTCGTAGCTGTCGAGTTCTTGTTTCTGTGACTGCTTCTGGTTCCAATATAATTTTTCCTTCCTCGTCAAGTTTTGGCAATATTGTTTGAACTGGGAGCTTGTCGCCTATAACCTTCTTTAAACATGAAACATGGAAAACTGGGTGCAATCGAGAAGCTGCAGGAAGCTCCAATTTGTATGCCATAGTACCAATCTTTTGCAACACCTTGTACGGACCATAATACTTTGGTGATAATTTATTATCCTTCTTAGCTTGCTTGAGGGACATTTGCTTATATGGTTGTAGCCGTAGGAATACCCAATCACCTACATCAAAACTTCTTTCACTGCGATGTTGATCTGCCTGTTGTTTCATTCTATTTTGTGCCAACACGAGGTTATCCTTTAAGAGTTGGAGGACTTGTTGTTGATGTTCGATGTGATGTTCCACTGCCTGAACCTTAGAATTTTCTCTTAAATATGATGTGATGGATGGTGGTTGATACCCATAAAGTGCCATAAATGGGGTCATTTTTTTTGTTGTATGGAAGGAAGTGTTATACCACCATTCAGCCAGAGGCAACCATTTGACCCATTGTGTCTGTTTATCAGATACAAAGCAACGAAGATATCCTTCCAAACATTTGTTTACTATCTCAGTTTGCCCATCAGATTGAGGATGATAAGATGAGCTATGAGCTAACTGAGTACCAAGACAAGAAAATAATTTTGTCCAAAAATTTCCAGTGAAAATGGGATCTCTGTCACTTACAATAATCTTTGGGTTTCCATGTAGCTTTTGAATTGTTTCCATAAATGCAGTAGAAACTGTACTGGCTTTAAATGGATGTGATAATGCACAAAAGTGTGCATACTTGGTAAGTCTGTCAACTACCACCATGATGACACTCTTTCCCTCAGACTTGGGTAAACCTGTGATAAAATCCATTGAAACCTCCTCCCAACGTTGGCTTGGAATGGATAAAGGTTGTAATAGACCCGGTGTCTTAATTGTTTCAACTTTATTTTGTTGGCAAACCAAACATTCCGCCACAAACTTTTGAATATCTGATTTAAGGCCATCCCAAAAAAATTCCTTCTTAACCCTGTGGTAAGTTTTTAAAAATCCTGAGTGCCCTCCTAAGGGAGAAGTGTGCAATTCCATAAGAATCTTTTGTTTTAGCTGGGAATTCTTACAGAGGTATAAGCGATCTTTGTACCATAACGAATCATTTTTCCAGCTAAATGTATCAGACGTACTGGAATCTTGTTGTAACTTTCGAATAAGTGCCCACACTTCTTCGTCATTCTTCCATTCCTCCCTTGCTTCGTTTATCCAATCTGGTTGGATAATAGAAATGGCGCACAACAATGCTTCCACATCCTCATCCTTTCTTGAGAGTGCATCTGCCACCACATTTTGCTTCCCTTTTTTGTAGATGATTTCAAAGTCATAACCCAACATCTTTGTGACCCACTTTTGTTGCTCTTCAGAGGATAATCTTTGTTCTAAAAAGTATTTAAGGCTATCATGATCCGTTTTTACCTTGAAGTGTCTTCCCATTAGGTAGGGTCGCCATTTCTTAAGTGCATGGAGTATTGCCAACATTTCCTTCTCATAAATAGCTTTGCTTAAAAACTTTCCCTTGATTGGACGACTTTCAAAAGCAATGGGTCTTTCATCTTGCATTAGAACAACACCAATTCCATTTCCTGAAGCATCACATTCCACAATAAAGGTTTTTGTGAAGTCCGGTGTAGCTAAGACCGGTGCTTGGCACATTGCCTCTTTAAGATGTTCAAAGGCCTTTGTTGCTTCCGGAGTCCATGAAAATGCATCTTTCTTCAATAATGTTGTTAGAGGTGCTGCTATTCTCCCATAATTCTTAACAAACTTGCGATAATACCCTGTCAACCCAAGAAATCCTCGCAGATGCTTTATGGATGTGGGGATTTTCCATTCCTTAATGGCTTTAATTTTGCTAGGGTCTACCTTAACTCCTTCATGAGATACAATATGACCCAAATATTCCACCTCCTGGACTCCAAAGAAACATTTGGATCTTTTTGCATATAATTGTTTCTCCTCCAATAGTTGTAGCACCCTGTCAACATGTTCAACATGATCCTTCCAAGACTTGCTGTAGATTAGTATATCATCAAAAAATACTAACACAAATTTTCTAAGGAATGGTTTGAAAATTGAATTCATCAAACCTTGAAATGTTGAAGGTGCATTGGTAAGGCCAAAAGGCATGACCAAAAATTCATAATGACCCTCATGAGTTCTAAATGTTGTTTTCGGAATGTCTTCAGTCTTCATTCTGATTTGATGATATCCTGAACGAAGATCCAACTTGGTGAAGTAAATTGATCCATGCAATTCATCCAGTAATTCATCAATGACAGGAATGGGGAACTTATCTTTAATAGTGAGCTTGTTGAGCTCCCTATAATCCGGACACATGCGCCATGATCCATCCTTCTTGTGCACCAATACTACTGGAGCAGAGAAAGAACTTTGACTCGGTTGAATTATACCAGCCTCTAGCATTTCTGCAACCATACGTTCAATTTCACTCTTTTGGACATAGGGATATCTGTACGGCCTGATGTTTGGAGGAACACTTCCTGGAATCAGATGAATAGCATGATCATGATCACGCATAGGTGGGAGACCTTTGGGAGTCTCAAATACCTTGGAATGATTGTCCAGGACTTTTTGGAGATCTGGAGAAATAGATGATTCCAATGTGGAAACATCTAGCGAACATAATTGTGCAATTACACCTCTTTTCTCCTTTTTTAGAAGCTTTTTCATACCATTAGAGCTGATTATCTTTCCTGGTTTCCCTGCAATACCCCTTAATTCAACTTCCTTTCCTTCCGTAGAAAATTTGATGAAAAGTTCTTGAAAATTAAAAGCTATTGTACCCAAGGATTGTAGCCATTGGACTCCTAATACAACATCAGCACCTCCCATTGGAATGGAAAGCATTGGGCTATTGGGCTAGTCAATACATATTCTCCCATGGATAGCTTGTTATTATGGCACTTTCCAGAGCAATTTATTGTTCCTCCATTTGCAATCATTACTTGACACTCTAGTGCTGGATATAGGAAGCAATTCAATTCTTTTGCTACCTTACAATGAATAAAATTGTGGGTGCTTCCTGAATCAATCAACACTATTACCTTTTTCTTCTTGATTTGTCCTTCTATCTTGATGGTTTGAGGAGTGGTAATTCCCGCCAATGCATTACAAGATATGGTCGGATTTATTTGTTCTTCATCTAGGCTTTGTTCCTGGAGTATATCCTCTTCTTTTGACCTTTCTTGCTCCTTTTCTTCTTCCTCTTCACAATCTATGTAGAATAATTTCTTCTCAGCACACTTATGACCTTTAGTGTATTTGCTATCACAACTGTAACAAAGCCCTTTTGCTCTTTTTTCTTCCAATTGTTGTGGTGTCAACCTTATAGGTTGTGGAAGACTAGGGGCAACAACACTTCCGTCTTTATAGTTGTGAGTGGTATGCTTCCTGGTTGCCATAATTTTGCTTTCCATTTTTCTTGCTAACCTGAATGCCTTCTCTAATGAATCAGGTTCCCAAAGGCGAACATCATGTTGGATATTATCCTTTAAAGACCCTATGAACACATCAATCCTATGCTCCTCTGGAATATCTTTTACCCTTATGTTCAATTTTTGGAACTCCTCAATGTGCTCCATTATTGAACCCTTTTGTTTGAGACTTATCAATTGGCTAAAAAAAGTGTTGCTTTTTGTATCCTCATAATGTGCTATCAATTCTTCCGTAAAAATTGCCCAAGTGATAAATTGTTTACGAGAGCAAAGCCATTGATACCATACAAACTGATTTGGTTCCAAATATAAAGTTGCCATACGTACCTTTTGTGTGTTTTGCACATTATTGAGATCGAAGAATTGCTCCATCTGTAATATCCATGTGGCGGGATCCTTGCCATCAAACTTCCTCATATCGATTTTTGGAATATGGTGAGTCTTTGATCCAACATTAGTGTCTATGGAATCATGATTAACATTTCTTTTGTTCTCATCATGAGTTTCCTTTAGTACCCTTTCACCCTTAGTGACCATTTCTTGTAGCAACTTATTCATATTTATCTTCAATTCTTCCATCTTATCATCCATGCCATCAATTTTAGCTTCTACGCCTTTCTTTAAACAATCCATCTTAGCTTCTACACCTTTATTTAAACCATCCATCATAGCTTCTACATATTTCCTTAAACCATCCATCTTAGATTCTGTTGCTTTTTATGCAAGTGACACTTGTTGCACTTGTTCTTGTAATTTTGATATATCATATAGCATTTCTTCTTCTTCTTCATGAGTCATGCTAGAGCTTTCAGGTTCCTTACTAGGTGTTTGCATTTTCTTTCCTCGGGGCATCAGTTACTGATAATAATTCTCTATTATGCCTTTTGAATTCCTTCAAAATAATTTTCAAACCAAGCTTAAGCAAAAATTTAAGAAAATCTACACACCTTTTTTCACTTTGTAGGAGCTCGATATTGCCTCTGATGTATCTCTGTACTTTCCAATCATATAGTTTTGAATTTGTGACCTGCAGTAGCCCTTTGTGTCCTCTTTCCAATGCCACAAGTCTGACCCAAATTGGATTCTCCAAGGAAGAGTTATGCGAAATCTCCCACAATGACTTGATTATAGACTAGTTCAGTAGAGAAAACTTGTACGACATGCCACAAGTCACTATTTCGACCTTTGGATATGAAAAATACATACAAGAAACTAAAGTCCATCCTCTTTTTGTACCTTCTTACGAAATTTCAATCTGATCCCTAGAGAGAAAGTTATGACGATTTTCCCCAAGTCACCTGTTTGGAATGTAATTCATGAGTCTGCAAAAAGACCAACTTCCTCAGATCATATCTCCGCAAATATAGTGTGAAAAGCTCTGAAATTTGGACTCGAGATTCAGCGTGATTTCTCTTCAAATGGTTTTTTTTTGCAACTTCTGAAACGTCGCAGAAAAAAAGTTATAGCGAAAATTCCACGATGACCTGTTGGGAGCAGCGAAACCCTAGAATCCAAAGCTCTGATACCAAATGTTATGAAACCAGCTCAAGAAAAGATAGATCAACGCCTTGGAATTCAGACTCTTCAAGGGGGCAACCTCCTATACATTACATAAATGAACAATTCTTGGGTGATTCAAATGACAAAACCTCATTTCTATATATAGGAGTCTAAGGAGTCACAATATAATCCAGCCGACCTAACAATAATAATATAAAGCCACAAAAATAACAATAGAGGGATTCTATGGGGCATAGTGATAAAAATATGGGGGCAATAGGGGCACAACAATATTAATAAGGGGTATAACTATAATAGTAATGGGGTAATCACTAGTATTATAGGGACCCAACATATACATATAAACATTACCATTAAACAATCATGATCCATGACAACCCTATCAGACACGACATGCATACATACATACATGTATACATATATAGACATCAACATAAGCATGATCATAACATATTACCAGATATCATAATGTTAAGGTTAAGAGAAATCCCTTTATTCGTGCATCAGATGCACAACATTGAGAACAAAAATTCCCAACGTACCTAAGGCATCTGATGCCTCAAGTCCTCCATTTACTTTAGCTTTCCTACTACCTTTCTCATGGCTATTTTGCCATCGTCTATTTATCACAATGGACCCAACCAGTCTGACCGACTGTCATATTTTAACCTTCAACTTCCCTTACTCATTCACCAAGCTTCATTCAAGTCTTACATTACCTATCCAGTTCCATTCAACCCTTCCTGAGCTTCATTAAATTTACTCTTTCCCAAACTAATTCCAAATACACTCAAAATTTAAAAGGAAAGAACAAGAAAGCCAACAAGAAGAAAACCATGAAAACTAGTAGTAGCACTATGTCACAAACAAAGTGGCATGATCATGCACTAGACATAACCAAGACCACAAATCAAGTGTAAACAAATCACAAAAGACAAAAATCACAAAAATAACAACAAACACCATGACTCAATCCCCATGTTTCCCAAGGAAAGATCAACCTGAGTCTTCTTCAAGATTTCATGACAGTCTCTTTGCCATGCAATCCCCTACAACATATTTCCATAAACACACAACTATCAGTGCATAAGTAAACATAAAAACATACTAGTTGCCTTACCTTGTTATGCCAAGCACATTGACCTGTAATTGAACACATCCATACCATATCTTAAGGGAATCCAATTCCCTTGACAAACCTATTATAACTAGAAACCACTATTATATCTATCAAATACATGTTCAAGAATATAACACAGCCACATATTGTCAAATAAAATCAAGGTTAAGAAGAATTCTTGTATGCAAAGCACTCAATTGTTTGGAACTGTGGTTTCCAAACATAGCCAAAATAATTTTCACTCAATTCCTTTCTTTTACCTTTTTACCTTTTTATATAAACACATCAACTATTACCTTGTCACACTAATGCCAAGCATGTTTCCCTGCAACTGGTCACACATGTTAGCCACATGTTCCAAAGATCAAGACATTATATATTGTAATTGAAATTAACCTTTACCAAGACTATCAACCATGTCATAATCAACAATCAACTCATAGTCATAAATCATAACACGATAACTAGCACTCACTTGCACTCAAGTAAATATCAGTTGTCTCAACACATAGTGTGTTAGTACAACCATATGAAATCTTATAGACACGTACTCATATCATGCAATTAATAAAACATTCAAACAAACTATAAACATACCATGTTAGATAAATCAACTAGATGACATAATAGAATAGACAACATAATAAAACAATCAAGCCACCAAGTATACGACATAAGAAAACTCATACCTTAATGTATCTCATGGGAGGTTATCTGGTCTGCACAATCAATCTAGATTAGCACAATATAACTTCACAACATATTGAATCAAACATAAATAAGGTCATGATATCCATAATAGTAACTAGCTAACATGTTCACATCATAATCTCATAAAAAATTGTCATTCCTGCATAACAATGGCATATGCATAGTCATTATAGATTAGTATGGCATAATATCACAATATATTAACTCATCCTGAATGTCATAACCATAACCATCTACATAGAAAAATCCAAGTCAACACAATACATACAACATCAAGATCTTAATGAAATAACCCTAATCATCAAGTTAACTAACATATAATAACAACAAGTTAACATATCACATACTCATAAACAACATATAGCATAATCAAGAAATTAACTATCATATAACAATAAACAAGTTAACATATAAAATAATCATCCAGTTAACTAACATAAAACAACAACAACAATGCATATAATAACAAGTTACTATCATTCATGACTATTCGACACATGTGCATATGACCATACTGATTCACTAGCATCTACCATGCATGTAATCATAACAACAATAAAATGAAAAACATGTATATAAACCTAATGCATATAACAATCCATTAACTAACATACCTGCATGCCAACCATACAATACTTGTATGCTGATCTTCTCTTATCCCAAAGTCCAGTGTTGCAACCTCACTCTGATGGTCTGCATCTCCTACTCTATCTCAGTCAACACATTAGAATCATAACATAGCAACAACATCATGATGACATAACTACATACAATGACCTCACAATGCATATCTAACCTATTATGCATGCATAACCATAACCATAACAATGCATGCACAACAACCTATAGACACTATCATGCATAGAAAATGCATATACAACTGACATGCATTCATGACAAACACATCCCGACAACAACATCATCAACTCCTACATGGAAACACAACTGTGACAATGACCACTACCATGCATACATAACAAGTACATAGACCACAAGCATAAGGACATATATGCAACCGACATGTATGCATGACAAGCACATTCCTCCCATCCAGTCCAAGTATTAAACCATGCTCTAATACCACTCTGTAACACCCTCCTCCCACATCTACCCAAGTAATGGACCAACCAAGGTAAACATGTGATGAAGAGTTACTAAGATATGATTCAACTCCCTATGTAGCAGTTAAGGAAGTGGAACTGATGGAACAAGACAACTTGGCCTTCTACACATGTAATAGAACCCCCAAGAACCATCCAACCTATCCCGGTGACCAACCCTTGAGACAAACTAACTTTTTGTTGCATTAAAGCCTCAATCACTCCCTTGACATGGATATGCATGCAACTGGGACCCTCTAGTCGCTCCCACAACAAGGCATGCATGCGATTGGGGACTTTTCCAGGTAGTTCTGTGCCAATGACTCCAAATTTTGTGCCACTTTTTTAGGGCCATGAATCAGGCCACTACCCAAAAATCCATGAAACTTCCAGAAATTAACAATAAAATTGAAACAATGATACAAATGTAAATACTTGAACAAGGACTTGACTAGACCCCTACTAGCCATGACAAACATTTCATCAAACATGTCACAAATATGCATCCTATAGGTTTAAACATCAAATCTGAGCATAGGGGTCTCAAGATTATCTAAGAATCATTTAGAAGCAATTTTGTCTCATCAAAATAACTACATTACCATCTATCAAGCCACATATTCATTATACATTCAGTGATTAACTAAAACATGATGAGAGACATACATGTTCACTGCCATGAAAATCATCCATAACCAACATATAACCGACAGAAATATCAAGGATATAACAACCATATAAGCCACATATAAACAAGTATATTTACCCATAAAATGCCAAGGAGAAAGAGAGTTCTTATTGATGATTGCATAGGTCGACCAGGTATGGGACTTCCATGAACCACCCAATTGTAGACTAGGCTGAACCAAAATTTTCTTTTATCCAATCACCCATGTGCCATATTCCAAGCATGAATGTGGGATCTCATAAAAAAATCAATCAAAACCATCTAGGGATTCCAGAGGCCAAACCACCTCAACCCTCAACCAATGATTCCACCTCATGGTCAAACATCACTGACCATCACCAGATTGGTCTCTACCCAATCTGTCTAGGGCTCCACAACATTTTTTTCAACAAGGGCTTTCAGGACTAGTAACTCAACCCACAACTACCATTAGGCTTCCATAGCATTTGTCCAACCAAGGCTTCCAGGACTAGCAGCTCAACCCACCAAGGGTTTCCAGAGCATTTGTCCAACCAAACTAGTAGCTCAACCCACAAAAGGGTTTCCAGAGCATTTGTCCAACCAAGGCTTCTAGGACTAGTAACTCAACCCAAACTGTTACAGGGATTCCAGAGCATTAGTTCCAACCAAGGCTTCCAAGAACTAATATCTCAACCCATAGCCAAAGGCACAAGATAACCAACCAGAAAACAAAAGTAAAACCCACAACACCATGTCTATCCATGAAATGGAAAGGCTAGGAAAAGCCACTGTCAATCCAAGAAATCCTCCATTCCCATGAGAAATCATACAAAAATAACCACATGCATATGCCATGCATGTCAAAACTAGAAAGGAAATCATACATACAACTCGATAACTGTAAAGAAATCCACCTGTAGTCGTTGATCCCACTATCCTCTTGCGCTTTCTTGCTCTTCCTTTTCCTTCTTACTTCAAAAATCCAAGTATACCACACTCCTCCAAGAGTGCTCCAAGAAAACTCTAAGTGTCCAAGAGTATGAGAGAGAGAATAGAGAGAGAGCTCCAAGCTAAAACTGACAAAAGTATGATCAAAAGCTTGCCAACTAATCCTCAAATGCCTTTTTATTAATGAGGCCTCTATTTTCTTCATTTTCCACTATTTTCCTTCATTTTCCTCCTCGCATGCAACCTGTGACCTTTCACCTTCCTTTTATCCTATTTTCCATTATTTTCATAGTTAAAATGCCAATTAATGTCTCTTTTCCTTTTCAAAGCCTTTGCAAATTTCCTTTAGCCATAATAAATCGAAGCGAACACCCACTAGGATTTTTTCCCCAAAATTCAACATAGAATATGTTTCCCTTGACCATGGTCTTATCTATTTTTACATGGATTTTTAACGAGGGATTTTACAAACAAGTGACCCTCCTCTTTTTGAAACAAGGAAGCTGCTATGGCTGCTCTGTAGCTTGCCCCCTTTTATTCACACTAAGCATGAAAACTTGTTGATAGGACCACGAGCCAATAATCTTCATCCTAATCTGACATGTGTTATAATCCCAACCATGTGAAAAAATTGTTGATGTCAAACACAATGTAGAATCATTGGATTACTAGAAGATAATGATTGTTGTTAACTAGAGTGAGAATTCTCACTGTTAATGTGAATGAGAGTCAAGGTTACCCTAGTACATCTTGTTGGTGATGAATGAATGTGTTGATGTTGAATGCCCAAGAAGATTTGATAATCATGAGGCATTAAGGAATACTCAATGCTACCAGCGAGGGTCCTTGCCATTGTTGTAAGTAGGTCCCTAGGTACTACGAAGGTCTTTGAATTTGAACCTCTAGATGATGTGTCACTGTCAATGGAGGAAAAATTGTTAGAACGCAAGCCATAAGGAATCCTACATCATCTAACATGAGAACAACATAAATGAATTGACGAAAACATATGATGGAAAAAAAACTAAGTTTGTAAATTATTGTGAGCTGGCTAGCCAACAAGCTAGTTTTTAAGCCAACTCAAGTCTAGTTACTCTAGGGATATTGGTTTTCTTATCCAAACAATTTTATTTTTTACTTTATTTATTTATTTATGTACAATCATTCTAAAACAGGAAAAAAATTGAGGCAGAAGTTGGAGAGGGAGAGGAAGACTCCTTGCTAACCCCTTCCATCTTAGCTTGCTATAGAAAATATTGAACATTTTTTTCTTTAGAGAGAGGCTTATGATACAATCTCAACCTATGCCCATTTACCACAAAAGGTACCTTTTCCTCATTGATTATTTTTATCTTCACTGAGCCATTATCGAAAATTGTATCTACCTCATAGGGTCCCAACCAACATGTAGTTAATTTTCCCTTATATTTCTTGAATTCGAGTAAAAAATAAGGGCCTCGTCACTAGGATTGAAATGATTTTTCCTAATAAACTTATCGTGCCACCTAGCCTATTGATCTTGGACAAGAATTATGTGTTGGATGACATCTTGACGAACCTCATCTAACTAATTGAGTTGTGCCACCCTCTGTTTCCGAGCTTTCGATAAGTATAGGCCCAATTACACAACCATCATAAAAGTTTTGACTTGAAAATCGATTGGAAGAAGAACCTACTTACTATAAACCAACTCATAAGGTGTGAACCCTGTAGTGGTTTTCCAAGTAGTCCTATAGGCCCATAATGCATTTGGAAGTTTGTTTGCCCAGTCTTTGTGATGCAATTGCACAATTTTAGTTAGGATAACTTCCAACACTTTGTTTGTTGACTCAACCTACCCGTTTTCTTATAGATGGTACGATGAGGAATTCCTATGCTTTATTTGGTATTGTTGAACAAGGGACTGCATCACCTTTGATGTGAATTGAGCTCCATGATCTATTACTATTTATCTAGGCTCGCCGAAATGAGTAAAAATGTCCTTGAAAAGAAAAACAATAATAGACTTTTCACTAGCTTGATATAAATACTTTGCTTCTACCCATTTAGTGACATAATCTATGAAAACTAAAATGTACCCTTTTTTTCCACGATGTAGGAGAGATAGGTCCCACGAAGTCTAAGGCCCACCTTTCAAATGATTCGATGAGTAATTGAGGTTGCAGGGGTATCTTGCTGCTTAGGTTTGCTTTCCCATTTGCTGGCAGTTGTCACAACTATTGACATATTTATTTGCATCCTTAAATAATGTTGGCCTATGATACAAAATAAAAAATGCAATGAATGGATCTATGAGATATTTAGATTCCTCCTTTGGTAGTCCAAGATTCGATGGTGCCAGTCCATATGACCCCACACTTCGTCACTTTGAATCACGTTTGGCCACATCAAACCATGCATAATTCACCACAGGGATGGTCCATGAATTCCAACATAGCTTAGAAAATATCCCATGTATGCACCTCATTTATATCTATGCTAACTTTATCAAATGAGAGTACGACCCACGAGCATGAATAAATATGTGTCATGCACATGTTCCTTAATCTAGCTCTTCTTTTCTTAGCTTTATGAAACAAATTGGACTAGAAGGAAATTCACTACACTTCAAAAACTTAGGCATTAGTTTCTCCACTTCCCTCAACTCAATTGTGCACTTTGGATCCATGTGTTTCTTCTCCCAAGAGATGATTTTTCTCTAAATGGTCATTTCTTCAACCTAGCAATAACTCATCTTTCTCTTGATTCGATGGAAAAACAAAACGCTCACAACACATTATCTTTTTTCCATTTCTATAGGCCCCCCGATGAGGGAGTGAGGCCCAGACCAGCTCTGATACCAAATTAAAAATACATACACATATGATTTTAATCAATTAATCAAAATAATATTATATATAGAAATAGATCATTGGAGAATATCTCTCACACTAATTACTTCTAACCAATTCCTAAATAATAAGAAAAGACTCCTTCTCAAATCAATTATCACACTTTAAAAAGTCAAAATTACACATCAAACATAAATTGGTTTTAGATATTCTTTAGAATATTAAATTCATATTTAAACAAGATGAAAATGAAACTCCCAAGATTCTTTTGGTTTTTCTTTTTGGTTTTTATAAAAGAAAAAGAGATCAATAATAATCAAGTTATAAAAGTGAGAAAAAATATTTTATATTCTTTTGGTTTTGATAAAAGAAAAAGAGATCAATAATAATTAAGTAATAAAAGTGGGAAAAAATATTGTATATTCTTTGAGTATGGAGAAAGTTAAAGACAAAACACTATTTATCTTAACCCTTCTTTATATTATAAATTTTACAAATTCACTTATTTTTTTTAGTTATTTTAATATTGAGAATAGCTATAACAACAAAAGAGTTTTATTTTTTATTTTGAAAATATTTTGTTTATCTTAAACTTCATATCATTATATTATGAAAATCGAATTATGCAAATGTCAATTCAAATTTATGTAACACTGATTAACAATTCCAAATTGGCTTTCGGTCTGTTTTATTATTATAAGAAAGTAAAGAAATTTAAAACCCTTTGTGCAACGAGAGGTTGTAATGTTTTATTCCTCCCACTATTAAATACCAATTAAACAAATAAAACCATAGGTTACAATGTTCTATTATCTAAAGCTGTTAATATCAATTTAAATAATGCTAGGTATAAACAAAAGAAATATTAAACCAATAAGATGTAATCACACATTTCTTTAACATATTTAGATAAAATTCTATCCATTTTTTAAAATAAAAAAATATATCTAGTACTCTTATAAAAAAATATGTCTAGTACTCTTATAAAAAAATATATCTAGTACTCTTTTAAGATGTTTAGAAAGTTTTTCTACAAGATTGGATTACCAATTTAATTTAATAATTTTTTTGGCAGTAAAAAGGAAGTAACTTGATATTAAAAAAATTAAAAAAAAGTGAGAATGTAAATTTTCTCACTCAAAGTGAGTTATTTTACCAAATTGGTATGAAATTAGTATTTAATTTTAAATATGTTTTATATGTTTTTAAATTAAAATTTAAGTATTATTAAAAGTGTTAATAATATTTTGTTTTTATTAATTTTTAATAATTTATATGTAGTGTAAGGAGAAATCACCATTTTAATTTATAAGAGTAGATTTATAAGAGTAAGTATAGGTGCTTTAATTTATAAGAGTAAGTATAGGTGCTATTAACACTTATAAGAATGTAGACTTAAAATTGTATTTATAAAAGTATAAAACTAATCTTATATATCGTTTCTTCTCGTTGAAAAAAATTATTAATTCTTTAATTTTTTTTTTATTTGGATAGATATAAGGAATTAATTTTTTATTTAAATCTAGCAAATAGATGTCATACAGTTTGTTTGTTCTACGTAAAAATCCTTTGGGAATGACTAATAAAAATCCTTTAGGAATGACTAATTCCTTCTAGAAAGGATTGGTATCCATGACTTTGACACTACTCCTTAAGGAGGAATGGATTCCCCTATAGGCACTTGGGATTACTTATTGCCATTTTGATCATTTTCATTCTCTAGAAATTTTAAATTTTTCAGTTTGTTTTTGGTTTTTTTTTCTTAAGAGGAAGAGCATGAGTATGAGCTTAGGGAGATGTAGCTTATACATGGCCTATGAAATGACATATCCATCAATGAAATGTTGTGTTCTCATAATCTAAGAATTGAGGATGTTGAAATTTCTCCATTTGAGAAGCAATATGTTTGGAAAACTCTTAGTAAGGTCTATCTCAACATAAACATGAGCATATGTACTTAATCTTGCCACTTCTCTCTCATGATTGAATTTTTTTTTTTTTTTTTTTTTTTTTTTTTTTTTTTTTTTTTTAATTTTTATTTTATTTTATTTTTATTTTATTTTATTTTTATTTTTATTTTTATTTTTATTTTTATTTTAATTTTTTTATTATTTTATTTTATTTTATGTTTATTTATTTTTTTATTTATTTTTATTTTTATTTTTCAATGCCGAAATTGTTCACAATATCCTCAAAAGATAAGAAATGTTAGAAATATAATGGCAAATTAGGAAGACAAACCCCAACTAGGATTCTAGTACTTAACATAGAACTAGGATCAAAATCATGAAACCATGAATTATAAAATGCGACGTGTTTGCCCAAAACCAAGGACTAGTCTCAAAAACTCTCTCATAATCAACATGACCAAAGAATTGAGCAATAAAGAAAATCCCTTGGAACAAAGACAAATTTCACAAAGTTTTATCTATGATGAATGAATTGTGATATAAAGTGGTCGTAGGCGGGCATCATCCATTAAAGTAACAAATCAATGTGTCTTTTTTATATTTAAAGAATGTAAATAACTAATCTGTAGCATTCCTATCTCCATAGTTGATACCTCATAGACTTACTAGGTTTAAGTACTAGAATATATCCTAAGTTGTTTATCACTATTAACTTTTTTCTATTATTTATAATGATATGACTATACTACTTTATTCAATTTAGTCAAAATAGGTAAATGATATAGAGAAAATTCCAAGTGCTTACTTAACCTTATCTCAATTGCAGATTTAGACATTCAGTGAACATGCAACAAAGAAACATTGTAAATTGTTGACTTTGTTTCACGCACATTGCACACTCTATATCTACAATTAAGATAAAAGTGCCCATAAAATTATGAGAATTAAAATTGGATTTGACCACAACATACTCATGACTACATTATTTTGTTGTAGTCTAATTATTTTATTTTTTTGGCTCTTTTCCAACCAATTTTACCCAAAATCTAGTGAATATTTGTCAAATTAACAAGTTAGAGATATGTAAACTACACAGTCCAGGTGTCTCATAGATTTTGAAATGGTGTATGATTCAAATTCTTGAGGTTGTGGTTGAACGGTTATGTGTAGAGGTTTGGTCTCCACAAGTCTCACTGTCCAATCCTGAAATCTCAGGTAAGAATATATACGTCACGATCAATTCCAAAAAAAATTATATATGCCTGAAAGCTACTTTCTTTAGTTGACAAAAAAACTGTGTAAACTGATTTTGATGGTTCATTGAAAACTGCTTCCAAGAAAATATAAAAGCAAAAGGGTATTAATGTTGCACCAAAAATTTAGGTGTCTCATTGAATTCATTAAATACATGTATCATTATGTGTTTATTCTAGCTTGTATTACGTGTTTATTCTTATTAATTAGCTTATAAGAAAAACTTTGGTCATGAACGATGTCAAGCAAGCCTAATCTATCTTGTCGAATTCCCCATAAAGAAGCCTAATCTATCTTGTCGAATTCCCCATAAAGGCTTATTGCAAATCCGATCAAATCCGATCAAATCATAACTGTGTATGTAATAGTGTATGATGTAGATCACTGATCTTCACTGTTTAACTAGAAATCATTTAGAAGAAAATACAAGGAAAGGAGGGTATTTATGTTGCACCAAGAGTTTTATGGTGTCCCATTAAATTCATTAAACACATGTATCATTGTTAAATACATATACCATTATGCATTTATTCTTGCTATTTAGCTTATGGTAAAATTATATACCTCAGTTCTTCAAATGGATGTGAATTTGAGGAGAGATCGTAGGCTTATTTAATGTCTGGTGTTTCCATGAACGACATAGAATATGAATGACTTTAGAGTATACAATTATTTTGTTTGGGCTTCGTGTCATAGTCCACTTATGGAATAAAGATTAATTCCATAGGGCATTCGTGGACTTTCACATAACTAGATTCTTGAAATCTGTGTGAAATCCCAAGACCATTGTTTTGGCCTCAAATTTTAGCTTGTGACATAAGAATTGTGTACTAAAACACACACACCTTTATGTTGACTTGGTTGCACTCATGGATCAATGACTCCCTCAATAGGGTTTATGGCCTCACCTAAGGCCCATCGAACCTATCCGAAGTTGTTATGTATAGATTTTATCTTTTGCCCACACAACATGATCTAGGCTCTTAGAAACATTGATTGTGTTGAAAACCTTGGAATGACTACTTTATTTTACATATATTTAAAAGATTCCTCAGGAAGGGAATGTGTCATAAAGGGCATGTGTGATGATTAAGGATTTTGTTTAGCTGATCAATTTTTTAAGGTTTTAGTTTTTTTCCTTGGACCATTAAATGAACCTTAATAGTTATCCAAAGTTTTTCAATAATCAAAATCATGACTATATCCAACACATGGTAAACATCTCTACTGTGAAAAACCTCAAAATTTTATACCATATCCCATATATAGGTTAGATATACCATATGGAGGGATTGTGTGGTAATTTTGGGTCTCTTCATAGCCATGATCTTTGAATTAAAAAGTTAAAGCTTGAGTTGAACTATTACATAAAATAAGGGTGGGAAAGGCTTAAGGCCCATAATATCTATATATCTATCTATATCTATATATATATATATATATATATATATATATATATATATATATATATATGTATGTATGTATGTATGTATGTATGTATGTATGTATGGCTAGCTTACGCTTACCTTCATATTACAACATTAGTTTAATTGTTCATAGTATCTAAACTCAAGTACGAGAAAATCATGCATCTCTATATGTTGAGTTTGGAAGATGTTCATGAATGGTGGGGGTAAAAGAGCCAAAATTATCTTAGGGCACACTGGGAGAAACCAACTTGTGCTTGCAAAATCAAGAACCCATTTCTTCATTGAGACCCATAAGAGATTCTTAGAATCCATTCTAGAAGAAATCAGTTGATACATCAATCATGTTGCTAAAGAATATATTTATAAATAATCAAAATTTAATGCTAAAAATCACCAATGGGGGTCTAAAAAACCTACACGAGTGGACCGTGAAGAATTGTAATGATTATTATGAAGTGCAAGCAATAGAGGAGAGAGTTTTAGTTGATAAAGTAAAAATAATTCTTCAGAAAAATTTCACAACAATTTCTTATGCACAATATGGTCTCTTCCACATAATTTTTTATTAGGTAAAGGAGTGTCTGATATTAATCACCTCTAAACAATTTTCCTTCAAACTCTAATTAGGGTCAGCGACAAAAGAATTAGTAAACATTTTTAGAATCCAATTGTAAAAATACAAATGACAATTGAGATAATTTCATAAGCAAATGAATTTAGCAATCATGAGTAACACCATCAAATTCAAGTAAGTTTGATAGGTAATGGGATTGTTGTTGATTCATGAGATTCCTTAGTTGAAGTTGAGAGAATCACGTACATTGAAGAAAATAATGCTAACATCAAAGAGAAAGTTCACCAAAAGGGAATATACACTAGATGAAGAACAAAAATGAAAGATTGCATGCCAAATGCAATACCATAAACCTTTAGTGAGAGTTCAAAAAATAGAAAGGGATAAATGAAAAAGAAAAATAGAGGAAATGTGAAATGTAAGTGACCACCAAACATCATTAAGGAAGAAAGTTTATGTGAAAGAAGTTGATGTATTGGACTCATTCAAGGTTGGCAAAGAAAAAATAGATTCAATAGGGGTTTCCCAATTGTTCCTAAGAGTAGTGACAACCTATAGTTGGTTATGGCAGTAAATGAAACTTGTCAATTTGCAGATATAGTCGAAATATCGATATTGATGATTCCATCTAAGTGTTACATGAATTTGAATTAATTGTGATACTAATCCCCACATCTAATAATTCCTCCACTAGAGACTAAATCTAGATCTTGAGCCATATTCAGTGTGGTATAGAGTATGCTCACAAAGAACCTACATGATAAGATGTTGATAGAATTACCTATGGTAGATTGCAGTTGGGTAGGATAAAAGGTATAAAGGATCTCTCTAATGCATTGCCACCATAGAAAATGACTCCACGTCATTGAACAATTTTGGTGAATCGACATGTCCCTAAGAAGGGTAGTTTGCTAAGTGTAGAGATAAATTGTGCTAGAAGGACCAAGTTGGTCCTGTTATCACTCCAAGAAACCCACCTAGGTTGCAGCTCGGAGATGCCTGGTAACATATAATCTTCAATATTTTTCTCTGAACTATTGGAATAAAAGATGGTTTGGATCAAGTCAGATAACCATTTCAGCTCTATTCTCACTCAAGACATGCATGAAAACTCTCACCAATGCAAGGCTTTAGACACTAATGCTCAATAATTTACAGATTCAATGGATAGATGGAGAATACTAACTATACCATTAGATTGCATACATAAAAACATAAGAATGGCTAGCTACAGGTAGCAAATGAGAATACTGACTGTACTGGAAGATGCATATATAACCACATATGAATGGCTAGCTACAAGCAGTAAAGAAGCTTGCAAATCTTATTCATCAAAGCAGAGATAAGATAACAGTTATTTGGCCTTAGACACAAAAGAAAACATGAAAAAACTATTCAAGTGCAAGCTTAGAACAGAAGAGAAAATGAAATATTGAACATATAATAGCAAAAGAAGCTTATATTGCTAGAAATGAAGATGAGAAACTTGAAGGAACAAAGGAATAACAGTCTCCAGAAGTTGAACCCTTGTTACATTTAGCTTTTCGCTATTTATAGCTCTTTACAATGATGTTGAGCCTTCTGAGGCTTGAGAGGTCTTAATCTATCCCTTTTTCTTGTTTAACTGTTTGATCTCTGGCTAGGCAGCATGGCTCGAAGGTTTCTTCTTCTGACAGAAGAATAACCGCATTCAGATATTTTGGGTAGCTTGCTACGCTGTTTGGGAGCTCTCTCGTGCCAGAGATGACCCATAATGTTTGTTTTGATGAGCTGTGCTTGTCCATGATATTTCTGTTTCATTTGGTTGTGTTGTTGTGGCTCCACGATCGCTTTGGGTTGATTCGGCCTCTGCTCTGTGGTGGAATGGCTCTTTAGGCCTATGAAATCCCTTTAAAATGCGGACAGTGACTGCTTTATGTTATGAACAGAAAACACAACATTACTGCAAAAATATCGCCTTCTCTATATATTTTAGACTTCAAAAGTCCTAAAATATGGTTTAATTGTTTATTGGGTTTGGCCTTGTTTCCATCACAAGTCGCAAAAAGCCTGCTCCTATGTATTTCCCTTGTATTATGAAACACACGAAAATACACGAAATATATTAAAAATTGGGCTTTTGTGGACTTGAAAATATATATATTTTGTTTCCTGAAACCCATTGGGTCTAGGTTCCATCGCTATCACACTGCCCCTGTTTCCCTTTGTATTTTTTATATAATGAAATACACAGAAAATGCATTAAAAATGGCTTTGACGCGGACTTGAAATCTTATGAAAAATCATTTATAATATTGTCGGGTCCAGCTCATCGGGTCACACATATGCCTGTGCATAGGCCCTGCCCCATGGTATAGTGCCGATGTGATATAACGATGCGATCTGATCGCAATCGCTAATTGCTCAATGCTCGGGCCTTTACTTAAATTGTCGATACCTCGCCGATGCGACCCGCTGATCCGATCATTGGCGATCGCTAATCGGCGGTGTCATGCGCCCAACTTTAAGTTGTCCTTTCTACTTGGCCGATTGTGATTAACCACTTAGATTTTGGTCGTTGATCGGCCAAATCTAACGACGCTGTTCATTCCTCTATTTAAGCCTGAGATTGTGGGTTTTTCATGGTTTTCAAGCGTTTTTGCCTCCCGATAGTGTATTTCTGCCCTTCCAAGGGCTCTCCTCTTGTGCTGATTTTGATCATCAAATGATCTTTGAGCAAATCTTGAAGATTTCAAGAGCATTTTTTGGATCCATTAGCATGATTTTAAGCAAATTTGGAGACTTTAAGAGCCTACATGGATCCATTATTGGGCCTTTTGCTAGCGAGGCTAACATTGGCTCCTTCTGGGGATGAAATCCTCCCTGTGAGGTTTCAAGGATCACAGATCAATGCCTTTCCTGAAAAAACAAAGTCAAATCTTCCTTCTAGTGTTCCATTGGGCATGGAGTCTATTTTGTAATGAAATAAAAATGGGAAAAACATATTTACAATGACAAGGATTTAAAGCCTTAAACGAAATAAAGTTTCAAGAACTTCCCCTATATTGGGCTACCAAAAGTATCTCCTCCTTCAAGACTTTGCAGAATGAATGTATTGTTCTCCTGAATTTGAGCGATGACAAATGGACTTGTCCATAAGGAGTCAAACTTGCCATGATTACCTTTCTTTTCTTTAAATGCATCCCATTTAAGCACCCAATCACCCACTTGGAAATTGTCCACTTTTTCCTTCTTGTCAAAGGTTTCTTTGATTTTCTTCTGATGAGCTTTTGACTTTTCAACCAACTGCTCTCTGATCTGTTATAGTTCAATTAGTTTATTCATTCTTCTTACCATGTCATTCTCTTCATCTTGCTCTTCTTGCACGAACTTAGCCACAGGGAGAATCAGCTGGATGGGGAAAACAACATCAGCGCCATAAATCAGTTTAAACGGAGAATTCCCTATGGACTTTTTGATGGTAACTCTGTTAGCCCATAGTGAAAACTTCAACTTGGAATCCCAACTCTTTTTGTTGTCCTCTAATAGTTTTTTGATTACCCTTACTAGACTCTTGTTGGATGATTCTTCCAGGCCATTGCCTTGAGGATAATATGAGGTAGAATGCACCACTTGAATGCCCATGGATTCAGCCATGTCCACCAATTCTTTTGCCTTGAAAGCTGCTGCATTATCAGTGACTATTTTGGTTGTGCAACCAAATCTAGTGAAAATATTCTCATTCAAGAACTTTATGACAACTTGATGATTGACATTCTTAGTGGGTATAGCCTCAATCCACTTGGTGAAATAATCAGTGGCTACTAAGATCCATTTGTGTTGGCCACTGGAATGTGGGTTGATCTCACCTATAAAGTCCAAGCCCCACTACTAGAAGGGACCATTGACATGTATTGGCTTCAAGGGTAGAGATTTTAGCTGCTGTCTTCCTGCAAACCTCTGACACTTGTCACAAGCTCTTACAAAAGAAAACACATCAGAGAACAAAGTAGGCCAATAATATCTAGCCCTCAAGATTTTGTGAGCTGTGGTTTTCCAATAATGATGCCCTCCACAGATGCTAGAATGGAACTGGTGTATGACTTCCACAAATTGTTCTTTATCTAGACATCTCAAGGGGATTCCTGATGGGTCTTTCCAATAAATCAGATTTTTGTTAATGCAGAATTTGGTTGATCTGAGTTTCATGGCCTGGGCTTCACTTGAGCTAAGACCTGGAGGGACTTCTAGCTTCTGCAAGAAATGAACTATGTTGGAATATCATTCATAGGTGGCTAGATTTTCAGCCAGAGACTGATTTTGATTTTATTCTTCTACTTCTCCCTATGTCTGCTCATCATCTGAATTTAGACCCATGCAATTTATGTCTAACAAGCTTCAATTTTCTTTGGTCATAAGTTTAGCCAAGCCTTGGCCTTTGACAATCTTAGTGGGTTTCACCTCTATGAATTTTGCAATCCATTTAGCTCTCTTTCCATCAATATTTTGCTGAGTTAAGACATCTTTTACTGAGGCTGAAGGTACATATGCAACTACTTTGGAATGTAGAATATAAATTCTGAATGCCTTTTGTTATCACTCAGGTTGTCCTTAAGCTCCGGAAAAGGATATGGCCGAGGTAACCACAAACCAACTTTGGACTACAGGTTCTAGCCCACCTGCAATCAGAGAGGGCTCTCTCTTTCTGATTTAGCTTTGTTTGGAAATGATTTTAGGCTAGCTATAGGGTTCAGGGGGTTTGTTTTTAATTTTGGTGGGAAGGAGAATACTTTCAGGCAAAGAGGCAAGGCATATTCTGGTAAGTTTCAAACCATTGGGCATGGGGTCAAAGAGTAAGACTGCTGGTGCGTTTTCTTGGTCACAATACTAACATGGAGCAAGATAGCTGCATACAAAACAATTTTTCAAGTTAAAGGATGGAAAGAGAGCTAAGGAATGAGAGGCAACAAAGAATCTCCCAAACAAGTTAGCAGAGGGAAGATGAATGAGCTCTGCCTAGGAGCAATTAAGAATTCCTAGTTAGCAGTCATTCATATGTGAAATAGGTTAAACATGAGCCATAAAGGAATTCATATTCATGCCTAAATCAAGAGGAAAACATTAAGAAACCACAGAAACTGAGCATAGAGTGCAGATATGCAAATTCTAAACCAATCTTTCTTTCTGTGATTTGCGCATATATGAAGTGGAAATGACAGAGATAAGGAACACTTATTGTTTCATATAGCAGTGCAAGAATTCCATATTCATGGCTTTAAACCATTAAACACAGCACAAATAGCCATTCCTCCAAGCTTTTCAGTAGTCTTTGATTATAGAAAATAACAGGTACGCAGTGCGAGTCTCTCTTGGAATACATAAGCCGACCAACCCTTTTTACAATGCAGAGGGTTGTATTTATACAAAAATTGGATACAAAAAATATCTTAGACGAGAAGTTAATAGCTGATAACTTCTCTACCAACTCTTAAGGAGTGATTGATGAAAAGTAAATGCTAAAATAAATACAAATGCAACAACTGTTCTTTTCTGGCAGTAAATGTTGACTTTTGAGTTGGCGGGCTGCGTTCTCAGAAATCCGAGCTCTTAGGTTTGCCATCTCAGCGTTATTGCTTTGTACCTGCTCCCACCTGTCCTGTGCGTTCCTTAATTGCTTTGTCCTGTGCATTCTGCGCCTTATCCTGTGCTTCTTGTTGACCTGTAGCTGACATAGATTTTGAAATGAACAAAAAGAGGTAAAAACTGAAATCACCTGGGCAATACGGCCAGCATTGCCTGCCACCAATTCTCAGAAGGCCACTGATGCCTTTGTATTTTGACAAGTGTTTCGTCGGCCTCTGTGTACTTGTAATAACTGGGTGGCATCTCAAACAAATGATTGAGCTCATGCTCCAGGTAAAATAAGCTTTCCAGCCTGTCGTCGAGTGTCTGTCCTGTAGGCGGCCCTGCCTCTGCTGTAGAACTTGATGCAGCAGTAAGCTGATTATTGACAAAATTATTGAGCCGGGTAGCATATTGGTCACATGTTAATAACTTTCCAGCACTGGTCAGCAAGCTGGGCAACCCTCTAGTTTGTAGTGCTGCAAGCTTTACGTCAAAATTGTCTACATCCCTCTGTATATCCCGACATCTTGCCTCCGGAGTTTGCACCAAGCTTCTCAATGTGAGCACACTCTTTGCTGTCAATATGGAATCAGTTCTGCTCATGATATGGAATGCTGCCAGCTCTTCTCTAGTTTGATGATTCATAAAATTGATCATTTTGTTTGCCTGCTCAGGCATGTTTCCTAATCCTGTCTTAGCTCTCTGAATTTCAGTTTTAGCACGGCCAAGAAATTCTACTTGTTCGTACATGGCCTGAATTGACCTCCATTGGCCAGTGATTGACTAATTTATTTTGGCCCACAGGATCCTCTTTATTTCAGTCAAAGTCTTGTCCAATGACAACTCTTTTTCCAAGGTTTTGATTCTGTCCTTCAGGGCTTTGATTTCCCTTGATTGCTCACCCACTGTCATTTTGGACTTATCATATTTTTCTTCTAGTTTAGCCAGCTTTTCTTTGGCCTCCTTTATCTCTGTCGCCTGCAGCTTAAGTTTATTGACAACTTCTGTCAAATCATCCACGCTCATGCTTGCTTCAGGTGCTGTTGTTGTTGATGTTGTGGCTTCTGCAACTATTGTTGTGGCTGGAATAATTGGAGGGGTCACTGCTGCTTGTGATAGAGGATCAGTAAGAGTTGGGATTGTTTGAGGATGCTGGGAGGTCGACTCTCCCTGCTTTCCTTGCAGTTCTTGCTCCAACTCCCCTTCCAAAATGATTACTCTCTGGTTCAACTTCATCATCAAATCCAATTGATCCTCCGCTTCTTTTTCCTTTTGCATTTCTCCTGTTTGAGGGTGCTCAGTAGGAAGCAGCCTCAATATTTTCTTCAGTGCAACAATATCATCATCTTTCTTTTTCATAAGGGTCCTGACACCCTTAGGATCCTTAGGATCATGACCTAAGTCCACAATAATCTCCTCCAGTGTTTTAATTCTATTGTCCTTGGCTGTGGAGGACAATCTTTCAAAATCCAGCTGAGTGTTAGTATTCTTCAATGATTCTTCTAACTCATGGGCCAATGTGGCCTTTTCAGCAAGTGTAGCATAAAGCATTTCGACTGTCTGCTTGTGTAATTCTATTTGATCCATTGGGTGGATGTCCTTGGACAGGACCTCTAACCTCGTTTTAACAAAGTCTGCGGCCAATTGTGGCTGCTGAACCTTGGGCTTGAAGTGGCTTAGAATCATATTTTCTTGCTTTATATCAAATGCTGCCATCAGTCTTTCTTGTTTGGCAGGTGTTGCCTTTAAAAATTGCTTATACAATTGCACTCTTAGTAGCTCATTTTGAGCCTTGATTTCTTTGAAGCTGGCCTTGGTGCTGACTGGTTTCTTGCCTCTTTGAGTGGAGGAAGACACCTCCATGCCTTGTTGTCTATCTTGCTCTTGCTGAAAAGAGCTTGTTGGTGTATGCAGGATTTTTTCTCTTCTCGGGCTTTCCACGATCTCTTCACTGACCTCCTCCTCAACCGGAGAATCAACCCTTTGTCTCTTTGATTCAGGCTGCTGCACAGACCCACTAGTAGGTGTGGAATCTCGTCGGTCCCGCTTCCTGCCCCTTTCCTCATGGGCAGGAGTTTGCAAAGGTGGCACTTGTAGTGCCTCTGTTTGTTGAGGAGGGGTTTGCCCCTGAATTTGCTCCATTGAGGTGACCGGCTGTTCCGTGACCGTTTGCTCTGTCTCCATCGGCTCCTTCCCTTTGGCTGTACCTGTTGCTGATGTAGAAGCTCCTTGGGCAGCTTGTGAAGTTGCAGCTATAGAAGTGGCCTCTTCAACTTGGTAAGGCAGCTTGAAATTTACCTGGTCATCAGAATCTAAGTCAAGAATTTTTTCAAGATCCCTAGCAGTTTGTTCCAAGATTTCCTCTTGAGTTAATTCTTCCACTAAAGTTCCTTGTGTCCATGCATCTTGATTAGCATATTTTTCAATGTCTAGGTATTTGCAGTGGTCATATGGTGTTAACCTATATTTGACCCTTCTGGCACTAATGAAGCCAAGAGGGTCATAAGGGACCCACTAGAAACTCCTTTTCAATTTAAATTGATCCTTGAGTATTATGTTAGCCTCTTGCCAACCATCCTTCTTATTCATGATGAAGGGGCCTAGGCGGTCTTTGAATTTCAGTTGTGCCTTCTTTTTGGTGCTATGAAAGTGAGTCAAATATGAATTTATAAGCTGCCTGTAGTATTCTAATGCAAACAGTCTCATTGGCACATATCTTGGGAGCCTGTATGGACACAACTCATAGCCATAAACTCTGATGACAGTATGGTCTTGATATAGGTACCAATCACCTAGTTTGTAATTCTTAGACAGCTGTAAGATCTTTTGCATTTCATAGGTTATTCTGGGAGGAGGAACCTTCATTAGGAGGCAGGAGACTGGATAGACAAACTGGTCAATGAATTCACAGTATGAATAAGGAGAGTGCTGGACTTGATGAAATACAGATGACCAAAAGACAATAGACCTCCTTTCTCCTTTTGAGTCCAGTTTCTTGATAAGGCATTGGAAAATTTCAGATTGATAAAACATGAACAAATGATAGATATAGGAGGAATATTTGAAGATTCCCTGCCTATCTAGTCTAGTGAGTTGGTCATGGATTTTGTTTGATATGAACCTGGCATAATTATACTTGACAGCAGGAGGCTGTCCTTGGCTGAAAGAAGACAATATAACTAGTACTATCTCGTCTATGAGTTCAGTTGTTGTGAAGCCCAACACATAGGATATCATATCTACCAGTAGTTTGCCCACCTCATTGAAATGGTCATAAGGAAATGGAGGTGGTTCCTTTGGTTGGCAATCTGCCCTCATAAATGTCTTAGCAATCATTTCAATCTTGGTACCAGGGAACCAAGAGGCCTCTTCCAGCAAATTATTTATGGAGAAGGGCAATAGCGTCTGAGTCTCTTTGAAGTTCAACATCTGGTTGATGGAGTCAGGAGTAGTGTAGAAAAGTATGCTTCCAGATGAAGACTTAACAGCCCTTTGACTAGGTTCATAATTTGCAGCACAGAGGTGAATAATCTCAGGAAAAATATTCACAAAAGGGAGGAAAAAATGGGGCAGATTGGACTCCCAAATGCCATATATGTCAGATTTGTTTATGAAACTGTTTCTCAGCTGGCAGTAGGTGTGTAGATGATTCCTTTTGGCAACAAAGTCTTCAATAAGATAGTCTGTATCGGCCAAGGGCATGGACTCAATCTCTTTACTTGGCGGGTTGATGGGAGTAACGTTCAGAGTAGATGGAGTGGCCATTATGCAGCTTTTGAATGCTTGAGCTGAAGGAGGACTAATGTAACAACTGGCTATCAAATTTGCTTGTAATAACCAGTAAGAGCAGGCGAACTGAACTCAGATGTAACAGTAACTGGACAGCTTGAGAGTTTATGCTGTAAGAGACCAATTTTGTAGAGCTTTGGGTCAATTTCCCTTTTTTAGTGAATTCTCTGGAGCTAGAGACTGTGAAGAACAACGCAGAGGAGCAGAGGGCAATTTACAGTTTCGGTGAACGAATTTGGACAGTGGAACAGGGTAAAAATGAGCAAATGCTGAGCTGCCGCGAAATTTTTGCTGGGGGCCGAGCTTTAACAGAATTCGCCATCAAAAGTGTAAATGGGCATAAGGTGTCTAAGACTTTTCTGAAGTAAAGGGTTTCCAATAGGTTTAATGGGGTCTGAGGCGCAGCAGAGTTATAAATTGTGGAATTTTTGCAGGTTCACAGTATGCGCAACGGATAAAATGCAAGCACAAGAGCGAAAAGGGGAAAATATGGCAAATAGCTGGTTTGAACGGCGCCGCAAGTTGACGAACTGATGCGAAAGTAGGCTATGAACTTGAATTGCAGGACGCAGCAGCTTAGTTGGTCGCTCTGAAGCTTTGGGAGTGAGAAAATGAATGAAACAGGGGACCAGAGCGTTCAAATGAACCCATAAAAATGAATTACAACGGTCGTCCACGCTCTTTTTGAGCAAAAAATTGACATTTGGCGCTTTTGGCGTTTTTTCGGGATGACGTCAGCATGACGTCATTGGTGGGTCCCGAGGAACGGATGGATGACATGGCAGTAACGGTGGCAGGGCGCGGTTACAACGGGATGATGTGGCAGCAACGTGGCACGGTGGCGGAGCACGGAAGGTGACGTCATAGGGGAGGATGTGGTGCTGACGTCACGTAAGGAAGGGTGGTAAATGGTTTTGGGCAGACTGCCTTAGCGCCTGGGCGGTTTTGGAGGGAGAGGCTCCGCCACACCCGGGAGTTCGACGCATGGAGGGAGTACAGCGGGAAAACCACCAAACTCCTGGACGCTAAATTTCGGGCATGTTGGCATGTGAAAAGGCCCGCCCACCGTAGATCTGGGGCGGGTCAGATCTAACGGCTGGCAGGGAGGACAAGGTAACAGAGGGTTAGGGCGGGGACCCGCCCACTATTCTGTTTAATTATTGATACGGCGGGGGGGGTTATAACTTTAATAAAGAGGTTTTTTGGGTTTATATGCGCGTGGGAGGTTAATTTAATGTTTTAATAAAGCTTTAAACATTAAACCCTTGGAGGTAATGACTAGGGGGGGTGGATGTGAAGGTTGTGGTGAGCGGAGAATCAGATAAAGGTTATTAACCAAACAAGAGGTTAGGTTAATTCCTAGGTTAGGAAACAAAAAGGCTAATAGGAGCCCCAAATGCACTGCTATTTCCCGAGTTTGCAGAATATATGGCTATAGTGCCAAGGGGGAGGGCTATTTAACCTTTTTTTGGGGATTTTATATAGTTTTTTTTAGTAGTGAAATAGGGATAGGGGAATAGTTAGGGAGCTACATAGTAAAATTAGGAGTTAATGTGACTTTATGAAATGCAAAATAAGGGGAAATGATGATAAGTCTGTGGACTGATGATAGACACAGGGACTGTGTAGAGGATGAAAACATGACTTTTACACAAGAAATATGGCTTCTTTTCATTTAGGAAAGCTAACACCCACCTTAATGTTTCACAGAAACGAAATGGAATTAGGACTTGTTGGGCAGATCCCAAGGTCCTTTGGGGGGAACGTTAGTAAGAGGGTTCTTTTAGGGGGAATGAAGGGAAGTTAGACATGCTTCCAAAATTCTGCCATTAAAATACTGCTTTATTACTTCTGCTACTGATAAGATGAGTTTTCTTTGTGAAAGCCAAAACTGAAGATGATTTTTTCTGCAACCCCAGGCTACCTACCCTTTTTACAACACCTAGCCTTTTTTTCTTTTTCTTTTTTTCTTTTTTTCTTTTTACTTCAGGAAGGGTGCACTTAGACTTGCAAACCCTGATTGTTTTTCTTCTAATCTGCCTTTCCTATCTAAATCTACCCTTATTTCTTCCAAGGGCCCAGATTAAGCTGTTGGGCTCCTTCATTCTCTACCTTAGTTGCTACTCTACCAAGCTTAAGATGTTTGGCTTTCCCTTAACTGAGAAATCATTCAAAAATGGAACTTTTGCAGCTTGAAAAAGCTGAACATTTTTGGCACTGCCACTGTCAATCATGAAATATGAAACCTGTTGCAAAAGGAGGCTAAAAGTGGCTCCACTTGGGGATGGCTTTTCCTTGTGGAAAGCCAAGAACAGCAGGTCAGACTGCCTTGTTTTCCAACTGCTTCTGCACTCTAAAAACTTTCCTTTTGCTGGTTGCTTTATATATATATATATATCTATATATATATATATATATATATATATATATATATATATATATATAACAACACATTTGATGAGCTTAGGGCCTTCATTTCGTGCATCAACTGCATCAGGCTGCTATACAAACAGGAAACTGAAATCCTACCTACCTACACTAATCAGCACCTATTTGCTGGTTAGGTAAAATGAAACAACTAGTGCAACCACTTTAGCATTTGTAGAAGAAAACACACTGTTTGACTGATAGTTAGTGAAATCAGAAACATTGTCTGGTCATGTGCTCCCATAATCAAAATTGTGACATATGAAGGTATTTGCTGAATGTCTTGGTCTTCATAGAGAAAATATGTTGAAGATTTTGAGTTGAAAAGATTCTCCATGTAATCAGCTACAGGATCTATAAAAACATCATGTGGGAGAGTTTCTTCTGGGCTTGCCTTGTCTGATGGAACAACTGCATCCTTAGTAACAACCTCTGCAGCCAATACTTCATTCTTTCTCTTGAAAGTATGATCATCCTCAATCTGTAAGTCAGAGGGTAGTACAATATCCTCATGACTAGGAGAAGGAAGATTTTGGAAGAACTCTTTAGGATTAGGAAAATCATATGAGCAAATTTGAGAATGCAAAAATTGAATCTCATTCTCATGTTCTTCAACAACTAGGTCCAGGAAAGATATTTTGATTTGAGGCTGCTTTATTGTTTTGACTTTTACCAGCACAGATCTAACAAAATTTTCTTCAAGCTCATATTCTGATAACAACTTCTTGAATTGATTTTCAGCTTGTTCAACCTCATCTTCCCCACACCCGGTCATCCTATCTGACTATTAACACTGGGAAATGGGATTACTTGGCTGTAAAACTGCTCAAAACTTTGAAATTTTTTTCTTTGAGGTTCGCTCCTCCAGTGGAGTCTTGATTGTGAAGATGATGTGGAGTCGCCAGGTGGATGATCAACTTTGCGGTGCCTGATCTCTGTCCACCATCAAAGATCAGAACTAAACTTGAAAATAGTTTTGAAGGTTTGGTTCTTCCCCAGTGGAGCTTTCTTACCTTCTTCGTGAATTTATCTGAGGATGATCCCCAGTGGAGTCGCCATTATGTTATCACTCAGGTTGTCCTTAAGCTCCAGAAAAGGATACGGCCGAGGTAACCACAAACCAACTTTGGACTGCAGGTTCTAGCCCACCTGCAATCAGAGAGGGCTCTCTCTTTCTGATTTAGCTTTGTTTGGAAATGATTTTAGGCTAGCTATAGGGTTCAGGGGGTTTGTTTTTAATTTTGGTGGGAAGGAGAATACTTTCAGGCAGAGAGGCAAGGCATATTCTGGTAAGTTTCAAACCATTGGGCATGGGGTCAAAGAGTAAGACTGTTGGTGCATTTTCTTGGTCACAATACTAACATGGAGCAAGATAGCTGCATATAAAACAATTTTTCAAGCTAAAGGATGGAAAGAGAGCTAAGGAATGAGAGGCCACAAAGAATCTCCCAAACAAGTTAGCAGAGGGAAGATGAATGAGCTCTGCCTAGGAGCAATTAAGAATTCCTAGTTAACAGTCATTCATATGTGAAATAGGTTAAACATGAGCCATAAAAGAATTCATATTCATGCCTAAATCAAGAGGAAAACATTAAGAAACCACAGAAACTGAGCATAGAGTGCAGATATGAAAATTCTAAACCAATCTTTCTTTCTGTGATTTGTTCATATATGAAGTGGAAATGACAGAGATAAGGAACACTTATTGTTTCATATAACAGTGCAAGAATTCCATATTCATGGCTTTAAACCATTAAACACAGCACAGACAGCCATTCCTCCAAGCTTTTCAGTAGTCTTTGATTATAGAAAATAACAGGTATGCAGTGCGAGTCTCTCCTGGAATACATAAGCCGACCAACCCTTTTTACAATGCAGAGGGTGGTATTTATACAAAAATTGGATACAAAAAATATCTTAGACGAGAAGTTAATAGCTGATAACTTCTCTACCAACTCTTAAGGAGTGATTGATGAAAAGTAAATGCTAAAATAAATACAAATGCAACAGCTGTTCTTTTCTGGCAGTAAATGTTGACTTTTGAGTTGGCGGGCTGCGTTCTCAGAAATCCGAGCTCTTAGGTTTGCCATCTTAGCATTATTGCTTTGTACCTGCTCCCACCTGTCCTGCGCGTTCCATAATTTCTTTGTCCTGTGCATTCTGCGCCTTATCCTGTGCTTCTTGCTGACCTGTAGCTGACATAGATTTTGAAATGAACAAAACGAGGTAAAAACTGAAATCACCTGGGAAATACGGCTAGCATTGCCTACCACCAATTCTCAGAAGGCCACTGATGCCTTTGTATTTTGACAAGTGTTTCGTCGGCCTCTGTGTACTTGTAATAACTGGGCGGCATCTCAAACAAATGATTGACCTCATGCTCTAGGTAAAATAAGATTTCCAGCTTGTCGTAGAGTGTCTGTCCTATAGGCGGCCCTGCCTCTGCTTTAGAACTTGATGCAGCAGTAAGCTGATTATTGACAAAATTATTGAGCTGGGTAGCATATTGGTCACATGTTAATAACTTTCCAGCACTGGTCAGCAGGCTGGCAACCCTCTAGTTTGTAGTGCTGCAAGCTTTACGTCAAAATTGTCTACATCCCTCTATATATCCCGACATCTTGCCTCCAGAGTTTGCACCAAGCTTCTCAATGTGAGCACACTCTTTGCTGTCAATATGGCATCAGTTCTGCTCATGATATGGAATGCTGCCAGCTCTTCTCTAGTTTGATGATTCAGAAAATTGATCATTTTGTTTTCCTGCTCAGGCATGTTTCCTAATCCTGTCTTAGCTCTCTGAATTTCAGTTTTAGCACGGCCAAGCAATTCTACTTGTTCGTACATGGCTTGAATTGAACTCCATTGGCCAGTGATTGACTGATTTATTTTAGCCCACAGGATCCTCTTTATTTCAGTCAAAGTCTTGTCCAATGACAACTCTTTTTCCAAGGTTTTGATTCTGTCCTTCAGGGCTTTGATTTCCCTTGATTGCTCACCCACTGTCATTTTGGACTTATCATATTTTTCTTCTAGTTTAGCCAGCTTTTCTTTGGCCTCCTTTATCTCTGTCGCCTGCAGCTTAAGTTTATTGATAGCTTCTGTCAAATCATCCACGCTCATGCTTGCTTCAGGTGCTGTTGTTGTTGATGTTGTGGCTTCTGCAGCTATTGTTGTGGCTGGAATAATTGGAGGGGTCACTGCTGCTTGTGATAGAGGATCAGTAACAGTTGGGATTGTTTGAGGATGCTGGGAGGTCGACTCTCCCTGCTTTCCTTGCAGTGCTTGCTCCAACTCCCCTTCCAAATCGATTACTCTCTGGTTCAACTTCATCATCAAATCCAATTGATCCTCCGCTTCTTTTTCCTTCTGCATTTCTCCTGTTTTAGGGTGCTCAGTAGGAAGTAGCCTCAATCTTTTCTTCAGTGCAACAATATCATCATCTTTCTTTTTCATAAGGGTCTTGACACCCTTAGGATGCTTAGGATCATGACCTAAGTCCACAATAATCTCCTCCAGTGTTTTAATTCTATTGTCCTTGGCTGTGGAGGACAATCTTTCAAAATCCAGCTGAGTGTTAGTATTCTTCAATGATTCTTCTAACTCATGGGCCAATGTGGCCTTTTCAGCAAGTGTAGCATAAAGCATTTCGGTTGTCTGCTTGTTTAATTCTATTTGATCCATTGGGTGGATGTCCTTGGACAGGACCTCTAACCTCGTTTTAACAAAGTCTACGGCCGATTGTGGCTGCTGAACCTTGGGCTTGAAGTGGCTCAGAATCATATTTTCTTGCTTTATATCAAATGCTGCCATCAGTCTTTCCTTTTTGGCAGGTGTTGCCTTTAAAAATTGCTTATACAATTGCACTCTTAGTAGCTCATTTTGAGCCTTGATTTCTTTGAAGATGGCCTTGGTGCTGACTGGTTTCTTGCCTCTTTGAGTGGAGGAAGACACCTCCATGCCTTGTTGTCTATCTTGCTCTTGCTGAAAAGAGCTTGTTGGTGTATGCAGGCTTTTTTCCCTTCTCGGGCTTTCCACGATCTCTTCACTCACCTCCTCCTCAACCGGAGAATCAACCCTTTGTCTCTTTGATTCAGGCTGCTGCACAGACCCACTAGCAGGTGTGGAATCTTGTCGGTCCCACTTCCTGCCCCTTTCCTCGTGGGCAGGAGTTTGTAAAGGTGGCACTTGTAGTGCCTCTGTTTGTTGAGGAGGGGTTTGCCCCTGAATTTGCTCCATTGAGGTGACCGGCTGTTCTGTGACCGTTTTCTTTGTCTCCATTGGCTCCTTTCCTTTGGCTGTACCTGTTGCTGATGTAGAAGCTCCTTGGGCAACTTGTGAAGCTGCAGCTGTAGAAGTGCCCTCTTCAACTTGGTAAGGCAGCTTGAAATTTACCTGGTCATCAGAATCTAAGTCAAGAATTTTTTCAAGATCCCTAGCAGTTTGTTCCAAGATTTCCTCTTGAGTTAATTCTTCCACTAAAGTTCCTTGCGTCCATGCATCTTGATTAGCATATTTTTCAATGTCTAGGTATTTGCAGTGGTCATATGGTGTTAACCTATATTTGACCCTTCTGGAACTAATGAAGCCAAGTGGGTCATAAGGGACCCACCAGAAACTCCTTTTCAATTTAAATTGATCCTTGAGTATTATTTCAGCCTCTTGCCAACCATCCTTCTTATTCATGATGAAGGGGCCTAGGCGGTCTTTGAATTTTAGTTGTGCCTTCTTTTTGGTGCTGCGAAAGTGAGTCAAATATGAATTTATAAGCTGCCTGTAGTATTCTAATGCAAACAGTCTCATTGGCACATATCTCGGGAGCCTGTATGGACACAACTCACAACCATAAACTCTGATGACAGTATGGTCTTGATATAGGTACCCATCACCTAATTTGTAATTCTTAGACAGCTGTAAGATCTTTTGCATTTCATAGGTTATTCTGAGAGGAGGAACCTTCATTAGGAGGCAGGAGACTAGATAGACAAACTGGTCAATGAATTCACAGTATGAATAAGGAGAGTGCTGGACTTGATGAAATACAGATGACCAAAAGACAACAGACCTTCTTTCTCCTTTTGAGTCCAGTTTCTTGATAGGGCATTGGAAAATTTTAGATTGATAAAACATGAACAAATGATAGATATAGGAGGAATATCTGAAGATTCCCTGCCTATCTAGTCTAGTGAGCTGGTCGTGGATTTTGTTTGATATGAACCTGGCATAATTATACTTGACAACAGGAGGCTGTCCTTGGCTGAAAGAAGACAATATAACCAGTACTGTCTCGTCTATGAGTTCAGTTGTTGTGAAGCCCAACACATAGGATATCATATCTACCAGTAGTTTTCCCACCTCATTGAAATGGTCATAAGGAAATGGAGGTGGTTCCTTTGGTTGGAAATTTGCCCTCATAAATGTCTTAGCAATCATTTCAATCTTGGTACCAGGGAACCAAGAGGCCTCTTCCAGCAAATTATTTATGGAGAAGGGCAATAGCGTCTGAGTCTCTTTGAAGTTCAACATCTGGTTGATGGAGTCAGGAGTAGTGTAGAAAAGTATGCTTCCAGATGAAGACTTAACAGCCCTTTGACTAGGTTCATAATTTGCAGCACAGAGGTGAATAATCTCAGGAAAAATATTCACAGAAGGGAGGAAAAAATGGGGTAGATTGGACTCCCAAATGCCATATATGTCAGATTTGTTTATGAAACTGTTTCTCAGCTGGCAGTAGGTGTGTAGATGATTCCTTTTGGCAACAAAGTCTTGAATAAGATAGTCTGTATCGGCCAAGGGCATGGACTCAAGCTCTTTACTTGGCGGGTTGATGGGAGTAACGTTCAGAGCAGATGGAGTGGCCATTATGCAGCTTTTGAATGCTTGAGATGAAGGAGGACTAATGTAACAACTGGCTATCAAATTTGCTTGTAATAACCAGTAGGAGCAGGCGAACTGAACTCAAATGTAATAGTAATTGGACAACTTGAGAGTTTATGCTGTAAGAGACCAATTTTGCAGAGCTTTGGGTCAATTTCCCTTTTTTAGTGAATTATCTGGAGCTAGAGACTGTGAAGAACAACGCAGAGGAGCAGAGGGCAATTTACAGTTTCGGTGAAAGGATTTGGATAGCGGAACAGGGTAAAAATGAGCAAATGCCGAGTTGCCACAAAATTTTTGTTGGGGGCCGAGCTTTAACAGAATTCGCAAGCAAAAGTGTAAATGGGCATAAGGTGTCTGAGACTTTTTTGAAGTAAAGGGTTTCCAATAGGTTTAATGGGGTCTGAGGCGCAACAGAGTTATAAATTGTGGAATTTTTGCAGTTTCACAGTATGCGCAACGGATAAAATGCAAGCACAGGAGCGAAAAGGGGAAAATATGGCAAATACCTGGTTTGAACGGTGCCGCAAGTTGACAAACTGATGCGAAAGTAGGCTATGAACTTGAATTGCAGGCCGCAACAGCTTAGTTGGTCGCTCTGAAGCTTTGGGAGTGAGAAAATGAATGAAACAGAGGACCAGAGCGTTCAAATGAACCCATAAAAATGAATTACAACGGTCGTCCGTGCTCCTTTTGAGCAAAAAATTGACATTTGGCGCTTTTTTGGGATGACGTCAGCATGACGTCATCGGCGGGTCCCGAGGTACGAATGGATGACGTGGCAGTAACGGTGGCAGGGACACGGTGGCAGGGCGCGGTTACAACGGGATGATGTGGCAGCAACGTGGCACGGTAGCGGAGCGCGGAAGGTGACGTCATAGGGGAGGACGTGGTGCTGACGTCACGCAGGGAAGGGTGGTAAATGGTTTTGGGCGGACCGCCTTAGCGCCTGGGCGGTTTTGGAGGGAGAGGCTCCGCCACACCCGGGAGTTCGACGCGTGGCGAGAGTACGGCGGGAAAACCGCCGAACTCCCGGACGCTAAACTTCGGGTGTGTTGGCATGTGAAAAGGCCCGCCCACCGTAGATCTGGGGCGGGCCAGATCTAACGACTGGTGGGGAGGACAAGGTAACAGAGGGTTAGGGCGGGGACCCGCCCACTATTCTGTTTAATTATTGATACGGCGGGGGGGGGGTTATAACTTTAATAAAGAGGTTTTTTGGGTTTATATGCGCGCGGGAGGTTAATTTAATGTTTTAATAAAGCTTTAAACATTAAACCCTTGGAGGTAATGACTGGGGGGTGGTGGATGTGAAGGTTGTGGTGAGCGGAGAATCAGATAAAGGTTATTAACCAAACAAGAGGTTAGGTTAATTCCTAGGTTAGGAAACAAAAAGGCTAATAGGAGCCCCAAATGGACTGCTATTTCCCGAGTTTGCAGAATATATGGCTATAGTGCCAAGGGGGAGGGCTATTTAACCTTTTTTTGGGGATTTTATATAGTTTTTTTTTAGTAGTGAAATAGGGATAGGGGAATAGTTAGGGAGCTACATAGTAAAATTAGGAGTTAATGTGACTTTATGAAATGAAAATGAAGGGGAAATAATGATAAGTCTATGGACTGATGATAGACATAGGGACTGTGTAGAGGATGAAAACATGACTTTTACACAAGAAATGTGGCTTCTTTTCATTTAGGAAAGTTAACACCCACCTTAATGTTTCATAGAAACGAAATGGAATTAGGACTTGTTGGGCAGATCCCAAGGTCCTTTGGGGGAATGTTAGTAAGAGGGTTCTTTTAGGGGGAATGAAGGGAAGTTAGACATGCTTCCAAAATTCTGCCATTAAAATACTGCTTTATTACTTCTGCCACTGATAAGATGAGTTTTCTTTGTGAAAGCCAAAACTGAAGATGATTTTTTTTGCAACCCCAGGCTACCTACCCTTTTTACAACACCTAGCATTTTTTTATTTTATTTTTACTTCAAGAAGGGTGCACTTAGACTTGCAAACCCTGATTGTTTTTTCTTTTAATCTGCCTTTCCTATCTAAATCTACCCTTATTTCTTCCAAGGGCCCAGATTAAGCTATTGGGCTCCTTCATTCTCTACCTTAGTTGCTACTCTGCCAAGCTTAAGCTGTTTGGCTTTCCCTTAACTGAGAAATCATTCAAAAATGGAACTTTTGCAGCTTGAAAAAGATGAACATTTTTGGCACTGCCACTGTCAATCATGAAATATGAAACCTGTTGCAACAGGAGGCTAACACCTTTAAAGATTTTATGAGAGCATAAGCTTTTTTTTCAATAAGGTCATACCTTAGTTCAACATCCCTTAAATTTTTGTTGAAAAAGGCCACGGGGTGTTCTATGCCTTCATCATTTTTTTGCAATAGAACTACTGCAAGTGTATCATAAGATGCAAAAGAGAAGATACAAAACTCCTTAGTGTAATCTGGGATGATTAGAGTGGGAGCTTCCATGATAGCTTGTGTGATGGCTTCAAAAGAGCTTCTTGAAGCATCTGTCCATTTTATTTATGATCCTTTCTTCAGCATGGAAGTGATGTGATTTACAAGCTCTACAAAGTTTGGAATGAACATCCTTACAAAGTTATTCTTACCCAGGAAGGATTGAATGTCCCCTTTTGACCTTGGGATGGACAATGTCTGAATGGCTTGAACCCTTGCTGGATCAATCTTCACACTTTCAGCAGAAACAATATGTCCCAGAAGTTTGCCTTCTTCTAGAGCAAATTGTGACTTCTTTGGGTTCACTGAAATTCCAAACTGTCTGCACTTTAGGAAGACCTTCTTCAAATGCTGTAAATGGTCTTTGTGGCTGCTGGAGAAGACTGTTATGTCATCAAGATAAATAAGGACAAACTTGTCATTCTCTCCCACGAAGGCTATGTCCATGGCCCTTTGAAAAGTAGCCCCAATATTCATCAGCCCGAAAGGCATCTTGGAGTACATGAAAGTGCCCCAAGGAGTAGTGAAGGCAGTCTTTTCCTGATCTTCTAGATGCACAAACCTGATTGTAACCTGAAAATCCTTCTAAGAAAGACATGACTCTGGCCTCTGAAACTCTTTGCAGCAAGTGTTCCATCTTAGGAAGGAGGTAGTTATCTTTTTTAGAGCACTTGTTCAGATTTCTGAAGTCAACACAAAGCTTGATTTCTCCATTTTTCCTTCTCACTACCAAAAGGTTAGTTATCCATTTTGAATACCTTAGGGGAACTATGATTTTGGCATCCAACAGCTTCTTGATCTCTTTCTCAATCAAAGGCAATAAGAGAGGGCTGATAGGTCTTAATTTCTGCTTAAAAGGGGTAGTATTCTTTTCCAATGGAATCTTGTGCTGAATGATGTTTGTATCATAGGTTTTAAGATCACTGTAGTCCCATGCAAAAATATCAGCGAATTGCTTCATGAGGGTGCAATACTCAGAATTCTAGGCAAAAGACAAATGAGTGGATAGATTGATGTATTTCAGATGGGATGGGTTTCCTATATTATGTTTACAAACAATATACTCATTTTCTGTTTTGGCAGGTTTAGAAGGCACATCGTTATGGTCAAACAATTTCTCTAGAGGCACCAATCCTTTTGGCATATGATTACTACGCAGTTGGACGATGCTTCCTCGGCCGACATCTTTTTTTAGCATGGACTGGCCACATTCTTCCATGGTTTCATTTTCTTGGTTGATGTGAATTTCAACAAATTCCTCAACGACTTGTAAAAACCTATTAATTTCCTCATAGTCTTCAAAAACTCTCTAATATTTGACATTGTCAGGCAGAGATGGTTTATATTTTACCTGAAATTCATATGTCAATTTAGGAGGCAAAGGAGGAATAAACGTGCTAGTAGACATAACAAGGGAGTTGGCACGCTGGTTCTTCATTCTCAGAATATAATTAATAAAAGAATCCTTGAGCCTCCATACCTCATCTTTGTATGATTTCAGCCTTGGATTCTTTGCTTGGAACGCTTTATTTACCTTATGAATGATGAGGTCTGCATCTCCAAACACTTTCGGGCCTTTGATACCCATTTCTTTAGCAACGCTTAAGCCCAAAATCAAAGCTTCGTATTCTGATATCTTCTTTGTGACCTAAAAGGTTAATTTGAAAGATAAATGAATGTATTCCTGTGTGGGGGACACAAGGACTACACCTACCCCAACAGCTTCCTTAGAGAAAACTCCATCAAAGAACATGTCCCAAATCTGTGGGCCTTCTTCCTCGGTGATATGGCAAATTGGTTTTTTAAGCTGCGTGGAGGCCAACTGGGATTCTTCAATATGAATAATACATGCTCCAAAATCAGTGTCAACAACATAGATGGGATGATTAGTGGGGTTCCTTTCGTCCTTGATGATATAAGCCAATTGAGCTTCTCTGTATAGTCTCATGTTCTCGCCTCTGAAAATTGGGACAGTAGCATAAGAAAAATCATTTTGAAATGATCTACCTAATCTCTTGATCCAACCTTTGAAATTAACATGCCAAACTTGGGGGGTACATCTGCTACCACAATATCCATCATCATGCTTTTCATGGGCAGCTGAAACAAAGTGATGGCTAGGTCCTTGATTAATCCCAGACATTTCACTTTTCTAGAGTCAAAAGAGAACAGGTCATGATAAGGCTTGGTAATGTCAAGACCTAACTCATCCATGACAGCCTTGGGCATTATATTATGGATGGCTGCAGTGTCTAGAAGGTAGTTGTGAAGGATTTTATCATGAATAGCTAGAGAGACATAGAAACATGGGGAGTTGTCTTCACAATTTTCAATCATTGGGCTGAGAATAACAGCTGGCATGTCATCTTGTAGATTTACATGGTCAGTGGAGGCTTGGATGGCTTTAGGCTCAAGGGCCTCGAGGATGGATCTTTTAAAGGACTCATTCTTCACTAGTTCAATTAGAGGCATAGGTATTCTTAGCTTCTGAATTTCTGATTGAAAACTTAAAGGAGAAGTAGACTTGTCGAGGCCTCTTACCTCATGAGATGGAGCTTTGAGGATGATGGGATCAACTGCCGGTTGATTTTTCTTATTAGCTTGCTATACTGCAGGGACAACAACTCTTTGAACAGGAGTTTCCTTGGCATTATTTATCTTTGACCTCAAATTATATCTTTACTGAACTACAATTTGTAGAATAGCTTCACCATCCCATTCTTGGCTGATCTAGACATTGCATAATGACTTTTCATAGGCAGCTGATGTCAAAAAGGAAGCATTGCCTTTGTCTTCAAGACAATGGATCTCATCATCTTCTTCAAACTGCTCTTCTTTCATGACTGCATTTTTAAAAGGAGCCTTCACCCTTTGGTCTTCATTGGCATCTTTGTTTCTTTGCAAAATCTGCAACTGCTCATTAGTTCTTCTATATGGATTTGGATTTGGATTTCTAGGAGCAAAGGTATTAGGCACTCTTCCTTTCCCCGAGTGCTGCTCAACCTTTAATTTGGAGATTTCAAAGGCTGATGACTCGGTCATTTTGGTCATTTTATCTATCTTAGGATCAGAGGATGATGAAGACTCACCCCTCTGTCTTCTTTTGTTAACATTTCCCTTGAGCTTCTTTGTAGCCATGATGTTTGATTCCACTTTCAAGGCTGCATCCTGCATGTCAGCCAAAGTAGCACATCGCCTCTCTCTCAACAGTAGGCAGAAGTCAGAATCAAAAGCACTGGCATAGGTGAGTTTAATAGAGGTAGTAGTGGGTTTTACTTCAGCTACTATCTTGTTGTACATATGGTTAAACCTCTTATTAAAATCAGATAGAAACTCACCATTTTCCCTCTTTAAGTTCCCACACTCAGTGTGGTAGTAGAGGAGATCCTTCTTATCCCCCCAATGCTTTAGGAATGCATCATATAAAGCTTCAATATCTGTTATAGATCTTGGGGTTAGTTCTCTGAACCACTTTCTAGCCTCTCCATCTAGGCTTTGGACAAAGACTCTCATCCACACATCATCTTCACTAATGTCCAGATTATCAACATAGCTATAGAATGACTCAAGATGTTCTTCAGCGGTAACACTTTCAGTCACAGTGAACTTAGGCCTATATTCTGATATTCTCCAGTAGGCATGGCATTCAAAGGAGTGGGTAGTGTTAGAGGTCCATACCTAGCAGCTATGATTCTTTCCATTTTGGTAGGTGCTTGTGGACCTGCCATAGCTGTGGTGGCTAAAAGAGTACTGGCAATCTGAATAATAAAGGACTGAGGAGTGACTAACAAGACTAAAGGAGTATGATGGATAGGAGGTGAGGTTTCCTTTGGGCTTACAACAAAAGGAGAACCTAAAGAATAAGGAGCTTTATGAATCTCTGAGAGTTTTTCTTCACTGCTAGTATTAGATTCTATGCTTTCAACATGTATTTGTTCTATTGCAAGCCTTTCTTGAAGAGATATAGAGGATTGTTTAGGTTTACCTGAACTTGATGCTCCTTTTTGCAATACCTTTCTCCCTTTGATGATTTTTTCAGGGTCAGGTACTGGGTCAGTGTGTAGCTTTTGAGGATTTCTCTGAGTGTGCCTCACAAACTGAGCCAGAACTATGATGTGGAGTCACTAGATAGATGATTACAACCAAAAAAGTGCCCATACTTTGTCTATCATCAAAGCTGGAACTATGTCATTTCCTAGGGAAGTTGAGCTTCAATTTCCTCTCCCCGGCAACGACGCCAATTATGTTAGCACTCCAGGAAACCCTTCTAGGTTGCAGCTCGGAAATGCCTAGTAACATATAATCTTCAATATTGTTCTCTGAACTATTGGAAGAAATGATGGTTTGGATCAAGTTAGATAACCATTTCAGCTCTATTCTCACTCAAGTCATGCATGAACACTCTCACCAATACAAGGCTTTAGACCACTAATGCTCAATAATTTATAGATTCAATGGATAGATGGAGAATACTGACTATACTAGCAGATTGCATACATAAACACATATGAAAGGCTAGATACAGGCAGCAAATGAGAATATTGACTGTACTGGCAGATGCATATATAACCGCATATGAATGGCTAGCTACAAGCAATAAAGAAGCTTGCAAACCTAATTCATCAAAGCAGAGATAAGATGACAGTTGTCTAGCCTTAGAAACAAAAGAAAATATGAAAAAACTGTTCAAGTGCAAGCTTAGAACAGAAGAGAAAATGGAATATTGAACTTATAATAGCAAAAGAAGCTTATATTTCTAGAAATAAAGATGAGAAGCTTGCAGGAACAGAGGAAGAACAATCTCCAGAAGTTGAACCCTTGTTACATTTAGTTTTCAACTATTTATAGCTCTTTACAATGATGTTGAGCCTTCTAAGGCTTGAGAGATCTTAATCTATCCCTCTATCTTGTTTAACTATTTGATCTCTGGCTAGGCAACATGGCTCGAAGGTTTTTTCTTCTGACAGAAGAATAACCGCATTCAGATATTTTGGGTAGCTTACTACACTGTCTGGGAGCTCTCTCGTGCCAGATATGCCCCATAATGTTTGTTTTGATGAGCTGTGTTGGGCTATTGGTGCGTTGTGCTGCTCCATGATATTTCTATTTCATTTGGTTGTGTTGTTGTGGCTCCATGATCGCTTTGGGTTGATTCGGCCTTTGCTCTGTGGTGGAATGGCTCTTTGGGACTATGAAATCCCTTTAAAATACAGACAATGATTGCTTTCTGTTATGAACAGAAAACTCACCATTACTGCAAAAATCATGCATTCTCTGTGTATTTTGGACTTCAAAAGTCCTAAAATATGGTTCAATTGTTTATTGGGTCCGGCCTTGTCACCATCGCAAGTCGCAAAAATCCTGCTCTTGTGTATTTCCCTTGTATTATGAAACATGCGAAAATAAACGAAATATATTAAAAATTGGGCTTTTGTGAACTTGAAAATATATATATTTTGCTTCCCGAAACCCATTGGTTCTGGGTTCCATAGCTATCGCACTGCCCCTGTTTCCCTTTGTATTTCATTGTATAACGAAATACACGGAAAATGCATTAAAAATGGCTTTGGCGTGGACCTAAAATGTTATGAAAAATCATTTATAATGTCGTCGGGCCCGGCTCATTGGGTCGTACATATGCCTGTGCATAGGCCCCACCCCATGGTATAGTGTCGATGTGATATGGCGATGCGATTCGATCGTAATTCTGGGCCTTTACTTAAATTGCTGATACCTCATCGATGTGACCCGCTGATCCAATCATCGGTGATCGCTGATCAGTGGTGTCATGCGCCCAACTTTAAGTTGTCCTTTCTGCTCGGCCGATTGCGATTAACCGCTTAGATCTAGGCCATTGATCAGCTAGATCTAACGACTGCTGTTCATTCCTCTGTTTAAGCCTGCGATTGTGGGTTTTTCATGGTTTTCAAGCATTTTTGCCTCCCGATAGTGTATTTATGCCCTTCCAAGGGCTCTCCTCTTGCGCTGATTATTGGATGATCTTTGAGCAAATCTTGAAGATTTCAAAAGCATTTTTTGGATCCATTGGCATGATTTTAAGCAAATTTGGAGACTTTAAGAGCCTATATGGATCCATTTTTGGGCCTTTTTCCAGTGAGGCTAACAGGTCCAAAATATGAGGAATTCAAATTCATCCAATCAACAAGAACAAAACCAATAGAAGTAGGGAACTCAACTTTCCAAGTTGGGTCGACCAATCTTCAGTCGACCTTAGAAAAGAGAGCTGACTACAAATTCAACTATAGTAAATTCCTCCCTTTCCAAAGAAGTTGCATAGAAACAATAAGATAGGCCACAATCACATCCCACTTTATGAAGGTGATGAGAATCCAAGGTGTCACCAATTCATTTGCAAAAAATTATGGAAGTCACTAGATACCAACAATGAAGAAAAACAAATGGCCTAGTTTGATGGTGCCCTTAGAAGTAAATCACTATCCTAGTTTACAAAATTCTTAGAGAAAAATCAAAGAATTAAAGAAAAAAAAAACTGCAACTTCTTATCTTTTTTTCAAAGCACCAGATGTCAAACACCTTGTGACAAAAAAGCTAAGGGATATAAAATGATGACCAGGAGAATAGGTTCAAATTTATAATAAGAGATTTAAATGTTTGCTAATTCAAATCTCATTTTATATAGATGAACAATTATTGATGCAGTGGTATATATCAGGCTTAATGTCAACTCTCTTATTTGCATAAGTTGAGACACTAATTTATCAACCAGGGTTAGTAAAATTGTGAAGTGCAAAATCAATTTAGCCTTTTTCCTAAGGTGTCACTTAATTATTGGTACAAATGTTCAAAGATGTTTAAAAATGAAATTTAAATCTAAATCAAATAATAACATTAAAAGAAATGAAAAATACTTCCCTCAAAACTATACTAATGCAATGTAAATCTCAATTCTCTATTAACACATTATAATTTTTCTATGTAAAAGTTAAAATGAAAGAAATCCTAATGCTTCAATATGATTCTATCACACCATCATTGATAGAAAATCAGGTTGCAATATTTCATTGCCTCTACAAGTGAATGGGTCATGCAAATGTACTCTATTCACTATGTTAGTTAATGATTGATTGAAGGAAATTTGGTCAATCTTTAATCTTTTAGTTAGCACCCGTTGTGGTACTTATTGGTAGAATTACATGTTCCAATGTTTCTTCTCAGCTCTTTGGCTAGAGGGAGCTTATAACAAGACTTTAATGACCACCTTGAGTCCTATATAAGAGATAGATTTAGGCTTGATTTAAATAAAAAATAAAATAAGGGAAAATAAATAAATTTTTCAAATTAAAAAAATAGACAATTTATGAGAAACACTAAAGAAAATGAATAGTACTTATTGTTAGACACCTAATCCTCCAGAATTGGGTGAAATTATGTAAATATGTAAATAGAGAAATTCTACAGGCACAACCTCATATTCAATGATATACATAAAGGTGTCTATGAAGGAGAAGGTGAAATACACCTACCAAGCCCACATTAGAAAAAGAGATCATCATATGGGTGAACAAGAATAAAAATTCCTATGCCCCGATTACTGCTTCTATAAGTGAAGAGGTGAGTTACTATGTTATTCCAATTACAAGTGATTTTGATGCATTAAAGAAGTTGAAAGACTTATTTGACTCACTTACAACAAGAGGTAGTTCAGTTGACGATCAAGGTCTTCCGATCTAGAATTGAAGGATGATGATTACCTGGCCCTAGCCTCAGAAATTAGAGTTATTATGCATGATATAGAAGCCATTGGAATAAAAATGGACATAACTCTCATAGATTTTGTCAACGTGCTCTATCCTAAATATTCACACTACCTTGAATCCTTACAAGATAGTGCCCAACTCAAGGACATTACTTTTGACACTCTTGTGGAAAATTTTTTAGGATAGGAGAAATATTTTGCGAAGACGAAGACAACTTCTTAATCCCTTAAAGAACTTGTGTGCCTTTCATAGAAAGAGAAGAATTAGATACAAGATTCCTCTAGAGGAAGAGGTGTTAGAAGAAGATGTAGAAGGAAGAATAAACGAGGTAGGGGGGCTAAACATCATCAAGGAGGAAAATATGACCTTAACTGTGTTCACTATAAAGAGATGTACATGATGCATCAACATGTAAACTGCCTTGGGGAAGAATTAAGCAAGAACAAAAATAATAGAAAGGTAAAAAAATAGATCTAGGTGAAGGTAAAGCACCTAAACCTGCTCAATATATTGTTGCACATTACAATATTGGAGTAACTGGATATTTATTTCATACTTACTTTTCTTCTTGGAAAGGTTCATGGTTTCTTGATATAGGTGCAAGCTACCACATGACCTTTCGAAAATACTTCTTTGAAGAGTTCAATGACAATGTAAATGGAACAATATACTTTGTAGACAAATCAAGTCTCAAACCATCTAGACTTGGCACCATCAAGCTCAAACTTCCTGGAATTCTTGAATTTCTTTTGCATGATGTTCTCTACCTTCTAGAGCTACGAAGAAACTTTATGTCCTTAGTTTATGTTCGCCAATAAGGAAACTCCATTCACATATTTGATGGCAATGTTGAGGTGAGAAAATTATTAGAAAATATAGTTGTCATGACTAGAATAGAAGAGGAAATTTTGTTGAAGTTGCAAGGAACATATGCTCATGTACAAAACTATGCATATATTTCCCAGTACAATTAAGGTACATTTCCATCTAGTCTTCAATGGCATGCACGATTTGGACATCTTAATTGTGAAAGACTTGATTTGTTGAAAAGTAAATCATAAGTTTTTGAAACTTTCAAAAACTTTCATGCATGGATTGAAAATGATGCACAATCTCATATTGGCTCTATTCATAGATAATAATATACCTCAAATAACTTTGAAAACTATCTTTTCCAACATGACATTCAACACCAAACAACTATACCATGAAATTCTGAACAAAAAGGTGTAGCTGAAAGAACAAACATGAATATCTTAAAAATGGTTCATTCAACAATGTTTCTCAAAAATGTAAAGTTGATTCTCTCGGCTGATTGCATTTATATGTGCAGTATATACTAAAATAGATGTCCATCTCATTCTCTCAAAAACAAAAATCCTTATAAATTGTGGTATGACCACATTCCTTCAATAATGCATCTCAAGATATTTGGTTTACATGTTATCCCTTGATTCCTAAGGAACAAACAAACAAATTTGGTGGAAGAAGTTGAAAGTGTATCTTCTTGGGTCACTCAGATACCAACAAAGCATATCATCTACGATGAGGTAAATAATAAGTTTATATTTTCTAGATGTGATATTTCTTGAATCTTCCAAGACTAACAATAATGTTGAACAATAACTTGATCTTTTGGACATATTCAGTCATGAAAAAAAAATCATGAATTTTATAATTAGATTCCACATCTTGAAGGGGGCATCCATATCCTAGATCAATCTATGAAATATGCTCCTAAAGCAGTATTTCCTGCTCATGAATTTCTAGGCACTTCTCCAGATTAGGAAGACACTTTGAGTGATGTGATTGAGAGGATTGGAAGGCTATATCTTGATGCAACACCATCTCATTCAACATAGAAGCTCAAACCATCTTAAAAAGGTCCTCCAAAATGGCTCGCTAAAACAATTGAAAATGTTCATCCATAATGAGGTTGGAAAAATAGGAACTAGAAGCTCCACTAGACAAAATGGAGGTGATGTAGATGATTACGATTCAGTTGATGATATGGATGTTTCTTATGATATGAATTAAAATTTTCTATTAATTTTGAACCAACTTCCTTTAAAGAAGCTTCTTTTCATGATCAATGGATGGAAACAATGTAGAAAGTGTATGATGCTCTCATGAAGAACGAAACATGGAACATGGAAGTTGATTGTCTATAAGGATCACCATGAGGGATGATGAATAGTGCTTACAAGACTAGCTAAATATATAATCGAGCATCTCTGCAATAAAGTTAGTTAACCACAAATACAATTTGGTTAAAACTCATACTAAGTTTCAATAGTGAGAAGGAAAGGTGTATGAATATCTGAGAACCACTGCAACTCTCATAGCATGAATAATGCAACCAAAAGAATGTTTTGGAACATTACAAAGAAAATGCAGTAATCTAGCACCAAATTTTATAATATGAAATAAAAATTAATGATCTCAGATCAAAGTATGATTAAATTAAATCGTCTAGCTCATTTGGGAAAATATCATATAACAAAGTTCACTATAATCTCAACAAAGGAAAAAGAGTAATCAATGCTACTAAGTCCCATACCATCAGTAAAACTCAAAAACCAAACTAGACCAGGGAGCATAAAACATAAGTGTCCTCTATTCTTATGTTGAACCTATTTCCAACCCTTCATATTAGGCACAAATGATCTTATGATTGATGGGCATAGAGTCATAGACCCATCACCCTAAAACATTTTTCAAGGAAGTGAAACCTAATAAGATTGTTGGATGTAGTTGATGTAGTGACTAGTCTCGTGGAAGAGGAGGAAACTGGAGTGCAAGGTCCCATCTCTTCTTAACCAATAATAAGTGCCTATTGTGAGATGTAAAAGTGGTTATCAACAAGGAATAAAATTTACTATTCTTCCTTTATATTTTTTGTTAGTCATAAGTCAAGGTTGACGGTTTCAAGTTTATTTATCAATCAAAAGACATGACCAAAGGTTTCTGCGTTTACCTGGTGACATGTAAAAGGGAAGGGTAACATCATGTTTGTTTGCATCTTGTCACAAAGTAGTCACACCCAAGCATTGATATGGGTCATGTTGAACACTAAAACGTACAACAAGAAAATCCTCAACTTCCACATTGATAAAGTCGATAAACGGGGATGGACAAGTAACATGGTGAGTTAACATGGTAGAATCCCAAAATGAAGAGAATGATGCTTGGTAACAAAAAATTGACAATATTTTATTAGATATAATTTTGGGATTTATGAATGACAATATTTATTTTTATGAATGCCTCTTAAGAGCTTTAGAATATAGAGTCCAATGTGAGAAAAAGCATTATAGATCTAAACATGCTAGACAACACAACGTTGTCCAAGGAAGAAGAATTACATTTTCACTATTCAACTTCCACAAAATGGGAAATTGAAGGCAAGGCCTCTCTCTCGAATCATAATAATGTAGTCACTAGTGTTCTCCTCTCTCTAGGTTGTTGGTTAAACCAAAGGTAGAGAGAACCACTTATGAACTAAAACAATAAGATCAAAACTATTTGTATTCAATGTCTCAACAAAGTGTGGAATATGGCCCCAGGCTATGGCAAGTCTGGTTGGATCTATATTGGGGTATGATGCAACGATAAGGAAAAACTATGTTTCTCAAGGAGTACGGGAAGTGGGTGATTCATTCAGAAGAAAATCATGCAAATTTTTCAATAAGGAGCATTTCAAAATTAATACCATTGAGAAGAAAATAAAAAATGATAATATTCAAAGACAAATCCACAAAACATTCCCACGCTAGTAAATATCCTATCAAACTAGAAAAAAATGGGAGCTTGAATATGAGCCAGGCCACATTGGTTAGGGGTAGGAGATATGCCATCCACAAATTTATACAAAGATTTGAGTGAGCATACCACTACAAATCAAACTAAGAAGTATCATTATTTCATGTCTTAGAATAGTTAAAGAGTTTGTTGCCCAATTTTCCAAATCTTTCAATCCTATGATAACATTGTTATATGAGATTTATGATTGTGGACAAAAGTATATCCCCTAGGTTTGGTGGCTAACCTAGAATAACAGAGAGACAAGGAATAAAATGCTTTCCTTAAAGTAAATAGATGATGGTATGAAGCCTACCTAGAATCCGTCATGGGCTTCACTCCTTCTTTAGCTTGAATGCTCCAATTCCAGCTCTGATTGCCAAAATTAGAACCTACACAATCAGATGACACAAGACAAGAAACTATGAGATATATGCAGTATCATCTATATAGTCTATTCAATAGATCAACATGGTATTGAAATACATGAAATAATAACATCACATATAGGAAAATAAAGAATTATTTTCATTAATATAAATGGAAGGAGTTTACAACCATAAATAGGTGTTGATCTTGTAGAAGAGCTCCTCCAAGGCTGACTTGTCCTTTCCTTGTCACAATGTGCACCTCTAATCACCCTAAATGCATGAAATGAAACCTCTCACCATAGCAGCATAAGGGTAAAATCACTCTCCAAAAGCCAACCTATTGCATATGGAAGGTTGTAAATATATAGAGGAGTGGGGTAAGTTGGGAGTTCTTGTCCAATTACCAATATGAGGTTTTAGATCCACCTTTGATGGGAGGATGGGATCAAAGGAAAGGAATGGAAACTCCAAAGTAGGTTAGGATAGGATCTAGAAATTTTATTCTCAAATTTATAGAACCAACACAGGTGCAAAGGGGATCAACCTGTAGGTGATCAACGCAAACCACAATGGAGAAAATTGTAGGTGAATGTTGTCCAACAAGTGGCCATGGTGCATTGGTCCTAAAATTGGCAAGGATGATGTAGTTTTAGGCAGAAACTCTGGGGAATGAAAGATACATGCTTAGGGCTTTGTGCAATGATGATGACAAGGGGGAATAGGATGTTGATTGATCCCATTAGGAGGCCTATTGATCAGATGTGACAAAATGGCCTCTAATAGAGTGACCCCTAAAGCGTAATGTTAGAAATTATGACTAATGATTGAAGTTATTTACCTTGTGACAAGTCGGGATCAAGAACAACCGACGAGCTTCATCTATTACAATACATTTACATCATGACATCTTTGTTGTTGAGGGAGGCATACCCATACTTAACACATAAGCTAACATAACATGTACAATGATTAAAAGAGGCATCCACAGACGACAAGTGGTGGACCCTTGACTGGATGAATGTGTTTATGATCATGACCATCATACATTTTGATCTCTATATAACTCCTGAAATCGCAGCCTGAATGGATAAAACTAGATCCAGGGTCTTTTATCTCCTTCACACAACCAAACAACGTATGAGTCTAACCATGTGAATCAATGAGCTGAGGTTGAACATGGTAGACACCATATGATTACCGGTCGATGATGTAAGTTGTTAACAGACATGAGAGAAACCACTGATGATGCTAATGGATCTCAAGGTAATGTAGTACAATTTGTATGGTGTAAATAAATGAGTTGATGTCAAACACCAAACATAGTCTTTCGGTCAAAGGCCATTGATGTAAACATGTCGCCGAAAGCAAGGAAACTTGTCATTGAGCTATGAAGGAACCAAAGTACCAAAGGGTGTTTCTAAGTCAATTCCCTGAATAATGTGTTGATGTTGACAAGAAGCGACCTGTTGCAAGAGGGCCTTGATGTATCCCCCATCAACAACACAAAATAGGTATCATGAGTGAGACAAAATGATGTTGATAAGGTACTGGATTAGGAAAGGCAAACATGGAATTAAGGCCTAAGAGTATTGCAATGGATATCAACTGAATGACTTCTTTTGAACACAACAACAACACTGAATGGAGTTGGAAACATTGACCCAAAACCAAAATGGAGGCTTTGAAAATGGTATGATAACCAAAATACAGGAAAATTACCCAACCCAATAGCCACAGAGATGAAGTGGAAGAGTGTCATGTTCAAGAGCGACTAGATGTCATTAGAAAAAAGGAATACCTAGTTTTCCCAAGTTCCCCAACCATAATGGTCAGTACCTCTTTATTTTTTAACAAGCTTGAGGATGTAAAAATATGCTTGATTTGTAAGTTCACCCTTTAGATGAATCCATTTGAGTATATTTAACTAACCCAGAGAAGGAGTGGTTTGACCTTGTCATGTTCAAAAGTCCATTGTGGTTTGGTATTTCAACGAGTCCAACGAAGGTAAAAATTGACATATTTTTCATGTTTAGAGAGTTTGGAAAAGAGGCAAAAAAGAAGACTCCAGATGTCCCTTTTCGTAGATATTCTCTAAAGTTTGAAAAGGTAGAAAACAATACTCAAGAGAACCTCTTAGCCATGTTCAACTAAGGTATTCCTTTTTCGTAAATAGTCTATCTCGGTCCAGAAAAGGGTTAAACTTATACTGAGTAGAAGTCTTTTCATTTACTTTTACGATTTCGAAAAGACAAGTGCTCAGAAATCTTTTCATATTTTGGGAGTCTGAAAAGAGTTCAAAGAGGACTCTAAGGGGTTCCTTTTTTGTAGGTTTACAGAGCCCAAAAAAGAGATAAGTATACTCTTTGGTCAAAATAACCTGTAAAAACATGTTAACAGTTGATGACTTGCTCAAAACATCACAAAAAGGATATACCTGTTTCATAGTAAAAATGAAGCATATCTAGGTCAAAACATTAAGCATGAATAAAATAATGCGAGAAATGACCATAAATACTGAAAATGACTATTCATTTTCGCCATTTCACATTTACCTTCATCAGTGACAATTCTGATCCCTTTTTGCCCTCGGTCTTCTGCAGCTGATTGCAGCTAATCCGGTGGACCATTTCGAGTATCGTTGCTTCTAGGTAGGAACTAAAACCCTTCTCTTTTTTTTCACAGTCCAATTTTGTGATTTCATGCAAATTTTTTGAGGTTTTGAGGGCCATGGGGTTCTAGGAACATGCTATAGGACCAACACACCCCCCAGTATCGAAATTTGCATTGCACCTAGGGAGACTAACACTACTAGGAGAGGTGCAATTCTTTGTATTGCACTTCTTGGGTGCGTTGGGCACAAAATTCCAACTTGTTTATCAATTTTCCCTCAAATTTTCTCAAGTTTTTTGCATGAAAAGGAACATAAGGAATCTCTTGTTGATGTTTCAGGTGTTCATTAGGAAAAAATGACATTCATTTGGAAAGAAATATAACATGAGGAACATTATTTAAATTTAGAAAATGATCCTGCTACTATCTAGGCGCTAAAAAAATGTGGATTGCTAAAATTCTTCTTGCTTCCTGGTATGAGCTAACAGATGGAATTGTTGAAATACCTTGTTCATTCATGGGATGTTCAATTGCAAGAATTCAGGTTTGGGGAACATATTCTCGAGATAAAGGTAGAATATATCTAATTTTTGACATGTTCCAAAATAGGTGCCCCCATCTCTCTCCTAGGCAGGAGAAATGGTGGGGATACAATGAAAGATTATATCACCACCTATTGTAGACCTCAAGCGCATCCAACCAAGGATGGAAAGATCATCATAAAAGATGTAACCCAGTTACCTTTGAGAACGATCCTATTCATTATCACGAGATTGGTAGGTAGATCAACACTACATGTGGCAAGTAAATCATACATGCAATACGGGGTATAGTGTCTAGAGCTAAAAATCTTCAACTAGAGTGAGGGAATTATGGTCAATATGAAATAATAATTGACTAAAGCAAGAGAGGGGAAGTTAAAGAACTTCGGCTATGGTTTGATCTTAGTATTTTTTCTATAGAATGAGTTCCATTACTTCAGCCTCAACATATTATACTTGAGCCTATAGATCTGAGTGTATATTTCTCACCAACCTTATTTGGGTGGTTGTGTAGATAGTTCATCATGTTTGATGACTATCCTTACACAGGGATGGATTTCCGTGATGATCCTGAGCTCGTGCTACCTGAGGGTGACCAATTGTATGCTTTAGGTAAAATATATCAACCATTTAATGTTTTGGAAGTTTTACAATTTTGTTTGTCCTTTTTATGTTTCCCAAGACTAAACTATTGATGTTTTCATGGAGATGTGGGATCAGTTCGACTAGTAGGTGCTTCATGTCTTTATTGTGCAGAGAGACAACCACATGAGGAGGCAGTGGAACTAGTACAGGCTGTTGCAGTAGGATGGGATGCGCTACAATATCTTGAGGTAGCTTAGATCCTATCAGAGGTGGAGCGCCACACAGAGGGGTTGAAACACGGGATTGATGAGACTGATGTCGACCATATTCCAATGTGAATTCAATGACACACTATTGGAGTGCCTAGCCGTATTGGTCGATTACTACGCAAGATAACTCATGCAATTTCATTTTATCATGAGCACCATTGATTTGTCTACTTAGATCTTTGCATGTAGTTTTTATATGGGCGATGTATCCATATGTGTCTTAGGGCAGAATTTTTGTAAAACCAAACTTAATATATATACATATTTTCAGTGTTTCCTAGTTCTTATCATGCTTTCAATATAATGTGATGTGAATTAAAACTTATTCACATTCGTTGTGAATGTCTATATGAAATGTAATTAGCTAGGGCATCTTCTAATGTGTTTAGATTTCTAGAAATATGTTCATATCGTATGAAATTGAAATATCTTTCCAGAAGACGTACTCCCAAAACCATGTGAAGGATGGCAGTGTTTCTCACCGAATAAACATTAGAAAGTTGTAGTACTACGAGTTGTGAGTCAATCCTGATGACTATATGATGGATACCACGTAAAATAACATCATATAGTAGCTCCACCATTGCACTATACTCAACAATGTTGCTAGTAGAGAAACCAATGAAAATCTCTTACATACTCACTAGCTCGCCATTTGGAGCAAAGATAGCTCATGCCATGGAGGATAGGTTCTGAGTACTACGACCAACACCATCGACATAACCAATATACGATTTGAGAGAAGTTGACATATAAAATCCAAACGTAAAATGGATCAACATAAACCAAAGGATACTCTGAAAAGACACACTGCAAACACACTCAACACACCTATAGACAATATGTATACAATGTACTATGAATAGGATCAGACATAGTATTTTTTGAGGTACAACCCATTCTGAGGCTATGCGAGTGGAATTCCATCAAAATCTACTAACTCATAGGCCCCTTTTGCAAGGACTTTCTTGAAAATGTATGGACCCAACCACATGGGTTGGAACTTTCCTGGACCTAACTTATCAATCTCCTGGTCATATAAGAGAACCAGGTATCCTTCCGAGAAGACATGAGGCTTGAAATTTTTATTATATTGGGCCTTGAATCATCTTTTATGAGCTTCATTGGTTAAAGAAAAATCATGTCGGTTTTCATCCAAATGAGTCAAATGTAAAATACACTCCTCCTCTATGGAAGTGGTAGGAAGAAGTTCGACAACTAGTTTTAATGATGGAATTTCACGTTCAATGGGGAGGATAACTTCTATACCATAGACCAACTGAGATGGTGTGAATAACTTAGAAATCCTAATTGAGGTTTAGTATTCCCACAAAGCAGCATAAATAAGCAAGTTTCAGTCCAATTTGTGGACCCCTACCATACGTTGAAGCATAGTCTTAAGAACTTTGTTAATAGCCTCAACTGTCCATTAGCCCGAGGATAGTAGGGAGTGGAAATTTCATGTGAAAGTACCAACTTAGTAGTGATCTAGGTGGATGCTGGTGGCCACCCACCTATCCCACTTGGACACCAACAACTGTCTCTTTCAGTATTTTAGTTTCCTTAGTTGTAGCACAATTTACTATTTTTGGCAGTTTTTCGGGTCCTGAACTTTCGGAGTCGTTTTGAGCCCCTAAACGATGTTTTTTGGGAAAACTGGGAGCAACATGGGTCCATGGATCGATGTCCCTCACTCAAAATTTGTAGTCCTCGGATAGATATTTCTAACGAGATATTGTGCGTGTCAAATGGAGATCGTATTCCAAAGTTATGACCCCGGGAAGTTGATGTACCAATTTACCCAAATGGGGCCCATAGTTTGGCACTTCATCTCCTAGGTTTAGGTTTTTGGATGTTTAGGGTTTTCCATTGTTTATCAACAATAAATAGGTCTTCGAGCCTCATCGTAAAATAGTTCATAGGCATGCAACTGCCACATCTCTTCTTAGAGATAAGCTACCATTGCCCTAGCTGGTTGATTTCCATTTCCGTTTGTAAGCATATTTCAGTATTTTACATTAATGAAATGAAGTATTATTTATACTGCATCTTTGTATTTATGGTTATATCTGTAATTTGTTGTGTTCCTGTCTAAATCTAGATCAATGGTATTAGAGGGTCTACTCTTTCTCTGTTGTTCTTTGCATGTCCCCAATGAGGTCAGGATATAAGGAGTTAGAGCTTGAACTGGTCCAACCCTTGCAAGACCAGCCTCGCAAATCCTGTCGGCTCCCATGGAAGATGAAAATAAAGATGAGGGGGCAGGAGATCCTATCAAAATCTTGCTCGAAGAAGCCCTCAAGCGACAAAGGAATGTGATGATGGAAAAATTTGCCTAGATCCTTTAACAACTGCCGAGGGGCGACGCATCTACTTCCAATAGCTACTTTGGAAACATCGCGTCTTTTAAGGTACAATTTAACTTTGAAATCCCCATATTCGAGGGTTAGAAAGATGCAGATGCCATAGATAAATGGTTAAATCTCCTAGATGGTTATTTTTCTGTTCATGATTTTTTCAACCAGGAAAAGATCATTTTGCCCTTCTCAAAGCATCCCTGCGTCAAAGACTGGTGGGAAACCTATTGCGAGGAGAAGGATGCAAGTATAGGCTCACTATTTTCAGTCACACCCACTTGGAATTCATTCCGAGATGCCATCAAGGAGCAGTATTACCCTGTCAAGAGATATGAGGATAAATACATAAAGTGGACCACGCTGCGGCAGGGAAGGGACTAAGATGTGCTGGAGTTCACAAATATTTTTCATACCCTTCACACAAAGTTGGGTATCAGGGATTCTAAGTTGCATTTGGTACTCAAATATTGCAACTACCTACAAAGGTACATAAAAGACAAGATGGAGTTCCTAGACATCTCCTCGCTCAACACAGCATACCGATACGATGTCAAAATTGAGCAGAATTTTAAACAAAAGAAGCGAGACTTTGGATCCGCGAATCCGAAGCAAGGGAAAGGCTTCCCTAAACCACAACACCAAGGACAAAGCCAAGATGGTGTGACCCAAGACGACTTGCTGAATCCGCAAGAAAAGAATAACACCACGAAGTCAAAGAAGGACACAGGAAAGTGGTCTGAGTTCCATAAGAGCCCCACTCACAACACAAGTGAATGTCGGACCAAGCAGTCACTAGTGGCTGAGTTGAAGGCTTTAGAATTAGATGCATGTTCCGACCCTGAGTCAGAACCTAACAAAAGGAATGACAAAGGGAAGCAGATAATTGACGTGGAGCCCAATGCCACTATTTCCACGACCAAGATCCAGAAGAATGAGCCCAGAAGATCAAGAGGAGGGATAGCGTCTTTTCCACTCACAGATGTGGGTGAAGGGTTCACCGCTGCAATTCATTGTTGACAGTGGGAGCCAAAAGAACCTCATTTCAACAGAGGTCGTGAAGCAGTTGAGCCTGCTGACTACACCATACTCACAGCCATATAATATCGAGTGGCTTCATGATAGGCGAGATCTCCAAGTCCACCAACAGTGCCACCTTCCCTACAGCATCAAGCCCTTCACAGATGAGGTATTGTGTGATGTTTCACCTCTTGATGTTTGTGATTTATTATTAGGCCAACCATACTTGTGGAAGTGACATGCTATGTATGAGTCGAGGCCTCGCGCTGTTATTATTTCTTTGTGTAATTCATCATATAGGATATCGGAGGTAGCCCCACCTACCGCCACAACTTCTTCACCCATAGGGGTACCGTTGCACTGTCAGGTCAAGCATTCATTCGATCTGACTCCTAGAGAAACTCTACCCAACAGGTCGATATATCTCCGCTCCATTCTAGAAAATTCAAAATACAAGTAGTGACATGATTAGCATCAGGTACCACACAAGTTTCAAGTGGGTGACAAAGTCTGGTTTCATCTACAGAAAGAACACCTTAGAAGATCCCATCAGAAGCTCAGACCACTCCGATATGGTACTTACACCATTACTAAGGCCGTGGGAAATAATGCTTTGGAGCACAACATTCCTCCATTCCTTCGCTTGCACCGAGTGTTCAATGTGGACCACCCTCGACCATGCTTCCCACCATTACTGGATACATCAAAGGTTGCAGAACAGCTCACCAGGGACCAAGTTCAGCAGAAGTTTCCCCATCTCATGGAGGAACTCATGCAACGGGGACCATTGCTTCCTAAGGGGGGAGGAATGATCTAGGTGGATGTTGGTGGCCACCCACCTATCCCACTTGGACCCCCACAACTGTCTCTTTTAGTTTCCTTAATTGTAGCACAATTTACTATTTTTGGCAATTTTTCGGGTCCTAAACTTCCGGAGCAGTTTTGAGGCCCTAAACGACATTTTTTGGGAAAACTGGGAGAAACATTGGTCCATGGACCAATGTTCCTCACTCAAAATTTGTAGCCAAAGTTACGACCCTGGGAAGTTGATGTACCAATTTACCCAAACGGAGCCCATATTTTGGTGCTTCATCTCCTAGGGTTAGTTTTTTGGATGTTTAGGGTTTTCCATTGTTTCTCAACAATAAATAGGCCTTCGAGCCTCATTGTAAGACATTTCAGAGGCATGTAGCTGCCACATCTCTTCTCAAAGATAAGCTACCATCGCCCTAGCTGGTTGATTTCCATTTCTGTTTGTAAGCATATCTCAGTATTTTACATTAATGAAATGAAGTATTATTTCTGCTGCATCTTTGTATTTATGGTTATATATGTAATTTGTTGCATTAAATCTATCTAAATCCAGATCAAGCAATTAGTTTGGTCATCATATGATTCCATAAATGTTTCCCGTGATCCGTAACTATTGCTTCTGGAACACCAAACCTAGCAATAATGTGATTAAAGAAAAAATATGCAGTTGGTTTTCCCCGTGTTGTTAAATGTAGGCATCACCTCAGCTCACTTAGTAAAGTAGTCAACAATGACAATGATAAAACCATGCTACTCGGTCGATTGAGGGTTACATGTCATAAAGTTGATACCACATTTCACAAAGGGACCAACAACTACAATGGGCTGCAACAGAGTAGGTGGTGGAAAAACCTTATGATTGTAGATCTGACACGCATGACACTTCTAGAAGGTGAGGATGAGTCACGAAAGACAATAATCCAAAAGTAACCAGCACATAAGATTTTCTGTGCAGTAGCATAACTAGATAGATGTCCTCCACATGCCCCAAAGTGGCATTCACTGAGGACTTTCTTGGCATCCTCAAGCGTGAGGCACCTTCGTAAGGTCATATCAATACTACGGTAGTAGAGGGTGTTGTGAATAATAACATAATTTTAGGATTGGTATCGAATATGTTGTTGCTCGGAGCAAGAGGTATTAGGTCAGGAAGTCTGGGTTTGGAGATAGATTAGAAAATCTCCATACCAAGGGTTAGATGACAGTATCATATCAATGACTCATCAGGGATATAATATTCAGATGTAGATTCAGAAATAGGGGAAGTAAGATCGCACATTAGCTCAACAAAAACTATGGATTTCTTCTACTTGGATTTGATGAATTCCAGGTCAAACTCTTGGAGAGTAACGATCCATTTAGAGTATTTTCCCCCCAACAATTGACATGATAGTATATATGTCGTAGGGTTGCAATCTTAAAATACCATAGTTTTCCTAAACAATATGTAATGGAAAAACCTTTGGATGGCACGAACGGCTGCTAAATCCAACTTTTCTATGTGATTATATTTGATTTCAGTATCGTTAAGGTTTCAACTCAGATAATAAATAGGATGTTCATTCCTTGTGTCATCTTCTTGGAACAATACCATTGCTATAGTAGAAATGGAAGTAGCGAGATACATGAAATAATCACGCTGATAATCAGGTGGGTATAGGAGAGATTCTCGAACCAATACATCTTTCAGGGTATCAAACCCTTTCTAATCAACGTCGTCCCAATGGAAGGGAACCACTTTTTTTAGTAAGCGAGTGAATCCTTTGGTCACCTTAGCGTAATTAGGGATGAACCTTGATAAGAAGTTAGATTTCCCTTGTAGTCTTTGTAACTAAACAAGAGAAGAAGGTGTAGGCAAATCATCTATTGCTTGCACTTTTAGGGGATCAATAAGAATTCCTTTTTTTGAAATGAGAAAACCGAGGAGTCGACTAGAGTTGACACATAACACAAATTTTTACGGGTTAAGCTAACTTTTATAATGTCTACAGTGGAGGAAAATAGCCATTAAATGCATCAGGTGATCAACCTAATGTTTGGAATGAGTAGGAAGATTATCTAAATAGGGCTACACGATATGTTTAATATCATGAATGTTGGGTGTGGAGCCTGATTATCTTCTTTATTCAGAGGTATCACCACATTGTACCTCACTTCATAATGTGGCGGCAACTTCACCCTTAATATTTGCGTTGCAAGGGGGGTCCAGGGGGGGCGGCTGCAATCTTTGGGAGCCCCCCTTGGTAGGGGATCGGGGGAAGTGCCCTCGAAGTTAAAAATAGATGTAAAATTGCCTTGTAAAATGTTGTAATTTCATAGTCAATCTAGGTCGTTCATTAGGCAGAGATCTGATAGTAGAAGTTATGTTTAATTTAGGGTTTTTTGCCCTAGAAGGCAACCCCTCACTATATATGAGGGAATTGTATTGCATCTATGTAGATCTGTATTCTGGGTGAGAAAGAGAGAGGAGATTGCGTGAGAGTGAAGAGTGAATTACAACGAATCTACTGTAGGTTGTATCTCTTTAGTTTCTTGGATAATATAAAAGGAAGGACTAGTTTTTTCTCGTGGACGTAGCCCAAATTGGGTGAACCACGTATATCTATGTCTCTCTTTTTTATGTGTGTTTCTGTGTTTATATTTCAAAAATATATTTTATGTTTTCCATTGCTCTGTAATATATAATTTTATAACAATGAAAAGCGTAATCCATAGCACGTTGAAACGTGGCCCCAATGTTCTTCAAGCTGAACGGGAGATTTCGATAAGAAAAAGTACCTAGGGACAAATAAATGTAGCCTTAGGTTGGTTTGTCAGGAGAATGTTGATTTGATTATAGCCTAAGAATCCATCCATGAACGAATAAATATCGCATCCAGGGACAATGCTCGGATCATGCCCTATTTTTTCATGATAGGGACAATGTTCGATACCCAATCAGTTAAAGGAATTTGGTATATGAAACCAACCTGTAAAAGCTTTTCAAATTCAGCCTTAATCCTGACAACCTTCTGTGGATGGATCAGATGGAGGCGCTACCAGACTGGTTTGGCATTAGGATACGTTTTATTCTTGTGCAATACTATGTTTGGGTCGATACCTAGAATTTCTTCATAAGTGCAGGCAAAGACATCTCAAAACTCATGGAAAAGGGCTCTATAAATCTTGATCTTAAATCTAGAACAAGATGCTCGAATGTATAGATTTTTGATAATTCCTGGTTTAATCGAGATAATGAGAGGTATGGTCTCTTCGATATTCGAAAGGTTATTGTCAAATTTGGCCTCATGAATAGAGATGGAATTCGTAAAAGGCTCAACAAAATTAGGTAAATATACATCACTAAGATTATCCTCAATGTGATTTGGTAAGGAGGAACGATGGTGATGTTCGTCCCATGGCCCATGATTTGGCATCATGATCTCCATGATTCTCTCGTCAGTAGAGAATACTCAAGAAAAAGGATCAGAATATGTGCCATAATCCAGTGATCAATCTACCCAATTAATTGAAGAAAAGATATAAGTCGCACAAGCCGAATAAATGGCTTCATAATCTAGCTCAACGGGGCTAAGCGGCATTCAGTCGCCAAAAATTTGGATGTTAGTTTCATTAGGTACAATCCAAGGATCAAGCTAGATAGTAGAGGATGATATCATGTTGATATAAGAAACCGAAGGTGAGCTATTAGGAAATACAGGAGGAGGGAGTGAAAAGGTTCTCATAAGCGAAGAATCCTTTAACAATCTAACTCTGACATGCTGATAGGAATGTAGAGTTTCCCTACAAGAGGGACACTTTTGGTAACATGAGAATCAAAGGAAAAAAGGTGAGTTGATTTAAGGCTACAATCCCACTTTTATGAGGAAAGGTGATCATACGGAAGTAAGTCGAAATGACAACAACCACGGCATAAACCCATGTATGTCTGAATAGAATATTATAATCGAGAGGTCCGTCAATAAATTCGACTTCTATGGAAACAATTTTTCCCCTCGAGTTCTACTTGAAGGGAATTTAAAATCCCATAAGGTTTGTACGTTTTCTTCCATTGAGGCTTTCGATGTGGTGGTCGATTGACTCAATTGAGGTGAACCAATCGCCTTCCAGCAAGACATGGACATAATGCAAGTCGAGGCTCCCTCATTCACAATAGAGCGATGAATGTTCTTACCACAGACGACTACCTAGATTATAAAACCTAATTGAGATAGAATTTGAGGGGTATAGTTTTCATGAGAGAAAACCACTAGGTTGGAATCTGATGGATCCACACATCCGATAGTTGATAACAAGGCCTTCTTTTGGGTAGGGCAGTTCTGCAATACTTCAAGAGTTGACATAGCTGATGGAGACTAAGCCAAATTTTCAACTACGTTATAATTTTAGGCAGCTCTTGAACAAGGGTTGAAAGCAGACTTATGAATAACGCCCTTCATAGGCTTGATATTCAATTCCATAGGAATCAGAGATGGATTATGATCAGATGAAGGTGATTTCTAACTGACAGGTTGAACAATAGCCTATTCATTCTATGGATTCACATTACGATAGTCCTTGTTTCAAGTGGCCACCATAACATCAGATTTTAGCTTCGAGGAGGAAAGAATCAAAATTTTGTTATAGGAAGAAGGGTCCTAGGCAACCATATGCATCTCTTGATTGGGAAATGGGTTGGTCAACACAGTGGGATAAGTGGAATATTTAAGAAACAGATTCACTTCAGCGCAGTGCGGACAATCATGTGTAAACTGATCCTCATTGCAAATCAAGCATGGGTATCGAGGCTTTTGTTTATCATCAGAGGACTAATTTGTTTGTTTATCCTGCAGTGAGGGATCTTTCTTTTTCTTACCTTTTTCTTTCTTCTTGCTTCTAGGTTTCTGTTGAGACTTGCCTTTATCAAATGAAATGACATTTATCTCGGAAGTAGAAGTTGCAGGAGGATGGGATTGAGGGTTTTGGGTAGGTGTGGTAAGAGAAATACTAGATGGTACTCGCCGACTGCGAACTGGAAGAGCCAATCACACCATCAATGACATGAGATTATTACTAGGTGGAGGAGGAACAATCTTCGAAGGTCTTAGAGTGTTTGGTATCTTATCATAGAGCGTGCCCAATTGGGTATAAGCAAGGTCCAAATATTGTGCACGAGAAATAACATTTTCTTTGATCACGACTCCACATTTAGCCACATCTTCTGTTATAGGGGTAACAGAGATTTGACAAACCATTATGTTAACAATTTATCAGGAACATAAGTCTTAACCAACCAACGACAACGTCTCCACTCATGAATGTGATCTGAGATGTGAGTGTTATTTGATTGTTTGAAGTTGGTCAAGAGTTCTGTTCCAGTTTCGTATTTGATGGGAAGCTGAAAATGTGTGAGGAAGGTGATGACTAAAGTGTTGAAATCATGAAATGAAGCTCTAGGTAATTCAATATATCATTTAGTTGTAGTACCTGTAAGCATTCGTTGGAAAATATGAAGTCGAATATAATCATCGTTAAGGGAGTTCGAAGAACACCATAGATGATATGTAATAACATGCGTTGATGGGTATTCTTCTAGATTCCCATTGAATTTTGGGATATTTGAAGGCAACTTATTGGGAATAATTAGCCACCATGGAAAATAAGTGATGTGGCATTAGTGAGCTGAGTTAAGTATGGCAAACCATTAATTTGAGAGTAGCCACAAAAGGCAACTGTCGGCTAAAGTTCAAAGGAGGATGACCTAGATATGAAAGAATAGCTTAGGAAATAGGTACTTGCATCCTTGGATAAGGAGGGTTCTGATAATAACCTAGGTACCATAATAGGGAGGATTCTAATAACCATTATACAAATGACCTTGTTGTCCAACTCTAGGATGATGTTAAAGTTGCTGGAATGGTTGGTTTTGGGTTTGTTGGCCTTGGAAAGGCACTTGAGCAATACCTTGATACGGTTTTGTTGTTGCCTGATGGGGGTTTGCATTACCCCATGGTAAGGTGGGTTTGACTGGGAATTCACCATACTATGAATAATATGAAAAATTGAAACTTGAGGAGTACCCTATCGAAGTGGTTGAGAATGTAAGGTACCTTGTACAAGTTGGGTAAGTAGAAACTGGGAAGTGCTAGATACCAAAGGAAAAGGTTGTGATGTAACCAAAACTTGTAAAGGTTTGCTAACATGTATTTGAGCTTGTTGGGGTGCTGATAAATGGATAGGAATTTGAGACGAGAATGGTGTAGGTTGAGGATTCAACAATTGGTTCCAAAATGAATGAGGTTGAATGGGAAAAGTAGGTTGCAAAACACTGGAAACCATTCTAGGATAAGGAGGACTATAATAAGGTTGATTACCAATTTGAGGTATACCAACAACAGGTTCACCCCCTCCAAAGGAGGAGGGAATGATGGAGGCAACTGTGATTTGGATGGAGGGTACCCAACATGACAAGAGTTAGGTTGTTGAAGGTAGTCTTGCCCACTGACATAAGGGCCAACCTACTACTCGATCATAGGTGTAGATGGAGGAAGAGGTGAAGACTGTGAGGCACTCATAAGAGAAGTACCAGATATTATTCTTGAATTAGATGACATGGGAGAGGTCCAAGGATTGGAAGATGGACCAGAAAAGGTACCAGATGAAGACTGATGACCATGTGGGATGAACAAGCCACCATATAGATGAGTTTCTAGTGATGTTTCAAACATAGATGAGGAAGCAACATTCAATGTCTCAACCATAGTGGTGGACATAGGCTAAGAGGTTAGATTAGTTCCAGTCATGGTTAACAATCCCAATGAATATTTCTGCAAGATATTCGTGGGTAAGTCCAAAGAAATAGGTAAAGGAGTTTGTGTTGGATTTTGAAGAGAAGGAAAAGGATCAATATGATAAAAATGGAGTATTTCACAATAAAAAAGAGAGGAAGGATGAGGCTCTTCCTGTGGTATCTCTTAAATACTCGCACGTCCGTGTGGAAGAGGTTCACTGTCGGGTCTAAGATATATAGGTTATGTATGAGAAAAAGGAAGAGAGAAGGAAGGTCCTAAAGAAACATGTGAAGATGGTTGAGGCTCCTTAGGTTCAAAAACCTCAGGAATCAAAGTGTCTGACTCAGGAAGGTCAAATTCAATGACCTCAGGCAACAAGGTTTTGGGAACTTCTGTTTATATTGTGTTAATGTCACCATCAAGAGTATATTTAATCTCGAGCATGGAACTCAAGGGGATAGATGAGTTTGGCAGATCAATATCACAAGGAGAGCTAGAAGTAGTTCCTAAAGTTTCTGATTCAGTATTTTGTGTCTTCTTATGCTTCTGACAATGGCCAAGAGTAGCCTCTGGTAGAAGAGGAGGCTTATTTTTCCTTCTACGCAAATGACGAGGTGGGGGATTTTGTTCTTCCATGTTGGATAATAAATTTTATTAACACGATATGAATAAATCAATCTCCTCGAATATTGTGTTCGGTGTACAAGGCGGAAGACTCAATAACCTATGGCTCAATAGAAACCTATAGGGGACTCCCAAAATATACTCGATGGTATGTGGGAGTACAGTCCATAGTAGTTTTGTCTAATCCGTACTCATTCGATTAGAGAATTCCCATATACTTTATGTGTGTGGAGAACTATCCAATATACCCAAAGGTACAGGGTCTAGGGCAACGGCTTGGGGAAATTTTTTTTGGACCCTATATTAGGTGGGCGGACCTACCTATGGTTTTGTGCATGGTTTTGGCACATGGTTTTGGGCGCAATGGTTTTGGGTCCATGGTATTGGATGCTTCAGCATGCATATATATGTATTGTAACATTGAAAGGAACATAATGAAAAAACAAGTTGGTAGTCCCGGTTTTGGGATCTAGGGGAAAATCTCTATGTATATGTGTTTTATGTGTTATGCTCTCGCATTGTTTATTTTCTATTCTTAGAATTCATATGCAGGTAATTTTTGTACGGGGTTAAAACCTACAAGAATGATCCTACACACTCACATACGTGGAACAAGATTTCACCCCCGTGATTCAAAATTGGAAAACAACGACCCTCCTACGGTTAACGATGCTGAAACACATCTCTAGCCTAGACCTCTAAATGTTTGCATTAATGTTACAAATTCTCCTTAGGTTGATTCAATAAATTTTACTATTTATCTTTGATTAAGTTTCAGTTTTGGGCTCACCACGAATGTCACCTGAATATCCTAAAATGAAAATCTAACATGAGAAAATGGAAATATTTATATTTCAATGAAAATCTAGCTAAGGAAGGGAAGAAACAATCAATATGTAGCACACAACATGCAACAAACAAGATGCAAGATGCAATTTCCCTTTTCAATGCAATTGTTCCTATATCAATGCACATACAAAACCCTAAATGCCAATGAGATTTTTTTCTTTTCAACACACTTAATTTTCGAAATGAAGAAAAATAAGATGAAAATGTTTAATCATTGATTCAAATGCACTCTTCAAAATGAGGACTGAAACGAAAATTCATCTAAGCGACCAATTACCAAACAAAATCAATTTGGAAGCGACCAAATGATACGAACAAAGAAAATCAAAACCAATTCTTACCAAAGGCAATCAAACACAAATGCAAACTAAATGGAGGCTTTAGAGAGACCACAAGAAACTAAAGACTCAGGGAAGGTTAGCTGGAAGTAGGTTGATCAAAGAGAGACCCAAAAAACAAGGGAATTTTTGTACAAAATAGGGGAAAACACTGGTGTAGAAGGGACACCAGTACTTTGTAATGCAGGTACATAGTGGGCCTAGGTGAGGTGCAACACTTTGTTATAGGCACTAGGGGTGTGCAAGTCCAAGAATAGAGGATTCTGAAACAAAAATTGCAAAAGAGACTCAATGGAATGACTTCCTAGGTCTTTTCTTGGTTGTATAAAGAAGTAAATGTCTATCAAGGAGGTAATAAAACACAATGGATGAAGGAACCACCAAGGGAATACACCATTCACTAGTATGGTCGTCAATTTTTTATGTGGAATTTATGATTGCAGACAAAAGTATCTCCCCTAGGTTTGGTGGCTAACCTAGAACAATAGAGAGACAAGGAATACAATGATTTCCTTAAAGTAAATAGATGACGGTATAAATCCTACCTAGAATCTATCGAATGCTTTGCTCCAACTCTGATTGCCAAAAATAGAACCTGCACAGTCAGATGACACAAACCAAGAAACTACGAGATCTATGCAATATCATCTATATACTCTATTCAATATATCAACATGGTATTCAAATACATGAAATAACAACATTACATATAGGAAAACAAAGAATTATTTGTATTAATATAAATGGAACAAGCTTAAAAAAATAAATAGGTGTTGATCTTATAGAAGAGCTCCTCCAAGAATGTTGTGTCCTTTCCTTGTCACAATGTGCACCTCCAATCACCCTAAATGCATGAAACGAAACCTCTCACCAAAACAATGTAAGGGTAAAATCACTCTCCAAAATCCAACCTCTTGTATATGGAAGGTTGTAAATATATAGAGGAGTGGGGTAAGTTGGGAGTTCTTATCCAATAACCAATCTAATATTTTAGATCCACCTTTGATGGGAGGATGGGATCAAAGGATAAGGGCTGGAAACTCCAAAGTAGGGTAGGATAGGATTCGGATGTTTTATCTGAGGTAAATGGTTGTAACAAATTCTAGAAGCCTATGGAAGAGGAGGCTTCTATAATTTATCTCTTTTTCCTGAATTTCTAGAACCAATGCAGGTGCACAGTGCAAAAACCTGTAGGTGATCAATGCAGATGTAGTAGATATGACCTTCAAATTCATTAAAATGGAAAATATGCCCCAGAAATCAAACAAGAGGTGATAGAACAAAAATATTTTATTAATCAAAACCCTTGAGGTAGGGTAACACCATACAACTACTCCTTAAGGAAGGAGAACACTCCACAACCCATATGCTTGTCAATACACAATACTTGACATAATTCAATGGAAAGTCTCTAGCCTCTATATAGGCTTCATACATACAATACCATGGTTCACTACCATGGGTCTCTAAATACCATACGTCTAATACAATGGGATTATCACATTATTTCCTAACTAGTTGTGGTCCCTTGCATAAAGTGGGTTAACCACTTTATTTATAAACTATGTCCCATTTATTTATCATCCTTAAGAATTACATCATATTATTTTCTTGGGTACCTCCCTTTGTACCCCATGTTATCCCCCCTAGGTATACTACAACAGGTCAAAATGGAGCAACCTATAGGTGAACGTTGTCCAACAAGAGGCTAGAGTGTGTTGGTCCTAAAATTGGCTCAGATGATGCAGTTTCAGGAAGAAACTTTTGGGAATGAAAGGTACATGCTTAGGGATTTGTGCAATGCTGATGACAAGGGGGAATAGGATGTTGATTGATCCATTTAGGAGGCCTATTGATCGGATGTGAAAAAATGGCTTATAACAAACATAAATAATAGGTAAGCTACAAAGTTTTCGTCTTCCCAGTTGTAATCTATTACTACTTGCATTACTTGATGACCTTACAAAGAAAATTCAAGTTGGGATGAATGGAAAAGCATCTAGTTGCCAAAATTCAAGCATGTTAACAGAAAGAGCACATTACAGTTGCATCATGCAGAATCATGAATGACACAAAAAGGAGATAGAAATTTATTAACACGATGATGAAGGAAACTCTACATAGATATTAGGGTACATTAATAATATTTGGCACTCTAATTCCTATGACTATTTTACCATAAAAAAATTATTTGTATTCACATATACACGCACTCATGTAGACTCCATTGAATTCTTAGAACTCGGAAAAAATTGAATAGTATAATACCCCAACAATAGTTTTTTAACTTTGACTCAGACTTTGAATGAGCCTTAGAGTCTGAAAACATGCTAACAAACATCTCCTTTTCATATGTCATGTTGTTTTCAAATTTTGAAATTCCAATCTAATCTATCTGATCTCATATAATGGGGTCATGCATGGGACAACTTGGCCTATTATACCAGCCAAGCATTCTTTCAATCTACGAATACCCCACCGCCCTCCCCCTTTATGAATTTCTTGCAATATTTACAATAAATCTACTCATCAACATCGATCCACGCAGGGTCTTTGACTTTTGGGGCCATGGTAAAATTCCAAACTACAAATTCAATTATGCAACATTGAAAAGCTTATCTTAAATTCTTTGTGAAAATTTCATACTTCATATTTCAAACTCCAAATTGGTAGCAAGTTTAAAGTACAAAACTTTAAAGACATGCTAGGCTGGGACTGATCACTACTCTTTAAGGTTTCTCTTCAAAGTGAAAGGTAAATTGTGGTATGGGGGCTGAGCAGTTGGGGGATTTTTTATAGAATTTTGGTATGGTTTATAAGTTATGTATTTTTTATATTTTTATAACAAATTTTCATATTGTAGGCCATGTCCAGTGTCCGCCATGACAGGGTCCAATACCAACTTGGCCAAGTAGGTGTAGACTTTGTTGAGTAGGGTCGGTTTAGTACCAAATTGGCTAAGTCATGGTTTGTCTCAACTAGTTCAGTACCAAACCGTCCCAACGAACTGAATATATGATCGGGTCAATACAGGCTGCAGTCAACTCAGTCAATTTCACTACTCTTAAAAGCTATGGCCATTGCTAAATCAAGTGTATGTGAACAAGATGTGTATGTATGCATACTAAATGCAATAAGGAAAATGGATGATAATTAGTGAATTCCCATATTGGAATCCGATTCTATTGAAAATTGATGCATTGTAATGTAATCAAAGTTTCAAAGCCCAAGTGCAAAGGTCCTAATGTTCAAGTAATTAATTTTAATAATAAAAACAAATGAAAACCACATTTTAAAAAGAAAAAGAGGAAACGGAGTATGTACTGTGATCCATTGATGAATGCAAAAGAAATTATTGTGGTGGGTTGGTCATGGAGACTATCAGCTACATGTTGTTCAACATCTCAAAGTATACACTGTGTATCCATTGATGATTGCAGAAGAACTTCTTATTTCAAAGGGTTTTCATCCCCGTGAGGATTTTCAACTATAAACCTTGGTTTCCTATAACTCTGTTTGTGAATATTTTTATACTTATTTTATGGATTATAAATGTGGTTATGTTGATGCCCCAATCCTCAAAGGAGTAGGGTCCAAATACATGACATAATAGTATCAATACAATGTTTAATATGTTAAGATTGTTTGCCTAAACAATGTTGAAATTAAGGTAATATTCACATGTCATTTATGGCTAAAGCACCCTCATTATTATATTTTCTATATATTTGATTAGGTTGTCCCAATCACACCCTCTTGGGGTGTATGCACCGGTCCTTAACGTGGGAGGTGGATTTGAATAGTGAAAAAATAATATTTTCCCTATTAGAACAATCATGGACCGAAAAATATCCTTCCAGCAAATTTAACTATTTATCTATGACATTTGCATCTATCTGGCCCTCAAATATAGGAATGTAAAAGTTCACGTGTACATTAAAGGGGGTGGTGCCTCCGAGGTGGCTGTCGAATGAAGATGCTTCACCCACTATTACCCATTAAAGGATTTGGGGAAAGGTATCCATCATCTCATTCCTTTTTTGCTCGAGGGATTCTTCGAGCAAATTTTTGAAAGGATCACCTTCTCCCACGTCTTTATTTTCTTCCCCCGTGGGAGGTCGTCAGGGTCAACAAGGGCATTCTTGCAAGGGTTCAACCAATTCAAGTCCCAACTCCTTATACCCCAACCTCGTTGGGGACATACATAGAAAAACAAAGAAAGAGAAAATTGTTCTGATACCACTGATCCATATTTGTGCAGGAAAAAAATGGAATACAAATTTAAATGGAAACACCGAGCTACAGTAAAAATTGAACTCCAATTCATTAATAACAAATACTGAAAATTGTTTACATGCAGAATGGAAATAAACTAGCTCGGGAAATGGTAGCTATCTTTGAGAACAGATGCGACAACTATATGATTTTTAAATTGTGTTACAATGAGGCTCAAAGTCCTTTTTATTATTGAGAAACAAGGGAAAACCTTGTATATCCAAAAAAATGACCCTAGGAGATGAAGTGCCTTAAGTTTGTGGACATCATTGGGGTAAGTTGGACAGAAAACTTTCGGGGTCATAACCTTAGCATATGGTCTCCGTTTGGCTATCATAAAACCTCGTTTCAAAGATTTCCACTAGGAGGTAAAAATGGAATCTACAAAACACATTTTGGCACTTTTCTAGTCTCTCCATTTTCCCAGAAAATACCTTTTTGGACCTCAAAATGAATTTGAAAGTTTAGTACTCGAAAAAATGCCAAAAATAATAAGTACGCTAGAAATTAGTGTTATATACATTTTTGGGCACTGCAACCCCATGCATAAAATTTCCATAAACCAAGGGCTCTTAAGTCCCTAAAAGTGTTGTTCCAACCCCTAAAGGAACAAGGTCAACTGATTACAGCTTCTCCGAGAAGTTCTCCATGAAAAACTACTCAGAACTAGTCAAAACAGGATCATTTCACTTGCTCCATAGGCAAAGTGCGTTGCATCTCACCTAAGTACACTCTGTGGGTGCGTTGCATTTCAAAAATCCCTTCTATGGGGTGCGATGGGCGAGAAGAAAAAAATGGCAGTGTCAATCCGCAAGGTGGAGAGGCATGGAATCTTCCAGAAACTTCTCCTGTGACACTTGCCTCTCTGAATTCGACCAAGGATGAGTAAGAGATCATCAATCTCCAAGTGGAAGCAAGAACTATCAGAGGGTAGACACTAATCAAATCACAAGCTGACTCATCTCCCTACAGATATCTATATATGGATCCCTCGTCCCAGAGATCCAGAGGCTGGAATTTTGCATCTTGTAAGGAATTGTTGTTGGTTTCTTGAGGCAACATCATAGTGTTGGGTGATCTAAGCTTTGCATGAGGTGAAGAAGGGCTTACTTGCTGAGAGGATGATGCTAGGTCAGAACAACTGGTTGTAACTCTCTTGGCTCTTTCTTGATTATCAATAAAGCTATTCAAGTTTTCCTCCATACTCTTGTGTCATTTATGTTTTATGCATTTGTATGGTCAATTTACATCTGATCCTAGATTGTTTATGATAGTATATCCATGTTCTCGTATAGTGTTATGCTGCTTTGATTCTACAGGTACTCTGTGAAGCTGGGTATACAAGGAAGCAAGTGGCAAAGGACTATTAGAAGAGAGAGGAATCGAGCAAGGAACCAAGCGCAAGACAGAGGTTGGTCTCCTTTATTCTTCTCTCATCTATCTTTCATAAAGGAAAACGAAAGTAGTTTTACTTTGTTTGTCTCTAAGGTAGCTACCATGCCTTAGTGGGATTAGCAGTCTTGCATTGACACTTTTCCCTGTAACAAAATGGCAACTCCGCTGGCAAATATTCACAGAACAGAGAGTGCGTTGGGCCAGGGACGAGACTTTGCTTGGGTTCCGGGTCACAGTTTGCAGTTCAGTTCAAGGATTTTGGTCAAGCAAGTGGTAATCAGTAAATCAACAACAGGGGTAGATCTAAGGAGGTTACTAGAGCCACCACAAGGGCAATTAGAGAGTTTGTAAATCAGTTGTTTAATGCATAAACAAAACCCGGAGATTGACTGAAGCGGCATTTATCTACTTTGCATTTGCATAGAAAATGCAATTCGAAAGCTACGTGGCTCAACTTCAGGCTTCGTCTGTAAGTTTATAAAGTAAACAAATGTAGATAAATAAACAACCTAGTCGCTCCCCAGTGGAGTCGCCATTTTGTTACAGGGAAAAGTGTCTATGCAGAACTACTAATCCCACTAAGGTGTGGTAGCTACCTTAGAAACAAACAAAGTAAAACTACTTTCGTTTTCCTTTATGAAAGATAGATGAGAGAAGAATGAAGGAGACCAACCTCTGTCTTGCGCTTGGTTCCTTGCTTGCTTCCTCTCTCTTCTGATAGTCCTTTGCTACTTGCTTCCTTGTATACCCAAGTTTACAGAGTACCTGTAGAATCAAAGCAGCATAACACTATACGAGAACATGGATCTATTATCATAAACAATCTAGGATCAGATGTAAATTGACCATACAAATGCACAAAACATAGATTACACAAGAGTATGGAGGAAAACTTGAATAGCTTTATTGATAATCAAGAAAGAGCCAAGAGAGTTATAACCAGTTGTTCTGACCCAGCATCACCCTCTCAGCAAGTAAGCCCTTCTTCACCTCATGCAAAGCTTAGATCACCCAACACTATGATGTTGCCTCAAGAAACCAATAGCAATTCCTTACAAGATGCAAAATTCCAGCCTCTGGATCTCTGGGATGAGGGATCCATATATAGATATCTGTAAGCGAGATGAGTCAGCTTGTGATTTGATTAGTGTCTTCCCTCTGATAGTTCTTGCTGCCACTTGGAGATTGATGATCTCTTACTCATCCTTGGTCGAATTCAGAGAGGCAAGTGTCACAGGAGAAGTTTCTTGAAGATTCCATGCCTCTCCACCTCACGGATTGACACTGCTATTTGTCTCTTCTCGCCCATTGCACCCTATAGAAGGGCTTTTTGAAATGCAACGCACCCACAGAGTATACTTAGGCGAGATGAAATGCACTTTGCCTATGGAGTATGTGAAATGATCATGTTTTGACCAGTTCTTGGTAGTTTTTCATGGAGAACTTCTGGGAGAAGCTGTAATCGGTTGACCTTGTTGATTTAGGGGTTGTAACAACACTTTTAGGGACTTAGGATCCCTTGGTTTATGGACATTTTATGCTTGGGGTTGCAGTGCCCAAAAATGTCTATAACAGTTGCCCCCTAAAGCATGAGGTCGTTAATATTTTTTGATATCGGGTGAAATGCTTTATCATGAGGATCCGAAGTTCTTTCAAGCTGGGAGGAGACCTGTAATAAGATACAATACAATACATTATCTTCATAATATTTTCATGATCTAGCTGAGGCGGGCATTCCCATGCTCAGCTTTATAAATTCATTTTCATGTACATAGGACAGACAATCGTCTGAGTGTAGACTGATGATTCTGGTAGAGCCATCATCCCATAAATTGGATGATTATCTGTGCAACAATGATGTACATTTGATGTCTTTATTTTCCTGAATATATATCGCAGCTCGGATGGATGAAACTAGATCCGTGGTCTTCAATCTCATTCGATCTTCACTCAAAGTACAAGTCGATCCATGTGAGAGATGTTCTGGAGTCAAACATGGAAAGACATCGCCTGATTACCAGCAAATGATGTAAGCTGTTAACAGGCGCGAGAGGAATCACCAATAATGATAATGACCCTCAAGGTATTGCAGTACAATTCACGTGGTGTGAATAAAGGACTTGGCGTCGAACACCACGCAAAATATTTCGGTCGAAGGCCATTGATGTAAACCTGTCGTCGGAAGTGAGAAACTTGCCATTGAGGCATGCAAGCTTCAAAGTACTGAAAGGGGTGTTCCTAGATCGACTTCTTGGATAATGAGCTGATGTCGACAAGAAGCGATCCGTCATAGGAGGGCCTTAATGAATCCCACATCAATGACACGGAACGGAGCAAATGATTTTAATGGAGGTGAAAACGGTCTGGTGATATAAGGTTCAGGGTGGCAAATGTTGTTCTCCTTCAGAACTGGAAATATATAACGCTCTTTTTCGCAAATTCAGAGATGTCTTTGTTTGGTCATATAATGAAATTCCAGGCATTGACTCGAGTATCATTGAACACGAAATCAAGATGTATCCAGATGTCAAACCAGTACGACAATGGCTACGGCAGGTGCACCCCAAGAAAGCTGCTGCCATCAAGGCAGAAGTTGAAAAACTTATCCATGCTGGTTTCATTTACCCGGTTCCTCTAACCGATTGGGTGTCGAACATTGTTCCTGCTATGAAAAAAAAAGGAACGATTAGAGTGTGTGTCGATTATAGGGATGTAAATCAAGCTTGTCCAAAAGACAACTACCCTACACCCTTCATTGACCAAATAATTGATGAGTGCGCCGGATGCGAAATATTTTCATTTATGGATGGATTCTCCTGGGATAACCAAATAAATATCCGCCCACAGGACCAGTCAAAGACTGCATTTATTTGTCCATGGGGCACATTCGCATATCGAAAATTACACTTTGGTTTAAATAACGCAGGGGCAACATTTCAGAGGGCAATGAATTAAGCCTTTCATGACATCAAAAACATCGTTCAACCATATCTCGACAACCTTCTGGCTCATTCGTGAAAGCGGACTGATCATCCGCAGCATCTAAGAGCGATATTTCTACGTTGCCGACACTACAAGATACAACTCAATCCACACAAATGTGTGTTCTGTGTCAGTTCTGGTCGTTTACTTGGATTTGTAGTCTCAAAGGACGGGGTTCGTCTCGACCCATGTAAGGTTCAGGTAATCATAAATTTGCCTCCACCTTCGAATTTGCTTCATATTCAGAAACTCCAAGGGAAAGAAAAATTTCTGAGGATATTCATTCCAAATTACGCCGAACTTGCTAAAGGTTATACACGTCTATTGAAAAAGGAAGTGCCCTTTGTCTGGGATCAGGTTGCGTAAGCTTCCTTTGATGCTTTAAAAGAATCTCTAATGAAAGCATCATTAATGTACGCTCCCGATTATCAAAAAGACTTTAACCTGTATCTGGCTGCAGCGGATACAACCACTGCAATGGTTTTAGTTCAAGAAGACAACGGAATTGAACATCCTATATATTATTTGAGTAAGAACTTAAATGATACAGAAAGTAAGTATTGTTATGTTGAAAAGCTAGCGCTAGCAGCTGTTCAAGCGATACAGAGATTTCGACACTATGTCCTCTTTCGAAAAACTACCATTCTGTCAAATTGCAACCCCATGACTTATATATTGTCGTGACAGTTGCTGGGGGGCAAATATTCAAAATGGGTAGAAATTCTACAAGAGTTTGATCTAGAATTCGTAAAATCCAAGTCAAAAAAAGCCCTTGTTTTCGCAGAATTATTATGCGATCTCCCATTGTCATCCAATGATGAAACATTCGAAGAAACTATCGTGGATGAATCTTTGTTTCTGATATCTTCAAGCAATCCGTGGTATGGAGATATAATCATTTATATCCAAACCCAAAAATATAGGCCTAATATCTCCCACTCCGAACAAAAACGTATTCGATACCAATCAAAAGACTACATGATCGTCGGTGATACACTTTACCGTCGTGGTGTCGATACAGTTCTGAGGAGGTGCCTCATCCATGAGGAGGCCGAAAAAGTCCTAAATGATTGCCATTCAGGCGCGTGTGGGGGGCATCAATCCGGTTATGCTACGGCACAAATTTTTTTACGAGCAGGATACTTCTAGCCAACAATGTTCAAAGATTGCATAATTGCAGTCAAAAGTTGCCATGCCTGTCAAATTTTCGATAGCAAAACCAGAAGACCACCCGCACCTCTGCAACCAATAGTTGTTGTTGGGCCATTCGCCAAATGGGGCATCAATTTCATGACATGTAACCCCACCTCGACCAGGGGGCATGGGTATATCATAGTCACAGTTGACTATTTTACCAAATGGGCCAAGGCGATGCCTACATTAGATAACACTGGTGAAACAGCTGCCCTTTTCTTTTTCAATCATGTAGTCGCCAGATTCGGCGTCCCACAGGCTATAGTCACAGATCATGGATCACATTTTCGCAATCACATGATGGTCAAATTAGCTGCCAAATTAGGTTGTCGCATGACACCTCTATTCCATATTACCCACAAGCCAACGGAAAAATTGAAGCACTTCAACAAGGCCCTGAAGCGCATGCTGCAAAGGACGATTAGAGTTCACAAAAGGAGTTGGCACCTGATCCTGTACTCAACCTTGTGGGCTTACCGAACATGGGTAAGGAATGCAACCAGGTTTACACCTTTCCAATTGGTGTATGGCCTAGAAGCAATCTTACCAGTCCAGTGTGAAATCTCATCCCTCAAACTCGCAATCGACCTTCTCCCCAGAACTTCAGAAGAGGAGGCTCGTTTCTTGGAACTAATCCAATTGGATGAAACCCGTCGTGATGCTGCTTTGGCTAACGAAGCCCATAAGAAATGAGTCAAGGCACAGTTTGACAAGAATGTCAAACCCCGTGTCTTCTTAGAAGGTGACTTGGTCTTGCTTTATGACCAAGAATCCGATAAATTGGGAGCAGGTAAATTCAAGTCTTTATGGATGGGCCCCTATATTGTTAAGCGAATGTTAGCAAAAGGAGCCTATGAGTTAATGGATTATGATGGGATTCCACTGGCACAACCTTGTAATGGGTTGTACCTTAAGCGTTACTATGCATGATTCAGTATGGTAACATATATGCTTTTGTTACATTTTTTTTTTCGCTAAAGTATTTGTTTTGGTCAAGTAAATCCGTTTTTTACATTTGTCGCAGATGTCGAACCTATTGGAATCATTTGTTGGATATGCCGACGGAGCGAGTCGTAGTTCATGGAACCTATCTTCTGCGACCTGGGCCATTTTTGATCCAAGCGGTGAGTTAGTAAGTTTCAGAGGGGTATGTATTGGTCGATCAACGAATAACATCGCTGAATATAGCGCATTGATAGAACTTCTCTCTGATGCCATCACACATGGCATATGCCGACTAGTCGTCAGGCTAGACTCACAGCTCGTCATACTACAACTCACGGGTATCTACTCTGTCCGAAATCCAGCTATCTATCGCATGTTCCGAAGGGTCAAGATTTTGGAAAGGCAGTTTGATTTTATTCAATATCATCATATTTCCAAAAGCTTAACCACATTAACTAACTCATTAACAAATTATGTGTTAGATAGACATTTGCAACATTTATAAAAAGAAGCATCTCATCAATATTTGCGTCAGGATCATGCAACTTAACCAAAATAAAACTACGAAAATCAAAAATATATATATAACTATTTATGGTTTACACATAATGTTTTGTAACCAAGACAAAATTGGTCAAATGACCCAAAACTCAAAACGCTAGGGGGCATCCTAGTCTAATGATGCTCGTGATAACAAGTCACCGCCTGTGCGATCATGCGTAAAAGCCTAGTCCATCGTCTTGGCACACCAGTAGTATGTCGCTGCAACCTCAAAGGCAGCTCGTCAGTCCTCACATCTGGAATACTGAGAGTGAGGCCCTCAACCTGATCCTGTAATGCTGAAAGAGTCTCGGCCACATCAAGGTCGCGAAGGATAGCCCTTCCCACAGCTTCTCCTGCTGGAGCGGCAGCTGGCACTCTCAGGCGTACTACTGGCCGAACGGGACCGACATCTGCATGAGCACATGAGTTTTGATTTGTCTTGACAGAGTAAAACGCAAAGACATTATAAAAGAAAAACGATAAACAACAATATGGTCAAAGAATTTACCAATGGCACCCCATTGTTCGCCAGCCGGCAGTACCAAATCTGGGTCACCCCGGAAGTCCATACCAGCATACGGATACTCGGAATAAACCATCTCCTGACGATCAAACCACCCGAAGAAGGTATCAGAAAAGGAAATCTGAGACTGACCAGCATGCCTAGACATATGGTCGACCCATCTCTGCATACGTCGTTCAGTCGGTGGAGGTAAACCGAGTGTAATATACTGCGGCTACATCAGTGGTATCTTTTCCAAGGTGAAGCCGGCCAAGATAGAACCATATCCAAAGATCTTCAGTCTCCCACTCTTCACCTTGGTCAATTGTTCTTTCATCACAAGGAGTACTGCGTCACACCAGTTGAACACCTTCGATTCGAGGCATTCCAAGGCGTACTGCATATAAGATCGGTTGGCCACATGAAGAGCCGCACCACCAGCCATCCTACCAAAAGTGAACAGAATGGTCCTCAAAGACCTGTCAGTGACATCTCGGATGATGATCTTGCCGTCTTTACTCGGCTGAGATCCCTCTCTGCAGTACCTGTGAACATAATCTCTCACAGATTCACCTCCATGGGCCAAACCTGATAAAGAGATGGGAGCACCCCACCTCGATAAGCCGGTCAAAAAATAGATGTCCACTACAGTCAAGAGGATGGATTTGCCCCTAATCTGGAACACCTGGCTAGTAGGATCCCAAGCATCGAGCAAATACTGTAGCAAGTTGATTTGTTGTCTCATGTTAGAGATGCGGAAAAGCTTCAACAGGCCACAGTTCCACAGTGCGTTTACTGTAACAGGATCATGTAAATCAAGCATGTCATCTTATTCATGCTCACGTTCTCGCCATGTAATGGTCATCTTGCTCCAATGAATCTCTGAAAACAAGCAAGAGAAGAGTTAGATCTTGATTTAGTGAGAAACAAGCAAAAATTTCCATTGAAAACTGTGCATAAATTTCCTTCCTTGCGCTCATCGCACCTACAGTAGTGTTCTGGGTGCGTTGCATGTCAATTGGCCAGTAGACAGGCTAACATCCAACGCACCTTTCGATACATAAAGGGTGCGATGGAGCCAGGGCGAGTTTTTCAAACCCCAGAGGCTCAGAAAAACCAGAAATCAGGCTCAGAATGAAAAATGGAAAGGATGAAATGAAAGAGCTCAGGTTCAGCTCCTACCTGGTCCAAACGACGCTGAATATCGTCCACAGAATCTCCCGAAATCAGCTGATGAAAATCAAGGGGGGAAAGCACCTCCAAAGCTCCAACAAGCCAAAGTTCAAATGAAATGGTAAAATGAGAGGTACAAGCATTTTTAAATTACTTTTACATAATTTGAGTAAAATATTAGTGTCCTAACTCATTTTTCAAATGTATATCGTCCATTTCTAACTGGTTTGATGAAGCAATTGAGCATGCAGTACAATCTTTGAAGGAACAAAGCTATTTATGGTAAAGTTAAGAAAAGACCATTACTTCGAGCAGTTTTAACGCAGACTTCATGCTCGTTAAAAAATAAACATAAGCAATGAGAAAAATTTTCCCCCAGCGTTTAAGCTCAATAAAAAATGACCAATTCCCGGTAAACAACCAACGTGAATGTAATACTTTAGCCTTTAAAGCCTTGGTCGTGTTCCCATAATCACCTCCACTCTGTATTGGCCGATCATTCACCTCCATTTAATTGTTTACCCCTTTTGAGGAATAGTTGCGAAGAGTGATCCTGCTAGCCATCCTTGTAACACTGCCATGATTGGAAAATTCCAAACCTTACCTGGAATCAACTGCTACCCAATCACTCGTTCCTCAAAGACGAGTCTCCTTTAAGCTCTTTTCAAATGACTCGTAAAATTTGAAAAGATTGCCGAGCCATTGGCCTCTCTAGCTCGTTAAAGGGACCGGAAGTGCTATCCCTCCTTTAGATTTTAATCTTTTTGGACCTGACGGATTATTACACAAAAAGATCGAGTGCTTGTTTTGTTCGGCTCATTAAAAGTATCGAAAATTCATCCCTTCTGTATTGTTTTATACTTTTTCGGACTTCAGGGATTAGATGACGAAAAAGGATTTTTTGAGTTTCCTTTACGTCCTTTTTCAGACTCTCTAAAATTGAAAAGGACTGAGTTATCTTTGTCGTTAAACTCGTTAAAACCTAATAGCAACAAACTTGTCCATAGCAGACAAGAACGAGTTTCACTATCGCTAGGCTCGTTAAAACATAGCGATGGGTTTTCTCGAAAGGAAAATTATAGAACAAGCATATGTTATCCTCCTTAAGCTTGAAAAAAATAAAGAGGTACTGGTCAGCAATGACAGGGGAAAAATTGGGAAGAAAACTTGAAGAAACTTTGTTGGTAGCAAGTCGCTCTTGAACATGACACTTTCACTCTGCATCCAAGTCGGGTTGGGTTGTTTCATTCACCGGTCACATCACCATGGTCCCATCACACCATCCTCATTTGGGGTTAATGCTACTAATCCATCACGTCAGTGTCGCCGATATGTTCAAGAGAAGTCACTCAGAGAATTCACCTGCGTCTCACCCGCTGCAATACATTTATACTCCATTCTTTCATGACCGCCACCCTGAACCTTATATCACTAGACCGTTTTCACCTCCATTAAAATCATTTGCTCCGTTCCATGTCATTGATGTGGGATTCATTAAGGCCCTCCTATTACAGATCGCTTCTTGTTGACATCAGCTCATTATCCAAGAAGTTGATCTAAGAACACCCCTTTCAGTACTTTGAAGCTTGCATGTCTCAATGGCAAGTTTCTAACTTCCGGTGACAGGTTTACATCAATGGCCTTCGACCGAATTATTCACACCACGTGAATTGTACTGCAATACCTTGAGGGTCATTATCATTATCGATGATTCCTCTCACGCCTGTTAACAGATTACATCATTGGCTGGTAATCAGGCGATGTCTTTCCATGTTCGACTCCAGAACATCTCTCACATGGATCGACTTGTACTTTGAGTGAAGATCGAACGAGATTGAAGACCCCGGATCTAGTTTCATCCATCCGGGCTGCGATATATATTCAGGAAAATAAAGACATCAAATGTACATCATTGCTGCACAAATAATCATCCAATCAAAGGGATGATGGCTCTACCAGAATCATCAGTCTACGCTCAGACGATTGTCTGTCCTATGTACATGAAAATGAATTTATAAAGCTGAGCATGGGAATGCCTATCTCAGCTAGATCATGAAAATATTATGAAGATAATGTATTGTATTGTATCTTATTACAGGTCTCCTCCCAGCTTGAAAGAACTTCGGATCCTCATGATAAAGCATTTCACCCGACATCAAAAAGATTAACGACCTCATGCTTTAGGGGGCAACTGTTATAGACATTTTTGGGCACTGCAACCCCAAGCATAAAATGTCCATAAACCAAGGGATCCTAAGTCCCTAAAAGTGTTGTTCCAACCCCTAAAGGAACAAGGTCAACTGATTACAGAGTCTCCCAGAAGTTCTCCATGAAAAACTACTCAGAACTGGTCAAAACAGGATCATTTCACCTGCTCCATAGGCAAAGTGCGTTGCATCTCACCTAAGTACACTCAGTGGGTGCGTTGCATCTCACCTAAGTACACTCAGTGTGTGCGTTGCATTTCAAAAAGCCCTTCTATGGGGTGCGATGGGCGAGAAGAGACAAATGGCAGTGTTAATCCGCAAGGTGGAGAGGCATGGAATCTTCCAGAAACTTCTCCTGTGACACTTGCCTCTCTGAATTCAACCAAGGATGAGTAAGATATCATCAATCTCCAAGTGGAAGCAAGAACTATCAGAGGGTAGACACTAATCAAATCACAAGCTGACTCATCTGCCTTATAGATATCTATATATGGATCCCTCATCCCAGAGATCCAGAGGCTGGAATTTTGCATCTTGTAAGGAATTGTTGTTGGTTTCTTGAGGCAACATCATAGTGTTGGGTGATCTAAGCTTTGCATGAGGTGAAGAAGGGCTTACTTGCTGAGAGGATGATGCTGGGTCAGAACAACTGGTTGTAACTCTCTTGGCTCTTTCTTGATTATCAATAAAGCTATTCAAGTTTTCCTCCATACTCTTATGTATTTATGTTTTATGCATTTGTATGGTCAATTTACATTTGATCCTAGATTGTTTATGATAGTAGATCCATGTTCTCGTATAGCATTATGCTTCTTTGATTCTACAGGTACTCTGTGAAGCTGGGTATACAAGAAAGAAAGTGGCAAAGGACTATCAGAAGAGAGAGGAATCGAGCAAGGAACCAAGCGCAAGACATAGGTTGGTCTCCTTTATTCTTCTCTCATCTATCTTTCATAAAGGAAAATGAAAGTAGTTTTACTTTGTTTGTTTCTAAGGTAGCTACCACGCCTTAGTGGGATTAGCAGTTCTGCATAGACACTTTTCCCTGTAACAATTAGGAAACTGAAAGGAAATAGTGTTGGAGGTCCAAGTGGAATAGGTGGGTGGCCACCAATATCTGCCTAGATCAATTAGCTCCTTCTAAAGCAAGACTATAATATTACAACACTTGTTTTAATTTATATGGCAAAATGTATCTCAATTTATAGCTAGTATTTATTTGTTATATATTTTAATGTGATATATGTATATTATGATTTTCTTTTATCTAAAAAACTATTCATAATTTTATTAATAAAAAAAAATTATAATATCACAAATTGAATTTTATTAATTTGATTAGTTTTAACTTTATTATTAATTGAGCCAACATTGAAATGTTTACATCTCTCCCATATTGGGCTTTATATTACTTTTAATTTTTTTTTTTAATTGAATTGTCGTGTAAATGTTAAATGTTTACAAAACATTTACATCACTACAACATCACCCCCATATTGGGTTGACAATATTTAAAAGAAATTGGCATACTTACATTACACCTACACATCTCCCCTAATACTAGGTTGTAGAGTGCCTCTCAGCACAATATGTGATGGAAGCCCGAATCGACAAAGCCCTAAGTTTTCACACATGCTTTTTTCCACTATAGCTAATGATAATGACAAACTTGCACATACCAAATAATTAGGCTGGCTAGTGTGGATCTTGTGCTCAAAGGTCTAATGGTGCTCAATTGGTTACTGATACTGTTGTGCCCCACTGATTGACAAAACCAATGCATGGCTTGGTTGCACAGGAGGTTATTGTATTGAATGTACCTTAGAAGATGAAAATTGTGAATTACACAATAGGCATGTTGAATGTACCTTGGCATCCATTTCATCTTTAGTCCTTGTCATCAAGTGCGTTCATTATCATGAAACATGGCTATTATGCAATTAAAAATTTGATTTTCCACCTTTTCAAGCACAATAATTTCAATCATGACTGTATTTTCCAAGCTGGAATGGATTCCAAATGTCTTAAATAAAAAAGAAGCATGGAAGGTCTGTTACTTTGTATAAAGTATAAATAATTGTGATCCTCACGTTAGTGGTTAATCATACCTCTTTATGCATTTCACATTTTGAAAATTTCCAAACAATTTGATGCAAAAGAAGTTTGAATTCTATCAGAGTCATTCATAGTTACATATCCATTTATTTTTTAGATCAACATTCGAAACATTTTTCCAATGTGGTCCCTTTTAAATCCATCAAGAAAAATGGCCATGGAAAGAAATAGGAACTAACGATGTTAGTTTAATGATAACCTAGATTTCTAAAAAATTTAGTCAAAGACGAATACAGATAAAGCAAAAGTAGAACTTATGATACATCTTTAATTCATATCCAAATCATCCATTATTTATTCATCATCATTTTCACTATCTTCGTCACACCCTTCCTCACCGTTTTCACTGCATGTGTTATATTGAATAACTAAACATTTTTTTCATTAGTCTATAACTGTCGTAGCACTTGTTGAGCCTCGAAAGCTTCCAAATATTTTGCTAGACAAACGCCATCTGTTTGTGGCAATGTTTGGACATTATTTGATTGAAATTTTGTATTTTGGGCCCAAGCCCTTTTCCGTGCAGCCTCCCTAGAATGTAACAAATCAATATACTATGAAGAGTAGGGTTCTTTATTTGTTTCTGCACTTCAGCGCTTAGAAGTTTCTTTTGAAGTTGCCAGTGGGAATTCGTTGAAAATCTAGATAATGATGTTAGCCTACAACATGATAGAGTTTGGTCAGAAGTTGAATGCCCACCAGCTTAATGATCACCATCTGGTGTGACAGGTGTAGTATTTGGAAGCAAGAAATACTGCACTGATGGATCAACATTTTCTATTGCAGAGAATAAGTCAGCTTCATACCCTTTATCAAACTTCTTATGTTGCCTTAGTATGTTCTTCACATTCTTTCATGAATGTAAAATTTTCTATATGTTGTTGCCAGACCTTCCACTACTAGACTCAGCTAACTTCAACAATGTATTGAAGTCATCTACAAATGACTTGATAGGAGACCCACAATTTTTCCTATTCATTCTTGAACGTGGTTGAGTAATAGGTGGGGTAGGATAGGTTGAATAAAATCTTTTGAAGCATTCCATGGATGATTTTCTCAGAACCTGCAGAACAAATAATGTTAAATTAAAATAATCATATATCTTATAAATCAACTAGTGGTATTAAAAGACATTGGAATGATAAAATTTCACAATAAATTTGATCCCAGTTGAAATTGAGGAAGTGGCGTCAGTATAACAAGGACCCCACTAAGTTTCCAACTACTTTGAAGTTTGAGCTTTAAGATGGAAGCCTGTCCTTGAAGACATACGTAAAAAATTGCAAATTACCTGTAAGGATCACCATGAGGGATGATGAATAGTGCTTAGAAGACTAGCTAAATATCTATTCACACATCTCTACAGTAAAGCTAGTTAACCTCAAAGACAGTTTGGTGACAACTTGTACTAAGTTTCAATAGGGAGAAGGAAAGGTGTATGAATATCTGAGAACCACTGCAACTTTTGCAGCATGAATAATGTAACCACAAAAATGTTTTGAAACATTGCAAAGAAGATGTAATAATCTAGCACAAAATTTTATAATATGAAATAAAACTTAATGATCTCATTTCAAAGAACAATTAAGGTAAATCATCTAGCTCATTTGGGAAAAGACCATATAACGAAATTCACTATAAGCTCAACGAAGGAAAAAGAGTGAACAATGAAACTAATTCCCATACCATCTATTGAACTCAAAAACCAAACAAGACCAGAGAGCATAAAACAAAAGTATCCACTATTCTTATGTAGAGCCTATTTCCAACCCTTCATATCAGGCACAAATGAGCTTATGATTATTGGGCATAGAGTCATAGACCCATCACCCTAAAATATTTTTCAAGCAAGTGAAACCTAATAAGATTGATGGATGTAGTTGATGTAGTGACTAGTCTCGTAACTGGAGGAAACTGGAGTGTAAGGCCCCATATCTTCTTAACCAATAATAAGTGCATATTGTGAGAAGTAAAAGAAGGTATCAACATAGAATAAAAGGTACTATTATTCCTTTAGATTCTCCTTCAGTCATATGTTAAGGTTGATGGTTTCAATGTAGGTTTTAACCCCATACAGAAATTACATGCATACGAATTCTAAAACACAGAAAATAAACAATGTGAGAGCATAACACATAAAACACATATACACAGAGATTTTAACCTGGATCCCAAAACCAGGACTACCAGCTTGATTTTTCATTATATTCCTTTCAATGTTACAATACATATTTATACATGCCAAAGCATCCAATACCATGGACCAAAAACCATCGCATCCAAAAAAACATGTGCGAAAATCATGCACAAAACCATAGGTGGGTCCGCCCAACCTAACATAGGGTCAAAAACCAAAATTTTCACGGGCGCTGCCCCATACCCCATAAAGTGGGGTTATGGGTGCCCTTCAAACCCCCTATTAACTACGTGGAAAGAATATAACACAACCAAACATTCTCCCACTTGTTTTTTTCTTTCCACAGGGGGCCACAAGAGATCTTAGTCATTTTCCCAGCCCTGAAATGCCCATAGTCTCTCTACACCAAGAGAACTTCTCAAAGCTCACAGATTTTGTCAATGCATATGTAGTATTCTTCAAAGTGTCCACCTTTACCAGCAACACCTTTTTGTCTTCTATCATATACCTCACAAAGTGATACTAAACATCAATGTGCTTTGTCTTTGAATGATATGCAGGGTTCTTTGCCAAGAAAATTGCACTTTGACTGTCACAGTCTATCCTTATAGCTTCCTGTACTAACCCCATACTTGAACACAATCTCTGCAACTAAACTGCTTCCTTGCTTGCATGAGTGGCTGCCATGTGTTCTGCCTCTGTAGTTGATAGTGCCACTACAGATTGTTTCTTACTCATCCAACTGACTGCACCTACAAATAGGTTAAACACATACCCACTTGTAGATCTTCTTTGATCCAGATCTCCAGCCCAGTCTGCATCAACAAAGCCACGAATATCCAACACTCTGTCCAATCCTGGTCTTCCTTGGTAGCACAGACCATAATCACTAGTGCCACGCAAATACCTGAAAACCCGCTTCACTGCTGTCTAATGCTCCTTTCCTGCTTTTGACATAAACTTGCTCAATACTCCCACTGCATGTGCAATGTCTGGTCTAGTACAGACCATTGCACACATGAAGCTACCGAATGCACTTGCATATGGACACAGGACATGTCCTCTTCTTATTCTTGTGTCTTGGGACACTATTCAGCAGATAACCTCACACCTATAGGAATAGGAACCTTCACTGGTTTACTATCCTGCATATTAAACCTCTGCAATATTGTCTCAACATACTTCCTCTGGTTTAACTAGAGCTTCCTCTTTTCTTGATGTCTTTTAATTTCCATGCCCAAAATATAGTTTGCAACACCAAGATATTTAATGTCGAATTTGGAGGACAATTGGGTCTTCAAATCCTGGATATTTTCTTTGTCATTTCCAACCAGCAACATATCATCCACATACAAGACCAGATAAATAACACGGTCACCAATTAATTTAAATTACACACAATGATCTGCTTTGCTTCTGGTGAAGCCAAGTCCCTGTATAAATGTATCAAATTTCTGATACCACATCCTTGGTGACTGTTTTAACCCATACAGAGACTTCTTTAACTTGCATACCAGTTCTTTCTTACCCTTCACCGCAAAGCCTTCAGGTTGTTTCATGTAGATCTCCTCTTCCAGATCCCCGTGAAGAAATGTTGTCTTCACATCCATCTGTTCTACCTCAAAATCAAAAGCAGCAGAAATAAATAAAAGTAATCTAATAGAAGTTACCTTGGCAATAGGAGAAAAAATATCACCAAAATCAAGTCCCGACACCTGGGAATAACCTTTTGCTACCAACCGAGCTTTGTATTTCTCCACTTTTCCTTCTACATTTGTCTTCTTTTTGAACACCCATTTGCTACCAATGGATTTCCTTCCAGCCGACAACTCCACCAGATCCAAAGCCTCATTTTTGTGCAAAGATGCCATTTCATCAACCATGGCCTCTTTCCATAGTTTTCCATCCTCTGAATCCACTGCTTCCTTCACAGTTCTGGGATCATCGTCAGTAATAGATAAAGAAAAATTTGAACAGAAAGCAGATGGACTATACCTTTCAGGCTGCCTTCTTTCTCGAACTAATCTTCTCACAGCTGGAGTTTGTGGCTCTTCATCTTCTGATTCCTCCTCTGTTGTAGAGTCTGATTCTTCCTCCTTTAGCTCAAACTCTATCTTCTTAGGTTCCTTTCATTGGACTTCATGTTTAATAACATCTTTCACTTCTCTGAACACCACATCTCGGTTGTACACAACCTTCCATGTGACTGGGTTCCAAAGCTTATAACCCTTTAAACCATCCTTATACCCAATAAAGATGCACTTTTCAGATTTACTATCCAACTTGGTTCGTTTCTCCTTTGAAACATGTACATATGCATCACATCCAAATACCCTCAGATGTGAAAGAGAGGGTTTCTTACCAGTCCACACCTCTTATGGAGTCTTATCCTCTAATGCTAATGAAGGTGAACTGTTGACCAGGTAACATGCAGTATCCACCACCTCTGCCTAGAATTCTTGTCCTAACTCGACACCACTGAGCATGCTTCTTGCCCTTTCCATCAACATATTATTCATTCTTTCTGCAACTCCATTTTGCTGAGGTGTATATGGAGTAGTCTTTTGCCGTGTGATACCACACTTCTTACAGAATTCTTCAAATTCCTTATTGCAAAACTCTCCACCGTTATCTGTCCTCAACACCTTTATCTTCTTCTCTGTCTAGTTTTCCACCAGAGCCTTAAATTCTTTAAACCTGTCAAAGACTTCAGATTTCTTCTTAAGGAAATATATCCATGTATTCCTTGAGAAGTCATCTATAAATGATACATAGTACATAGACTTACCTAGTGATGGAACCTTCATAGGTCCAAACACATCACTGTGCACAAGTTCTAATATATGTTTCGCCCTCTTACTACCAGAGGGGAAACTCACCCAATTCTGCTTCCCATATACACAATTTTCACAGAAATCAAAATCCAGAGAGCTATTACTCATACCTTCTACCATACCTTTACCTTGAAGTATCCGAAGGTCCTTTTCTCTAATAAGTCCAAGCCTTTGATGCCACAGCATGGTCTTCTCTCTAGAGACCACTAGATTTTCTGCTCCACTTTCAGGAACCAAAGAACTATTACACCCATCAATAACAGTGCTACCTTGCATCTTGTACAGAGTTCCAATCCGAACACCCCACATCAATACCAGTGCTCCTCGAACCATTTTGCAGGTATCCTTCTCGAACACTATTTTTACACCTGCATCATCCAGCTTGCTAACGGAAATCAGATTTCTGGCTAATGCAGGAATATGCAAAACACCCGAAAGTGTTCTAACCCTTCCACCTTGCAGCTTCAACTTTACTTCTCCACGAACAATGATTCTAGCCTTCCTTTCATCCCCCAAGAAGACATCACCACCATCATATTTCTCATACTCATAGAACCACTCTCTTTGGGGAGTGAAGTGAAAGGATGCACCTGAGTCAATCAACCATGCCTCGTGATCTACATGTGTACTTGAAGAAGACAAGTACACATCCCCACCTTCATCTAAGGTGGTTTTCGCCTCTGCAGAAGGAGCCTCATCAAATCCCTTTCCTTTGTCAGGAGTTTTAGATTTACAGTGCCTTTTGAAGTGGCCTTCCTTTCCACATTTCCAACACACCACCTTTACAGGTTTTCCTGGAGATTTAGATCTCCCACTCGATGGCTTATTTTTGTTTCTGTTCTGGGTCCACCCTCATATAGACAAGGCATCACCATTTTGGCTCTCCATATTTTTCCGTCTCATCTCCTCCGTCAGCAAGGATGAGACTATTTCATCAAAATGCAAGGCAGTTGCATTGCTACCTATTGCAATAACCAGACTATCCCACGAATCTAGAAGAGAACACAACAAACTAATGCACTTATCTTCATCTGAAATTTTAATATCAACAGATGCTAACTGACTTACCATAGTATTAAACGCATTCAAATTCTCTGTCACTGAGTCTCCATCTTTCATCCTCAGGTTATACAGCTTTTTCCGCAGGAATAGTTTTTTCACCAGAGACTTAGATTGATACAAAGTCCCTAACATGTCCCACAAAGCCTTTGTGTAGCTTCCCCTGATACATTCAGCAATACTGAATTTGAGACACACAATCATATTGTGCTTTTTGTCTTCTGATCCAACTTTTTCCATTCTTCATTGGACACTCCCGTTGGTTTAGTACCTGGATCTACCACGATCCATTGATCTTTATCCACCAATAGATCCTCCATCTTGAGTTTCCACAACTCAAAACTCTGACCATTAAATTTCTCGATCTCTATCTTTCCATTGCTCACCATCTTCTTTCACCACCAGAATTGATCTTGCAGATCTCCCACTGAACAGGGTCTACCACAGGCCAGAGCGAAACCCCTCAGCAACAAAGGTGTCCCCTTGAAGCCAAAACAGCTCTGATACCAAATGTAGGTTTTAACCCCATACAGAAATTACTTGCATACAAATTATAAAACACAAAAAATAAACAATGTGAGAGCATAACACATATACACAGATATTTTCCCCTGGGTCCCAAAACTAGGACTACCAGCTTGACTTTTCATTATATTCCTTTCAATGTTACAATACATATTTATACATGTCGAAGCATCCAATACCATGGATTGAAAACCATCGCGTCTAAAAAAAACATGTGTGAAAATCATGCACAAAACCATAGGTGGGTCTGCCCAACCTAACATAGGGTCAAAAACCAAAATTTTCTGGGGCGCTGCCCCGGATCCCATAAAGTGGGGTTATGGGTGCCCTTCAAACCCCTTGCTAACCATGTGGAAAGAATATAACACAACCCAACATTCAAGTTTATCTATCAATTAAATGACATGGCCAAAGGTTTCTATGTTTACCATGTGACATGTAAAAGGGACGGGTAGCATCATGTTTGCGTGCATCTTGTCACATTGTAGTCAAACCCAAGCAATGATATGGGTCATGTTGAACATTAAAACATACAGTAAGCAAATCCTCAACTTCCACATTAAGAAAGTCATCAAATGGGGATGGCCAAGTAACCTGGTGAGTTAACATGGTAGAATCTTGAGGAAGAGAACAATTCTTGGCAACAAAAAAATGACAAGATTTCCTTTTATGAATTCCTCTCAAGAGCACTAGCATATAGATTAAAATATGAGAACAAGCATTATAGATCTAAACATTCTTGACAGCACAACGTTTTCCAATGAAGAAGAATTACATTTTCACTATTCAACTTCCACAATTTGGGCAATTGAAGGGAAGGCCCCTCTCTCGAATCATAGTACTGTAGTCAATAGTGTTCTCCTTTCTCTGGGTTGTTGGTTAAACCAAATGTAGACAAAAACACTTTCAAACTAAAAGAATAAGATCAGGACTATTTGTATTGAATATCTCAACAAAGTGTGGAATATGGCCCCAGGCCTATAGGCAAGTCTGGCTAGATCTATATTGGGGGATGATACAATAGTAAATAAAAACTATGTTTCTCAAGGAGTATGGGAGATGGGTGATTCATTTAAAAGAAAATCATGCAAAGTTTTCAATAAGGATATTTTCCAAATTAAGACTCCTAAGAAGAAAATAAAAAATGAGAATCTTCAAAGTCAAATCCACAATACATGCCCAAACTAGTAAAATCTTATTAAACTAGAAAAAATCGGGAGCCTGAATATGAGCCAGGCAACATTGGTTAGGGGTAGGAGATATGCCATCCACAAATTTCTTCAAATATTTGAGCGAGCATACCACTACAAATCAAACTAAGTAGGATCACTATTTCTTGTCTTAGAATAGTTAAAGAGTGTGTTCCCTTGTTTTCCAATATCTCTCAATCTTATGACAACATAAATAATAGGTAAGCTACAACGTTTTAGCCTTCCTAGTTATAATATATTACTACCTTATTTACTTGACGAGGTTACAAAGACCATTCGAGTTGGGATGAATGGCAAAGCACCCAGTTGCCAAAGTTTAAACATGCTAACAGGAAGAGCACATTACAGTTGGATCATGCATAATCATGAATGAGACAAAAAGGAGATAGAAATTTATCAACACGATGATGAAGAAAAATGAACATAGATATGGGGGTACATTAATATATAGCTCAATTTTTTTTTTTATATATGGCATTCTAATTCCGATGACTATTTTACCATAAATGTTTTATTCGCATTCACATACAGATGCGCTCATGTAGACTCCATTCAACACTTAGAACTAGAAGAATCACAGATAGTATAATACCTCAGCCATTGTTTTTAAACTTGGACTCAGACTATGAATGAGCCTTAGAGTCTGAAAACATGCTAACAACCATCTCCTTTTCATATGCCTTGTTGTTTTCAAATTTTGCAAGTCCAATCTAATCTATATGATCTCCTCTAATGGGGCCATGCATGGGACAACTGGGCCTCTTATACTAGCCAAGCATTCTTTTAATCTACAAATGCCCTACCGCCCTCCCCCTTTATGAATTTCTTGCAATATTTGCAATAAGTCTGTTCATCAAAATCAGTCCACACATGATCCAGGTGGATTTGGTGGCCACCCTCCAAGTCCACTTGGACCCCCACCATTGTTTCTTTCAGCTTTTCAGTTTCCTTAATTGTAGCACAGTTTACTATTTTTAGCAGTTTTTCGGGTCCTGAACTTCCAGAGCCGTTTTGAGGCCCTAAATGACGTTTTTTTGGAAAACTAGGAGCAACATGGGTCCATGGACTGATGTTTCTCTTCCCAAAGTTGTAGTTCTCAGATAGATCTTTCTAACAAGATATTGTGCGCGTCAAACGGAGATCATATGCCAAAGTTACGACCCCGGGAAGTTGATGTACCAATTTACCCAAATGGGGCCCATAGTTTGGTGTTTCATCTTCTAGGGTTAGGTTTTTGGATGTTTAGGGTTTTCCATTGTTTCTCAACAATAAATAGGCCTTCGAGCCTCATTGTAACACAGTTCAGAGGCATCTAGCCATCACATCTCTTCTCAGAGATAAGCTACCATCGCCCTAGCTGGTTTTTTTCCATTTCTTTTTTGTAAGCATATTTCAGTGTTTTACATTAATGAAATGAAGTATTATTTCTGCTACATCTCTGTGTTTATGGTTATCCCTGTAATTTGTTGCATTCTTGTTTAAATCCGGATCAATGCAGGGTCTTTGACTTTTGGGGCCATAGTAAAATTCCAACCTGCAAATTCAATTATGCAAGATTGACAAGCCTATCTTAAATTCTTATTGTGAAAATTTCATATTTCAAACTCCAAAATGGTAGTAGTTTTAAAGTACAAAACTTTAAACACATTCTAGGCTGGGACAGATTGCTGCTCTCCAAAGTGAAAGGAAAATTGCGGTGTGGGGGCCAAGCAGGTGGGGTCTTTTTTATAGCATTTTGGTAGGGTATAGAAATTACATATTTTTTATGTTTTTGTAACAAAATTTACATATTGTAGGTCATGTCTAGTGTCCGCCATGATAGGGTCCAGTACCTACTTGGTCGAGTAGGTGTATACATGGCTCAGTAGGGCCGGTTTAGTACCAAACTGGCTAAGTCATGCTTTGTCTCAAGTAGTTCGGTAACAAACCGACACAACAAAATGAATATATGACTAAGTCAATATAGGCTGTAGTCAACTCAGTTGAGTTGACTGAGTCAAGGCTAACTTGGACCACTCTTAAAAGGTAGGGCCATTGCTAAATCAAGTGCCTGTGAACAATGTATGTATGCATGCTAAATGCAATAAGAACAATGGACGCTAATTAGTGAAGGCTTCCATTGGCTTCCAATTCTATTGAAAAGTGATGCATAGTAATGTAATTAAATTTTCAAAGGCCAAATTCAAAGGTCCTAATGTTCAAGTAATTAATATTGATAATAAAAACAAATGAAAACTTCCTTTTAAAAAGAAAAAGAGGAAACAGAGTATGTATCATGATCCATTGATGAATGCATAAGAGCTTATTGCAGTGGGTTGGTTTTGGAAATTGTCCAACTGTATGTTGTTCAATAAGCTCAGAGTATGCATTGTGTATCCATTTTGTTGGGTGTGTGTTATATTCTTTCCATGAATATTAGGTGGGCGGACCTACCTATGGTTTTTTTCATGGGTTTTGCACATGGTTTTGGGCATGATGGTTTTCTGCCCATGGTATCTTGTAGAACCAGTAAAGGGAAATACGGATATGTCTAATCCAGGGTTAATGGATTGGGGTTTATGAATTCTTTGTCATGTATATATGTGTGTGTGTGTGTGTGTGTTGTAAAATTGAAAGGAATATACTGAATTATCAATTCGGTAGTCCCAGTTTTGGGATCCACGGGAAAATCTCTCTGTATATCTATTTTATGTTTTATGCTCTTGCCATTGTTTATTTTCTATTTTTAGAATTCGTATGCAGGTAATTTCTATATAGGGTTAAAACCCACACATTGATGAATGCATAAGAGCTTCTTATTGCAGAGGGTTCTCTTCCCCGTGAGAATTTTCAACTATAAACCTTGGTTTCCTATAACTCTGTTTGTGAATATTTTTATACTTCTTTTATGGATTATCAATGTGGTTATGTTGATGCCCCAATCCTAAAAGGAGTAGGGTCCAGATACATTCTATAATAGTATCAATGCAGTGTTCAATATGTTAAGATTGTTTGGCCTCAGGAATGTTGAAATTATGGTAATATTAACATGTAATTTATAGCTAAAGCGCCCTCATTATTGTATTATCTATATATTTGACTGGGTTGGCCTATGCGCACCCTCTTGGGGTGTATGCACCAGTCCTTGACGTGGGGGTGGCTTTGAATAGTGCAAAAGTAATATTTTCCATATTAGAAAAATTATGGACTGAAAATAATACTTCTAGCAAATTCAACCATTTATCTATGACATTAGCATCTGGCTAGCCTTCAAATATAGGAATGTCAAAGTTCACTTGTACCTTAAAGGGGGTGGTGCCTCCGAGGTGGCTACCGGATGAAGATGCTTTGCCCACTATTACCCATCGAAGGATCTGAGGAAAGTTATCCATCATCTCATTCCTTTCTTGCTCGAGGGCTTCTTCGAGCAACATTTTGAAAGGATCACTTGCTCCCTCATCTTTCTTTTTTTTGCGAAGGGAGGTTGTCAGGGTCAACAAGGCCTTACTTGCAAGGGTTCAACCAATTCAAGTCCTAACTCCTTATACCCCAACCTCATTGGGGACATACACAGAAAACAAAGAAAGAGCAAACTTGTTTTGATACCACTGATCCATATTTATGCAGAAACAAAATGGAAAACAAATTTAAACAAAAACATAGAGCTGCAGTAAAAATTGATCTTCAATTCATTAATAACAAATACTGAAAATTGTTTACATGCCAAATGGAAATAAACTAGATTAGGTGATGGTATCTATCTTCAAGAAGAAATGTGACAACTACATGTTTTTTAAATTGTATTACAATGAGGCTCGAAGTCCTTTTTATTATTGAGAAATAAGGGAAAACCTTATACATCCATAAACATGACCCTAGGAGATGAAGCACCAAAATTTTGTGGGCCTCGTTGGGGTAAGTTGTACAACCAACTTCTTGGGGTCATAACTTTAGCATACGGTCTTCATTTGGCTATCATAATACCTTGTTTCAAAGATTTCCACGAGGAGGAAAAATATAATTTGTAAAACATGTTTTGGCACATTTGTAGTCTCTCTGTTTTCCTAGAAAATACCTTTTCGGACCTCAAAATGGCTCCGAAGTTTAGTACCTGAAAAAACTGCCAGAAACAATAACTATGCTGGAAATTAGGAAACTTAAAGGAAATAGTGTTGGAGGTCCAAGTAGAATAGGTTGGGGCCACCAATATCCACCTGGATCAATAAGATTGCAGCACTTGTTTTAATTTATATGGAAAAATGCATCTTAATTTATAGCTAGTATTTATTTCTATATATTTTAATGTATTATATGTATCTTATCATTTTCTTTTATCTAAAAAATTGTTCATAATTTTATTAATAAAAACAAAATTACAATATGAAAAATTGAATTTTATTAATTTGATTACTTTTAACTTTATTATTAATTGAGCCAACATTGAAATGTTTACATCTCTCCCATACTGGGCTCTATATTACTTTTATCCTTTTTTTTTAAATGAATTGTCATGTAAATGTTAAATGTTTACAAACATTTATACCACTACAACATTGACCCCATATTGGGTCGACATTATTTAAAAAAAATTGACATACTTACATTACACCTACACATCTCCCCTATTGCTGGGTTGTAGAGCACCTCTCAGCGCAATAAGTGATGGAAGCCCGAATCGACAAAGCCCTAAGTTTTTTCACATTCATTTGTCCATGCTATCTAATGATAACGAAAATCTTAAGTAATTGGGCTATCTAGTGTGGATCTTGTGCTCAAAAGTCTAATGATGCTCAGCTGGTTACTGATATTGTTGTGCCCCACTAAGTGAAAAAACCAATGCATGGCTTGGTTGCAAAGGGTGTTATTGTGTTTAATTTACCTTAGAAGATGCAAATTTTGAATTGCACAATAGGCATGTTGAATGTAACTTAGCAGCCACTACATCTTAATTCCTTGTCATCAAGTGCGTTCATTATCATGAAACATGCCTATTGTGCAATTAAAAAAATTATTTTCCACCTTTTCAAGCCTTCCTTATGGAAATTATCTATATCTTGAGAGCACACCTATTAGACTTGGAAAAAGGAAAGTATTGGAAATCACACGTATTAATGGTCATGCACGACCTGGGTTCTAAAATTAACAACACGAGTCTTTCAATCATGATTGTATTGTCCAAGCTGGAATGGATTCCCAATGTATATAATAAAAAAGAAGCATGGAAAGTATGCTTCTTTGTAAAAACTATAAATAATTGTGATCCTCACTTTAGTGGTTAATCATATCTCTATATGCATTTAACATTTTGAAAATTTCCAAAAATTTGATGCAAAAAAACTTTGAATTCTATTAGAGTCATTCATAGTTACATATCCATGTTACTTTTGGGATCAACATTTGAAATATCTTTCCAATGTGGTCCTCTTTAAAGCCATCAAGAAAAATGGCCATGGAAAGACCACTGGAACTAACAATGCTAGTTAAATGATAATCTAGATTAGTAAAAAGGTTAGTCAAATACCAATACAAATAAAATGCAAGTAGAATGTATGATACATCTTTAAATCAGATACAAATCTTCCATTTCTTCTTCATCAACATCTTCACTATCTTCGTCATACTCTTCCTCACTGTTTTCACCACATGCGTGATATTGAATACCTAAACAAATTTATTTTCATTATTCTATGACTATTGGAGCACTAGTTGAGCCTCGACAACTACAACATCTTTTTTTGCACAAATGGCATTTGTTTGTGGTAATGTTTTGACATTATTTGACTGGAATTTTGTATTTTGGGCCCAAGACTTTTTCCGTGTAGCCTCAATAGAATGTAACAAATAAATATAATTATCATGAAGAGCAGGGCTCTTTATTTTTTTCACTGCACTTCATAGCTCAAAAGTTTCTTTTGAAGTTTTCAGTGGGAATCTATTGAAAATCTAGACAATGGTTTTGGGCTACAACATGATAGAGTCGAGTTAGATGTTGAATGCCCACCATCCTGATGATCACCATCTAGTGTGACAGGTGCAGCACTTGGAAGCAAGAAAGACTGTAGTGATGGATCAATATTTTCTATTGCATAAAATAAGTCATCTTCATACCCTTTATTAGCCTTCTTATGTTGTCAGACCTTCCAACTCTAGACCCAGCTGACTTCAACAATGTATTGAATTCATTTGCAAATGACCTGATAGGAAACTCACAAATTTTCTTATTCATTCTTGAACGTGGTCGATGAACAAGTGGGGTAGGATGGGCTGAATAAAATCTGTTGAGGCATTCTTGGATGATTTTCCTGGAACCTGCAAAACAAATAATGTTAAATAAAAATAATTGTGTATCTTATAAATCAACTAGTGGTATTAAAAGACAATGGAATGAGAAAAGTTCATAACGAATCTGACCATTTTTGAAATTGAGGAAGTGGCATCAGTATAACAAGGACCCCACCAAGTGTCAACTACTTTGAAGATTTAGCTTTAACATGGAAGCTTGTCCCTGAAGACATACGCAAAACAAATGCAGATTATCTGTAAGGATCACCATGAGGGACGATGAATAGTGCTTACAAGACTAGCTAAATATCTATTCAAGCATCTTTGTAGTAAAGTTAGTTAATGATAAAGATAGTTTGGTTATAACTCATAACAAGTTTCAATAGTGAGAAGGAAAGGTGTATGAATATCTGAGAACCACCACACAACATGAATAATGCAACCACAAAAATGTTTTGGAACATTTCAAAGAAAATGCATTAATCTAGCACCAAATTTTATAATATGAAATAAAACTTAATGACCTCATATCAAAGTATGATTAAGGTAAATCGTCTAGCTCATTTCGGGAAACGAAGTTCACTATAAGCTCAACAAAGGAAAAAGAGTGAGAAATGCTACTAAGTCCTAGACCATCAGTCAAACTCAGAAACCAAACAAGACCAGGGAGCACAAAACAAAAGTATCATCTATTCTTATGTAGATCCTATTTCCAACCCTTCATATCAAGCATAAATGATCTTATTATTGATGGGCATAGATCCATAGACCCATCACCCTAAAATATTTTTCAAGGTAGTGAAACCTAAGAAGATTGTTGGATGTAGTTGATGTAGTGACTAGTCTCATGGAAGATGAGGAAGGTCCAATCTCTTCTTAACCAATAATAAGTGTCTATTGTGAGATGTAAAAGTGGGTATCAAAAAAGATTAAAAGTTACTATTCTTACTTTAGATTGTCTGTCGGTCATAAGTCAAGGTTGATGGTTTCAATTTTATCTATCAATTAAAAGACATGGCCAAAGATTTATGCGTTTATATTGTGACATGAAAAAGGGAAGGCTAGCATCATGTGTGCATGAATCTTGTCACAATGTAGTCACACCCAAGCAATGAGATGGGTCATGTTGAACACTAAAACATACAACAAGAAAATGCTAAACTTCCACATTAAGGAAGTCAGCAAATGGGGATGACCAAGTAACCTGGTGAGTTAACATGGTAGAATCTAGAGATGAAGAGAACAATGCTTGGTAACAAAAAAATGACAAGTTTTCTTTTTTTGAATGCCTCTCTAGAGATCTAGCATATAAAGTACAATGTGAGAACAAGCATTATAGATATGAACATTCTTGACATCACAACGTTGTCCAAGGAAGAAGAATTACATTTTCACTATTCAACTTCCACAAAATGGAAAATTGAAGGCAGGGCCCCTCTCTCAAATCATAGTGTTATAGTCACTAGTGTTCTCCTTTCTCTAGGTTGTGTGTTAAACCAAAGGTAGATAGAACCACTTTCAAACGAAAAGAATAATATGAGAACTATTTGTATTCAATGTCTCAACAGAGTGTGGAATATGGCCCCAAGCCTACAGGCAAGTTTGGTTAGATCTATATTGGAGGATGATGCAACAATAAGGAAAAACTATGTTTCTCAAGGAGTATGGGAAGTGGGTGACTAATTTTAGAATAAAACCATGAAAATTTGTCAATAAGAAGCATTTCCAAATTAAGTCCACTGAGAAGAAAATAAGAAAAGAGAATCTTCAAAGACAAATCTACAAAACATGCCTACACCAGTAAAATCCTATCAAAATAGAAAAAATGGGACCTTGAATATGCGTCAAACCACATTGGTTAGGGGTAGGAGAAATTCCATCCACAAATTTCTTCAAATATTTGAGTGAGCATACCACTACAAATCAATTTAGCAGGATCATTATTTCCTGTCTTAGAATAGTTAAAGAGTTTGTTTCTGAGTTTGCCAATGTCTTTCAATCTTATGTCAACATAAATAATAGGTAAGATACAATGTTTTAGTATTCCCAATTGTAATATCTTACTACTTGCTTTACTTGATGATATTACAAATACCATTCAAGTTGGAATGAATGGAAAAGCACCCAGTTCCCAAAATTTAAGATTTCTAATAGTAAGAGCACATTATAGTTGCATCATGCAGAATCATGAATGAGACAAAAAGGCCTGACATAACTTTATTATCACGATGATGAAGAAAAATCAACATAGATATGGGGGTACATTAATATATAGCTCAATTTTTTTATATATGGCATTCTAATTCCTATGACTATTTTACCATAAACATTTTATTCGTATTCACATTCACAGATGCTCATGTAGAATCCACTAAACACTTAGAACTACAAGAATCATGGAAAATATAATACCCTATCCATAGTTTTTAAACTTGGACTAAGACTTTGAATGAGACTTAGAGTGTGAAAACATGCTAACAATTATCTCCTTTTCATATGCCTTGTTGTTTTAAAATTTTGCAATCCCAATTTAATCTATTTGATCTTGTCTAATTGGGCCATGCATGGGAATACTTGGCCTCTTATACTAGCCAAGCATTCTTTCAATCTACAAATCCCCCACTGCCCTCCTCCTTTATGCATTTCCTGCAATATGTGAAATAAATCGGCTCATCAACATCGATCCACACAAGGGTCTTTGAATTTTGGGGCATGGTAAAATTCCAATCTGAAAATTGAATTATGCAATATTAAAAAGCCTATATCAAAATATTATTGTCCAAAGTTGATACTTCATATCTCAAAATCCAAAATGGTAGTAGATTTAAAGTACAAAACTTTAAATACATGCTAGGTTGGGGTAGATCGCTACTCTTCAAAGTGACAGGCAAATTGTTGTGTGGGGGCGAAGAAGGTGGGGGATTTTTTATAGCATTTTGGTAGGGTTTAGAATTACGTATTTTTATATTTTTATAACAAGTTTTCATGTTGTAGGTCGTGTCCAGTGTCCACTATGACAGGGTCCAGTACCTACTTGGCCAAATAGGTGTAGACTTGGCTAAGTAGGGTCGGTTTAGTACCAAACCGGCTAAGTTATGCTTTGTCTCTACCAGTTCGATACCAAACCGACCCAATGAACTGAATATATGACCAAGTCAATTAGGCTACAGTTAACTCAGTCGAATTGGCTTAGCCCGGGCTAATTTTGACTGCTCTTAAAAGCTATGGCCATTGCTAAATCAAGTGTATGTGAACAAGATGTGTATGTATGCATGCTAAATGAAATAAGAACAATGGACGCTAATTAGTGAAGGCCCCCATTATCTTCTGATTCTATTGAAAAGTGATGCAGTGTAATGTAATCAAAGTTTCGAATCCCAAGTGCAAAGGACCTAATGTTCAAGTAATTAATATTGATAATAAAAACAAATGAAAACTGCCTTTTAAAAAGTAAAATAGGAAATGGAGTATGCACTGTGATCCATTGATGAATGCAAAAGAGCTTATTATAGTGGGTTGGTGATGGAGACTGTCAGTTACATGTTGGTCAACAACTCAGAGTATGCACTATGTATCCATTGATGAATGCAGAAGAGCTTCTTATTGTAGAGGGTTTTCTTCCTCGTGAGGATTTTCAACTATAAACCTTGGTTTCCTATAACTCTGTTTGTGAATATTTTTATACTTCTTTTATGGATTATCAATGTGTTTATCTTGATGCCCCAATCCTCAAAGGAGTAGGGTCCAGATACATGACAGAATAATATCAATGCAGTTTTCAATCTATTAAGATTGTTTGGCCTCAACAATGTTGAAATTATGGTAATTTTCACATGTCATTTATGGCTTAAGTGTCCTCATTATTGTATTTTCTATATCTTTGACTTTGTTAGCCTAGTCGCACCCTCTTGGGGTGTATGCACCAGTCCTTGAAGTGGGGGGCAACTTTGAATAGTGCAAAAGTAATATTTTCCCTATTAGAAAAATCATGGACTGGAAAATATCCTTCCAAAAAAGTTAACCATTTATCTATGACATTTGCATCTATCTGACCTTAAAATATAGGAATGTCAAAGTTCACTTGTACTGTAAAGGGGGTGGTGCCTCTGAGGTGGTTGTCGAATGAATATACTTCACCCACTCTTACTCGCCAAAGGATCTCGGAAAATTTATCCATTATCTCATTCCTTTGTTGCTCGAGGGCTTCTTCGAGCAACATTTTGAAAGGATCACCTGCTCCCTCATCTTTCTTTTCTTCCACCATGTGAGGTCATTAGGGTCAACAAGGCCATTCTTGCAAGGGTTCAACCAATTCAAGTCTTAACTCTTTATACCCTAACCTTGTTGGGGACATACACGAAAAAGAAAAGAAAGAGAAAATTGTTCTGACAGCACTGATCCATATTTATGAAGAAACAAAATTTAATACAAATTTAAACATAAACACAAAGCTACAGTAAAAATTGAACTTCAATTCATTAATAACAAATGTTGAAAATTGTTTACATGCAGAATGGAAATAAACTAGCTCAAGTGATTGTAGCTATCTTTGAGAACATATGGGACAACCATATGCTTTTTAAACTATGTTACGATGAAGCTCGAAGGCATTTTTATTATTCATAAACAAGGGAAAACCTTATCCATCCAAAACACTGACCCTAGGAGATGAAGCGCCAAAAGGATATGGGCCCCATTGGGGTATGTTGGACAACCAACTTCCCGGGGTTGTAACTTTAGCATACAGTCTCCATTTGGCTATCATAATACCTCACTTCAAATATTTCCACGAGGAAGAAAAAATAGAATCTGTAAAACACATTTTGGAAATTTCCTAGTCTCTTGATTTTTCCAAAAAAAAAAAAAAAAAATTCTTTTTGGACCTCAAAATGGCTCCGAAAGTTTACTACCTAAAAAAATTCCAAAAATAATAACCATGCTAGAATTTAGGAAACTCAAAGGAAATAGTTTTAGAGGTCCAAGTGGAATAGGCGGGTGGCCACCAATATCCACCTGGATCAATTAGCTCCTTCTAAAGAAAGATTATAAGAATGCAACACTTGTTTTAATTTATATGGAAAAATGTATCTTAGTTTATAGCTAGTATTTATTTGCTATATATTTTAATGTGATAAATGTATATTATGATTTTCCTTTATCTAAAAAAATGTTCATAACTTTATTAAAAAAACAAAATTACAATATGACAAATTGAATTTCATTGATTTGATTACTTTTTTATTTTATGTTTAATTGAGCCAACAATTAAATGTTTACATCTCTCCCATATTGGGCTTTATATTACTTTTAACCTTTTTTTTAATTGAATTGTCATGTAAATGTTAAATGTTTACAAACACTTACACCACTACAACATCACCCCCATATTGGGCCGACATTATTTAAAAAAAATTGGCATACTTACATTACACCTACACATCTCCCCTAACACTGGGTTGTAGAGCTCCTCTCGGTGCAATAAGTGATGGAAGCCCGAACCGACAAAGCCCTAAGTTTTCACACATGCATTTGTCCATGATAGCTAATGATAATGACAAACTTGCACATACCAGATAACTGGGTTGGCTAGTGTGGAACTCGTGCTCAAAGGTCTAATGATTCTCAACTTGTTATTGATATTGTTGTACCCCACTAAGTGACAAAACCAATGCATGGCTTGGTTGCATAGGAGGTTATTGCATTGAATGTACCTTAAAAGATGTAAATTTTGAATTGCACAATAGCCATGTTGAACTTACCTTAGCATCCACTGCATCTTGGGTCCTTGTCATCAAGTGTGTTGATTATCATGAAACATGCCTATTGTGCAATTAAAAATTTTATTTCCCACCTTTTCAAGCCTTCCTTATCGAAATTATCTATACCTTGAGAGTACACCTATCAGACTTGGAAAAAGGAAATTATTGGCAATCACATGTAGTAATGGTCATGTGCAGACTAGGTTTTAAAACAAATAGCATGAGACTTTCACTCATGACTGTATTGTCCAAGCTAGAATGGATTCCCAATGTCTTAAATAAAAAAGAAGCATGGAAGGTTTGCTTATTTGTACAAAATATAAATAATTGTGATCCTCACTTTAGTTGTTAATCATAGCTCTATATGCATTTCAAATTTTGAAAAATTTAAAAAAAATTGATGCAAAAGATGTTCGAATTCTATTAGAGTCATTCATAGTTACATATCCATATTACTCTTTGGATTAGCATTCGAAACATTTTTCCAATGTGGTCCTTTTTAAATCCATCAAGAGAAATGGTCGTGGAAATACCATTGGAACAAATGATGCTAGTTTAATGATAATATGGATTGGTAAAAAAGTTAGTTGGAGACCAATACAAATAAAGTATAAGTAGAGCTTATGATACATCTTTAAATCAGATCTAAATCTTCCATTTCTTCTTCATCAACATCTCACTATCTTTGTCACACTCTTCCTCACCATTTTCACTGCATGTGTGATATTGAATACCTAAGCAATTTTTTCTTCATTAGTCTATGACTTTAGGAGCACCTGTTGAGCCTTGACAACTACACCATCTTTTTCTGCACAAATGGGATTTGTTTGTGGCAATGTTTGGACATTATTTGACTAGAATTTTGCATTCTGGGCCCAAGCTTTTTTCGTGTAGCCCCCTAGAATGTAACAAATAGATATACTTATCATGAAGAGCAGGGCTCTTTATTTGTTTCACTACACTTCAGGGCTCAAAAGTTTCTTTTGAAGTTTCTGGTGGGAATCTGATGAAAACCTAGACAATGGTTTTGGCCTACAACATGATAGAATTTGGTTAGACATTGAATGCCCACCAACGTGATGATCACCATCTAGTGTGACAGGTGCAGTATTTGGAAGAAAGAAAGACTGGAGTGATGGATCAATATTTTCTATTGCATTAAATAAGTCATCTTCATACCCTTTATCAGCCTTCTTATGTTGTCAAACCTTCCAACACTAGACCTAGCTGACTTCAACGATGTATTGAATTCATTTGCAAATGACCTCATAGGAGACTCACAAATTTTCTTATTCATTCTTGAACGTGGTTGAGTAACAGGTGGGGTAGGATAGGCTGAATAAAATCTGTTGAAGCATTCCTTAGATGATTTTCCTGGAACCTGCAGAACAAATAATGTTAAACAAAAAAAATTGTATATCTTATGAATCAACTAGTGGTATTAAAAGACAATGGAATGAGAAAATTTCACAATGATTTTGACCATTGTTCAAATTGAGGAAGTGGCGTTAGTATAACAAGGACCCCACCAAGTGTCAACTACTTTGAAGATTTAGCTTTAACATGGAAGCTTGTCCCTAAAGACATACATAAACAAATATAGATTATTTGTAAGGATCAACATGAGGGACGATGAATAATTCTTACAAGACTAGCTAAATATATATTCGAGCATCTCTGTAGTAAAGTTAGTTAACAACAAAGATAGTTTGGTTATAACTCATGACAAGTTTCAATAGTGAGAAGGAAAGCTGTATGAATATAATATCTGAGAACCACCGCAACTCGCACAGCATGAATAATGCAACCACAAAAATGTTTTGGAACATTTCAAAGAAAATGCAATAATCTAGCACCAAATTTTATAATATGAAATAAAACTTAATGATCTCATATCAAAGTATGATTAAGGTAAATTGTCTAGATCATTTGGGAAAATACCATATAATGAAATTCACTATAAGCACAACAAAGGAAAAAGAGTGAGCAATGGTACTAAGTCCCAAACCATCAGTCAAACTCAAAAACCAAACAAGACTAGGGAGCACAAAACAAAAGTATCCTCTATTCTTACGTAAAGCTTATTTCCAACCCTTCATGTCAAGCACAAATGAGCATACTATTTATCGGCATAGATCCATAGACCCATCACCCTAAAATATTTTTCAAGGTAGTGAAAACTAAGAAGATTTTTGGATGTAGTTGATGTAGTGACTAGTCTCATGGAAGACGAGGGAATTGGAGTGTAAGGTCCCATCTCTTCTTAACCAATAATAAGTGCCTATTGTGAGATGTAAAAGTGGGTATCAATAAATATTAAAAGTTACTATTCTTCCTTTATATTGCCTCTCAGTCATAAGTCAAGGTTGATGACTTCAAGTTTATCTATTAATTAAAAGACATGGCCAAATATTTATGCATTTATATTGTGACATGTAAAAGGGAAGGGTAGCATCATGTGTGCACGCATCTTGTCACAATGTAGTCACACCCAAGCAATGAGATGAGTCATGTTGAACACTAAAACATACAACAAGAAAATCCTAAGCTTCCACATTAAGAAAGTCAGCAAATGGGGATGGCCAAGTAACCTGGTGAGTTAACATGGTGGAATCCAGAGATGAAGAGAACAATGCTTGGTAACAAAAAAATGACAAGCTTTCTTTTTTTGAATGCCTCTCTATAGCTCTAGCATATATCTTCCAATGTGAGAACAAGAATTATAGATATAAACATGCTTGAAATCACAATGTTGACCAAGGAAGAAGAATTGCATTTTCACTATTTAACTTCCAAAGAATGGGAAATTAAAGGCAAGGCCCCTCTCTCGAATCATGGTGTTATAGTCACTAGTGTTCTCCTTTCTCTAGGTTGTTTGTTAAACCAAAGGTAGATAGAAACACTTTCAAACGAAAATAATAAGATGAGAACTATTTGTATTCAATGTCTCAACAGAGTGTGGAATATGCCCCCAGGCCTATAGGCAAGTTTGGCTAGATCTATATTGGGAGATGATGCAACAATAAGGAAAAACTGTGTTTCTCAAGGAGTATGGGAAGTGGGTAATTAATTTTAGAAGAAAATAATGAAAATTTGTCAATAAGGAGCATTTCCAAATTAAGACCACTAAGAAGAAAACAAAAAAAGAGAATCTTCAAAGACAAATATACAAAACATGCCCACACCAGTAAAATCCTATTAAAATAGAAAACAATGGGACCCTGAATATGCGTCAGAGCACATTGGTTAGGGATAGGAGATATGCCATCCACAAATTTCTTCAGATATTTGAGTGAGCATACCACTACAAATCAATTTAGTAGGATCATTATTTCCTATCTTAGAATAGTTAAATAGTTTGTTTCTAAGTTTGCCAATATCTTTCAATCTTATGTCAACATAAATAATAGGTAAGATACAATGTTTTAGTCTTCCCAATTGTAATATATTACTACCTGCTTTACTTGATGAGATTACAAATACCATTCAAGTTGGGATGAATGGAAAAGCACCTAGTTCTAAAAGTTTAAGATTTCTAATAGTAAGAGCACATTAAAGTTGCATCATGTAGAATCATGAATGAGACAAAAATGCCTGACAGAACTTTATTATCACGATGATGAAAAAAAATCAACATAGATATGGGGGTACATTAATATATAGATCAAATTTTTTTATATATGGCATTCTAATTCCTATGACTATTTTACCATAAACATTTTATTCATATTCACATTCACACGCACTTATGTAGACTCCATTGAACACTTAGAATTACAATAATCATGGAAAATATAATACCCCAACCATAGTTTTTAAACTTGGACTAAGACTCTGAATGAGCCTTAGAGTGTGAAAACATGCCAATAATATCTCCTTTTCATATGCCTCGTTGCTTTAAAAATTTCCAATCCCAATCTAATCTAGCTAATCTCATCTAATGGAGCCATGCATGGGAATACTTGGCCTCTTAGACTAGCCAAGCATTCTTTCAATCTACAAATCCCCCACTGCCCTCATCCTTTATGCATTTCTTCTAATATTTGAAAGAAATTTGCTCTTCAACATCGATCCACGCAAGGGTCTTTGACTTTTGGGGCATGGTAAAATTCCAATATACAAATTGAATTATGCAATAATGAAAAGCCTATATTAAATTATTATTGTCAAAGTTCGTACTTCATATCTCAAAATCCAAAATGGTAGCAGATATTAAGTACAAAACTTTAAATACATGCTAGGTTGGGGTAGATCGCTAATCTTCAAGGTTTCTCTTAAAAGTGAAAGGCAAATTGTTGTGTGGGGGCGAAGAAGGTGGGGGATTTTTTATAGCATTTTGGTAGGGTTTAGAATTATGTATTTTTATATTTTTATAACAAGTTTTCATATTGTAGGTCGTGTCCAGTGTCCACTATGATAGGGTCCAGTACCTACTTGGTTGAGTAGGTGTAGACTTGGCTGAGTAGGGTCGGTTTAGTACCAAACCAGCTAAGTCATGCTTTGTCTCAACCAGTTTGATACCAAACCGACCCAATGAACTGAATATATGACCAAGTCAATTAGGCTACAGTTAACTCAATCGAATTGGCTGAGCCTGGGCTAACGTTGACTGCTCTTAAAAGATATGGCCATTGCTAAATCAAGTGTATGTGAACAAGATGTGTATGTATGCATGCTAAATGCAATAATAACAATGGAAGGTAATTATTAAAGGCCCCATTGGCTTCTTATTCTATTAAAAAGTGATGCAGTGTAATGTAATCAAAGTTTCGAATCCCAAGTGCAAAGGACCTAATGTTCAAGTAATTAATATTGAGAATAAAAACAAATGAAAACCGCCTTTTAAAAAGTAAAAGAGGAAATGTAGTATGTATTGTGATCCATTGATGAATGCAAAAGAGCTTATTGTAGTGGGTTGGTGATGGAGACTGTTGGTTGCATGTTGGTCAACAACTTAGAGTATGCACTGTGTATCCATTGATGAATGTAGAAGAGCTTCTTATTGTAGAGGGTTTTCTTCCTCGTGAGGATTTTCAACTATAAACCTTGGTTTCCTATAAATCTGTTTGTGAATATTTTTATAATTTGTTTATGGATTATCAATGTGTTTATCTTGATGACCCAATCCTCAAAGGAGTAGGATCCAAATACATGACAGAATAATATCAATGTAGTGTTCAATCTGTTAAGGTTGTTTAGCCTCCACAATGTTGAAATTATGGTAATATTCACATGTCATTTATGCCTTAAGCATCCTCATTATTGTATTTTCTATATCTTCGACTCTATTATCCTAGTCATACCCTCTTGGGGTGTATGCACCAGTACTTGAAGTGAGAGGCGACTTTGAATAGTGCAAAAGTAATATTTTCCCTATTAGAAAAATCATGGACTGGAAAATATCCTTCCAAAAAATTTAACCATTTATCTATGACATTTTCATCTATCTGGCCTTCAAAAACAGGAATGTCAAATTTCACTTGTACCTTAAAGGGGTGGTGCCTCTGAGGTGGTTGTCGAATGAATATACTTTACCCACTCTTACATGCCGAAGGATCTGGGAAAATTTATCCATCATCTCATTCCTTTGTTGCTCGAGGGCTTGTTCGAGCAACATTTTGAAAGGATCACCTGCTCCCTCATCTTTCTTTTCTTCCACCATGCGAGTTCATCAGGGTCAAGAAGACTAGTATTGCAATGGTTCAACCAATTCAATTCTTAACTCTTTATGCCCTAACCTCGATACACAGAAAAGAAAAGAAAGAGAAAAATTTTCCGACACCATCAATCCATATTTATGAAGAAACAAAATTGAATACAAATTTAAACAGAAACACAAAGCTATAGTAAAAATTGAACTTCAATTCATTATTAACAAATATTGAAAATTGTTTACATGCAGAATGGAAATAAACTAGATCGAGTGATGGTAGCTATCTTTGAGAACATATGTGACAACCATATGCTTTTTAAACTATGTTACAATGAAGCTCGAAGGTATTTTTATTATTCATAAACAAGGGAAAACCTTATCCATCCAAAAAAGTAACCCTAGGAGATGAAGCGCCAAAAGGATATGGGCCCCATTGGGGTATGTTGGACAACCAACTTCCGAGGGTCGTAACTTTAGCATACAGTCTCCATTTGGCTATCATAATACCTCACTTCAAATATTTCCATGAGGAAGAAAAAATAGAATATGTAAAACACATTTTGGAAATTTCCCAGTCTCTCGATTTTCCCAGAAAATATCTTTTTGGACCTCAAAATGGCTCTGGAAGTTTACTACCTGAAAAAATTCCAAAAATAATAACCAAACTAGAATTTAGGAAACTCAAAGGAAATAGTTTTAGAGGTCCAAGTGGAATAGGCGGTTGGCCACCAATATCCACCTGGATCAATTAGCTCCTTCTAAAGAAAGATTATAAGAATGCAACACTTTTTTAATTTATATAGAAAAATGTATCTTAATTTATAGCTAGTATTTATTTGTTATATATTTTAATGTGATAAATGTATATTATGATTTTCGTTTATCTAAAATAATGTTCATATTTTTATTAATAAAAAAAAATTACAATATGACAAATTGAATTTTATTGATTTGATTACTTTTATTTTTATTTTTAATTGAGCCAACAATTAAATGTTTACATCTCTCCCATATTGGGGTTTATATTACTGTTAACCTTTTTTTAATTGAATTGTCATTTGAATGTTAAATGTTTACAAACACTTACACCACTACAACATCACCCCCATATTAGGCCGACATTATTTAAAAAAATTGACATACTTACATTACACCTACACATCTCCCCTAATACTGGGTTGTAGAACTCCTCTCAGCACAATAAGTGATGGAAGCCCGAACCGACAAAGCCCTAAGTTTTCACACATGCATTTTTCCATGCTAGCTAATGATAATGACAAACTTGCACATACCAGGTAACTGGGCTGGCTAGTGTGGAACTTGTGCTCAAAGGTCTAATGATTCTCAAATTATTATTGATATTGTTGTGCCCCACTAAGTGACAAAACCAATGCATGGCTTGGTTTCACATGAGGTTATTACATTGAATGTACCTTAAAAGTTATAAATTTTGAATTGCACAATAGCCATGTTGAATGTACCTTAGCATCCGCTGCATCTTCAGTCCTTGTCATCAAGTGCATTGATTATCATGAAACATGCATACTGCGCAATTAAAAAATTTATTTTCCACCTTATCAAGCCTTCCCTATCGAAATTATATATATCTTGAGAGTACACCTATCAGACTTGGAAAAATGAAATTATTGGCAATGACATGTATTAATCTTCATGTGTAGCATGGGTTTTAAAACAAACAACACGAGACTTCCACTCATGACTGTATTGTCCAAGTTGGAATGGATTCCCAATGTCTTAAATAAAAAAGAAGCATGGAAGGTCTTCTTCTTTGTACAAAATATAAATAATTGTGATCCTCACTTTAGTGGTTAATCATAGCTCTATATGCATTTCAAATTTTGAAAATTTTTAAAACAATTTGATTCAAAAGAAGTTTGAATTCTATTAGAGTCATTCATAGTTACATGTCCATATTACTCTTTGGATTAGCATTCGAAACATTTTTCCAATGTGGTCCTTTTTAAATCCATCAAGAAAATGGCCATGTAAATACCATTGGAACTAATGATGCTAGTTTAATGATAATATGGATTGGTAAAAAAGTTATTCAGAGACCAATACAAATAAAGTACAAGTAAACTTATGATACATCTTTAAATCGGATCCAAATCTTCCATTTCTTCTTCATCAACATCTCACTATCTTCATCACACTCTTCCTCATTGTTTTCAATGCATGTGTGATATTGAATACCGAAACAATTTTTTTCATTATTCTGTGACTTTCAAAGCACCTGTTGAGCCTCGGCAACTACAACAGCTTTTGCTGCACAAACGGGATTTGTTTGTGGCAATGTTTGGACATTATTTGACTAAAATTTTGTATTTTGGGCCCAAGCCATTTTTTGTGCGACCTCCCTAGAATGTAACAAATAAATATAATTATCATGAAGAGCAGGGCTCTTTATTTGTTTCACAACACTTCAGGGCTCAAAAGTTCTTTTGAAGTTTCTGGTGGGAATCTAATGAAAATCTAGACAATGGTTTTGGCCTACAACATGATAGAATCTGGTCAGATGTTGAATGCCCACCAGCTTGATGATCACCATCTAGTGTGACAGGTGTAGTAGTTGGAAGCAAGAAAGATTGCACTAATGGATCAATATTTTATAATGCGTAAAATAAGTCAGCTTCATACCCTTTATCGGCCTTCTTATGTTGCCTTAGTGTCTGCCTCACAGTCTATCTTGCATGCAAATTGTTTTGTGTACTGTTGCTAAACCTTCCACCACTACACCCAGCTGACTTCAACAATGTATTGAAGTCATTTGCAAATGACCTGATAAGAGACTCATATTTTTTCTTATTCATTCTTGAATATGGTTGAGTAATAGGTGGGGTAGGATAGGCTGAATAAAATATGTTGAATCATTTCTTGGATGATTTTCCTAAAACATGTAGAACAAATAATGTTAAATAAAAATAATCATATATCTTATAAATCAACTAGTGGTATTAAAAGACATTGGAATGAGAAAATTTCACAATGAATTTTATCACAATTGAAATTAAGTGGCATCAATGTAACAAAGACCCCACCAAGTGTCCAACTACTTTGAATTTTTAGATTTAACATGGAAGCTTGTCCCTGAAGACATACGTAAAAAAATGCAGATTGTCTATAAGGATCACCATGAGGAACAATGAATAGTGCTTACAATACTAACTAAATATCTATTTCAGCATCCTTGCAGTAAAGTTAGTTAACCACAAAGATAGATTGGTTACAACTCATACTAATTTTCAATAGTGAGAAGGAAAGGTGTATGAATATCTGAGAACCACTACAACTCTCACAACATGAATAATGCAACCACAAAAATGTTTTGGAACATTTCAAAGAAAATGAAATAATATAGCACCAAATTTTCTAATACGAAATTGTTGAAAATGCAACAAGATGATGGATCTTAGTGGAAAGGAGTCGCCTTCACTAAGTGGGCCCGTAGGCTATTTTTGGCGCAAAGTCTATTTTTAGACTGTCTATTTTTAGACATATGGATCATGGTCTATGGATTGCAGGATGCTATTTGTGGATGATTGGTCATGTTGGTAAAAATAGATGGACTTCTATTTTTAGACATATGGGCGGTTTCTATTTTTAGACTGCCAGGCTAAATTTAGAACAGTCGAACATTATTAGCTCATAATAATATTTGGACTATAAACATTATCTTATCCTCTTGGAGCACTTCAGTTTGAGCTACAGATGTGGCACATGCAGCTGTCAGAAGGAAATACGCTTTTCTTGTGGGTCAGTTGAGCTATTGCATGGTGGACTTCAGTTAGAACTCATGTGGTTGAGTTTGGTGGAGTTGATTGAGGAGTTGATGGAGTTGTGTTCAGTTTGACTTGGTTAAACTAGTTGTATTTAGTCTAACTGCAGAATACACTAGTGATGAGTGATGTGAATTAATTGTTAAATTAATTCACTAATTATTAACTCATAAAGCAACTAAAGTATACATTAGTTAACTCAGTGCATGGACAGTTCAGTGGAGACAGGTGTTAGAGGTTGAGATTGCTATCAGTTGTGACTATAGTTGTGCATGAGATCTTGCACAATCAATGGATTGAGTAATGCCAATGAGGATTGCGTGGTTCAGCCAAGGAAATACGAGTTTGCTTCAGCCATTCATCATTATTCTCATGCAGGATTGCACAGTGGAGGCAGGCAAAGCAGTGGAGAAGATTTGAACCTGTGATTGATTTAGATCTGAGCTAGTTTTGTGTGTAACAGGTGGAGATAGTACTGAGTACTTGTGAGGATTATTGTACTATGTATTGTTACATGTTCTCAATCATTATAATATAAAGATAGTGTGGGGCTTTCAACTGTATGCTTTCCCCGGGTTACATACTGTGTTAATGTGCACATGCGATTGATGTTTCATTGTTTTTAATGCTGCTAAATTGATGATCAACTTAGAGGAGGTTATGTATTATGCATGTATTCCGCAATAGTGTATAATCAGGATAATCTCTGGGAATAAGTGTTTAATTATTCAAAATTTCTACAAAAATAACACTTAATGATCTCATATCAGATTATGATTAATATAAATTATCTAGCTCATTTGGGAAAAGACCATATACCAAAATTTCCTATAAGCTCAACAAAGGAAAAAGAGTGATCAATGCTACTAAGTCCTAGACCATCAGTCAAACTCAAAAACCAAACTAGACCAAGGAGCATAAAACAAAAGTATCCTCTATTCTTATGTAGAACCTATTTCTAACCCTTCATATAAGGCACAAATGAGCTTATGATTGGTGGGCATAGATTCATAGACACATCAACCTAAAATATTTTTCAAGGAAGTGAAACCTAATAAGATTGTTGAATGTAGTTTATGTAGTGAGTAGTCTCGTGGAAGAGGAGGAAACTAGAGTGCAAGGTCCCATATCTTCTTAACCAATAATAAGTGCCTATTGTGAGATGTAAAAGCGAGTATCAACTAAGAATAAAAGTTATTGTTCTTCCTCTAGATTGTTTGTTAGTCAGAAGTCAAGCTTGATGGTTTCAAGTTTATTTATCAATTAAAAGACATGGCTAAAGGTTTCTATGTTTACCTTGTGACATGTAAAAGGGAAGGGTAGCATCATGTTTGCATGCATATTGTCACAATGTAGTCACACCCAAGTAGTGATATGGATCATGTTGGACACTAAAACATACAAAAATAAAATCCTCAACTTACACATTAAGAAAGTCAGAAAAAGGGGATGGCCAAGTAACCTGGTGAGTTAACATGGTAGAATCCTTAGATGAAGAGAATGATGCTTGGTAACAAAAAAATGACAAGCTTTCTTTTAATGAATGCCTCTCAATAGCTTTAGCGTATAGAGTCCAATGTGAGAACATGCATTATAAATGGAAGGAGTTTACAACCATAGATAGGTGTTGATATTGTAGAAGATCTCCTCCAAGGATGACTTTTCCTTTCCTTTTCACAATGTGCACCTCCAATCACCCTAAATGCATGAAATGAAACCTCTCACCAAAGAAGTGTAAGGGTAAAATCACTCTCCAAAAGCCAACCTCTTGCATATGGAAGGCTGAAATATATAGAGGAGTGGGGTAAGTTGGGAGTTATTATCCAATTACCAATCTAATTTTTTAGATCCACGTTAGATAGGAGGATGGGATCAAAGGATAAGGGATGGAAACTCAAAAGTAAGGTAGGATAGGATCTAGATGTTTTATCTGAGGTAAATGGTTGTAACAAATTCTTGAAGCTTCTAGAAGAGGTGGCTTTATGGATTTATCCCTTTTTCCTGAATTTCTAGAACCAACATAGGTGTAAAGGGTAACAACCTATAGGTGATCAACGCAAGGCATAGTGGAGAAACTTGTTGGTGAACGTTGTCCAACAAGAGGCCAGTGTGCGTTCGTCCTAAAATTGGGTCGGATGATGCAGTTTCAAGCAGAAACTCTGGGGAATGCAAGATAGATGCTTAGGGCTTTGTGCAATGATGATTACAAGGGGGGATATGATGTTTATTTATTTGATTAGGAGGCCTATTTATCATATGTGACAAAATGGTCTATAACAAAGTTTCCCCTAAACCCCAAATTCAGAAATGATAATTGATGACTGAAGTGCTCTACCTTGTGACAAGTCGATATCAAGAATAATCGGCAAGATTTAACTATTACAATACATTTACATAATGACATATTTGTTGTTAAGGGAGGCATACCCATACTCAGCACATAAGCTAACATAACATGTATAATGATCAAAAGATGCGTCCACGGATGACAAGTGATGGACCCATTTGTTAGGGTCCTATGTTCCATAGTAATCAAGAGTTGTTAATCTTCCAAAGTTAGTCAAAATCAAAAGTCAAATTTTGGTCTATGCTAGAAAAATTTTCCAAGTCATCTGGCAAAGGGTCTTGAGTCAATGTCTAAATGTATAATGTATATGCTACTCTCATCACAAGCCTAAGGTCATGGTCATCATCAAAAGTATCATCACAAAATCTCATGGGTCTTTTGAGTCATCAAGTCATTATTTCCCTATTAAAGTGTCATAATTCGAAATTCATGGGTTAGAGAGTATTTATGTCATACTTATGATTGTCGAAGTCTTCCATGGGTTCATGTTTGTCCTATCAGTTATTATGGTCATCTTTTCACATAGTCCTATCATTTCCCCTTCACAACTCCTTTCCCATGAGTAGCACTTCCTCATACCTTTGTTTGCATTCCATGTCAATTCAAAGGGTAAGTCTACATCTCCTGCACCATGGAAACATCAAAGACCAAAAATAAGTCAGAAGAAGGAGGTGATTGGCATGGTTTTTAGGGTTTTGAGGTCATTTGCTACACATAGGGACAATTTTACTTAAAAATCAGTTTCACAAGTAATGGACATCAATTTCTCAAACATGAAAGAGGTTTTTTTCAATCATAGACCAAAGAACAAAAACCTCCTTCAGTTTGTTCACATGTTTTATGATTTGGGTGACATACAATGATATTGGAGGCTTATTTTTCAAAAATATTTAATTGCCTATTTTCATCATTCGTTTGTGGCACGGATTCCGAGAAGATGGAAACTAATTTCAAAACAACGAGAGAGGATTTTCTCCAAAAAAACCTTATATACAAAAACCTCTCCCAGTTTTGTAACAGGTATTATGGTTAAAGAGATATCAATTCATCTTTGACCCCTAGTTTTACAAAAATGTAGAAATTTGAATGTACAGAAACACAACAAAGGTTTGTTGTGCTTTTGCTTGGAGCAGTTTTAGGAGCTCCCTCAAGTTGTTTTGGATGCACAAAGATATATGCAGGTGATGTAAGATGTTCAGGAAGCCAAAACCATCTTGCAAGGAAGGAAAAATAACCAAAAAAACTCTTTTTTTACCCTTTCTGCCCTCCTGCTGTGCTTCTGGGACACCTTGCAGGAATTTGCATTTTTGAAGCAGTTTTCATCAGTTTTGGTAAGAATTAACTATTGAGTCATCAAGTAAACATTCAGGGCTATCAAATAAATTGTTAAAGAGTAGTAAACACATAAAGGAAGGCCTCTGAAACAATCTTACAAAATATTGTTGTGCTTCTCGCAAAGTTGTTGCTCTTCTATGGGTGAAATGTTTTTACCCCATGTAAATATTCCAATGGTAATTTTGGTGAATGTAAATGGTAAAAGTAGTCATGGTAAATGTAATTTTGGTCTGATAAGGTCAAATATCTTGTATTCAATTCTTTGAGAGATAAGCTCAAGTAGTTTAGCAAAAAGGGGAAAGTTGTTCTAACTCCCCTAAGATTTGGCAAAGATAGGATAGATGCATGTATTTGACTGTTTAGAGTGGAATTCGACCTCCTTAGGAGGAATTCGACCTCATATCCTATATTAGGCTGAAATGTAATGTAATCAGGGTTGGATTTTTTGAAGTTAATACATTTTGGAACTAGTGTACTCCATTTTTGCAGAGAAATTATATCTAGTTGCAACTATTTTTATGGGATTCATGTGTTGTGGTTAGTGACATTGTTTTCTTCAGTTGTTCTTATGAATTTTATTGTTAGATGTTTCTAGAAGCTATCGATATTTATTCTCATCTTAATCTCTTAAGTTTTAAACATAATTCATTGCGAAAATGCTCTATTTTGTTTGAGATTATCATTTAAGTGTTTTTATCATCCAAACAAGTGAATTCATGCATGTATGCTCACTTAGTTCCTTCTATATAATTTCCTCATCACCATACTACTATGACAGATCCATTTGTGTCTTTGATTACATCTATCTTGCCTCATTAAATGACTGCAACTAATCTTTTGACCTATTTGGCTCTAGTTCTTAAACCTAGTGCTTCATATCCAACAAAACCTAAATCAAAAACCTATTGTGCAAATATCTAGCCTAAAACCCTAATAATTCCAACCATATTTTGGTTGATTTTAGAGAGAGCCCTCTCTGATTTGGTAGGGCTAGCTTCCAAGTCAAAAGTTTGGTCTGTGGTTACCTCTTTGGTTTCTTTTCTCAGCCTTGGGAAACTAAGGAGCGTTAACATTTTGGCGTCGTTGTTGGGGAGCGAAAGGTCATATTTTCCCTAGGTGTGAAAAATAAGGATTAGATGTGATCGCTGATGGTGGATAGTGATCAGACATAATAAGACTGAAATAATTCGCTTGGCGACTCCAAATCAGTTTCAAATTTAATTCAAAGACTCCACTGGAAGATGAACCTTACCAACAGAAACATGAAAAGACAATATGGAAAGATCAGGTATTCAAGTTGGAATTTCATCCAAGACATAATATGCTTTATTGTTAATTATTTCTTCTCTTTTCCTAAGAATGTCAAGAAGGTTTTCCAATGTATACTGTATTTGTGAAAAGATCACATACCTACATTTGGTTCCTTTCCTTTGAAGATTGTGAATACAAATTATTCTTATGCTTTTGATATTGGTCAAGACCCTTCTTCTGAAATTTATGTTGATCATATTCAACTTCATGAGCCTCAAAAGATCAAGACTAATTTTACAGCTTATGTACATACTCCTATACCTTTTAAAATTTCAGATAGATATAAACCTCTCATCGTACCTCCTATACTCCATGATTTCCCTTAAAATTGTTACAAATATATTCCTAGGTTTGATGGAGAATATGGTAACATCACTGCTGAAAAACACATTCATAGTTTTGAACATTTTCTTGACCTTTTTGAGGTTGAAGAAGATGATGTCAGTATTAGGATTTTTGCTCTATCTTTGCAAGGCAAAGCCAAGAAATGGTTCAAAAACTTGCCAGTTGCAAGCATTTTCGATTTCCATCAGTTTGTGAAAGTCTTCCTTGATAAATGGGTGATCAAGAGGAATCCTTTTATGATTTTAGAAGAATATAATCATTTGAAAAGACAGCCAAGAGAAACAGTGCAACACTTTTCTGCCAGGTTCAATCAAGTATACTACTCAATGCCCGCTAATATAAAATTGTCTCTTGGTTTAGCTCTTTTACACTACTCGGATGCCTTTGATTCGAAAATGGCGTTTCAAATGAGAGAAAGGAACATTACAACACTCGAAGAAATGCAAGAAAGTGCAATAGGTGTGGAAGCTAATCTGTTGGTCAAAAGGTCAAAGTTGAAGGCAAAAGAGAGGGAGAACATAGAGAAGGAGCACCTGACATCTTCAGAAGTGAAACTTGACATTTTGGTAAGCACAATGGAAGAAATGATGCAAAAGATCATCATGAGAGATGAACTTGTTGTTCAAAAACACCATGTCCCACTTATTGCAAAAGAAGAAAAGGTTATTGGTCCTAATCATTTTGTTGCTAATCCTTGTTCCCATAGATTAGAAAATGATTGTTTTATGTATTCACTCCAAGCCACGTACGAAGATGAAATGCAAAATCAGCTTGTGGAGAAGAAATCAGCTGATCCAATGTGTATGCTTGATGACATTACTTATATGGATGATTTACCCAAGTATGATCAGTATGATGATGACTATGTTGTTAAAGTCGAGGCTAACTCTTCAAAGCAATCAACGACATGTTTTTGGGAGGAGGAAGCTTAGTTACAACAACTCAAATATAGAAATCAGCCTATGCATATCAATCATGATAGCAATGAAGAAAATGCAGAAAATTTCAAAGCAAGTGAAAGGTCTTTGCCTTTATGTTTCGCTTCATTTCAATTTTTGAGAGAAAACTTTCCCAATATTAGAAATCAGCAGTCTTTCAATTTTGATATTGATCACGAAGAAGATAATGAACTGCTTGATCGGGACTCCTTACTCTTGTGTTTCTCCTCATTTGCAAAAATAAGAGAAAATTATAAGCAAGCAGATAAGCGAGTTGTCAACAGTATAAATGGGAAACCTTCTCATGAATTGGTTGAGGATGTCACTTGTGATATGGAAGCTTCTTTCACTCTAGAATCACAACCACTGAGTTACATTGAGTTTCAAACCACAAATGAAAGCTTAGAACCTTAAACATATTATGAATTGATGCAGGATAATTTTGTACCATTAAGTTTTGATTCATTTTAGCTTTTGATTTTTTTTTTGATAATATATCTGAAGCAAAGAATGACAAGCCTATAGAAAATCGTGGAGTCTCATTGGAACTAATGTATTACAAGTTGCAACAGTCTTCTCAGGTTCTCCATGATCCAATAGCTGATGCTTTGGATGATATCTATAGTAAAAGTCCTTCTCCATTAGCTAGCTATGAGCCTAAAAATAGAGATGATAAAAACTTAATCAGGAAATTGACTTCATTGTCTTGTTCAGCGGGAGTCTCATTACAATGTTCATCTGAAAATTTGCAGTCATATCAAGACAATTACAGGTTATAATTTCACAAGAGTAAGGATGAAAATGAAAGTTTATATTAATGGTATAAAGACCACCTAGAGCATAATTATAATCTATTGGATGAGCTAAACCTCAGAGCACATTTGTTTGAATATCCTTTTGCACCATTTTTGGAGTCAACAAGGGGATCCAAAATTTTCAATACTACCAAATTTGGATTTGTTTGCAAGTTTTTATTGGATATGTCATCATGCAAAATTTATATTTTTCTCGTAAACAAGAATATGTAAAGAACTCAATCAATGGATAAAATTATTGCATGGTTGCATTGGTTGTTTCATTTTACTTGATCAAGTGATTTGTGGATTAGTTAGAGTAGGTAAGGTGTGATGAATAAGCTCAACATTCTGAGCATATTTTTTAGTGTCAGTTTCCAGTAGAGTTTGCAGTTGACGGTGTATAGTTCAATTTTCAGTTTGATTTGAGTCAGTTTGAGGATTGCAACTATTTGTGACTCCATTTCCCAATGAACAAGGTGATCTGGTCTACAGTGTTCTTGACACCTCCTTGGGAGTTGTTATCCCCATTGGAGCCAATGTTAGGGTCCTATGTTCCATAGTAATCAAGAGTTGTTAATCTTCCAAAGTTAGTCAAAATCGAAATTCAAGTTTCGGTTTATTCTAGAAAAAAATTCCAAGTAATCTGGCAAAGGGTCTTGAGCCAATATCTAAATGTATAGTGTATATGCTACTCTCATCACAAGCCTAAGGTCATGGTCATCATCAAAAGTATCATCACAAAATCTCATGGGTATTTTGAGTCATCAAGTCATTATTTCCCTATTAAAGTGTCATAATTCAAAATTCATGGGTTAGAGAGTATTTATGTCATAGTTATGATTGTCCAAGTCTTCCATGGGGTCATGTTAGTCCTGTCAGTTATCATGGTCATCTTTTCACATAGTCCTATCATTTCCCCTTCACAACTCCTTTCCCATGAGTAGCACTTCCTCATACCTTTGTTTTCATTCCATGTCAATTCAAAGGTAAGTCTACATCTCCTGCACCATGGAAAAAACATAGACCAAAAAGAATTTAGAAGAAGGAGGTGATTGGCATGATTTTTAGGGTTTTAAGGTCATTTGTTGCACATAGGGACAATTTTATCTCAAAATCAGTTTTGAAGTAATGAACATCGTTTTTACAAAAATGAAAAAGGTTTTTGTCAATCACAGCCCAAAAAAAAAAAAAAAAACCTTTAGTTTATGCACAAGTGTTATGATTGGGACATATGTAGTGAGATTTGAGGCTTAGTTTTAAAAAATATTTAATTCCTTGTTTTAGTCATTTTTTTTGTGGCACGAATTCCGAGAATATGGGAACGAATTTCAAAAAACTGAGAGAGGGTTTTCTCCAAAAAAAAATTATATACAAATAACTCTCCCCTTTTTGTAACAGGTATTATGGTTACATAGTTCATATTTGACCCCTATTTTTACAAAAATGCAGAAATTTGAATGTACAGAAACACAACAAAAGTTTGTTGCGCTTTTGCTTGGAGCAGTTTTAGGAGCTCTCTCAAGTTGTTTTGGATGCAAAAATATATATTTAGGTGATGTAAGATGTTTAGGAAGCCAAAACCATCTTGCAGGGAAGGAAAAACAGCCAAAAAGCCTCCTTTTTTACCCTTTTTTCCCTCCTGCTGCGCTTCTGGGACACCTTGTAGGAATTTGCATTTTTGAAGCAGTTTTCATCAGTTTTGGTCAGAATTAACTATGCAGTCATCAAGTACACATCCAGGGATATCAAATAAAGTGTTCAAGAGCAGGAAAATCATAAAGGAAGGCCTCCAAAATCAGCTTACAAAATATTGTTGCACTTCTGGCAAAGTTGTTGCGCTTCTGTGGATGAAATGTTTTTACCCCATGTAAATATTCCAATGGTAATTTTGGTGAATGTAAATGGTAAAAGTAGTCATGGTAAATGTAATTTTGGTATGATAAGGTCAAATATCTTGTATTCAATGCTTTGAGAGATAAGCTCAAGTAGTTTAGCAAAAAGGGGAAAGTTGTTCTAACTCCCCTAAGATTTGGCAAAGATAGGATAGATGCATGTATTTGACTGTTTAGAGTGGAATTTAACTTCCTTAGGAGGAATTAAACCTCATCACCTGTATTAGGCTGAAATGTAATGTAATAAAGGTTGGATTTTTTGAAGTTAATACATTTTGGAACTAGTGTACTCCATTTTTGCAGAGAAATAATATATATTTGCAACTATTTTTATGGGATTCATGTGTTGTGGTCATTGAAATTGTTTTCTTCAGTTATTATTATTCATTTGATTGTTAGATGTTTCTAGAAACTATCCATATTTCTGCTCATGTTAATCTCTTAAGTTTTAAACATAATTCATTGCTAGAAATGCTCTGTTTTGTTTGAGATTATCATTTAAGTGTTTTTATTTTCCAAACAAGTGAATTCATGCATGTATGCTCACTTAGTTCCTTCTATCTGATTTCCTCATCACCACCATTGGTATCTTTGATTACATCTATCTTGCATCATTAAATGACTACAACTTATCTTTTGACATATTTGGCTCTAGTTCTTAAACCTAGTGCTTCATATCCAACAAAACCTAAATTAAAAAATGTACTGTGCAAATATCTAGCCTAAAACCCTAATAATTCCAACCATATTTTGGTTGATTTTAGAGAGAGCCCTCTCAGATTTGGTAGGGCTAGTTACCAAGTCAAAAGTTTGGCATGTGGTTACCTCTTTGGTTTCTTTTCTCAGCCTTGGGAAACCAAGGAGTATTTACACCATGATTGGATGAATGTCTATATGATCATGGCCATCATACATTGTGATCTATATATAACTCATGAAATCGCAGCCCATATGGATGAAACTAGATCTAGGGTCTTCTATCTCCTTCAAACAACCAAACAACGTACGAGTCTAACCATGTGAATCAATGATTTGAGGTCAAACATGGTAGACACCATATGATTACTAGTCGATGATGTAATTCATTAATAGATGCAAGAGAAACCATCGATGATGTTAATGTCTCTCAAGGTACTACAATACATTATGTATGATGTGAATAAATAAGTTGATGTTGAACACCACACAGAGACTTTTAGTCGAAGGATAATGATGTAAACTTGTCACCAAGAGAAAGGAAACTTGTCGTTGATGTATGTAAGCACCAAGGTACCAAAGGGTGTTTCTAAGTCAACTCCCTAGATAATGTGTTGATGTTGATAGGAAGCGACTTGTTGTAGGAGGGCCTTGTTGTATCCCCCATCAATGACATGAAACATGTATCATGATTGAGACAAAATGATATTGATACGGAATTAGATCAGAAAAGGGAAACATGGAATGAAGGCTTAATAGTATTACAACAAATATCCACTAAATGACTTCTCTTGAACACAACAATGACATTGAATGTAGTTGGCAGCATTGACCCAAAACTAAAATGGAGGCTCTGAAAACGGTATGATAACCAAAACACAAGCAAATCACCCAATGCAATAGCCATGGAGATGAAGTGGAAGAGTGCCGTGCTCAAGAGCGACTCGCTGCCATTAGCAAAAAGGAATACCCTGTTTTCCCAATTTTCCCAACCATAATGGTCAATACCTATTTATTTTTTAACAAGCTTGAGGAGGATAACATATGCTTGACCTGTAAGTTCACCCTTCAGATGAATCCCTCTGAGTATATTTAAAGAACCTAGAGAAGGAGTGGTTCAGCCTTGTCATGTTCGACAAGTCCATCGTTGTTTGATCTTTTAACAAGTCCAACAAAGGTAAAACTCGACATCTTTTTCATGTTTAGAGATTTTGAAAAAGAGGCAAGAACGAAAACTCTAGATGTCCCTTTTCATATATAGTCTCTCAAGTTTGAAAAAGTAGAAAACAATACTAAATAGAACCTCTTAACCATGTTTGACTAAGGTATTCCTTTTTTGTAAATAGTCTATCTCAGTCTGGAAAAGGGTTAAACTTATACTGAGTAGACGTATTTTCATTTACTTTTATGAGTTCGAAAAGACAAGTGCTCAACAATATTTTCATATTTTGGGAGTCTGAAAAGAGCTGAAAGAGGACTCCAAGGGGTTCATTTTTCGTACGTTTACAGAGCCCAAAAAAGAGATAAAAGTATACTCTTTGGTCAAAATAACCCGTTTAAAGCATGATAAAAACCTATTAATAGTTGTCGACCTGCTCAAAACATCACAAAAAGGATTAAACATACCTGTTTCATAGTAAAAATGAAGCATATCTAGGTCAAAACATTAAATATGAATAAAATAATGTGAGAAATAACCATAAATACTCAAAATGACTATTCATTTTCACCATTTCACATTTACCTTCATTAATGAGAGTTTTGAGCCATTTTTTCCCTCGATCTTCTGCAGCTGATTGCGACCAATCTAGTGGACCATTTCAAGTACCATTGCTTCCAAGTAGGAGCTAAAACCCTTCTCTTTCTTTTCACGGTTCAATTTTGTGATTTCATGCAAATTTTTTGAGGTTTTGAGGGGCCTGGGTTCTAAGAACACGCCATAAGACCAACGCACCCCCCCAGTATTGAAATTTTCTTTGCACCTAAGCATACTAACACTCCTGGGAGAGGTGCAATGCTCTGTCTTGCACTACTGGGGTGCGTTGGGCGCAAAATGCCAACTTGTTTATCAATTTTCCCTCAAATTTTGTCAATTTTTTTGCATGAAAAGGAGCCTAATGAATCTCTTTTTGATGTTTTAGGTGTTCATTAGCACAAAATGGCATTCATTTGGAGAGAAATAGAACATGAGGAACATGATTTAAATGTATCAAATGATCCTGCTACCATCCAGGCACTAAAAAATTGTGGCTTGCTAACATTCTTTTGGCTTCCTAGTATGAACCAATAGATGGAATTGTTGAAATACCTTGTTCATTCATGGGATGTTCAAGCACAAGCATTCAGGTTTGAGGAACATCTGCTCAATATAAAGGTAGAAGATATCTACTTTTTGACAGGTTTATCCAAAATAGGTTACCCTATCTCTCTCCTAGGTAGGAGAAGTGGTGGGGAGACAATGAAAGATTATATCACCACCTATTGTAGACCTCGAGCCCATCCAACCAAGGATGGAAAGATAAACATAAAATATGTAACCCAGTTACCTTTGAGAATGATCCTATTCATTATTGTGAGATTAGTAGGTAGCTCAACACTACATGTAGCAAGTAAATTATACATGTAGTACAGGGTGGAGTGTCTAGAACTGACAATCTTCAACTGGAGTTAGGGAGTTCTGGCCAATATGAAAGAACAACTGACTAAAGAAAGAGGGGAAGTTAAAGAAATTTGGCTATGGTTTGATCTTAGTCTCTTTTTGTCTAGAACGAGTTCCATTACTTTAACCTCAATACATTATACTTTAGCCTATCGTTCTGAGGGTACCATGAATGAAGAGGTGGATAGATCATATGGCCCAACATGCAAGTCCATCGGTGATCAGTTTCTCACCAACCTTTTTTGGGTAGCTGCATATACAGTTCATCATGATTAACAACTATCCTTACGGAGGGATGGAATTCCGTGATGATACCAAGCTCGTGCTGTCTGAGGGTGAGCAATGGGATGCCTCAGGTAAAATATTTCAACCATTTAAGCTTTCGTAAGTTTTTTTTTTTTTTTTTTTTTTTTTTTTTTTTTTTTTTTTTTTTTTTTTTTTTTATGTTTCAGAAGACTAAACTATTGATGTTTTCATGCAGAGGTGGGATCATATTGACTAGTAGGTGTTTCATATATTTATTGTGCAAAGAGAGAACCACATGAGGAGGCAGTGGAACTAGTACAGGTTGTTGCGTTAAGACGAGATGTGCTACGGTATCTTGAGGTAGCTAAGATCCTATCAGAGGTGGAGTGCCACATGGAGGAGTTGACATACGATATTGATGAGACAAAGGTCGACCATATTCCGATGTGACTTCAATGACACACTATCAGAGTGCCTAGGCGTATTGGTCGATTACTGCACAAGATAGCTCATGCATTGTCATTTCATCGTGAGCATCATTACAACACAAGATATTTTTTTATATGGGTGATGTAGCCATATGTGTCTCGGGGTAAAAATTTTGTAAAACAAAACCTAATATATATACATACTTTCAGTGTTTCCTATATCTTATTGTGCTTTCAATATGATGTGATGTGAATTGTAACTTATTTACATTCGTTTCAAATGTCTATGTAAAACGTAATTAGCTAGGGCATCTGCTAGTGTGTTTAGATTTCTAGAAATATGTTCATATCATATGAAATCAAAATATCTTTCCAAAAGACATACTCACAAAACCATGCAAAGGATGGAAGGATTTCTCACCAAATAAATGTTAGCAAGTTGTAGTAGTACAAGTTATGAGTCAAGTCTGATGACTATACGGTGGATACCACATAAAATAACTTCATATAGTAGCTCCACCACTGCTTTATACTTAGCGATGTTGTTAGTAAAATGACCAATGAAATTCCCTTGCATACTCACTAGCTCTCCATTTGGAGCAAAGATATCCCATGTTGTGGAGGATAGGTTCTGAGTACTATGACTATCACCATCGACATAACCAATATATGATTCAAGAGAAGTCGACATCTACAAACCAAACATAAAATGGATCAATAGAAACCGAATAAAAATATGAAAAGACACACTACAAACACACTCAAGACACCTATAGACAGTATGTACACAATGTACTATGCATGGGATCAAGCATAGTATTTTTTGAGGTACAACCCATTCCGAGGTTGTGCTAGTGGAACTCCATCAAAGTCTACTAACTCATAGGCCCCTTTTACAAGGACTCACTTGACAATGTATGGACCCAGCCACATGGGTTGGAACTTCCCTGGACCTAACTTATCGATCTCATGGTCATATAAGAGAACTAGGTCTCCTTCTGAGAAGACAGAGGCTTGACATTTTTTATCATATTGCACCTTGACGCATATTTTATGAGCTTCGTTGGCTAAGGCAACATTACGTCGGGTTTCATCCAAATGAGTCAAATGTAAAAGATGCTCCTCCTCTATGGAAGTGGTAGGAAGAAGTTTGGCATCTAGTTTTAATGATATAATTTCACATTCGATGGGGAGGATATCTTCCAGACCATATACTAACTAAAAGGGTGTGAATCTAATAGAATTCTTAACTGAGGTTTGGCATGCCCACAAGGCAGCGTAAAGAAGCAAGTGCCAACTCAATTTTTGTACCCCTACCATACATTGAAGCATAGTCTTAATAACTTTGTTAATTGCTTCAACCTATCCACTAGCCTGAGGATAGTAGGGAGTGGAACTTTCATGTGAAAGTCACAAATTAGCTGTTAGTTCAGTCATCATATGATTTTGGAAATTTTTCTTGTGATCCGTAACTATGTGGAACACCAAACCTATAATGGACGTGATTAAAGAAAAGGTATGAGTCGTTTCACCCGTGTCATTAAATATAGGCATTGCCTCGACCCACTTAGTAAAGTAGTCAACAACGATAATGATATAACCATGCCCCCCAATCGAATGAGGGTTACATGTCATAAATTTGATACCCCATTTCACAAAGGGACCAAAAACTACAATGGGATACAAGAGTATGTGTTGCACGGACCTTACGATCATAGATCTGACATGCATGACACTTCTGGACAGTGAGGATGCAATCACGAAAGACAATAGGGAAAAAGTAACCAGCACGTAGGATTTTATGTGTGGTAGCGTAGCTAGATAGATGTCCACCACATGCCCTCAAGTGGAATACATTAAGAACTTTCTCAGCCTCCTCAAGGGTGAGGCACCTCGGTAATATCGTATAAATACTATGACAGTAAAGGGTGCCACCGATAATAAAATTATTTCAGGATTGGTTTCAAATATGTCACTGCTTGAAGTGAGAGGTATTAGGTCAGAAATTCTAGTTCTGGAGATAGATTAGAAAATCTCCATACCAAGGGTCAGATGACAATATAAAAACAATGCCTCGTCAGGGATAAAATCTTCAGATGTAGATTTAGAAATAGGGGAAGGAAGATCGCACATTAGCTCGACGAAAACTAATTATTTCTTCGACTTAGATTTAATGAATTCCAGGTCAAACTTTTGGAGAATAATGATCCACTTAGAGTACTTTCCCACTGGCAATTGATGTGACATTATATATTTCATAGCGTTGTAATCTAAAATGACGATATTTTTCCTAAGCAAGATGTAATGGCGAAACCTTTGGATGGCTTGAACGGTCACCAAAGCTAACTTTTCTATGTGCATATATATGATTTCGGTATCATTAAGGTTCCAAATCAGATAATAAATAGGATGTCCATTCCCTATATCATCTTCTTTTACCAATACCGTTTCTATAATAGAAATGTCAACAGTGAGATACACGAAATAATCGTGCTGATAATCAGAGGGTATATAAGAGATGCTCAAACCAGTACATCTTTCAGGGCATCAAATGATTTCTAAACAACATCATCCTAATGGAACAGAACCCATCTTTTCAATAAGTGAGTGAATCCTCTGGTCAACTCAGTGTAATTAGGGATGAACCTCCATAGGAAGTTAGCTTTCCCTTGGAGTCTTTGTAACTGAACAAGAGAAGAAGGTGCAAGCAAATCAACTATTTCTTGCACTTTCAGGGGATCGATACAAATTCCTTGTTTTGAAATGACAAAACTGAGGAATCGAGTAGAACTAACACATAGCACACACTTGTGTAGGTTAAGCTGAATTTTATAACGTCTACAACAAAGGAAAATAACCCTTAAATGCATCGAGTGATCAACCCGATGTTTGGAATGAGCAGTGGGATCATCGAAATAGTGTTGCAGAATATGTTTAATATCATGAAAATCATAATCCATGGCACGTTGAAATGTGGCCCCAACGTTCTTCAAGCCATATGGGAGATTCCGATAAGAAAAATTACCCCTGGGACAAATAAATGCAGTCTTAGGTTGGTCTGTTGGGAGAATGTTGATTTGATTATAGCTTGAGAATCCATCCATGACCGACTAAATTCATAGCCAGTGCAGTCATCAACAATTTGGTCAATAAACAAGGTCGGATAATTTTCCTTAGGATAAGCACGATTCATGTCCCATTAATCGACACGTACTTGGATCATGCCCTGTTTCTTCATGACAGGGAAAAAATTTGATACCCAATCATTTAAAGGGACGAGGTATATGCAACCAACCGTAAAAGCTTTTCAACTTCAACCTTAATCTCCACAGCCTTCTTTAGATGGACTGGACGGAGGCGCTGTCAGATTGGTTTGGCATCAGGATACGTTTTAATCTCGTGCACTACTATGTTTGGGTTGATACCTCTTCATAAGTCTAGGCAAAGACATATTGAAACTCACGGAAAAGGGCTCCATAAATCTCGATCTCAGATGGAGAATAAGATGCTCCAATGTATAGATTTTTTATCATTCCTGGTTTAATCGAAATATTGAGAGGTGTTTGGTCAATTTAGTGTGTTCTAAATTGCTATTTAAAATGTCAATCCGGGATTCGTAAACTGATGAAGTGAAGTGTACTATATGTACAAGATAACCATTTCCTTACTCTTTTGTCGTTTTTGAGTTTTTTAGTTTGTTTTTGGATTTATCTTTCCCTAATGTGTGATGGAGAAAATGAAAGTTAAGTCTGGATGGTGATGGTGATTTCTACAGTGATTTTCCCAAACTTAAAAGTGTTCAAAAAGAAAGCTTTAAAACAACTGTAATGAAATAAATTCTTAAGAGGAAGTAAATGTATCAAATAGTGAACTAATGACAATGGCCCAGTATCCTTGCTACTGAATGAAAAAGAAAGTAAAAATTGAACTTAAAGCAACTCAAACTAAAAGCAAAGCAACTAATTCACACTACTTCAACTCTTCTGATCCTTTACCCTTCAGCTCAATCTACCTTGTGGGAAGCAATCATGAACAAGTTAAGCAATATGATATCTAAATGACAAGAAATTAAATTGCATAAAGGAAACTAATCACACTACTTCAACTCTTATGATCCTTTACCCTTTAGCTCAATCTACCTTGTGGGAAGAAATCATGAACAAGTTAAGCAATATGATATCTAAATGACAAGAAATTAAATTGCATAAAGGAAACTAATCACACTACTTCAACTCTTTTGATCCTTTACCCTTCAGCTCAATCTACCTTGTGGGAAGCAATCATGAACAAGTTTAAGCAATATGATATCTAAATGGCAAGAAATTAAATTGCATAAAGAAAACTAATCACACTACTTCAACTCTTCTGATCCTTTACCCTTCAGCTCAATCTACCTTATGGGAAGCAATCATGAATAAGTTTAAGCAATATGATAACTAAATCACACTACAATAAGTAATATTCTGATTCCTTACTAATAGAGTCACTTGACTATAGAAAGAAACCATAAACAAATGAGTAGTATGATGTCTAAGTAGCAGAAAATAAATAAGCAAAACACAATTTGAAAAAGGACAGTACTGGAATTAAACTTTAGAAAATGAAAATTAGCAGGAAGGAGAAGATGATCTCATATGTCAATAGTTATCAAAAAGATGAAAATTTGCCCGGGCTCCCTAAGAAAACCTGCAGAAAAGCATTGATCAGCTGATAGCTATAAGGAAAACAGAAGTGAAAATGTAAACAACAGTGAATTAAAAACATCAAAACAGCATGTTATATACAAGCTAATGATTATGAAAATAGAAACATAATAAAATCAAACGAAAAATATACAGGGCTTTAGTGTGCAAGGCCCCCTGCCACCTCAGCCAGTCAACGAACAGTCACAAGAATGAACTCAGGAAAGTGGTCTTCTCATGTATTAAAGAAGCAACAACATATATAAAATAGAGTACAGTGGGATGATAATAGAAACAGTTCAAAAATTACATTGCCAAAAGCTTTTACACAGCGTTCATCAACGCGTTATTTATAATGAAAAAGTGCTGAAACTAACTAACTGAATCCTATGCTATTAACTGCGTTGCCAGAGACACGTAGATCTCCTCAGCCGAGATCTAGCGTAACGGTCATCATGTCTATTAAATCTTCGGAGTGGTAGCTGTTGGATTTAGGTTACGGGGATGATCTCCAGGTGTGCCGATGTCTCCGTGGGCTGAGGACTGTGCCACGTAAACTTTCACGTGCTCAAAACAGAGACGTGCCACCGCTAAATTCCTTGGTTGGCTTTGCCTTTGACCCTTGTTGACCGTGACCTTCTATGGATGATTTGGATGATTCGAAGGGACACGTTCCATGTACCCGTCACCTGTAGCTTGCCCATGTGGCTCATTTCTTCATAGGACACCTGTAGCATATCCTTTAACAAAATGGCTGCGGGATCCTGTGCTGGCTGCGGAAACTGACAAGTTTCCGTAGCTACCTGAACAAAAATCTAAACCAAACAACAATCATAAGCATAGTTAGAAAACCATGTCAGAAGCTCTTTTTAGACTATAATGCAATGATTTGATAACTTGATGGATGAAGTAAGTTGGAAAAAGAAGGCTGAGAGGGTGTATAGGAAGGTGCAGGTTTGAGGCTCAACAAGAGGTATGGTCTCTTTGATATTCGAAAGTTTCTTTTCGGAGTTGACCTCATGAATAGAAACATAATTCATAAAAGGCTCAACAAAATTAGGTAAATATACATCACTTAGATTATCCTCAATGTGATCTGGTAAGGAGGAAAGACGGTGATATTCATCCCACAGCATGTGATCTGGCATTATGATCTCCATGATGCTCTCGTTAGTAGAGAATACTTGAGGAAAAGGATTAGAAGGTGTGTCATAATCCAATGATCGATCTACCTAATTAATCAAAGAAATGGTATAAGTCGCACAAGCCGAATTGATGGATTCGTAATCTAGCTCAATGGGGCTAAGCAGCATTGAGTCACCAAAACTTCAAATGTTAGTTTCATCTGGTACAATCCAAGGATCAAGTTGGATAGTAGAGGATGATATCATGTTGATATAAGCAACCGAAGGTGAGTTGTCGGGAAGGACAGGAGGAGGGAGTGAAAAGGTTCCCTGTCAGCCGAATAAATCGTTCTTGCAGACAAGACCGATCTCCCTAGTATCAACAGATATCTAGCAACATGCAGGACAAGCAAATATACCTTTCTCTAAATATATTGAGATTCATTAATAAAAACTAAGAGGTGTTTTAGACCCTACCTTAAGTCCAACGCTAGTTTTTGGCAGCCATGCTTCGACCGTCCGAAAGAGTTTCCTTTTGAGAACCTGCAATCACAAACAAGCACACATCAAATAACACCTGCATAGCCAATATAATAAATCATATTCATCATGGTGATTAAGGAATCCATGAAATAAACCATAAAACACAGCTTATTGAGAAAAATAAACTTGATTGTATTAACTTTAAAAATAGAAGAACTTTACAACCTTTGGTGCCTTGATGTTGTACAAGCTCCTCCCAGGGTCCGAAACATGAATCTCCTCTACTTTAACAAGCCTCACACTCTTCCAAATGAGATCAACAAGGTATGTAATCTTTCCTCACAAAAGCTCAATTAGGAAGACTAAGTTCTAGCAGCATTTCACCTAAAAAATCTTCAGCTTTCAACCCCCCCAGTAACTAGCCCAATGCTTCATTTTATAGTGCAAAGGAAGGAGGTTACAAGTCCACCTATGAAGGGATAGAGTCCTCCTTCAAAGGGATAAGCTCCTCACATCAAGGGCTTAGCTCCTTAAGGTATGGGATGCATGAACCTTAAAGGAGCAAACCTGCCACCTCAAGATTCCTTCTAGAAGCTTCCAGAAATGACCCAAAGTGAGTTTTTAAGAATGTACTTGCGCCTTTTTGAATTTTACAGGGGTCCGCACCCATTACACAGAGACAGAGCAGTCAAGTACACAGGGGACATGACCAGTAGGTGCGGGACCGCAGGTAATGCTAAGAGAAAGTGCGGATTTAGAGTTTTAGAGAATTTTAAGGGCTTTCTCTTATTTTCAAGGCTAGACATGAAGAACTGAGGTTTAAGACTTGCAAAGGAGGAAAGTATGAGTGGTGATAGACTCACACCGATTGCAGAATGTCATGGTGACAATATTTTGTGCAACAGATTGCCCCCTAAAGTGCGAAGTCTGTAATAGATGAGGATAGCATTTGTCATCTAAGAAGAGTGAAGTAATTTATCATTTCAAGGATCATCCTGTGGACACCCTGGTCGGAACCTGTAAAAACATTCAATACAAAATATATATATGAGAACATATCATCGCTGAGGTAGGCATTCCTATACTCAGATAAAAACTAACTAGAAAACTAACTAAACTGCTCTGATACAGGAATGATTTTGTAATACATCACAAGTATAGACATATGTAGACACAGTATGGGCACAGCCATCTATTTATGAATAGTTCACTATATAATTAATAACAAAATTCCCCGCAGCCTGGATGGTGGAAACTAGATCCAGGGTCTTGATTTCTACTTCCCGAACTAGTACGATTCTATCCATGTGAATGAATGTGTTGAAGTCGAACATGGTAGAAACCAATTGATTACCAGTCAATGATGTGAACTGTTAACAAGTGTGAGAGAAACCACCAGTAATGTCAATGGCTCTCAAAGTACTCAGTACAATCCATGAAATGTGAATAGATGAGCTGGTGTCGAACATGTCATAGAATCCTTTGATCGAAGGTCAATGATGCAACTTGTCGTTGAAGGCGAGAAACCTGCCATTAGGGCATGCAGATTCCAAGGTATTGACGATTTCTAGATCATCTTTCTAGATAATGAGCTGAAGTCAATAGAAAGCGATCCGTCGTAGGTAGGCCCACAACACGAAATCATAGATCAAGTTTGAAGAAATATATTTGGCAAGGACTAACTCGGGGATGGTCAAGATGGATGACAAATATTTTGCAGATGAATGGTTTATTTGAACTGACCTCTTTGAACACATAACGATACTGCAGATGGTTTGGTGACAATTGACCCAAAGCTAATACCCAGAAACCGGCTGAAGACTTTCAATATGGTTTGATTAACTGTTAGGCAAAGGATTTCCCAACCCAGGTGAATAAAAGTGTCGTGTTCAAGAGTGATTAAATGCTTTTCTAAAACACAAAGTATAACAAACAGGTTCATTTTCTCTCTTTTCCCCCACCATTTCTGGCAAGTACCTCTTTATTTTTGACAAGCTTGAGGAGGATAACATTTGCTTGGTTATAAGCTCATCCTTTAGATGAGTCCAACTTAGTTTAAAATTCGAACCCTAAGAAGGAGTGGTTCATTCCTATTTAAAATTGAATAGGTCCTTTACTGTTAAATTTTAACGAGCCCAGTATAGGAGAAACTCAGTGTTTTTCAATTTTAGGGAGTCAGAAGAAAAACTTAAGAAAAATCCATGGTTGTCCTTTTTTGTAAATTTGTGTCGCCCAAGCCCGAAAAAGTATAAAATAATACTTGAGAGAACCGCTTGACCATTACGATCAAGGAGTACTTTTCATAATTAGTGTCTCTGATCCGAAAAATTAAAAAAGCGATCAAAGACACATCGTTTTATAACCAATATCGTACTTGAAACGACAAAAATCCGGCAATCTTTTCATGTTTATGCGGTCAGAAAAGAGCTTAAAGAGGACTCTAATGTTTTTTTTTTTTAAATAATCAATTTTCCCTGAAAAATCCAATATTCTGCGCAAAAACTCAAACATTACTCATACCTGTTTAAAATAAATAAAAATTCATCAAAAAGTTACCTTTTTAAAGTGAAAAATAAACAAATTAAAAATTCATTTATTCAAAAAAGCTTATAAAAAGGGCATTTGTAAATTCATTTTTACCGTTTGACTTCAGAGTGAGAAAAGAGAGCTTTTGGGTAAGAAACTTCCCATGAAGATTGCGGAAAATCCGTCCATTGGAAATGAAAACCGTCAGCTCCAGGTAATCCACATCATCCTAACCTTGCATTTCAACCATTTGAATTTCGTTTTTAGGCTTCCATTTTGATTTTTTAAGGAAAAAATAGTTTAGAAATCTGCTCGCAGGGGTCCGCAGGCGCAACATGCAGACCCTACGGACCCCGACTTTTTCTACAAAGGAAAGAGTCAGGTTTCCACACCTGCTGCTTGAGAAGAGTGTGGACCTACGCACTGTCCCTAACTAGCAGATGCGGACCCCGCGAAATAGGTTTTAAAATTTCAAATTTCTCTATTTCCACCCAAATTTTTTTGAACTAAATTGTTCTAATATGTCTTTTATGCAATGTAGGAAATACAAAATGCTTATTTGGCGGGAGCGCGAGCATGAGGATGTGGACCTTGCCACAATAAATCATCAACCCTCATTGGATGCATTGAGAGCATGCAGACTGTTTAAATTCTAGGCCATACTTGGCATGAGGGCCCAAGTAGAATTTTTGCAATGGCTAGTAGACAGGTGGAACATACAGGACCAGTGTTTCATTATTGGTGGCCACCAGCTCAAAATCGAGCTAGAGGACATTTATTTCTTGACTGGTTTTCCCAAGAGAGGTGAACAATTATCTCTTTTTGGGACTATGCCAGGTGGCCAGTCTGTCGATAGTCTCCGATTAGAGTTTTGTAATGACCAAACAAAGGACAAAGGGATCGATATCAAAACTATCTCCCGTCCTGAACATAAAGTGATTGTATTTACTGTCACCAGACTCTGCAAAAGCATAGCACTACACGTAGCTACCAGATCCCAAATGCAAATGTCAGTAGACTGTTATCGAGGTACCATCTTCAACTGGTGCGAAGCTTTGTTGGCGAATGTAAAAGGCCAACTAACTAGAGCAAAGAATGGACAACTAAAAAACTTTGGATATGGTTTCCTAGTTGTGAGCTTTGGTCTAGAAAGGGTCTCGATGTTGGTCCCACAACAGCTCTCCGTTGAGGTTGGACTTCCTGAGAACCTAAGCTAATGCATTGGGTTGCAGTTATGGCCCGTCATCTTGAGGAGGGTTCAGAGGTTGTTCAATTTCCACTTGAGTATTTTCATTGGTTGGAGAACCAACTTTTCGTGATTCAGGATTTTCCATATGCTGGGATGGATTATCGTGGTGACCCAGACATGACTCTTCCACTAGGAGAGAATTGGGATGATTAAGGTAAAATCATTCTCAAAATTTTCTAAGTTTTAACTATTTTTTTTTGTTTTTAAATCATCCAAAATTGATGATAAAAAGTTTCAAATGCAGATGTGGGTCCACGATGACCAGCCACTCTCCGACCCTATGAGAGGAGATACCCAGCTGCAGTAGTAACGGCCCCACAAGACGAATCTATAGAGACCCTAACCGAATTGGAAAATCATCTAGAGCATTTGACAATAGATATTCCAGAGACTAGCATAGATGATATTCTACTTAGGTTACAACGCTATGTGATTGGGGTCCCAGGACCTTTTAGGAGGTTCCTTTGTAGGGTGGCCCGAGCAGTGGTTTCTTATCGTGATCATGACCAGTGATAGGATTATCGTCTTTGTAGACTCATACAACATTTTTGCTTTTTGTACTATCATTTTTGCTGATCATAAGGTGTTTTTCAACCTATGATCGAAGACGATGTATATTTGACACACTTCTATGCTATGCTATATCACTATTATTGGCTATCTTGTATAACATGTTATGGAATGTTTTTAAATTTACTGTTTGATTATTGCAAATGTCTATTTAACATTCGAGAAGCAATTTCATCTGCTAATGTATTTAAATATCTTGGAATATGCTGATATTCAATGTAGTCAAATTCACGTTCCAAGAGACGAATTCTCAAAAATAATCTTAATAACACTGGATTTCTAATGGCATAAACTTTGTTAAGCTGCAATACAATGAGTTCACAATCTAACCTAACAATCAAACTCCGAATCCAAAATGAAATGGATTCAGATAATAATTCAATTACAGCACTATACTCTACAATGTTGTTCGTTGTTTGACCGAGGCTTACCCCATGCATAGATACCAACTCATCAGAGGGTGAATAGATAACCCAAGCTGCATAAGAAATGTTTCATGTATTACGACAAGCACCATCATCGAAACCAATGTATGTTTGAAGAGACGTCGACATCTGCAATATCGAGAGTAAAATCAAGATAAGCAGGAATAATGATAAAAACACTCTCTAAACTAGGCACACTTTTCTAATCTAAAACACATCAGCTAGAAAGAAACTAATCTAAAAAAAATCTCCACACCCAGATTTGAGCATAATATCTCTTCAGATAAAGACCATTTCTGGGTTTACCCAAAGAGAAACCATCAAAATCTACCAATTCATAGGCCCCTTTTGCTAGCTGTCGCTTAACAACATAAGGACCATGCCACATAGGTACAAATTTTCCAGCCCCTAGCTTATCATTTGCTTTATCATATAGTAAGACTAGGTCTCCTTCCGAAAAATTACAAGGTGTAACATTTCGATCGTATTGAGCTTTTATTCGTTTGGCATGAGTTTTGATTGCTAATGCAGCTTGCTAAGTACAACAAACATTTCTCCTCTTCGGAAGTGGCTGGGAGTAATTCTATGGCTATTTGCAATGATGGAATTTCACATTCAATGGGTAACATTGCTTCCAAACCATAAACCAGTTGAAAAGGAGTGAAACCAGTTGATTTTTTTACTAAGGTTCGATATGCCCAAAGTGTTGAAAATAATATGTTATGCCAATTCTACCTATGAATACCAATGATTCGTTAGATCATAGTGACTAGAACTTTGTTGATAGCTTCAACCAGACCATTAGCCTGTGGGTAATATGGAGTAGAATTATCGTGACGAAGGCCAAGTTGATCTGTTAGTTTAGTCATCATTATGTTTCGAAAATGAATCCCATGATAAGTAATAATCGCTTGAGGAACACCAAATCTAGTAATTATATGATTGAAAATGAAAATTGCAACAGTTTTTCCATCTGCCAAAAATCTAGGCATCGCCTCGGCCCACTTAGTAAAATAATCTACTGCAAGGATGATATACGCATGCCCCCTGGATGAGTGAGGGTTACATGTAATAAAGTCGATACCCCACTTTGCAAAAGGACCGACGACAATTATAGGGTGGAGAGGAGCAGGTGGAGCACGCATCTTATGATCAAAAATTTGAAAATTGTGGCATTTTCGGACTGCATAGATACAATCTTTAAATAAAGACGACCAGAAATAACCAGCGCGCAATATCTTTTGGGCTGTGGCATACCTAGACATATGACCGCCACATGCTCCAGAGTGATAGTCATTTAGAACCTTTTCAGCTTCTTCATGAGTTAAACAATGTCAGAAAACAGAATTCGCCCCACGACGATAGAGTGTATCTCCAATAATATTGTATTGTTGGGATTGGAAACGTATTTTCCATTGCTAAGATCGTGAAATTTTAGGCCGAAAAGATTGGGTTTGGAGATAAACAATGATATCTCCATACCATGGATCAAGAGTACTGATAAGAAACAAGGATTCGTCCGTAATGGGCTCTTCTGCCACAGTTTCAGTATCAGCACGCGGGAAATCACACATCAGTTCTGCAAATACCAAAGATTTCTTTGCCTTGGATTTTTCAAATTCCAAGTCAAATTCCTACAGGATAACTATCCATTTGGAATACTTGCCCCCTAGCAATTGTTTGGTCAAAATATAGATCATAGGGTTACAGTCAAAAATTACGGTAGTTTTGCGTAGTAAGATGTAATGACGAAATCTTTGGACAACTTGAATAGCTGCTAAGGCTAATTTCTCCACATGCGAATATTTAAGCTCAGTCAGATTTAGAGTTCAACTAAGATAGTAAATCACATGTTCACTGTTGAATTCATCTTCCTAAACTAAAACCATCCCAATGGTGGAATGAGAAGCGGCGAGGTACAAGAAGTAATCCTGGTTGTAGTTGGGAGGATGCAATAATGGTGCATGAGTCAACGTGTGTTTAAGTGCATCAAAAGATTTGTCAGCTATCTCATCCCAAAAGAATGGAGTATTCTGTTTCAACAACCTGGTAAAACCCTTTGTTATCTCGTCTTAGTTAGGAATGAAACGACGTAAAAGGTTTGCTTTCTCTTGCAAACTTTGGAGTTGGCGAAGAGTTGAAGGAGGAGGCAATTTGACAATAGCTTCAACCTTCGAGGGATTGACATGAATGCCGGCTTTTGAAACAACAAATCCCAGTAAACAACCTGTTTCTATACAGAAAACACATTTGTGTGGATTCAGCCTAATTCAATAATGCCTACATCTCATAAAGATTGCTCATAAATGAGTGAGATGATCAGCTCTACGTAATGAATTGGCAGGTAAATCATCGAGATATGGCTACACAATGTACTTGATGTCATGAAATGCATAAGACATAGCCCTTTGAAAAGTTGCTCCAGTGTTCTTCAATCCAAAAGGCAATTTGCAGTAAGTAAACGTCCCCCATGGAAAAATGAAAGCCATTTTTGGTTGATCAGTAGGGAGTATGTTGATTTGATTATAACCGGAAAAACCATCCATAAAGGAGAATATTTCACTGCCGGAACAATCATCAATGATTTTATCGATATAAGGGGTTGGATAATTGTCTTTTGTACAAGCTCGATTAATATCCCTATAATCGATACATATTCTTATCGTTCCTTCCTTTTTTTTAACAGGAACAATATTCGATACCCAATCTATTAAAGGAATTGGATAAATGAAACCTACTCGAATTAATTTCTCAACTTCAGCTTTAATAGCAGCAGCTTTTTGCGGATGTATCTCACGCAAATGTTGCCAGACAGGTTTAGCATCTGGGTAAGTTTTAATTTCATGGACAGTAATTGATGGATCGATTTCTGGCATTTCTTCATATGACCAGGAAAACACGTCGTAGAATTCTTGAAATAGGGCTTTATAAGTTTGGATTTCATCATCTGTACATGAAGCACCTATATGAATGTTTTCAATAATTCCTGGTTTAACTGAAATGTCAATAGGAACCGTTTGAGAAATATTTCCCAAATTTAACTCAAAATCAAGATGTTGCAATGGATTCTGTGATTCTTTGACATAATCAGTAGTAAAAATAGATGAAAACTCATTTTCAAAATGATCAAGCTCAGGTAAAAACGAAGATCGATGATGAAGATCTTCCCATGGTAAATCGTCAACAAACAAAAGTTCACGAATCTGCTCATCAGTATGAACAGGCTCAGAAAATGTTGTTGATGTTGAGGTTGATATTGAAAGTGATTCTCCACGGACCACATTCATTAGATCGATTTCGATTGAACAAGGGTTAGAAAATGACTGTACAGCCTGATATGCAATTTTATAGGGACTCAAAGGCATTGCATCACCAAATGAATCCACCTCAGACTCGGAAGGTACGATCCAAGGATCATCAAAATCAATAGTGTTCGATGAAATCATATGAATAGTTGCAGTAGGAGGCGATATGTTAGGAGGACGAAAGGAAAAAGTTCCTAGTAAACCAGAATCTTTAATCAATCCTACCCCAACATCCTTGTAAGGGATAGTTGTTTTACCGACATGTTGAATACTTTCAGAAGAGGCTGGGTCAGATGAAAAATAAGTCAGTTGGTCTATTGTAACGATCTTTCCATTATGAGGAAACTTGATAAGCCGAAAGACTGATGAAACAACAACAGTCATAGCATAAGACCAGTTGTGACCTAAGAGAAGGTTGTAATCTAGAGGGGCATCAACCACTTCCACGTCTAGATTTACAGTTTTGCCTTCAACCCCTATAGGTAGATCCTATAGAATGCCAAAAGGATGGAACCCACAGCCATAAAAATCCTTTAGAATCGTTGGGGATTGATTGAGTGTAGGAGAGCCAAGCGATCTCCAACACTGGATCGACATAATACATGTAGAAGCTCCCTCATCAATTACAGTCCTAAAGCAAGGTCTGTATTTTACTAACACTGGAATCTAGAAAGCCATTTGATGAGGTAGGCGAGGTGTACTATTCTCTAAATCGAAGATTATAAGGTTCGAATCTTGAATATCAACATCACCTATAGCCGAAAAAAGTAATTTATGTTGTGCTGGACATGATTGCAGCACTTCCAAAGCTGATATTGCTGAAGGGGAAATAGCTAAGTCTTCAACAATGTTATAATTCTGAGTAGCTCTCACATGTGGATTGAAATCTGACTTTCGAAGTATAACTTTACCAGGCGGTTTGATTACTAAGTTTGGGTTAGGTTTCTCGATCTATAGCGGATCAGAACCAGAAGGAGTTGAAGTTGATGGGTTTGAATTAGAAGATTCTGCTTCCTTACCACCAACAAGACTTTTACTACCATAATCTTGCGATCGCGTCGCAATCCTGACATGAGACATCATCATTATGGGTTCTTCTGAGGCATTTGAGGAAGAACCAATCATCTTACTATCTTGACTAGGAAAAGGATCCTTCAAGATAGCAGGCGTTTGAGAACCTTTGACAATTTTCGCAACCTCAGCTCGATGTGGGCAATCTCTTGTAAAATGCTCCTCATCACAAATGAGACAAGGATAGCGAGGTTTACGTTTCTCGTCAGTAGATTCAGTTTTATATGATTTCTCTTTTGAGTTTTGTTTATTTTTCTTCTTCCCCTTATTTTTACCACCAGATTTTGATTTGATCGTGGATGATTCTACGACATGAATATCGACAGGAATTTCAACGGAAGAGTCTCCTGTCAGGGAATCTGGCAAAGTTATAATAGGAGAAGAACTATTTGAATATTTCTTCTTGCTTTTGGTACTAACTGAACCAATCATACCATCAGCGGCATGAGATCCTAAAGGAGCTACAATTATTTGATTTTGTTTCGGAAGGTCGGGGATTTTTTCGTGTAAAGTACTCGACTGCGTATAAACGAGGTCAAGGTACTGAGCTTGAGAAATTACTTTCTCTTCAGTAACAACTCCTACCTTAGCTACATCCTTAGTGATTTTAGGTAATAATGATTTAACGAACCATTCTGCTAAAATTTGATCCGAAATAAAAACTTTCACTAAACGTCGTCTACGTCGCATTCATGAATATGATCTGAAATATATGTGGACGTTGACTGTTTTAATGAAGTTAATAATTCTGTGCCATTATCATATCTGACAAGCAACTAAAAATGAGTTAAGAAAGAAGTGGCTAACTGACTAAAATTATAAAAAGAAGCTTGCGGTAATTCAATGTACCACTTGGCCACAAGACCAATCAGAGTGCGTGGAAAAAGACATAAGTGAATTGAATCATCGATAATGGAATTAGATGCACACTAGAGGTGATAAGTCATCACATAGTTTGACGGATCCTCTCCTGATTTACCTTCAAATTTTGGGATATCACTGGGAAACTTATTCGGCATTGGCAGCGAAAACAGAAGATAATTAATCGATCATTCGTAAGGCGTGACAAATTAGGCAAGTCCAAAGTTACAATAAACAGTAACTGACGGTTAGGGTCGCGAAAACCTTGGTCATAAGACCAGCCCCAGGAGGAGGATATCCAGGATAACTTGGAATTGGAATTGCATTTGGAATATTATATCCTCCCGGAAAACCAAGATTAACCGGACCAAACTGGGGTTGTTGAGGTTGCTGATAAGTATATTCAGGGTACAATTGATACTGGTAAATTGGGTTTTGCACAGCAGGACCAAATTGGTACTGTCCCTGGTATGGTTGATAAGTGAATTGTGGTTGACTTGTGACAACCATACTTGGACTAGGTTGTCCTACAGGCATCTGAATCGAAGTTTGAATTGTAGGGCCTGGCTGAGGTAAAGAGGCTTGAGGAGTTGATGCAGGAACAGTAGAAACCGGAGCTATCAATACTCTGGAAGTAGGTGGGGTAGATTGAACAGAAGTTGCAGTAGTTGCAGCAGTCGTTTGAGGTGGACTTTGAGGCGAACTAGGCCCAAACTGATGAGCTACACCAGGTGCAGAAGTTTGAATAGTAGGCTGGACAAGTTACTGGGTTGAACTAGAAACCAAAGGTTGTCCATATTGAGATGACAACTGCACATTAGGTTGCAAAATCTATTGAGTTTGAGATGGTTCCCACACCATATTCATTCCAGGGTATGGACTCATAGAAGGTTGAGCATATGAAAGGCCATAACCGGGCTGAGCATAGGGCTGATAATTAAATGGTACATTTCTAGTTCCTTGTACAAATGATTGACTAGAAGGTGGTTGGAAACCTTGAGTTGGGTACTGACCTTGAGGTTGATAACCTTGAGGCACGTACTGAAACTGGGGTTGACCTTGAGGTATATATTGATACTGGGGTTGACCTTGAGGTATATATTGCGTCCGGGGTTGACCTTGAGGTATGTACTGTCCCAAAGGTATGTACTGTCCTTGAGGTTGCCCCCCAGGCGGTCATTGAGTACCTTTAGGTTTCCCCCCAAGTGGTAACTGACTATCTTGAGGTTTCCCTCCAGGTGGTAATTGAGGACCTTGAGGTTGCCCCCTAGGCGGTAACTGACTACCTCGAGGTTCCGGATTTGGAATAGTACCAGACATCATAAGAATTTCTTCTATGCTCAATGGTTGAGTTGCGTTATTACCAGTTGATATCCCATGTTCAATGGGTTGAGGAGATGCTCCTGAAAAAGTACCAGTGAGTGACTAATACCCCGAAGGAACAGAAGGACCGCTATATAAAAATGTTTCCGGTGATTGGGAAAACATGGATGACTGTCTCGACATATTCAATGGAGGATAATAACCTCTAGGTGTTGGATGAAAAGGAATTCAAGGTGGTAAAAAACTAAGACCCGGATTTTCTAAAAAGTTGGTCAATGAGACATACCAAGCGTCACTCCTAAATGGACTGTAGAAAATTGATTCACGTTCCCTAAGTTCTAAATTTGGTTGATTTTCATGGAGAGTTATATCTTCTTCCGGACTAACAAGTTCTTCAATAGAAATGAGTTCAGAAGGAATATTTTGGGTAATGATCCTTCCTACCCTGGGTGAACCAAGACCACTAGAAGTTGGAGAAACAAATCTTGAAGATGGAGTAGCAACAGGTTTAGTTTCAGGCTTAGAAATTTCAGGTTCTTCAGCGAATTCACTAGTAGAAGAAAAACTACCAGTAACTTCAGAAAATGAAATTGGTTCAGAAATATACTCTGTTGCTTGAACTTGATAATCAGGTTGAACAATTAAAAAAGAATCTCTAGCTTCCGGTGACCCAACTCTACTATCACTAGGTGATACAAGAGCTCGTAGCCCTTCAAGTTGGCTTGGTGTATACTCGAGAGGTTGCCCCTGAAGTCTACAGGATTGTCTCGGTAATTCAGCCACGATTAAATATTTTAATTACTTCACACGCAAAAAAAGAAAATCTCAATAAAACCACCTAAAGTCTCTAAAGAACGAAAAAATTGAATCACAAGCCTAAAAAATCTAAGAGTTCAAACCACACACAAACAATAACTTTCCGTACCAAAAACACTAGTTGGTGATGAAATCCAACGTCGCAGAATTCAATACAGAAAGGGCGGTTGGAACAGTTACCCCCACAACCTGCTTAATGAAACGGATTGGTACAAGTTTCTTCACAAAACCGTCTCGAGTGAAGAGAACCTCCTAGAGAGTCCAAGTGAGTCTAGTCGATGTATGCTCCAGGTACAGTGAGACCCGTCCTTCACCGTCACCTTAGGAAAGAATCTTAAGATTATGGTCACTAAGGATACCAACAGTAACAAATAAAACTGGGGGAAAAGTCTACGATCCGATCTACACGCAAGGGCAGAGTAACAAACCTCAATCCCCTTGAAGGCTCCTCGACATGATGAATCCGAGGTTTACCAACAAGTTACCCCAGGCTCCTCGACAATGGTTAATCCGAGGTTTACCGTTTTTAGTACGCGCAAATCTTCTATCTTTCCCAATGAGACAGACTTGATTATCTCAAAGGTTCGAACATGATCTCGTGATTGACTCCTTTAAGAGGAGCTTCCCATATTATATCAATTACAATTGGATTTATTTCCTACCGCAAGATATAGCTACTTGTTTGTTTTAACTATCTTGGAGAGTTAATTACTCCCTACTCCAAGATACTAGCCTAAGCTATATTGGTGATAAGAGCCCTAGAAATAAAAGGATTACTAAATCAATTTTAATTTAAGCGTTATTTTTATGGGTTGTTTCTTAAGTCAGTAGGAATGGAGATGAAACTTTGATGGTGTGAAGACTTGACTCCAAAAACACTAAAAATGCACCTAAGATGATAAACAATTCTTTTTCTTCAATGAATTTCTAGCTAAAAGAAAGAGTTGAGAATGCAATTCTTTGAAAAACAAATCTTTCTTTCAACATGTAAATGAAAAGAAAATATTTTTTGTCTTTTTCAATAAACTCAAAACGAGACTACTAATTATGCTCATGAAAAATCCCTTTCTTTTTCAACACTCAAAAACTACAGAAAACAATTTCTTTCAAAAGAGATTCTACAATTTCTAGAAAACACTCAAAACTATAAAACTAATCTTGAGATCTAAACTTCTAAAAATCTAATTGAAATAAAAGCTTTAAATATTTTTGAGGACGTTTTACTTCAGAATAACAAATCAATCAAAAAACACCCAGCTATGTTTTCTTTTATAAAAATGAAATTCAAAACTTACAAGCAAGTTCGTTCAAATCTTTGCGAAGAGAAAATGAAATCTATTTCTCACCAAGGGCAGATTTCACAAATCAGTCAGACTCATCAAGAAGACCAAAAAGACCAGGGTAATCTAATGTTTCTTAGGCTTCTAATCTCTAAGTCACTACAAAGACCAAGCGAAAATCAATCCAGGCATGCAAAAACTTCTAGAAAATCACCTAAAACCAAAATGCCAATGGAACTCACCCACAAGAGATTCTCGAAAAAACACATGTAGATTTGGGTAGACAAAAAAAATCGTAAATAAAAACTAAACTTAACTGGATGAAAACAATTTAGTTTTTTCAAAAATTTTAACAAGGTCCGCAGGCTTCCAGTAGAACCAAATGCGGTACCGCTCTGTGTACTAAAGGAAAGATGCGGAGAGGTTCGCACTGTCTGTAAAAAGAAAGTGTGGTTCCCTGTAAACTTCGAAAAAAACAAAAAGAATACAGATTCTAAAAACTACCCAATCCTACACACATTAAGAAAAAACCAGAAACAAGGATAAGTTTCTCAAGTCAAAGAAAAAGGAAAATCAAAAACCAAATTCAAGTCCCCATTGGAGTCGCCAATTTGTCGCCCGGATAAACTGTTCTTGCAGACAAGACCGATCTCCCTAGTATCAACAGATGTCTAGCAACAAGTAGGACAAGCAAATCTACCTTTCTCTAAATATATTTTGATTCATTAATAAAAGCTAAGAGGTGTTTTAGACCCTACCTTAAGTCCAACGTTAGTTGTGGCAGCCACGCTTCGACCGTCAGAAAGAGTTTCCTTTTGAGAACCTGCAATCACAAACAAGCACATATCAAATAACACCTACATAGCCAATATAATAAATCATATTCATCATGGTGATCAAGGAATCCATGAAATAAACCATAAAACACAGCTTATTGAGAAAAATAAACTTGATTATTAACATTAAAAATAGAAGAACTTTACAACCTTTGGTGCCTTGATGTTGTACAAGCTCCTCCCAGGGTCTGAAACAAGAATCTTCTCTACTTTGACAAGCCTCACACTCTTCCAAATGATATCAACAAGGTATGTAATCTTTCCTCACAAAATCTCAATTAGGAAGACTAAGTTCTAGCAACATTTCACCTAAAAAATCTTCAGCTTTCAACCCCCCGAGTAACCAGCCCAGTGCTTCATTTTATAGTGCAAAGGAAGGAGGTTACAGGTCCACCAATGATGGGATAGAATCCTCCTTCAAAGGGATAAGCTCCTCACATCAAGGGGTTAGCTCCTTAAGGTATGGGATGCATGAACCTTAAAGGAGCGAACTTGCCACCTCAAGATTCCTTCTAGAAGCTTCCAGAAATGACTCAAAGTGAGTTTTTAAGAATGTACTTGTGCCTTTTTGAATTTTACAGGGGTCCGCACCCATTACACAAAGACAGAGGGGTCAGGTACACAGGGGACATGACCAGTAGGTGCGGGACTGCAGGTAATGCTAAGAGAAAGTGCGGAACCAGAGTTTTAGAGACTTTTAATGGTTTTCTCTTCTTTTCAAGGCTTGACATGAAGAACTGAGGTTTAAGACTTGAAAAGGAGGAAAGTATGAGTGGTGATAGACTCACACCGATTGCAGAATGTCATGGTGACAATATTTTGTACAACATTCCCATAAGTGAAGAATCCTTCAACAATCCAACTCCGACAGGTTGATAGGAATGTAGAGTTTCCCTACAAGAGGGACACTTCCAGTAACATGATAATTAGAGGTGAAAAAGGTGATTTGATCTATGGATAAAATCCTTCCTTTATGAGGAAAGGTGATCATATGGAATTAAGTCGAAACAACAGCAGCCATGGTGTGAACCCACATACATCCCAATAGAAGGTAATAATTGAGCGGTCCATCAAAAAATTTGACTTCTATGGAAACAGTTTTCCCCCCAAGTTCTACTTGAAGGGAATTCAAAATCTCACAAGGTTTGTACATTCTTCCATCAAAGGCTTTCAATGTGGTGGTCATTTGACTTAGTTGAGGTGAACCAATCAACTTCTAGAAAGACATGGACATAATGCAAGTCGAGGCTCCCTCATCCACAATAGAGCGATGAATTTTCTTACCATGGACAACAACCTGGATTATAAAAGATAACTGAACTGCAAGTTGAGGGGTATAGTTTTCATGAGAGAAAACCACTAGGTTGGAATCTTATGGATCCACACATCCAATAGTCGATAACAAGGCCTTCTTTTGGGCGAGGAAGTTATGTAATACTTCAAGAGTTGATATAGCTAATGGAGATTGAGCTAAGTCTTCAACTATGTTATAATTTTGGGAAGCTCTTGAACAAGGGTTGAAAGAAGACTTATGAATAATGCCCTTCAGAGGCTTGATAGTCAATTCTGCGGAAATGAGAAGTGGAGTTATGGAGTAGGATCAGATGAAGGTGATGTTGAACTGGCATCTTGATTAGTAGCCTAGTCGTTCGGTGGATTCGCATTACCATATTCATTGTTCCGAGTGGCCACCATAACATAGGATTTTAGCGTCGAGGAGGAAAGCATCAAAACTGTGTTAGAGTAAGAAGGGTCTCAGGAAATGATATGTGTCTCTAGATTGGGAAACAGGTTGGTCAACACAGTGAGAGAAGTGGAAGGTTTAAGAAAGTGATTCACTTTAGTGTGATGCATACAATCGCGTGTAAAGTGATCCTCGTTGCAAATCAAGCATGGGTATCGATTCTTTAGTTTCTCATTAGAGGATTGATTTGTTTGTTTATAATGTGGTGAGGGATCTTTGTTTTTCTTATCTTTTTATTTCTTCTTACTTCCAGGTTGTTGTTGAGACTTTCCTTTATCAGACGAAATGACATTTATCTCAGAAGCATAACTTGTAGGAGAATGGGATTGAAGGTTTTGAGCAGGTGCAGTAAGAGAAATAACAGATGGTTTACTTGCCAACTACGAATTGGCAGAACCAATCATGCCATCAATGACACGAGATTCTTTATAAGGTGGAGGAGGAACAATCTTCAAAGGTCTCAGAAAATTTGATATATTATCATAGAGTGTGCCTAATTGGGTATAAACAAGGTCCAAATCTTGTGCATGAGCAATAACATGCTCTTTGGTCACGACTCCATCTTTATCAAAATCTTTTGTTATAGTGGATAATAGAGATTTGACAAACCATTTCACTAACAATTGATTGGGAACATAATTCTTGATCAACTAACGATGACGTCTCCACTCATGAGTATGATCTGAGATGTGAGTGGAATCTAATTGTTTGAAGTTGGTCAAGAGTTCCCTTCCAGTTTTGTATCTAATGGGAAATTGGAAATGTGTGATGAAGGTGGTGGCTAAAGTGTTGAAATTATGAAATGAAGCACTAGGTAATTCAATATACCATTTAATTACGATACCTATAAGCGTTCATTGGAAAAGATGAAGTCGAATAGAATCATCATTAAGGGAGTTCGAAGAACACCATAGATGATACGTCATAATGTGCGTCGACGAGTCTTCTCCTGGATTCCCATTGAATTTTGGGATATCATAAGGCAATTTAGTGGGAATAATCGACCACCATGGAGAATGAGCGATGGGGTCATTAGTGAGCCAAGTTAAGTCTGGAAATTCGAGAGTAGCCACAAAAGGCAATTGTCGGTTAAAGTCTAAAGGAGGATGACTTGGATATGAAGGAATAGCTTGGGAAACAGGTACTTGCATCCATGGATAAGGAGGGTTCTGATAATAAGGAACCTGGGTACTAGAATAGGGAGGATTCTAATAACCAATATACAAGTGACCTTGTTGTCCAACCCCAGGATGACGATAAAGCTGTTGGAATGGTTGGGTTTGGGTTTGCTAGCCTTGGAAAGGAGCTTGAGGAATACCTTGATATGGTCCATATTGTTGCCCGATGGGGGTTTTCATTGCCCCATGGTAAGGTGGGTTCAATTGGGATTGCACCATACTATGAATAATTTAACCTATCAAAACTTGAGGAGTACCCTGTCCAAGCGGTTGAGAATGTAAGGTACCTTGTACAAGCTGGGTAAGTGGAACCTGGGAAGTGCCAGATACCGAGGGAAAAGGTTGTGATGGAACGACAACTTGTAAAGGTTGGCTCACATGTATTTGAGCTTGTTGGAGTGTTGATAGATGGATAGGAATTTGAGACGACGATGGTGTAGGTTGAGGATTCAACAATCGGTCCCAAAATGAACCAGGTTGAATGGGAAAAGTAGGTTTCCAAACAATGGGTTCCCCCCTGCCAAAGGAGGAGGGGATGATGGAGGAAACAGTGATCCAGATGGAGGGTACCCAACATAAGAAGAGTTAGGTTTTTGAAGGTAGCCTTGCCCATTGCCATAAGGGCTAGCCTATTGCTCGATCATAGGTGTAGATGGAGCAAGAGTAGCACACTGTGAGGCACTCATAAAAAAAATGTGAGATGTTATTCCTAGATTAGATGACATGGGAGAGGTCCAAGGACTAGAAGATGCACCAAAAAAGGTACTAGATAAAGACTGATAACCAGGTGGGACAGATGGACCACCATATAGATGAGTTTCTAGTGATGTTGCAAACATAGATGAGGAAGCAACATTCAATGTCTCAACCATAGTGGCGGACATGGGTTGAGAGGTCGGATCAGTTCTAGTCATGGTTAACAATCCCAATGAAGATTGCCACAAGAGATCCTTTGGTAAGTCCAAATAATCAGGTAAAGGAGTTTTTGTTGGAGTCTGAAGAGAAGGAAAAGGATCAATCTGATAAAAATGGAGTCTTTCCCAATGAACAGGAGTGGAAGGATGAGGCTCTTCCTATGGGATCTCTTCAATACTCACAAGTTCGTGTGGAACAGGTTCATTGTTGAGTCCAAGATATACAAGTTTTGTCTGAGACAAAGGAAGAGCGAAGGAAGGTCCTGAAGTAACAGGTAAAGATGGTTGAGGCTCCTCGGGTTCAAAAACCTCAGGAATCAAAGTGTCTAACTCAAGAAGGTCAAGTTCAATGACCTTAGGCAATAAGGTTTCAGGAACTTCTATTTTGATTGTGTCAGTGCCACCATCAATAATATATGTAATCTCAGACTTGAAACTCAAGGGGGTAGATGACTTTGGCAGATCAATATCATGAGGAGGGCCAAAAGTAGTTCCCAAAGAGAGAATAAAAATAAAAATAAATTCTTACCAAAGGAAATCAAATACATATTCAAACCAAATGGAGGCTTTAGAGAGACCACAAGACACTCAAGACTCAAGGAAGGTCAGCTGGAAGTAGGCTAATCAAAGAGAGACAAAAAAAAATGGAAAGTTTTGTGCAAAATTGGGGCCACCACTGGTGTAGAAGAGCCACCAATGTTTTGTAACTTAGGTAAGAGTAGGCCCAGGTGAGATGAAACACTCTATCATAAGCACTGGGGGTGCGTTTGTCCAAGAATAGAGGATTTCGACACAACAATTGCAAAAGAGACTCAATGAAATGACTTCCTAGGTCTGTTCTTGGCTGGGTAAAGTAGCAAAGGTCTATCAAGGAGGTAATCAAACACAATGGACAAAGGAACCACCAAGGGAATACATCATTCCCTAGTATGGTCACCAATTTTTTATACGGGATTTATGATTGCGAACAAAAGTATCTCCCCTAGGTTTGGTGGCTAACCTAGAACAATAGAGATACAAGGAATACAATGCTTTCCTTGAAATAAATAGATGACGATATGAATCCCACCTGGAATTCATTGTGGGATTCGCTCCTTCTTTATCTTGAATGCTCCAATTCCTACTCCGATTGCCAAAATTAGAACATGCACAGTAATATGACACAAACCAAGAAACTACGAGATCTATGTAGTATCCTCTATATACTCTATTCAATAGATCAACATGGCATTGAAATACATGAAATAACAACATCACATATAGGAAAACAAATAATTATTTTCATTAACATAAATGGAAGCAATTTACAACCATAAATAGGTGTTGATCTTGTAGAAGAGCTCCTCCAATGATGTCGTGTCCTTTCCTTGTCACAATGTGCACCTCATATCACCCTAAATGCATGAAATGAAACCTCTCACCACAACAACATAAGGGTAAAAGCACTCTCGAAAATCCAACATCTTGCATATGGAAGGTTGTAAATATATAGAGGAGAAAGGTAAGTTGGGATTTCTTATCCAATTACCAACCCAAGGTTTTAGATCCACCTTTGATGGGGGATGGGACCAAAGGATAAGGGATGGAAACTCCAAAGTAGGGTAGGATATGATCTAGATGTTTTATCTGATGTAAATGGTTGTAACAAATTCTGAAAGCTTCTGGAAGAGGAGGCCTCCGTACTTTATCTATTTTTCCCGAATTTCTACAACCAACGCAAGTGCAAAGGACAGAAACCTGTAGGTGATAAATATAGGTGTGGTAGATCTGGCCTACAAATATATTAAAATGGAAAACATGCCCAAGAAATCAAACAAGACATGATAGAATAGAAATGTTTTATTAATCAAAACCCTTGAGGTAGGGTAACACCATACAGCTACTCCTTAAGGATGGAGAACACTCCACAACCCATATACTTGTCAATACACAATACTTGACATTCCTCAATGGAAAGTCTTTAGCCTCTATATAGGCTTCATACATACAATAACATGGGTCATTACCATGGGTCTCTAAATACCATACATCCAATACCATGGGATTATCACATTATTTCTAGCCACTTGTGGTCCCTTGCATAATGCAGGTTAACGACTTTACTTATAATATATGACCCATTTATTTATCATCCTTAATCATTACATCATATTATTCCCTTGGGTAACTCCCTTTATACCCCATATTATCCCTCCTAGGTATACTGCATTCCACCCCACTTAAACATGTTTTGTCCCCGAAACATGAGAAGAACACAAATAATAAGATCTACTCAAAAGAGTAGTCCATTGGTTCCATGCACATGCATCTAGCCATCCTAGAGAAAGGTGAACACTTGATCTAGCCAATTCCTCGCCTGCTTGATATGGAAGTTGATCCTAGTAGTTCTTCTGTGTTGATGTGTTGTGGGTGGATGGTTGCATCACTCTATCTATCGTCTTAGGTTTTTTGTCCTTGTTGCTAATTCATTGCAACCTTGTGGGTTATTGTCTTGTTGGGTGATGCGAGTGGTGATATGTTTAATATTTAACTTATGGAATATCTTTCGTTAATTCCTCTACTATTGGTGCCTAAGTGGTGTTTGGTGCTTTTTCAGGTATCTCCACTATTGGTGCATGCGGTTGTTTCTTTCCTTCCATTACTACTTCCACCACAGACTCCTCATATGATATGTCATTACCTGCAATTTTTTCTTTTGGGGCCTCCTTGGGCTCTACCTGTTTATGGATGGAAATATCCTGTAATGTAATTTTCTTCTTTTTATACCAGAGCTTCAGGAATTTCTTCTACACATTAATATTGATAGTACCAACAGATTCCATCCAAGGGTATCCCAAAACAACATCCACATCAACCATATCTGAAGCATAAAAATAAAAATGCAACACATACTTATCCATAGAAATCTTCAAATATTTATAAATTTGAACATCTTCATTATCAACATGTGTGTTTTCAATATGTTTTGTTGGGACTTGCAATTTTTTTGCCAAATTAACATTGATAAAATTATGCTTGCAACTAGGAATGATAGACACAATGATGTTCTCTTTCTAAATACTTCCATGAACCTGTAATATGGAAATATTAGTATAAAATAAGCCTTTATGGCTCTTAGTTTCCTTCTTTCCAACTTGAGACCACTTGTCCAAAAGGACTTTTTCAAGTTATTCCTTGGGAAGTCTCCACATTGAACTATCAAGTGAGTCCCACCAGTTATATGCCTCATCTTTGATATAAATCCCTAGGAAGCATGTCCAAAAATATGGATATGGATATTTAGACTTGAAATCTTGTATAAATTCTTCAATAGTAGGGCCATGATATTTTCCTGTAAACTTCATCTTGCTAGAACCCCTAAAATAGAGTAAGGGTTTTAAGAAAATCACTTACTTTGTGCAGCAAATTAACATGGCCACAACTCAATCAATATGGCTCAGAATCCTTATTATAGCCTATTTTTGTCAATGGAATGGCCATTCTACAACTTCTCATGTGTTTGAAACCTCGATCTAGGCATTTTGGAAATTCAAATTCACGTTGCAACTGTCCCGCCACACAATTTTTTGAAAAAACGGATGATTTTAAATCAGTGATATCTCCCTCATCCGGACTCTGATTCGACCGATTGTTTTTTTGAATTTGAGTGATTTTTCAAGAGGATCTCAGATATGAAATTATTTTCCCAAAATTCTCCACAAAAAATACAAAAATTTACTGGAGAGCCTCCATCCACGAATTGTCATCAAAAACATTTCTACAAAACAGTTGATTTTAAATCTTTGATATCTCCCTCATCTAGACTCCAATTCAATTGATTTTTTTTTTTTAACTGGGTCATTTTTTACAAGGAATTCAGATTTTCTATTTATTTTTTCAAAATTTGGAACAAATGTTCCATATCGTATTTGCAAATTTTCCACCCAAAAAATTCTTGAAAAAAATGAAAAAACAAAATCTCCTCCTCTTTGCCCAAGAAAGTGCTCTGATCCCACTTATAGTAGATCTGACCTGTAAATGTATTAAAATGAAAGATATGCTCAATAAATAGTACAATAGATGATAAAACTTCATATCTTTATTAATGTCAAAACCCTTGGGGTAGGGTAACACCATACAATTACTCCTTAAGGAAGGAGATCACTCCACAAGCTAATGTCTATCAATACAAAACAATCCTTGACATCCCTCAATGGAAAGTCTATAGCCTCTATATAGGCTTCATACATACAATACCATGGGTCTCTAAATACCATACATCCAATACCATGGGATTATCACATTATTTCCTAACTACTTGTGGTCCCTTGCATAATGCGAGTTAATCACTTTATTTATAAACTATGACCCATTTATTTATCATCCTTAATCATTACATCATATTATTCCCTTGGGTACCTCTCTCTGTACCCCATATTATCCCCCCTAGGTATATTACAACATGCCACAGTGGAGCAACCTGTAGGTGAATGTTGTCCAACAAGAGGCCAGGGTGCATTGGTCCTAAAACTGGCTCAGATGATGCGGTTTCAAGCAGAAACTCTAGGGAATGAAAGATACATGATTAGGGCTTTGTGAAATGATGATGACAAGGGGGAATAGGATGTTGATTGATCCCATTAGTAGGCTTATTGATTGGATGTGAAAAAATGGCCTATAACAAACATAAGTAATAGATAAGATACAACATTTTAGTCTTCGTAGTTGTAATCTATTACTACCTACTTTACTTGATGAGTTTACAAAGAACATTCGAGTTGGAATGAATGACAAAGAACCCAGTTGCCAAAATTCAAGCATGCTAATAGCAAGAGCGCATTACAGTTGCATCATGCAGAATCATGAATGACACAAAAATGAGACATAACTTTATTAACACGATGATGAAGAAAAATCAACATAGATATGGGGGTACATTAATAATATTTTGCATTCTAATTCCTATGACTATTTTACCATAGAAAAATTATTCGTATTCACATACACAAGCGATCATGTAGACTCCATTGAACACTTAGAACTAGAAGAATCATGGATAATATAATACTCCAACCATAGTTTTTAAACCTGGACTCAGAATCTAAATGAGCCTTAGTGTCTGAAAACATGCTAACACCCATCTCCTTTCAATATGTTGTGTTGTTTTCAAAATTTTCAGTTCCAATCTATTTCGTATGATCTCCTCTAGTGGCGCCATGCATGGGAAAACTTGGCCTCTTTCACCAGCCAAGCATTCTTTCTATCTACAAATACCCCATTGCCCTCCCCCTTTATGCATTTCTTGCAATATTTGGAATAAATCTACTCATCAACATGGATCCATGTAGGGTCTTTGACTTTTGGGGCCATGGTAAAATTCCAATCTGCAAATTTAATTATGCAACATTGAAAAGCCTATCTTAAAGTCCTGTTGTGAAAATTTCATAGTTCATATTTCAAAATCCAAACTGGTCTCAGGTTTAAAGTACAAAATTGTAAACACATGCTAGGTTGGGACAAATTGCTACTCTTAAAGGTTGCTCTTCAAAGTGAAAGGAAAATTGTGGTATGGGGGTCGGGCAACTGGGGGATTTTTTATAGAATTTTGGTAGGGGTTTAGAAGTTACATATTTTTTATATTTTTATAAAAAAAATCATATTGTAGGCCTTGTCCAGTGTCCGCCATGATAGGGTCTAGTACCTACTTGGCTGAGTAGGTGTAGACTTGGCTGAGTAGGGCCGGCTTAGTACCAAACCGGCTAATTCATGCTTTGTCTCAACATGTTCAATACCAAACCTACCCAACGAACTAAATATATGATCGAGTCAATACAAGCTTGATCCTAACTTAAAAAGGAATGTAATAAATTACATATATAACCATAACTACAGATATGCAGTAGAAATAACACTTCATTTCATTAATATCAAATACTGAAATATGCTTACAAACATAATGGAAATAAAACTAGCTTGGGCGATGGTAGCTTATCTTTGAGAAGAGATGTGGCGGGTACATGCCCCTGAACTATGTTACAATGAGACTCAAGGGCATATTTATTATTGAACAACAAGGGAAAACCCTAAAAAACAAAAACCCTAAACCTAGGAGATGGAACACCAAAAGTTTGTGGGCCTCTTTGGGGTTAGTTGGGCAGCCAACTTCCCAGGTTTGTAACTTGGTCATATTATCTCTGTTTGGTGTGCATAATACCTTGTTACAAATATCTCTCTGAGCCCCTACCTCTAGCAAAAAGCTTGTTGCAGGCCAAAAAAAAAACACCATTTAGGGGGTCAAAATTGCTCCAGAAGTTTAGGACTCAAAAAACTGCTAAAAATAGTAAGTATTGCAATAAACAAGGAAACAGATGAAACCAAATGGAGTTCTAGGTGGAATAGGTGGGTGGCCACCAATATCCACCTTGATCAGTCCTCCCTCCTTAGGAAGAAATAGTCCCCATTACATGAAGAGCCTCCATGAGGTGAGGAAATTTTTGTTGCACTTGGCCCCTGGTGAACCACTTTCTTTGTGAAGGCGTTGGCCTACTTTGACAACTCGATATGATTTGCGTGTGTTCTTGATCTGCTTGCCCATGATATGATCAGTTGTGGAATGTTCCATGCAGTTGGTGTGATTTGTTCTACAATGTCGAATGTGTCCAACAATGGTGGAAAGTATGGTCAAAGGAGGTCTACATTGAATAGTGGGTGCAAACCAAGGAAGGGTGAAATGTTGAGCTCGAAGGCATTGTCCCCTATAGCCTTGGTGATGGTGTATGGACCACATCAGAGTAGGCGAAGCTTACAGTGGGGTTTAACAAGGTGCTCCTTCTACAAATGTAACCAAACTTTGTCTCCCACCTGGAACTTGTGTGACACTTGATGTTGATCATGGCACTACTTGTACTTAGCATTGGCTCTATCCAATGTGTCATGGACCTACTAGCAGATGTGTTGAATGCGCTCAATGAAGTTGTTAGCCCTTTCAGCTTCAGACTAGTCGTGAGCCAAATATTTCTGAAAGGCTGCAAATGGTATGGCCTTATCAATGGGACATAATGGCTGAAATCCCAGCCCTACCTGAAAGGGGTTGTGGCCTGTTGAGCCATGGATAGCTTTGTTGTAGTTGTGCTAGACATAGGGGAGGCTTTCATCCCATGTGCATTGATGCTTTGAGTTGTACATACGCGGAATGTGCATGATCATCTTGTTGATGACCTTTGTTTGGCCATTAGTTTATTGGTGGAAAGTTGTGGACTTAGTAATTTTGGTATCCATCATCGAATAGAGACTTGACCAAAATGCACATAAGAATTTGTTGTCATGATATAATTCAATGGAATGTGGGGTCCCAAAGTGTACCCACACTCTCTCAATGAAGAGCTTAGCAATGGCCTTTGTTGTGATACTCTTCTTGTGGGCCGCCATAATGGCCATCTTAGAGACTTTGTCGACGACCATGAAAACATAGTCATTACTGTGCTTAGTAGAAGGAAGGCCCAACCTGTAATCCATGGAGATGGATTCCCAAGGTCTACTAAGAGTGGGCAAAAGAGTATATAGGCCTTGCTTCTTGATTGTTGGTTTGGCAATGGCATAGGCAGTGCAGGATTGAATATACTTCCCAACATCTTGACGAAGGTTTGGCCAATAAAAATACTTCTGTAGTATTGCCACTGTTTTCTCTACTCCAAAATGTCCAGCAACTCGACTGAAGTGTGCCTCCAAAATCATCTTGCCACGCTGAATTAAAGGAACAAAGATATGTCCCAAGTGGCATAACACTACATCCTTGAGGTGAAATTTTGGAACTTGCTTACCTTCTAAGAGTGTCTGGTATGTGTTGATGAATTTTGGATCGCTCTTGTAAATATGTGGCCACCTCGAAGTCTCGTGCCCACAAGAGTCGAGCAAAGTGATCAGCGCCATGGCTGGTGGTCGAATGAGGCAGTCTGCAACATTATTATTGCTACCCTTATTATACTTAATGTTCAAATGGAATTGTTGTAGGTATGTGGACCATTTTTGATGGTGATCGTTTTGAAACTTCCCTTGTGTCTGTATGAACTGCAAGGGTCGGTGGTCTTTGTGGATGACCGTTTCCTTCCCCATAATGTCACAATGGAAACATTTCTTTATCATAGGTGGTATACTTTCGGATTGTGTCTGAAAGTGTCTCACTCTGGTAAGCCATTGGATACCCTTGCTAATTAAGAACTACACCAATAACATAGTCGGAGGCATTTGTCTCAATCTCAAATGGTTTCTCGTAATGTAAGCACCGGTTCAAAGTAGAGGCGATGCTTCAACTCGAAAAATGCCTTCTGTTGGGTTTGAGACCAAAATAACTTTGATTTTGCCCCGCCTTTGGTGACTTGACTTAAAGGCCAAGTGATATGAGAGAACCCCAACATGATACTGCGGTAGAAATTGGCAAGACCCAAAAAGTTGCGGAGCTCTATTAGAGTGGTTGGGGCTGGCTAATCCTGAATAACTTGTATCTTGGTTAGGTCCACATGCACACCCTACTAATCAATGATGTAACCCAGATATTGAACCTCGTTCATGCTAAAAGTGCATTTCTCCAAATTGGCACACAACTTCTGTTGTCACAGAGTTTGGAGGACTTGTCGAATATGGTGGAGGTGCTCTTCCCAACTCTGGCTGAAGATCAATATGTCATCTAAATACACCACCACAAATGCATTGGTGAAGGGTCGCAAGATGTTTTCCATCAATCTCATGAAGGTTGTGGGATAATTCATCAACCTGAAAGGCATGACCAACCATTCAAAAAGGCCCTCCTTGGATTTGAAGGGAGTCTTCCACACATCAGAGGGTTCGATATCCACCTGGTGATAACTAGACTTCAAATTAATCATGCTAAAATATTTGACCCCCTTGAGTTGGTCCAGAAGTTCATCTCGATAGTCAATACAAAGTCTTCAGGTCCCATCCTTCTTCTGTACCGATACAATCGGGCTCCCAGAAAGGGATGAGCTTGACCTGATGTGCCCTTTCTAAAACAAATCCCAAATCATCCTCTTGATCTCATCGTTTTCCAAAACAGAGTGTCGATATATCGTTCCATTGGGTAGCGGGGCACCCGGGGTCAAATTGATGGAGTGCTTGACTTGACAGTGCAGAGGCACCCCCATAGGTGAGGATAAAATGTCCCTATACTCCTACATGACCTTGTCCATCTGTCATTATTGTGCGAAGGATCCCTGTCTAAAAGTCATGGCCACTATATTCTTCTTTCCCTGAGGGTGAATCATAAGGAAAACAAATTTCATGGTCTATGAAATGATCTTACTGCATTTCTTTGCAGCGATAAAAGAGATGGCAGTAGGCGGTGATACCTCTAGTATCATGTACAACTTATTTCCCAAAGTAATAATCACAAAGCGAGGTCTAGACTCATATACAACATGTTGCTTCCACAAGTATGGTTGTCCTAATAATACATCACAAACTTCAAGAGGGGCAACATCACACAGTACCTCATCCGTGAAGGACTTGATGTTGTAGGGAAGGCGACATTATTGGCTGATGCAGAGATCTCATCCTTCGTTAAGCCACTTGATGGTGTACAGTTGCGATGTGTTGTAGTTAGTAGGCCAATCCGCTTCATGACCTCTACTAAAATGAAGCTCTTTTGGCTCTCGTTTTTTACCATGAACTATAGCGGAGAACCCTTCACCCACATTTTTGAGTGGAAGAGGCATTCCCCCTCCTCTGGATCTTCAAGCTCATTCTTTTGGATGTTAGTGGTGGCCACGGTGGCACTAGGCTCCACATCAATGATCTTCTTCCTTTTTTCATTCTCGTTGTGGGGTTCTGACTCTGAATTGGGACATGTTTCTGATTTAGAATCCTTCAACTCTTCCAACATTGACTTCTTGGCTCGATGCTCACTCATGTTGTGAGTGGAGCTCTTATGGAACTCACACCATTTTCCCTTCTCCTTAATTGTCTTCATGGTGTTGTTTTTTTCTTGTGGCTTTGATGATTTTTCCTGGGTCACCCCACCTTGGCTTTGTCCTTTTATCTGGGGTTTGGGGGTGCCTTTCCCTTGCTTTGGATTCACAGATCCAAAGTCTCGCTTCTTCTGTTTAAACTTCTGCTCAATCTTGACAGCGTATCGGTACGTCGTGTCGAGTGAGGAGATATCCAGGAACTCCATCTGATCCTTAATGTATCTGTGTATGCAACCGATGTACTTTAGTACCAAATGTCACTCAAAATCCTTGTTACCCAACTTCGTGCGAAGGATATTGAAAACATTGGTAAACTTTGGCAGGTCTTGGTCCCTTCCCTGCCGAAGCGTAGTCCAATTTAAGTATTTATCCTCATAGATCCAGACAGGGTAGTACTTCTCCTTGATGGACTCCCGAAATAAATTCCAAGTGGGTGCAGTTGAAAATAACGAAGGTGTACTTTCATCCTTGTTCTCACAGTAGGTCTCCCACCAGTCCTTCATGTACAGGGCAGCTTTGACTAGTGGAAAACTAATATTTTCTTGGCTAGAAAATCATGAACAAAAAAATATCCTTCTAGCACATTTAACCATTTATCTACAGCATCCACATCTATCTGACCTTCAAATATGGGGATGTCAAATTCAACTTGTACCTCAAGGATGTGGTGCTTCCAGAGTAGCTGCTGGAAGAAGATGTGTCACCCTTGGGTAACCGCTGAAGGATTTGGGCAAAGTTTTCCATCATTGTGTTTCTCTATCGCTCGAGGGCTTCTTCGAGCAATATTTTTAAAGGATCTCTTTCCCTCTCCTCTTTCTTTTCTTCCACCATGGGAGGCCGTCGGAATTTGCAAGGTTGGTCTTGAGGTTCCACCATTTTGAGCCCTAACTCCTTATATCTCGACCTCGTTGGGGACATGCAAAGAAAAATAGAGAAAAAGCAGACCGCTCTAATACCACTGATATGAATTTAAACAATAACACAAAAAATTATAGATATAACCATAAATACAGATATGTAGCATAAATAACACTTCATTTCGTTAATATCAAACACTGAAATATGCTTACAAACAGAATGGAAATAAAACTAGCTCAGGCAATGGTAGCATCACTCTGAGAAGAGATGTGGCAGCTACATGCCTTTGAATAGTATTACAATGAGGCTCAAAGGCCTAGTTATTATTTAACAGCAAGGGAAAACCATAAACAACCAAAACCCTAAACCCAGGAGATGGAACACTAAGAGTTTGTAGGCCCCGTTGGGGTTAGTTGGGTAGCGAACTTCCCGGGGTCGTAACTTGGTCAAATTATCTCCATTTGGCATGTACGATACCTTGTTGGAAATATCTCTCCGAGTAATACAAGATTTGTAGTAATCCCTTGCCTAAGACTATAACCTTGCTGCGGACCTCAAAAAAACATCATTTAGGGGGCCAAAATTGACAGAAAGTTTAGCACCCGAAAAACTGCTAAAAATAGTAAATGTGGCAATAAAAAAAGAAATATATGAAATCAACTGGAGGTGTAGGTGGAATAGGAAAGTGACCACCAATATACACTTGGATCAAGGCCGCAATCAACTCATTTGATTTGACCGAGTCCGAGCTTACTGGGACCACTCTTAAAAGCTATGGCCATTGCTAAATCAAGTATCTGTGAACAAGATGTGGATGTATGCATGCTAAATGCAATAAGAACAATGGACGATAATTAGTGAAGGCCCCCATTGGCATCTGATTCTATTGAAAAGAAATGCATTGTAATGTAATCAAGGTTTCGAAGCCTAAGTGCAAAGGTCCTAATGTTCAAGTAATTAATATTGATAATAAAAACAAATGAAAACCACCTTTTAAAAAGAAAAAGAGGAAACATAGTATGTACTATGATCCATTGGCAAATGCATAAGAGATTATTGCAGTGGGTTGGTAATGGAGACTGTCAGCTACATGTTGTTCAGTAGCTCAGAGTATGCATTGTGTATCGATTGATGAATGTAGAAGAGCTTCTTATTGCAGAGGGTTTTCTTCCTCATGAGGATTTTCAACTAAAAGCATTGGTTTCCTATAACTTTGTTTGTGAATATTTTTATACTTCTTTTATGGATTATCAATGCGGTTATGTTGATGCCCCATTCCTCAAAGGAGTAGGGTCCAGATACATGACATAATAGTATCAATGCAGTGTTCAATCTATTAAGATTGTTTGGCCTCAGGGATGTTCAAATTATGGGAATCTTCACATGTCATTTATCGCTAAAGCGCCCTCATTATTGTATTTTCTATATATTTCACTAGGTTGGCCTAATCGCACCTTCTTGGGGTGTATGCACCAGTCCTTGACGTGGGCGATGGATTTGAATAGTGAAAAAGTAATATTTTCCCTATTAGGAAAATCATGGACCAAAAAATATCCTTCCAACAAATTTAACCATTTATCTATGACATTTGCATCTATTTGGCCTTCAAATATAGGAATGTCAAAGTTGACTTATACCTTAAAGGGGGTGGTTCCTCCGAGGTGGTTGCTAGATTAAGATGCTTCGCCCACTATTACCCACCGAAGGATCCGGGAAAAGTTATCCATCATCTCATTCCTTTGTTGCTCAAGGGATTCTTCGTGAATTTTTTTGAAAGGGTCACCTTCTCCCTTGTCTTTCTTTTCTTCCCCCATGGAAGGTCGTCAGGGTCAACAAGGCCAATCTTGCAAGAGTTCAACCAATTCAAGTCCTAACTCCTTATACACCAACCCCGTTGTGGACATACATATAAAAACAAAGAAAGAGAAAAATTTTCTGATACCACTGATCCATATTTATGCAAAAACAAAATGGAATACAAATTTAAATAGAAACACAGATCTAAATTAAAAATTGAACTTCAATTCATTAATAACAAATACTGAAAATTGTTTACATGCAGAATGGAAATAAATTGGCTTGGGTGATGACAACTATCTTTGAGAAGAAATGTGACAACTACATGTTTTTTAAATGGATTTACAATGAGGCTCGAAGGTTTTTATTATTATTGGGAAACAAGAGAAAACCTTATACATCCAAAAAACTGACCCTAGGAGATGAAGCGCCTAAAGTTTGTGGGCCTTAATGGGGTAAGTTTGACAACCAACTTCCCGAGGTTGTAACTTTATCATACAATCTCTGTTTGGTTATCATAAGACCTCGTTTCAAATATTTCAATGACGCAAAAATGGAATCTCTAAAACATATTCTGGCAATTTTCCAGTCTCTCTGTTTTCCCAGAAAATATCTTTTTGGACCTCAAAATGACTCCGAAATTTTAGTACCCAAAAATAACAATTATGATAGAAATTTGGAAACTTAAAGGAAATAGATTTTGGAGGTCAAATTGGAATAGGCGGGTGGCCACCAATATCCACCTGGATCATTTAGCTCCTTGTAAAGCAAGACTATAAGATTGCAACGCTTTTTTTAATTTATATGGAAAAATGTATCTTAATTTATAGCTAGTATTTCTTTGTTATATCTTTTAATGTGATATAAGTATATTATGATTTTATCTTATCTAAAAAATTGTTCATAATTTTACTAATAAAAACAAATTTACAATATGACAAATTGAATTTTGTTAATTTGATTACTTTTAACTTTATTATTAATTGAGCCAACATTGAAATGTTTACGTCTCTCCCATACTGGGATTTATATTACTTTTAACTTTTTCTTTTAATTGGATTGTCATAAAAATGTTAAATGTTTACAAACATTTACACCACTACAACATCATCCCCATATTGGGCTGACATTATTTAAAAAAATTAACATAATTACATTACACCTACACATCTCCCATGATGTTGGGTTGTAAAGTGCCTCTCAGCACAATAAGTGATAGAAGCTTGAACTGACAAAACCGTAAGTTTTCACACATAAATTTTCCATGCTAGCTAATGCTAACGACAATATTTCACATACCAGATAATTGGGCTGGCTAGTGTGGATATTGTTCTCAAAGGTCAAATAATGCTAAGTTGGTTACTGATATTGTTGTGCCCCACTAAGTAACAAAACCAATGCATGGCTTAATTTCATAGGAGGTTATTGTGTTGAATGTACCTTAGAAGCTGCAACTTTTTTAATTGCGCAATAGGCATGTTGAATGTACCTTAGCAGCCACTACATCTTCAATCCTTGTCATCAAGTGCGTTCATTATCACGAAAACTGCCTATTGTGCAATTAAAATTTTTATTTTCCACCTTTTCAAGCCATCTCTATGGAAATTATCTATATCTTGAGAGTACCCCTATTAGCCTTGGAAAAAGGAAATTATTGGCAATCACACGTATTAATGGTCATGTGCGGCCTGGGTTTTAAAATAAACAACATGAGACTTTCAATCATGATCTTATTGTCCACGTTGGAATGGAATGGTTTTCTTCTTTGTACAAACTACAAATAATTGTGATCCTCACTTTAGTGGTTAATCATAGCTCTATATGCATTTCACATTTTGAAAATTTCCAAACAATTTGATGCAAAAGAAGTTTTAATTCTATCAGACTCATTCATAGTTACATATCCATGTTACTTTTTGGATTAGCATTCGAAACATTTTTCCAATTCAGTCCTTTTTAAAGCCATCAAGAAAAATAGACATGGAAAGAGAATTGGAACAAATGATGCTAGTTTAATGATAATCTGGATTGGTAAACAAGTTAATCCGAGACCAATACAAATAAAGTACAAGTAGAACTTATGATACATCTTTAACTCATATCCAAATCATCCATTTGTTCTTCATCAACATCTTCACTATCTTCGTCACACTACTCTCACCATTTTCACCACATGTGTGATATGAATACCTAAACAATTTTTTTTCATTACTCTGTGCCTGTCGAAGCACATTTTGAGCCTCGGAAACTACAACAACTTTTTTCTGCACAAACGACATCTGTTTGTGGCAATGTTTTGACATTATTTACTGGAATTTTATATTCTAGGCCCATGCCTTTTTCGGTGGAATCTCCCTAGAATGTAACAAATCAATATACTTATCATGAAGAGCAGGGTTCTTTATTTGTTTCAGCACTTTAGGGCTCAGAAGTTTCTTTTGAAGTTGCCGTTTGGAATCTTCTAAAAATCTAGACAATTATTTTGGCCCACAACATGATAGAGTGTGGTCAGATGTTGAATGCCCACCAGCCTGATGATCACCATCTGGTGTGACAAGTGTAGTAGTTGGAAGCAAGAAAGACTACACTAATGGATCAACATTTCCTATTGCAGAAAATAAGTCAGCTTCATACCCTTTATTGACCTTCTTATGTTTCTTAGTATCTGCCTCACAGTCTTTCGTGCATGAAAATTTTTCTATATACTACTGCTAGACCTTCCACCACTAGACCCAGCCGACTTCAGTAATGTATTGAAGTCATTTGAAAATAACTTGATAGGAGACTCACACTTTTTCCTATTCATTCTTGAACATGGTTGAGTAACAGGTGGGATAGGATAGGCTAAATAAAATATGTTGAAGCATTCCTTGGATGATTTTCTTAGAACCTGCAGAACAAATAATGTTAAATAAAAATAATCATATATCTTACAAATCAACTAATGGTATTAAAATACATTGGAATGAGAAAAATTCACACTGAATTTGACCACGGTTGAAATTGCGGAAGTGGCATCAGTATAACAAGGACCCCACCAAGTGTCCAACTACTTTGAAGATTGAGCTTTAACATGGAAACTTGTCCCTGAAGACATATGTAAACAAATGCAGATCGTTTGTAAGGATCATCATGAGGGACGATGAATAGTGCTGACAAGACTAGCTAAATATCTATTCGAGCATATTTGCAGTAAAGTTAGTAAACCACAAAGATAGTCTGGTTACAACTAATACTAAGTTTCAATAGTGATAAGGAAAGGTGTATGAATATCTGAGAACCACTACAACTATCACAACATGAATAATGCAACCACAAAAAAAAATTGGAACATTCAAAGAAATGCAATAATTTAGCACCAAATTTTATAATATGAAATAAAAAAACCAAATTTTATAATATGAAATAAAAACTTATGATATCAGATCAAAGTATGATTAAAGTAAATCATCTAGCTCATTTGGGAAAATACAATATAACGAAATTCACTATAAGCTCAACAAAGGCAAAAGAGTGGGAAATGATACTAAGTCCCAAACCATTAGTCAAACTCAGAAACCAAACAAGACCAGGGAACATAAAACAAAAGTAGCCTCTATTCTTATGTAGAGACTATTTCCAATCGCTCATATCAGGCACAAATGAGCTTATGATTGACCGAAATAGATTCATATACCCACCACCCTAAAATATTTTTCAATGAAGTGAAACTTAAGAAAATTGTTGGATGTAGTTGATGTAGTGACTACTCTTGTGGACGAGGAGGAAACTGGAGTGCAAGGTACCATCTCTTCTTAACCAATATTATGAGAAGTAAAAGCAGGTATCAACAAATAATAAAAGTTACCATTCTTCCTTTAGATTGTCCATCGGTCAGAATTCAAGGTTGATGGTTTCAATTTTATCTATCAATTAAAATACATGGCCAAATTTTTTTGCGTTTATCTCGTGACATGTGAAAGGTAAGGGTAGCATCATGTTTTCATGCATCTTGTCACATTGTAGTCACACACAAGCAGTGATATCGGTCATGTTGAACACTAAAACATACAGTAAGAAAATCCTCAAATTCCACATTAAGAAAGTCGGCAAATGTGGATGGCCAAGTAACCTGGTGAGTTAACATGGAAGAATATTGAGATGAAGAGAATGATGCTTGGTAACAAAAAAATAACAATATTTCTTTTATGAATGAATCTCAAGAGATCTAGTATATAGAGTCCAATGTGAGAACAAGAATTATAGGTCTAAACATGCTAGACAGCACAACATTGTCTAAGGAAGAAGAATTACATTTTCAATATTCAACTTCCACAAAATGGGAAATTGAAGGCAAGGCCCCTCTCTCGAATCATAGCATTGTAGTCACTAGTGTTATCCTTTCTCTGGGTTTTTGATTAAACCAAAGGTAGACATAACCACTTTCAAACTAAAAGAATAAGATCGAGACTATTTGTATTCAATATCTCAACAGAGTGTGGAATATGGCCCAAGCCTATAGGAAAGTCTAGCTAGATCTATATTGAGGGATGATACAACAATAAGGAAAAGCTATGTTTCTCAAGGAGTAGGGGAAGTGGGTGATTCATTCTAGAGGAAAATCATCCAATGTTTTCAATAAGGAGCTTTTATAAATTAAGACAACTGAGAAGAAAATAAAAAATGAGAATCTTCAAAGACAAATCCACAAAACATGCCCACACAAGTAAAATCCTATCAAACTAGAAAAAAATGGGAGCCTGAATATGAGCCAGGCCACATTAGGTAGGGGTAGGAGCTATGCCATCCACAAATATATTCAAATATTTTAGCAAGCATACCACTACAAATCAAACTAAGCAGGATCAATATTTCTTAGGCTTGGAATAGTTAAAGAGTTTGTTGCCCAGTTTTCCAATATCTTTTAATCCTATGAAAACATAAATAATAGGTAAGCTACAACGTTTTAGTCTTCGTAGTTGTAATCTATTACTGCCTACTATACTTCATGAGCTTACAAAGAACATTCTATTTGGATGAATGGAAATGCCCCCAGTTGCCAAAGTTTAAGCATGCTAATAACAAGAGCACATTATAGTTGCATCATGCAGAATCATGAATGAGACAAGGAGATAGAACTTTATTAACATGATGATGAAGAAATATATATATATATATATATATATATATATATATATATATATATATATATATATATATATATATATATGGGGGTACATTAATATATAGCTCAATATTTTTATATATGTCATTCTAATTCTTATGACTATTTTACCGTCAACTTTTTATTCGTATTCACATATACACGCGCTCATGTAGACTCCATTGAACACTTAGAACTAGAAGAATCACAGATAGTATAATACTCCAACCATATTTTTTAATCTTGGACTCAGACTATGAATGAGCCTTAGTGTCTGAAAACATGCTAACAACCATCTCCTTTTCATATGCCTTGTTGTTTAAAAATTTTCAATTCCAATCTAATATGTCTAATCTCCCCTAATGGGGTTATGCATGGGAAAACTTGGCTACTTATACTAGCCAAGCGTTCTTTTAATCTAAAAATGCTCTATCACCCTCCCCCTTTATGCATTTCTTGCAATATTTGCAATAAATATGCTCATCAACATCGATCCACACAGGGTCTTTGAATTTTGGGGCCATGGTAAAATTCTAATATGATAATTCAATTATGCAAGATTGACAAGCCTATTTTAAATTCTTATTGTGAAAAGTTCATATTTCAAACTCCGAATTGGTAGCAAGTTTAAAGTAAAAAAATCTAAACGCATTCTAGATGTGACAGATCGCTACTCTCCAAGGCTACTCTTCAAAGTGAAAGGAAAATTGTGGTGTGGGGGCTAGGCAAGTGGGGTCATGTTTATAGCATTTTGGTAGGGTTTAGAAGTTACGTGTTTTTTATATTTTTATAACAAATTTATATATTGTAGGTTGTGTCCAGTGTCCGCCATGATAGGGTCCAGTACCTACTTGGCCGAGTAGGTGTAGACTTGGTTGAGTAGGGTCATTTTAGTACCAAATTGGCTAAGTCACGCTTCGTCTCACCCAGTTTGGTACCAAACAGACCCAACGAAATAAATATTTTACTTAGTCAATACAGGTTGTATTCAACTCAATTGAGTTGAACAAGTCCACGCTAACTTGAATTGCTCTTAAAAGCTATGGCCATTACTAAATCATGTGTCTGTGAACAAGATGTGTATGTATTCACACTAAATCCAATAAGAACAATGGACGCTAATTAGTGAAGGCCCCCATTGGCTTCTGATTCTATTGAAAAGTGATGCATTGTAATGTAATCAATGTTTCAAAGCCCAAGTTCAAGTTCCTAGTGTTCAAGTAATTAATATTGAGTATGTAATATGATCCATTGATGAATGCAGAAGAGCTTATTGCAACGGGTTGGTGATGGAAACTTCCAGTTGCATGTTGTTCAACAACTTAGAGTATGCACTGTGTATCCATTTCGTTGGGTATGTGTTATATTGTTTCCACGAATATTAGGTTGGCGGACCTACCTATGGTTTTGTGCATAGGTTTTGCACATGGTTTTGGGCATGATGGTTTTCTGCCCATGGTATCTTATAGATCTGGTTAAGGGAACTATGATTATGTTCTAACCCAGGGTTAATAGATTGGGGTTTAATGGATTTTTCTAATCCGGTGGACCATTTTGAGTACCATCACTTCTAGGTATGAGCTAAAACCCTTATCTTTCTTTTAACAATCCAATTTTGTGATTTCATATAAAAAAAATAAGGTTTTGAGGACACTGTAGTTCTAAGAACACACCATAGGACCAAAGAACCCCCCTAGTATCAAAATCTACATTGCACCTAGGCAGACTAACACTGTTGGGAGAGGTGTGATGCTTTGTCTTGCACTATTGGGGTGCGTTGGGCGCAAAATGCTAAACTGATTATCAGTTTTTACTCAAATTTTGTCAAGTTCTTTGCATGAAAAGGATCCTAATGAATCTCTTGTTGATTTTTCAGGTGTTCATTAGCGCAAAATGGCATTCATTTCAAGAGAAAGATAACATGAGGAACATGGTTTAAATGTATCAAATTATCATGTTACCATCCATGTGCTAACAAACTGTGGATTGCTAAAATTCTTCTGGCTTCCTGGTATGAGCCAATAGATGGAATTGTTGAAATACCTTATTCATTCATGGGATGTTCAAGCACATGGATTTAGGTTTGGAAAACATCTGCTCGAGATAAAGGTAGAATATATCTACTTTTTGACAGGTTTATCCAAAAGAGGTGCCCCCATCTCTCTCCTAGGCGAGAGAAGTGGTGGGGAGACAATGAAAGATTATATCACCACCTATTGTAGACCTCAAGCCCATCCAACCAAGGATGGAAAGAAAAACATTAAAGATGTAACCCAGTTACCTTTGAGAATGATCCTATTCATTATCATGAGATTGGTAGGTATCTCAGCACTACCTGTGGCAAGTAAATCGTACATACAGTACGGGGTGGAGTGTCTAGAGTCGACAATCTTCAACTAGAGTGAGGGAGTTCTTGTCAATATGAAAGAAAAATTGACTAAATAAAGAGAGGGGAAGTTAAAGAAATCTGGCTATGGTTTGATCTTAGTCTCTTTTCCTCTAGAACGAGTGTTATTACTTCAACCTCAATAGATTATATTTGAGCCTATCAATCTGAGGGTACCACAGATGAATAGGTGGATAGATCATATGGCCTGACATGCAAGTCTGTTGGCGATCAGTTTCTCACCAACCTTATTTTGGTGGCTACGTAGACAGTTCATCATTATTAACAAATATCCTTATGCAGGGATGGATTTTCGTGATGATGTTGAGCTCGTGTTGTTTGAGGGTGAGCAATGGGATGCTTCAAGTAAAATATTCCAACCATTTAAGTTTTTGGAAGTTTTACAAAAAAAAAATTCCCAAGACTAAACTATTGATGTTTTCTTATAGATGTGGGATCAATTTGACAAGTAGTTGCTTCATATATTCATCGTGCAGAGAGACAACCATATGAGGAGGTAGTGGAACCAGTAAATGTTGCCACAGTAGGATGGAATGCGCTATGGGATCTTGAGGTAGTTGAGATCCTATTAGAGGTGGAGCGCCACATGGAGGGGTTGACACACGAGATTGATGAGACTGAGATCGACCATATTCTGATGCGACTTCAACAACACACTATCAGAGTGCTTAGCCGTATTGGTCGATTACTGTGCAAGATAGCTCATGCAGTGTTATTTTATCATGAGCATCATTGATTTGTCTACTTAGATCTTTTCATGTAGTTTTTTATATGGGAAATGTAGCCATATGTGTCTCGGGGAAAAAAATGTGTAAAACCAAACTTAATATATATACATATTTTCAATGTTTCTTAGTTATTATCATGCTTGCAATATGATGTGACGTGAATTGAAACTTATTTGCATTAGTTGCAAATGTCTATCGTTGCAAATCCCTTGCATACTCACTAGATCGCCATTTGGAGCAAAGATAGCCCATGCTGTGGAGGATAGGTTCTGAGTACTATGACTAGCACCATTGGCATAACCAATATATGATTCAAGAGAAGTCAACATCTACAAACCAAACGTAAAATGGATCAACAAAAAGCAAGGGAAACTCTGAAAAGACACACTACAAACACACTCAACACTCCTATAGACATAATTTATGTACACAGTGTACTATGCATGGAATCAATCATAGTATTCTTTGAGGTACAAGCTATTTTGTGGTTGCTCCAGTGGAACTCCATCAAAGTCTATTAACTCAGAGGCCCCTTTTGCAAGGACTCGCTTGACAATGTATGGACCCAACCCATTGTTCCATGAACTTTCTTGGACCTAACTTATCGATCTCCTTGTCATATAAGAGAACCAATTCTCCTTCCGAGAAGACACAAGGATTGACATTTTTATCATATTGCGCCTTGACATGTCTTTTATGAGATTCGTTGGCTAAAGAAACAGCGTGTCAGGTTTAATCCAAACGAGTCAAATGTAAAATACGCTCCTCCTCTATGGAAGTGGAAAGAATAAATTCAATAGTTAGTTTTAATGATGGAATTTCACGTTCGATGGGGAGGATAGATTCTAGACCATAGACCAACTGAAAGGGTGTGAATCTGGTAGCATTCCTAACTGAGGTTTCGTATGCCCACAAGGCAGCGTAAAGAAGCAAGTGTCAGTCCAATTTGTGGACCCCTACCATACATTGAAGCATAGTCTTAAGAAATTTGTTAATAGCCTCAACCTGTCTGTTAGCCTGAGGATAGTAGGGAGTGGAACTTTCATGTGAAAGTCCCAACTTAGCAGTTAGTTTGGTCATCATATGATTTCGGAAATGTTTCTCGTGATCCGTAACTATTTCTTGTGGAACACCAAACCTAGCAATAACGTGATTAAAGAAAAAGTATGCAATCGTTTTGCATGTGTTGTTAAATGTAGGCATCACCTCAGCCCACTTAGTAAAGTAGTCAACAACAACAATGATACAACCATTCCCCTAGGCCAAGTTCGGATTACATGTCATAAAGTCGATACCCCATTTCGCAAAGGGATCAACAACTACGATGGGATGCAACATAGCAGGTGGCACATGGACCTTACAAGCATAGATCTAGCACACATGACACTTCTGGATGGAAATATCACGTAATGTAATTTTCTTCTTTTTATACCAAAGCTTCAGGAATTTCTTCTGCACATTAATATTGATAGTACCAACAGATTCCATCCAAGGGTATCACAAAAAAACATCCACATCAACCATATCTAAAGCATAAAAATCAGAATGCAACACATAATTATCCATATAATCTTCAAATATTTATAAATTTGAACATCTTCATTATCAACATGTGTTTTTTCAATATGTTTTGTTGGGACTTATAATTTTTTTGCCAAATTAACATTCATAAAATTATGCTTGCAACTAGGAATGATAAACACAATGATGTTCTATTTATGAATACTTCCATGAACTTGTAATATTGAAATATTAGTATAAAATAATCCTTTATGGCTCTTAGTGTCCTTTCCGGCTTGAGACCACTTGTCCAAAAGGACTTTTTCAAGTTCTTCCCCAGGAAGTCTCTAAACTAAACGATCAAGTGAGTCCCACCAGTTATATGTCTCATATTTCAAATAAAGCCATAGTAAGAATGTCCAAACATATGGAGATGGAGATTTAGACTTGTGATCTTGTATAAATTCTTCAATAGTAGGGCCATCATCTTTTCTTGTAAACTTCATCTTGCTAGAACCCCTAAAACAGAATAAGGGTTTGGTAGAAAATCACTTACTTTGTGCGGCAAATTTAAATGGCCACATCTCGATCAATATGACTCGCAATCCTTATTATAGCTTGATTTTGGAAATGGAATGGTCATTCTGCATCTTTCCATGTGATTGAAGCGCCACTCTGGGCACTATGGAAATTCATATTCACGTTGCAACTGTCTTGCTGCTACAAAAAAATTGAAAAAATGGTTGATTTTAAATCAACCATATCTCCCTCATCCGGACTCCGATTCAACTAATTTGTTTTTATATTTAGTTATTTTTAGAGAGGATCTTAGATATGAAATTGTTTTAACAAAATTATCCACAAAAAGTGAAAAAAATTACTGGAGATACACCATCCACGAGTTGTTGTCAGAAACATTTCTACAAAACAACTGATTTTAAATCAGCAATATCTCCCTCATCCAAACTCTTATTCGTCTTATTTTTCATTTTTTGAAATTGGGTAATATTTTGAACCAAATTTCAATATTCTATTTGTTTTTTGTAAATTTTTCACCAAAATCTTCAAATCGGATCTGAAAACTTGCTGCCAGAAAAATTCCTACAAAAAATGAAAAAACAAAACTCCCGCTCTTTGCCCAAGAAAATGCTACGATCCCACTTGTAGTAGATCTGACCTAAAAATATATTAAAGTGAAAGATATGCCCAAGAAATAAGATAATAGATGATAAAACTTCATATTTTTATTAATATCAAAACCCCTAGGTAGGGAAACACCATACAATTACTCCTTAAGGAAGGAGATCACTCGACAATCTCATGTTCGCCAATACAAAACAATCCTTGACATTCCTCAATGTAAGTTATCTAGTATCTATATAGGCTTCATACATACAATACCATGGGTTATTATCATGGGTCTCTAAATACCATACATCCAATACCATGGGATTATCACATTATTTCCCAACTACTTGTGGTCCCTTGCATAATGTGGCTAACTAATTTATTTATAAACTATGACCCATTTATTTATCATCCCTAATAATTACATCATATTATTCCCTTGGGTACCTCCCTATGTACCCCATATTATCCCCCCTAGGTATAATACATCAGGCAACAGTGGAGCAACCTGCAGGTGAACATTGTCCAATAAGAGGCCAGGGTGTGTTGGTCCCAAAACTGGCTTAGATGATGCAGTTTAATGAAGAAACTCTAGGGAATGAAAGATACATCCTTATGGATTTGTAAAATGATGATAACAAAGGGGAATAGGATGTTTATTGATCCCATGAGGAGGTTTATTGATCAGATTTGAAAAAATGGCCTATAACAAACATAAATAATAGCTAAGCTACAACGTTTTAGTCTTCACAATTCTAATCTATTACTACCTTCTTTACTTGATGATATTACAAATACCATTTGATTTGGGTCGAAAGGAAAAGTACCCAGATGCCAAAATTCAAGCATGCTAACAACAAGAGCGCATTACAGTTGCATCATGCATAATCACGAATGACATAAAAAGGAGACAAAACTTTATTAACACGATGATGAAGAAAAAAAAGGAGACAAAACTTTATTAACATGATGATGAAGAAAAAACAACATAGATATGGGAGTACATTAATAATGTTTGGAATTCTAATTCCTATGAATCTTTGACCACAAAAAATTTATTGGTATTCACATACACAAGCGCTCATGTAGACTCCATTGAACACATAGAACTAGAAGAAACACGCATATTATAATACCCTAGCCATAATTTTTTAACTTGGACTCAGATTCTAAATGAGCCTTAGAGTTTGAAAACATGCTAACAACCATCTTCTTTTCATATATCGTGTTGTTTTCAAATTTTGCAATTCCAATCTAATTTGTTTGATCTCCTCTAATGGGGCCATGCATGGGACAAGTTGGCCTCTTATACCAGCCAAACATTCTTTCAATTTACAAATACACCACCGCCCTCACCCTTTATGTATTTCTTGCAATATTTTCATTAAATCTACTCATCAACATCGATCCATGCAAGGTCTTTGACTTTTGGGGCCCTGGTAAAATTCCAGTATGCAAATTTAATTATGCAACATTGAGAAGCCTATATTAAATGCTTATTGTGCAAAGTTCTTTCTTCATATTTAAAACTCCAAACTAGTAGCAGGTTTAAAGTACAAAACTTTAAAGACATGCTAGGCTGGGACAAATTGCTACTCTTTAAGGCTACTCTTCAATGTGAAAGGAAAATTGCAGTATGGGGGCTCGGAAGTGAGGGATTTGTTATAGCATTTTGGTAGGATTTAGAAGTTACATATTTTTTATATTTTTATAACAAATTTTCATATTGTAGGTTGTGTCCAGTGTCCACCATGATAGGGTCCAGTACCTACTTGGCCAAGTAGGTGTATAATTGGCTGAGTAGGGTCAGTTTAGTACCAAACTGTTATGAAACTAGCTCACAAAAAGATAGAAAAGATAGATCAACGCCTTAGAATTCAACCTCTTCGAGGGGGCAACCTCCTTTACATTACACAAAGGAACAATTCTTGGATGATACAAATGAAAAAACATCCTTTCTATATATAGGAGTCTAAGGGATCACAATATAACCAAGCCGACCTAACAATAATAATATAAAGGTACAAAAATAACAATATTGGGATTCTATGGGGCACAATAATAACACTAAGGGATACAATGACAATAGTAATGGGGGAATCACTAGTATTATAGGGACCTAACATGCCCCTCTCCTTCAAAAAAGTATTGTACTCAACGCTTGAGTAGTTCCGAATGCTTCTGGATAAAATTCTCATCCTCTCATGTGGAATCTTCAACAGATAAGTTCTTCCACTTGATGAGATACTCTAAAATTGATTGATTTCGTAGCTGTCGAGTTCTTGTTTCTTTGACTGCTTCAGGTTCCAATATGATTTTTCCTTCCTCATCAAGTTCTAGCAATATTGTTTGAATTGGAACCTTGTCACCTATAACCTTCTTTAAGCATGAAACATGGAAAACTGGGTGCACTTGGGAAGATGCAGGAAGCTCCAATTTGTATGCCATAGTACCTATCTTTTGCAACACCTTGTACGTTCCATAATACTTTGGTGATAATTTATTATCCTTCTCAGCTTGCTTGAGGGACATTTGTTTATATGGTTGTAGCCATAGGAATACCCAATCACCTACATTAAAACTTCTTTCATTGCAATGTTGATCTGCCTATTATTTCATTCTATTCTATGCCAAGGCGAGGTTATCCTTTAAGAGTTGGAGAACTTGTTGTTGATGCTCGATGTGATCTTCCACTTCTTGAACCTTAGAATTTTCTCTTAAATATGATGTGATGGATGATGGATGATATCAATAAAGGGCCATAAATGGGGTCATTTTTGTTGCAGTATGGAAGGAAGTGTTATACCACCATTCAGCGAGAGGCAACCATTTGACCCATTGTGTCTGTTTATCAGATACAAAGCAACGAAGATATCCTTCCAAACATTTGTTTACTATCTCAGTTTTCCCATCAGATTGAAGATGATAAGATGAGCTATGAGCTAACTAAGTACCAAGACAAGAAAATAAATTTTTCCAAAAATTTCCAGTGAAAATGGGATCTCTGTCGCTTACAATAATATTTGGGTTTTCATGTAGCTTTTGAATTGCTACCATAATGCAGTATAAACTATACTCGCTTTAAATGGATGAGATAATGCACAAAAGTGTACATACTTGGTAAGTTTGTCAACTACCACCATGATAACACTCTTTTCCTTCGGACTTGAGTAAACCTGTGATAAAACCCATTGAAACCTCCTCCGAAGGTTGGCTTGGAATCGATAAAGGTTGTAATAGTACCGGGCTCTTAATTGTTTCAATTTTATTTTGTCGGCAAACCAAACATTCCGTCACAAACTTTTGAATAGCCGATTTAAGGCCATCCCAAAAAAATCATTCTTAACCCTATGGTAGGTTTTTATAAATATTGAGTGCCCTCCTAAGGGAGAGGTGTGCAATTCCCTAAGAATCTTTTGTTTGAGTTGGGAATTCTTACATAGGTATAACCGATCCTTGTACCATAACGAATCATTTTTCCAGCTAAATGTATCAGTTGTAGTGGGATCTTGTTGTATCTTTTGAATGAGTGCCCACACTTCCTCTTCATTCTTCATTCATCCCTTGCTTCATTTATCCAATTTGGTTGGATAATAGAAATGGCGCAAAGAAATTCTTCCACATCCTCGTCCTTTCTTGAGAGTGCATCTTCCACAACATTTTTCTTTCCTTTTTTGTAGATGATCTCAAAGTCATATTCCAACATAATTGTGACCCATTTTTGTTGCTCTTCTGAATATAATCTTTGTTCTGAAAAGTGTTTAAGACTATCATGATCTGTTTTTACCTTGAAGTGTCTTCCCATTAGGCAGGGTCGCCATTTCTTAAGTGCATGTAGTATTTCCAGCATTTCCTTTTCATAAATAGCTTTGTTCCTTTGATTAGATGAATTTTGAAAGCAATGGGTCTTTCTTCTTGCATTAAAACAAGACCAATTCCATTTCCCGAGGCATCACATTCCACGATAAATGTTTTTGTGAAGTCCGGTGTAGCTAAGACTGGTGCTTGGAACATTACCTCTTTAAGATGTTGAAAGGCCTTTGTTGCCTCTAGAGTCCATAAGAATGCATCTTTCTTCAATAATGTTGTTAGAGGTGCTGCTATTCTCCCATAATTCTTAATAAACTTGCGATAATACCCTGTCAACCTAAGAAATCCTCGTAGATGCTTTATGGATGTGGGGATTTTCCATTCCTTAATGGTTTTAATTTTGCTAGGGTCTACCTTAACACCTTCATGAGATACAATATGACCCAGATATTCCACCTCTTGTACTCCAAAGAAACATTTGGAGATTTTTGCATATAATTGTTTCCCCTCCAATAGTTTGAGCACCATATCAACATGTTGGACATGATCCTTCCAAGACTTGTTGTAGATTAGTATATCATCAAAAAATACTAACACAAATTTTATAAGGAAGGGTTTGAAAATGGAATTCATCAAACCTTAAAATGTAGAAGGTGCATTAGTAAGGCCAAAAGGCATGACCAAAAATTCATAATAACCCTCTTGAGTTCTAAATGTTGTTTTTGGAATGTCTTCAGTCTTCATTCTGATTTGATGATATCCTGAATGAAGATCCAACTTGGTGAAGTAAATTGATCCATGCAATTCATCCAATAATTCATCAATGACAGGAATGGGAAATTTATCTTTGATAGTGAGCTTGTTGAGCTCCCTATAATCTGGACACAAGTGCCATGATCCATCCTTCTTGTGAACCAATAATACTGGAGTAGAGAAAGAAATTTGACTAGGTTGAATTATACCAGCCTCTAGCATTTCTGCAACCATATGTTCAATTTCACTCTTTTGGACATAGGGATATCTGTAAGGCCTGATGTTTGGAGGAACACTTCCTGGAATCAAATCGATAGAATTATCATGATCATGAATAGGTGGGAGGCCTTTAGGAGTCTCAAATACCTTGGAATGATTGTCCAAAACTTTTTGGAGATCTAGAGAAATGGACGATTTCGATGTGGGAACCTCTAGTGAACATAATTGTGCAATTATGCTTCGTTGTTATTTCTTTAGAAGCTTTATCATTCCGTTAGAGCTAATTATATTTCCCCAGTTTCCCTACGATACCCCTTAATTAAACTTCCTTTCCTTCTGCAAAGAATTTCATGAAAAGTTCTTGAAAATTAAAAGCTATTGTACCCAAGGATTGTAGCCATTGGACTCCTAGTACAACATCAACACCACCCATTGGAATGGACAACATTGGGCTATTCAATACATATTCTCCCATGGATAGCTTGATATTATGGCACTTTCCTGAGCAATTTATGCTTCCTCCACTTGCAACCATCACTTGACACTCTGGTGCTAGATATAGGAAGCAATTCAATTCCTTGGCTATCTTACAATGTATAAAATTATGGGTACTTCTCGAATCAATCAAAATTGTTACCTTTTTCTTCTTGATATGCCCTTCTATCTTGATAGTTTGAGGAGTGGTAATTCCAGCCAATGCATTACAAGATATGGTCGGATTCATTTCTTCTTTTTCTAAGGTTTGTTCCTGGTGTATATCATCTTCTTTTGATGTTTCTTGTTCCTTTTCTTCCTCCTCTTCACAATCTATGTAAAATAATTTCTTCTTGGCACACTTATGACCTTTAGTGTATTTTCTATCACAACTGTAACAAAGCCCTTTTTCTCTTTTTTCTTCCAATTGTTGTGGTGTTAACCTTGTCGGTTGTGGATGGCTAGGGGCAGCAACATTTCCATCTTTATGATTGTGAGTGGTAGGCTTCCTTGTTGCCATAATTTTTCTTTCCATTTTTCTTGCCAACCTGAATGCCTTCTCCAATGAATCTGGTTCCCAAAGGCGAACCTCATGTTGGATGTCATCTTTTAAATTCCATATGAACACATCAATCCTATGCTCCTCTGGAATATCTTTTATTGTTATATTCAATTTTTGGAATTCCTCAATGTGCTCCATCATTGAACCCTTTTATTTGATATTTATCAGTTGGCTAAAAAAAGCGTTGCTTTTTGTATCCTCATAATGTGCTATCATTTCATCCGTAAAATAGCCCAAGTGACAATTTGTTTATGAGAGAAAAGTCATCAATACCATACAAACTAATTTGGCTCCAAATATAAAGTTGCAATGTGTACCTTTTGTGTGTTTTTCACATTAAGGAGATCGAAAAATTGCTCCATCTGTAGTATCCATGTTCTGGAATCCTTTCCATCAAACTTCCTCATATCGATCTTTGGAACATGGTGGTTCGTCGATCCAACATTAGAGTCTATGAAATCATAATTAACATTTATTTTGTTCTCATCATGAGCTTCCTTTACTACCCTTTCACCATTAGTAAGCATTTTCTTGTAGAAACTTTGTCAAATCTGTCTTCAAATATTCTCTGCTTGTCTTCAAATATGTCTTAAAATTTGTCTTCAAATCATCCATCTTAGCTTCCACGTTGTCCATCTTAGCTTCCACGTCGTCCATCTTAGCTTCCATGTCATTCATCTTAGCTTCTACGCCTTTCTTTAAACCATCCATCTTAGCTTCCATGCCTTTCTTTAAACCATCCATCTTAGCTTCCACGCCATACATCTTAGCTTCTACGTCTTTCTTTAAACCATCCATCTTAGATTCTATTACTTTTTGTGTGAGTGACATTTGTTGCACTTGGTCTCGTAATTTTGATATATCATGTTGCATTTCTTCCTCTTCTTCATGAGTCATGCTAGAGCTTTCAGGTTTCTTACTAGGTGTTTCCATTTTATTTCTTCGGGGCATCAATTACTGATAATAATTCTTCACTATGCCCTTTGAATTCCTTCAAACTAATTTTTCAAACCAAGCTTATGCAAAAATTTAAAAAAAACTACACACCTTTTTTTTTCACTTTGTAGGAGCTTGATATTGAATCTGATGTATTTCTGTAATTTTGGATCTCCAAGGTTTGAAATTTATTCCTACAGTAACCCTCTGAGTAATATTTCTAACTCTGCAAGTCTGATCAAGATTGGATTCTCCAATGAAGAGTTATGCCAAATCTCCCACGATGACCTGAGTATAGACTTGTTCAGTAGACCGAACTTGTACAGTGTGCCGCGGGTCACTGTTTCAACCTTAGGTTTTGAAAATGGTACCCAAAAAACCACAGTCCGTCCTCTTTTTGAAACTTCTTACGAAATTTCAATCTGATGCTCAGAGAGAAAGTCATGATGTTTTCCCAAGGTGACCTGTTTGGAATGTAATTCGGGGGTCCGCAAAAACCCTAAATTCCTCAAATTATATCTCCGAAAATATAGCGAGACAAGATCTGAAATTCGTAGCTGAGATTCACACTGATTTCTTCTCAAATGGGTTTTTTTAGCTTCTGAAACTTCATAGAGAAAGAGTTATAGCGAACATTCCACGATGACCTGTTTTAGATGAAATTCTAGAGCTTTCAAAAACCTTAACTTCCTTAGATCATATCTTCGGAAATATAGCGAGACAAGATATGAAATTTGGACCCGAGGTTCAGCAAGATTTTGTCTCAAATGGGTTTTTTTCCACTTTTGAAACATCGCCGAAAAAACGTTATAGTGAAAATTCCACGATGACCTATTTGGAGCAGCGACACCCTAGAACCCAAAGCTCTAATACCAAATGTTATGAAACCAGCTCACAAAAAGATAAAAAAGGTAGATCAATGCCTTAGAATTCAGCTTCTTCGAGGGGGAAACCTCCTTTACATTACACAAATGAATAATTCTTGGATGAGACAAATGACAAAACCTCCTTTCTATATATAGGAGTCTAAGGGGTCACAATATAACCAAGCTGACCTAACAATAATAATATAAAGGCACAAAAATAACAATAGTGGGATTCTATGGGGCACAATAATAACAATAAGGGATACAATGACAATAGTAATGGGAGAATCACTAGTATTATAAGGACTTAACACAAACTGGCTAAGTCATGCTTTGTCTCAACCAGTTCACTACTAAACCAACCCAAATAAATGAATATATGACCGAGTCAATACATTCTACAGCCAACTCAGTTAGTTGATCGAGTATGGGCTTACTTGGACCGCTCTTAAAATATATGGCCATTACTAAATCAAGTGTCCATGAACAAGATGTGTATGTATGCCTACTAAATGCAATAAGAAAAATGGACAATAATTAATGAAGGCCCCCATTAGCATCTGATTCTATTGAAAGGAGATGCATTGTAATGTAATCAAAGTTTCAAAGCCCAAGTGCAAAGGTCATAATGTTCAAGTAATTAATATTGATAATAAAAATAAATGAAAACCGCCTTTTAAAAAGAAAAAGAGGAAACAAAGTATGTATTGTGATCCATTGATGAATGCAGAAGAGATTCTTATAGTGGGATGGTGATGGAGATTTTCAGCTACATGTTGTTCAGCAGCTCAGAGCATGCATCATGTATCATTTGATGAATGCAGAAGAACTTGTTATTTCAAAGGGTTTTCTTCCTCATGAGGATTTTCAACTATAAATATTGGTTTCATATAACTTTGTTTATGAATAATTTTATACTTATTTTATGGATTATTAATGTGGTTATGTTGATGTGCCAATCCTGAAAGGAGTAGGGTCCAGATACATGAAAAAATAGTATAATTGCAGTGTTCAATCTATTAAGATTGTTTAGCCTCAGGAATGTTGAAATTATGGTAATCTTCACATGTCATTTATGGCTAAACCACCCTCATTATTGTATTTTGTCTATATTTGACTGGGTTGGCCTAATTTCACCCTCTTGGGGTGTATGCACCAATTCTTGATGTGGGCGGTGGATTTGAAAGTGCAAAAGTAATATTTTCCATATTAGAAAAATCATGGACCGAAAAATATCCTTCCAACAAATTTAACCATTTATCAATGACATTTGCATTTATCTGACCTTCAAATATAGTAATGTCAAAGCTCACTTGTACCATAAATGGGGTAGTGCCTCCGAGGTGGCTGCCAGATGAAGATCCTTCGCCCACTATTACCTGCCGAAGGATATGGGAAAAGTTATCCATCATCTCATTACTTTGTTTCTCAAGGGCTTCTTCAAGCAAATCTTTGAAAGGATCACATTCTCCCTCATCTTTCTTTTATTCCCCCACGGGAGGTCGTAAGGGTCAACAAGGCTAGTCTTGCAAGGGTGTGTTAGACCCCTATACTACTAGTGTAACCCCTTATTATTGTTAGTACAACCCACTTGTTATATTGATGTACCCATGTAGTGCCCATATTGTTACTATTGTGCCCCATAGAAGCGCAATATTGTTATTATTGTGCCCTTACATTATTATTGCTATGTCGGCTCTGATTATATTATGACCCCTTAGACTCCTATATATAGAAAGGAGGTCATTTCATTTGTATCATCCAAGAATTGTTCATTTGTGTAATGTAAAGGGGGTTGCCCCTCGAAGATGCTGAATTCTAAGGCGTTCAACTATCTTTTCTATCTTTTTGTGAGCTGGTTTCATAACATTTGGTATCAGAGCTTTGGATTCTAGGGTTTCGCTGCTCCAAATAGGTCATCGTGGAATTTTCGCTATAACTTTTTTTCTGCAACATTTCAAAAGCTAAAAAAAAACCCATTTGAGATGAAATTGCACTAAACCTCAGGTCTAAATTTCAGAGCTTTTCGCACTATATTTGCGGAGATATGATCTGAGGAAGTTGGTCTTTTTGCAGACTCCTGAATTACATTCCAAACAGGTGACTTGGGGAAAATTGTCATAACATTCTCCCTGAGAATCGGATTTAAATTTCGTAAGAAGGTACAGAAAGAGGACAAACTTTAGTTTCTTGTATATATTTTTTAGAGCCAAAGGTCAAAACAGTGACTCGTGGCATGTCGTACAAGTTCACTCTACTAAACTAGTCTATAATCAGGTCACTGTGGGAGATTTGGCATAACTCTTCCCTGGAGAATCCAATTTGGATCAGACTGGTGACATTGGAAAGAGGATACAGAGGGCTATTGTAGGTCGTAATTTTAGAACTGGATGATCTGAAATTACATAGATAAATCAGATTCAATATCAAGCTCCTACAAAGTGAAAAAAGGTGTGTAGTTTTTTTTAAATTTTTGCATAAGCTTGGTTTGAAAAATTAGTTTGAAGGAATTCAAAGGGCATAGTAAAGAATTATTATCGGTAATTGATGCCTCGAGGAAAGAAAATGCAAACACCTAGTAAGCAACCTGAAATCTCTAGCATGACTCATGAAGAAGAGGAAGAAATGCAACATGATATATCAAAATTACGAGACCAAGTGCAACAAGTGTCACTTGCACAAAAAGTAATAGAATCTAAGATGGATGGTTTAAAGAAAGATGTAGAAGCTAAGATGGATGGTTTAAAGAAAGGCATAGAAGCTAAGATGGATTGTTTAAAGAAAGGCGTAGAAGCTAAGATGAATGACGTGGAAGCTAAGATGGATGATTTGAAGATAGATTTGAAGACAGGCATGGAAGATTTGAAGACAGATTTGACAAAGTTTCTACAAGAAATGCTTACTAATGATGAAAGGGTAGTAAAGGAAACTCATGATGAGAAAAAAAGAAACGTTAATCATGATTTCATAGGCTCGAATGTTGGACGGAAGACCCACCATATTCCAAAAATCGATATGAGGAAGTTTGATGGCAAGGATCCCGCAACATGGATATTACAGATGGAGCAATTTTTCAATCTCAATGATGTGCAAAACACACAAAAGGTACGTATTGCAACTTTATATTTGGAACTAAATCAGTTTGTATGGTATCGATGGCTTTGCTCTCATAAACAAATTATCACTTGGGCAATTTTTACAGAAGAATTGATAGCACATTATGAGGATACAAAAAGCAACACTTTTTTTAGCCAACTGATAAGTCTCAAACAAAAGGGTTCAATAATGGAGCACATTGAGGAGTTCCAAAAATTGAACATAAGGGTAAAAAATATTCCAGAGGAGCATAGGATTGATGTGTTCATAGGGACTTTAAAGGATAACATCCAACATGATGTTCGCCTTTGGGAACCTGATTCATTAGAGAAGGCATTTAGGTTAGCAAGAAAAATTGAAAGCAAAATTATGGCAACCAGGAAGCATACAACTCACAACTATAAAGATGGAAGTGTTGTTTCCCCTAGTCTTCCACTAAGATTGACACCACAACAATTGGAAGAAAAAAGAGCAAAAGAGCTTTGTTACAGTCGTGATAGCAAATACACTAAAGGTCATAAGTGTGCTGAGAAGAAATTATTCTACATAGATTGTGAAGAGGAAGAAGAAAAGGAGCAAGAAAGGTCAAAAGAAGAGGATATACACCAGGAACAAAGCCTAGATAAAGAAGAAATGAATCCGACCATATCTTGTAATGCATTGGTTGGAATTACCACTCCTCAAACCATTAAGATAGAAGGACAAATCAAGAAGAAAAAGGTAATAGTGTTGATTGATTCAGGAAGTATCCACAATTTTATTCATTGTAAGATAGCAAAAGAATTGAATTGCTTCCTATATCCAGCACCAGAGTATCAAGTGATGGTTGCAAATGGAGGAATGATAAATTGCTCTGGAAAGTCCCATAATATCAAGCTATCCATGGGAGAATATGTATTGACTAGCCCAATGTTTCCCATTCCAATGGGAGGTGCTGATGTTGTACTAGGATTCCAATGGCTACAATACTTGGGTACAATAGCTTTTAATTTTCAAGAACTTTTCATGAAATTTTCTACGGAAGGAAAGGAAGTTGAATTAAGGGGTATTGCAGGGAAACCGGGAAAGATACTCAGCTCTAACGGTATGACAAAGATTCTAAAAGGGGAACAAAGAGGTGTAATTGCACAATTATGTTCGCTAGATGTTTCCACATCGGAACCATCTATTTCTCCAGATCTCCAAAAAGTATTGGACAATCATTCCAAGATATTTGAGACTCCCAAAGGTCTCCCACCTATTCGTGATCATGATCATGCTATTCATCTGATTCCAGGAAGTGTTCCTCCAAACATCAGGCCGTATAGATATCCCTATGCCAAAAGAGTGAAATTGAACGTATGGTTACAGAAATGCTAGAGGCTGGTATAATTCAACCTAGTCAAAGTTCTTTCTCTGCTCCAGTAGTATTGGTGCACAAGAAGGATGGATCATGGTGCATGTGTCCAGATTATAGGGAGCTCAACAAGCTCACTATTAAAGATAAGTTTCCCATTCCGGTCATTGATGAATTACTGGATGAAGTGCATGGATCAATTTACTTCACCAAGTTGCATCTTCGTTCAGGATATCATCAAATCAGAATGAAGGCTGAAGACATTCCAAAAACAACATTTAGAACTCATGAGGGTCATTATGAATTTTTGGTCATGCCTTTTTGCCTTACCAATGCACCTTCTACATTTCAAGGTTTGATGAATTCCATTTTCAAAGCCTTCCTTAAAAAATTTGTGTTAGTATTTTTTGATGATATACTAATCTACAACAAGTCTTGGAAGGATCATGTTGAACATGTTGATAGGGTGCTACAACTATTGGAGGAGAAACAATTATATGAAAAAAGATCCAAATGTTTCTTTGGAGTACAAGAGGTGGAATATCTGGGTCATATTGTATCTCATGAAGGAGTTAAGGTAGTCCCTAGCAAAATTAAAGCCATTAAGGAATGGAAAATCCCCGCATCCATAAAGCATCTGCGAGGATTTCTCGAGTTGACAGGGTATTATCGCAAGTTTGTTAAGAATTATGGGAGAATAGCAGCACCTCTAACAACATTATTGAAGAAAGATGCATTTTCATGGACTCCAGAAGCAACAAAGGCCTTCGAACATCTTAAAGAGGCAATGTGCCAAGCACCGATCTTAGCAACACCAGACTTCACGAAAACCTTTATTGTTGAATGTGATGCTTCAGGAAATGGAATTGGTGCTGTTCTAATGCAAGATGAAAGACCCATTGCTTTTGAAAGTCATCCAATCAAGGGAAAGTTTTTACACAAAGCTATTTATGAGAAAGAAATGTTGGAAATACTAAATGCACTTAAGAAATGGCTACCCTACCTAATCGGAAGACACTTCAAGGTAAAAATGGATCATGATAGCCTTAAATACTTTTTAGAACAAAGGTTATCCTCTAAAGAGCAACAAAAGTGGGTCACAAAGATGTTGGGTTATGACTTTGAATCATATACAAAAAAGGGAAGCAAAATGTGGTGGCAGATGCACTCTCAAGAAGGGATGAGGATGTGGAAGCATTGTTGTGCGCCATTGCTATTATCCAACCAGATTGGATAAACGAAGCAAGGGATGAATGGAAGAAGGACAAAGAAGTATGGCCACTTATTCAAAAGTTGAAAAAGATCCCAATTCAAACAATATTGCCAGAAGTTGAAGAGGAAGGAAAAATCATATTGGAACCTAGAGTAGTCATAGAAACAAGAACCCGAAAGCTACAAAATCAATCAATTTCAGACTACCTCATCAAGTGGAAGAACTTACCCGTTGAAGATTCCAAATGGGAGGACAAGAATTTTATATAGAAGCATCAAGAACTACTCAAGCATTAAGGACAACACTTTTTGAAGGAGAGGGGCATGTTAGGCCCCTATACTACCAGTGTAACCCCTTATTGTTATTAGCACAACCCCCTTATTATATTGATGTATCCATGTAGTGCCCATATTGTTACTATTGTTCCCCATAGAAGCACACTATTGTTATTATTGTGCCCTTACATTATTATTGTTATGTCGGCTCTGATTATATTATGACCCCTTAGACTCCTATATATAAAAAGGAGGTCTTTTCATTTGTATCATCCAAGAATTGTTCATTTGTGTAATGTAAAGGAGGTTGCCCCCTCGAAGAGGCTGAATTCTAAGGCATTCAACTATCTTTTCTATCTTTTTGTGAGCTGGTTTCATAACAGGGTTCGACCAATTCAAGTCTTAACTCCTTATACCCCAACCTCGTTGGGGAGAACCATACAAAAACAAAGAAAGAGAGAATTGTTCTAATACCATAGGTCCATATTTATGCAGAAAGAAAATAAAATAAAAATTTAAATAGAAACACGAAGCTACATTAAAAATTGAACTTCAATTCATTAATAACAAATATTGAAAATTGTTTACATGCATAATGGAGATAAACTAGCTCAGGCAATGGTAGCTATCTTTGAGAAGAGATGCAACAATTACATGTTTTTTAAATTATGTTACAATGAGGCTCGAAGGCCTTTTTATTATTGATAAACAAGGGAAAACCTTATACATACAAAAACTAACGCTAGGAGATGAAGCACCTAAAGTTTGTAGGCCCCGTTGGGGTAAGTTGGACAACCAACTTCTTGGGGTCATAACTTTAGCATATGGTCCCTGTTTGGCTATCATAATACCTTGTTTCAAATATTTCTACAAGGAGGCAAAAATGGAATCTGTAAAACACATTTTGGCACTTTTCGAGTCTCTCTGTATTCCCAAAAAATATATTTTCTGACTTTAAATGACTTCGGATGTTTAGTACCCGAAAAACTGCCAAAAATAATAATTATGCTAGAAATTAGGAAACTGAAAGAAAATTGTGTTGGAGGTCCAAGTGAAATAGGTGGGTGGCCACCAACATCCACATGGATCAATTAGCTCCTTCTAAAGCAATATTATAAGATTGCAGCCTTCTACCTTTCAAGCCTTCCCTATGGAAATTATCTACATTGTGAGAGTACACCTATCAGACTTGGAAAAATGAAATTATTGGCAATCACATGTATTAATCGTCATGTGCGGCCTGGGTTTTAAAATAAAGAGAATGATACTTTCAATCATGAAGGTATACTTCATTGTACAAACTATAAATAATTGTGATCCTCACTTTAGTGGTTAATCATAGCTCTACATGCATTTCATATTTGAAAATTTCCAAACAATTTGATGCAAAAGAAGTTTGAATTCTATCAAAGTCATTCATAGTTACATATCCGTGTTACTTTTTGGATTAGCATTTGAAACATTTTTCCAATGCATGCCTTTTTAAAGCCATCAACAACAATGGCCATGGAAAGACAATTGGAATGAACGATGCTAGTTTAATGATAATCTTAATTGGTAAAAAAGTTAGACTAGTACCAATACAAATAAAGTACAAGTAGAACTTATGATACATCTTTAACTCAAATCCAAATCATCCATTTCTTCTTCATCAGCATCTTCACTATCTTCGTCAAACTCTTCCTCATTGTTGTCACCACATGTGTGACATTGAATACCTAAATAGTTTTTTTTTTTTCATTAGTCTGCAACTGTCGGAGAACCTCTTGAGCCTCGGAAACTACAACAGCTTTTGATGCACAAACAACATCTCCTTGTGGCAATTTTTAGACATTATTTAAATGAAATTTTGTATTCTAGGCCTAATCCTTTTTCCATGTAGCCTCCCTAGAATGTAACAAATCAATATACTTATCATGAAGAGTAGGGTTCTTTATTTGTTTCAGCACTTCAGGGCTCAGAAGTTTCTTTTGAAGTTGTTAGTGGGACTCTGCTGAAAATATAGACAATGATTTTGGCCTACAACATGATAGAGTCTGGTCAGACGTTGAGTTCCCACCAGCTTGATGTTCACCATCTGGTGTGACTAGTGTAGTAGTTGGAAGAAAGAAAGACTGCACTAATGGATCAACATTTTCTATTGCAGAAAATAAGTCAATTTCATACCCTTTATCAGCCTTCTTATGTTGCCTTAGTATCTACCTCACAATCTTTCGTGCATGCAAAAAAAATTGTCTATTGTTGCCAGACCTTCCACCACTAGACCTAGATGACTTCAGAAATGTATTGAATTAATTTGCAAATGACCTGATAGGAGACTCGAAATTTTTCCTATTCATTCTTGAACATGGTTGAGTAATAGTTAGGGTAGGATAGGCTGAATAAAATCTGTTGAAGCATTCCTTGGATGATTTTCTTAGAACCTGAAGAACAAATAATGTTAAATAAAATAATCATATATCTTATAAATCAACTAGTGTTATTAAAAGACATTCGAATGAGAAAATTTCATAATGAATTTGACCACAGTTGAAATTGAGGAAGTGGCATCAGTATAGCAAGGACCCCACCAAGTGTCCAACTACTTTGAAGTTTGAGCTTTAAAATGGAAGCTTGTCCCTAAAGACGTACGTAAAAAAATTCAGATTGTCTATAAGGATCACCATGGAGGACGACGAATAGTGCTTACAAGACTAGCAAAATATCTATTCGAGCATCTCTACAGTAAAGTTAGTTAACCACAAAGACAACTTGTTTACAAATCATACTAAGTTTCAATAGTGAGAAGGAAAGGTGTATGCATATCTAAGAACCACTACAACTCTCACAACATGAATAATGCCACCACAAAAATGTTTTGGAACATTTCAAAGAAAATGCAATAATCTAGCACCAAATTTTATAATATGAAATAAAACTTAATGATCTCATTTCAAAGTATGATTAATGTAAATCGTCTAGCTCATTTGGGGAAAGACCATATAACAAAATTCATTATAAGCTCAACAAAGGAAAATGAGTGAGAAATGCTACTAAGTCTCAGACCATTAGTCAAACTCAAAAACCAAACAAGACGAGGGAGCATAAAACAAAATTATCATCTATTCTTATGTAGAGCCTATTTCCAACCCTTCATATCAGGCACAATTGAACTTATGATTGACAGGCATAGAGTCATAGACCCATCACCCTAAAATATTTTTCAAGGAAATAAAACCTAAGAAGATTGCTGGTTGTTGTTGATGTAGTGACTAGTCTCATGGAAGAGGAGGAAATTGGAGTGCAAGGTCCCATCTCTTCTTAACTAATAATAAGTACCTATTCTAAGAAGTAAAAGAGGGTATCAAAAAAGAATAAAAGTTACTATTCTTCCTTTAGATTGTCCGTCAGTCAGAAGTCAAGGGTGATGTTTTTAATTTTATCTATCAATTAAAAGACATGGGCAAAGGTTTATGCGTTTATATCATGACATGTAAAATGGAAGGGTAGCATCATGTTTGCATGTAGTCACATGCAAGAAGTGAGATGGGTCATGTTGAACACTAAAACATACAACAAAAAATCCTCAACTTCCACTTTGAGAAAGTCGTCAAATGGGGATGGCCAAGTAACCTTGTGAGTTAACATGGTAGAATCCCGAGATGAAGAGAACAATGTTTGTTAACAAAAAAATGACAAGATTTATTTTTATGAATGCCTCTCAAGAGCTCTAGCATATATATTCCAATGTGAGAACAAGCATTATATATCTAATAATGCTAGGCAGCACAATGTTGTCCAAGGAAGAAGAATTACATTTTCATTATTCACTTCCATAAAATGGGAAATTGAATGCAAGGCCTCTCTCTCGAATCATAATATTTTAGTTACTAGCATTCTCCTTTCTCTAGGTTGTTGGTTAAACCAAAGGTAGACATAACCATTTTCAAACTAAAAGAATAAGATCTGAACTATTTGTATTCAATGTCTCAACAGAGTGTGGAATATGGCCTCAGGCCTATAGGCAAGTTTGGCTAGATCTATATTGGGGGATGATGCAACAGTAAGGAACAACTATGTTTCTCAAGGAGTATGGGAAGTGGGTGATTCATTTTAGAAGAAAATAATGAAAATTTGACAATAAGGAGCATTTCCAAATTAAGACCACTGAGAAGAAAATAAAAAATGAGAATATTCAAAGACAAATCTACAAAACATGCCTACACCAGTAAAATCCTATCAAACTAGGAAAAAATGGGACCATGAATATGAGTCAGACCACATTGGTTAGGGGTAGGATATATGCCATCCACAAATTTCTTCAAATATTTGAGTGATCATACCACTACAAATCAAACTAAGTAGGATTGGTATTTCCTGTCTTATAATAGTTAAAGAGTTTGTTTCCCAGTTTGCAAATATCTTCCAATCCTATGTCAACATAAATAATAGGTAAGATACAACGTTTTATTCTTCCCAATTATAATATATTACTACGTGCTTTACTTGATGAGCTTACAAATACTGTTTGATTTGGGATGAATGGCAAAGCACCTAGTTGCCAAAGTTTAAGCATGTTAACAACAAAATCACTTTACAGTTGCATCATGTAGAATCATGAATGAGACAAAAAGGAGACATAAATTTATGGATTATCGATGTGGTTATCTTGATGCCCCAATCCTCAAAGGAGTAGGGTCGAGATGCATGACATAATAATATCAATGCAGTGTTGAATCTGTTAATATATTTTGGCCTCGGGAATGTTGAAATTATGGTAATCTTCATGTCATTTATGGATAAAGCACCCTCATTATTGTATTTTCTATATATTTTATTGGGTTGGCCTAATCAAACCCTTTTGGGGTGTATGCACCAGTGCCTTATGCGGGGGGAGTATTTTAATAGTGCAAAAGTAATATTTTCCATATTAGAAAAATCATGGACCAAAAAATATCCTTCCAACAAATTTAACCATTTATCTATGACATTTTCATCTATCTAGCCTTCAAATATAGGAATTTCAAAGTTCACTTATACCTTAAATGGGGTGGTGCCTCTGATGTGGTTGTCAGATAAAGATGCTTTGCCCACTATTACCCGTCAAAGGATCTGTGAAAAGTTATCCATCATCTCATTCCTTTGTTTCTCGAGGGCTTCTTCGAGCAACATTTTGAAAGGATCACCTGCTCCCTCATCTTTCTTTTCTTTTGCCATGCAAGTTCATCATGGTCAACAAGGACATTCTTGCAAGGGTTCAACCAATTCAAGTCCTAACTCTTTGTACCCTAACCTCATTAAGGACATACAAAAAAAAAAGAGAAAAGAAAAAGTTGTTCTTAACCATTAATCCATATTTATGAGGAAACAAAATTGAATACAAAATTAAACAGAAACATAGAGCTACAGAAAAAATTGAAATTCAATTCCTTAATAGAAAATACTGAAAAGTGATGTCATGCAGAATGGAAATAAACTAGCTCGGGCGATGGTAGCTATCTTTGAGAAGAGATGTGACAACCACATGATTTTTAAATTGTGTTACAACTAGGCTCAAAGGCCTTTTTATTATTGATAAATAATGGAAAACCTTATACATCAAAAAAATTGACCCTAGGAGATGAAACACAAAATGTTTGTGGGCCCTGTTAGCGTAAGTTGGACAAACAACTTCTTTGGGTCGTAACTTTAGCATATGGTCTCTGTTTGGCTATCATAATACCTCATTTCAAAAATTTCCACGAGGAGGAAAGGATAGAATTTGTAAAACACGTGATGGAATTTTTCTAGTTTCTCCATTTTCCCAGAAAATATCTTTTTCGACCTCAAAATGGCTCTAGAAATTTAGTACCCTAAAAACTGCCAAAAATAATAACTATGCTAGAAATAAGGAAACTCAAAGGAAATAGTGTTGGAGGTCCAGGTGGAATAGGTGGGTGGCCACCATTATCCACCTGGATCAATTAGCTCCTTCTAAAGAAACTCTATAAGATTGCAACAATTGCTTTAATTTATACGGAAAAATGCATCTTAATTTATAGCTAGTATTTGTTTGTTATATATTTTAATGTGATATATGTACATTATGGTTTCCTTTTATCTAAAAAAATGTTCATAATTGTATTAATAAAAACAAAATTACAATATGACAAATTGAGTTTTATTAATTTGATTACTTTTAACTTTATTATTAATTGAGCTAACAATTAAATGTCTACATCTCTCCCATACTAGGATTTATATTACTTTTAACCTTTCTTTTTAATTGAATTGTCATCTAAATGTTAAATATTTACAAACATTTACACAACTAGAAAATCAACCCCATATTGGGCTGACATTATTTAAAATTTTTGACATACTTACATTACACCTACAAATCTCTCCTAATACAAGCTTGTAGAGCGCCTCTTAGCGTAATAAGTGATGGAAGCTCGAACAAAAAAAACCCTAAGTTTTCTCACATGCATTTGTCCATGCTAGCTAATAATAACGATAATATTTCACATACGAGATAATTGGGATGACGAGTGTGGATCTTGTTCTCAAAGGTCTAATGATGCTCAGTTGGTTACCGATATTGTTCTTCCCCACTAAGTGACAAAACCAATGCATGGCCTGGTTTCACAGGAGGTTATTGGGTTGAAAGTACCTTAAAAGCTGAAAATTATGAATTTCACAATAGCCATGTTGAATTTACTTCAGCATCCACTGCATCTTCAGTCCTTGTCATCAAGTGTGTTAATTATCATGAAACATGCCTATTGTGCAGTTAAAAATTTGATTTTCCGCCTTGTCAAGCCTTCCCTATCGAAATTATCTATATCTTGAGAATACACCTATCAGACTTGGGAAAAGGAAATTATTGAAAATCACATGTATTAATGGTCATGTGCGACCTCTTTAAAATAAATAGCACGAGACTTTCAATATGATTGTATTGTCCAACCTGGAATGGATTCCTAATGTCTTAAATAAAAAAGAAGCATGGAAGGTCTGCTTCTTTGTACAAAATATAAATAATTGTGATCCTCACTTTAGTGGTTAATAATAGCTCTATGTGCATTTAACATTTTGAAAATTTCCAAGCAATTTGATGTGAAAGAAGTTCAAATTCTATTAGAGTCATTCATAGTTACATATCCATGTTAATTTTTGGATCAGTGTTCAAAACATTTTTCCAATGGGGTCCTTTTTAGAGCCATCAAGAAAAATAGCCATGGAAAGACCATTGGAACTAATGATTCTAGTTTAATGATAAGTTGGATTGGTAAAAAAGTTAGTCGAAGACCAATACAAATAAAGTACAAGTAGAACTTATGATACATCTTTAACTCAGATCCAAATTTTGCATTTCTTCTTCATCGGCATCTTCACGATCTTCGCCAACCTCTTCCTCACCGTTTTCACCGCATGTGTGATATTGAATACCTAAACAATTTTATTTTCATTAATCTGTGACTGTCGGAGTAACTGTTGAGCCTCGAAAACTACAACATATTTTTTTGCACAAATAACATCTATTTGTGGCAATGTTCAGACATTATTTAACTGGAATTTTTTATTCTGGGCCCAAGCCTTTTTTTGTGCAGCCTCCCTAGAATGTAACAAATCAATATACTTATCATGAAGAGAAGGATTCTTTATTTGTTTTAGCACTTCAAGGCTCAGAAGTTTCTTTTTACTTTGCTGGTGGGAATCTGCTGAAACTCTAGAATATGATTTTGGCCTACAACATGATAGAGTCTGGTCAGACGTTGAATTCCAACCAACTTGATGATCAACATCTGGTGTGACAGGTGTAGCAGTTGGAAGCAAAAAAAACTGCACTGATGGATCAACATTTTCTATTGCAGAAAATAAGTCAACTTCATTCCTTTTATCAGCCTTCTTATGTTGCCTTAGTATCTACCTCACATTGTTTCGTGCATGAAAAAAAATTGTCTACTTCTACCAGACCTTCCACCACTAGACCCAGCTAACTTCAGGAATGTATTGAAGTCATTTGCAAATGACCTAATAGGAGACTCACTGTTATGAAACCAGCTCACAAAAATATAGAAAAGATAGATCAACACCCCGAAATAAGCCTCTTCGAGGGGACAACCTCCATTACATCACACAAATGAACAATTCTTGGATGATACAAATGACAAGACCTCCTTTCTACATATAGGAGTCTAAGGGGTCATAATATAATCAAAGCCGACATAATAATAATAATGTAAGGGCACAACAATAATAGTAGTGGGCTTCTATGGGGCACAATAATAACAATATTGGGACTACATGGGCACAACAATATAATAAGGGGGTTGTACTAATAACAATAAGGGGTTACACTAGTAGTATAGGGACCTAACATGCCCCTCTCCTTCAAAAAGTGTTGTCCTCAACGCTTGAGTAGTTATTGATGCCTCTGTATAAAATTCTCATCCTTCCATGTGGAATCTTCAGCGGCTAAGTTCTTCCACTTGATTAGATGCTCTGAAATTGATCGATTTCATAGCTGTCGACTTCTCGGTTCTGTGAATGATTCAGGTTCCAATATGATTTTTCCTTCCTTTTCAAGTTCTGGAAATATTATTGGAACTGGGATATTCAACAACTTTTGAATGAGTTCCCACCCTGCTTCACCATTCTTCCATTCATCCCTTGCTTTATTTATCAAATTTGGTTGGATAATTATACCAACCTCTACCATTTTTGCAACTATATGTTCAATTTCACTCCTTTGGGAATATGGATATCTATAAGGCCTGATGTTTGGAGGAACTCTTCCTCGAATAAAATGAATAGCATGAGCATGATCACGAATACGTGGGAGACCTTTGGGAGTCTCAAATACCTTGGAATGATTGTCCAAGACTTTTTGGCGATCTGGAGAAATAGATGATTTCAATTTGGGAACCATTAACAAACATAATTGTGCAATTACACCTCATCGTTCTTTCTTTAGAAGCTTTGTCATTCTGTTAGATCTTATTATCTTTCCTGGTTTCCCTGTGATACCCCTTAATTCAACTTCCTTTCCTTCCGAAGAAAATTTCATGAAAAGTTCTTGAAAATTAAAAGCTATTGTGCCCAAGGATTGTAGGCATTGGACTCCTAGTACAACATCAGTACCACCCATTGGAATGGAAAGCATTGGGCTATTCAATACATATTTTCCAATGGATAGCTTGATATTACCGCACTTTCCAGAGCAATTTATGGTTCCTCCCCTTACAGTCGTCACTTGACACTCTGGTGCTGTATATAGGAAGCAATTCAATTCCTTGGCTATCTTACAATTAATAAAATTATGGGTACTACCTGAATCAATCAACATTATTACCTTTTTCTTCTTGATATGTCCTTCTATCTTTATAGTTTGAGGAGTGGTAATTCCGACCAATGCTTTATAAGATATGGTCAGATTCATTTCTTCTTTCTCTGGGGTTGGTTCTTAGTGAGTATCCTTTTCTTTTTATGTTTCTTGATACTTTTCTTCCTGATATTTCACTACTTGAACCTTCTTCTTCTTGACATGTCCTTCTATATTGAGAGTTTGAGGAGTGGTAATTCCTGCCATTGCAATACAAGATATGGTTGAATTCATTTGTTCTTTCTCTAGGGTTGGTTCCCAGTGTATATCCTCTTCTTTTAACGTTTCTTGATCCTTTTCATCATTAGGAGGCCTTTCTTGTAGCAGCTTTGTCCCACCTTCCTTCAAACCTTCCATGTCTTTCTTCAAATCTTCCATGCCTTTCTTCCAATAAGCTTTCATACCATTGATATCAGCTTCCATGGCATAGATAAAACTATTTTTCTTTTGCTTCTCTAGAATATCATTTACCCTTATATTCAATTTTTGGAAGTCCTCAATGTTCTTTGCCACTGAACCCTTTTGTTTGAGATTTATCAATTGGCTAAGGAAGGTGTTTCTCTTGGTATCCTCATAATTTGCTATCATTTCCTCTGTGAAAATTGACCACGTGACAAGTGGATTATGAGAACAAATCCCTTTATACCATAAAAATTGATTTGGTTCTAAATAATTAGATGCAATATGTACCTTTTGTAACAGTGGTACACCAAGTAGATCAAAATATTTCTCCATCTATAGTATCCAATTTATCTGATCCTTACCATCAAAATTCCTCAGCTCGTTTTTCTTGATTTTACGAGCTCGATCTTGAAACGATTGTAACTCTGTAATTTCAGATCTTTAAGCTCTGAAATTTCAGCCTGTAACAACCCTCTGAACCCTCTTTCTAACTCCTCAATTCTAATTGCAATTGGATTCCTGGAGAAATATTTATTCCCAATCTCCTGCGATGACCTAATTATATACTAGTTCAGTAGAGTAAACTTGTACAATGTGCCACGTGTCACTATTTCAACCTTAGGTTCTAAAAATTATACCCAAACCAAACACAGTTTGTCCTATTTCTGTAACTTCTTACAAAATTTTAATTTGATGCTCAGAGAGAAAGTTATGACGATTTTCCCAAGGTCACCTGTTTAGGATGTAATTCGGGAGTCTGCAAAAACCCTAACTTCCTCAGATCATATATCCAAAAATATAGTGAGCCAAGTTCTGAAATTTGGAGCCGAGGTTCAGACCAATTTCTTCTCATTGGGTTTTATTTTTAGCTTCTGAAACTTCGTAGTGAAAATGGTATAGCGAAAATTCCACAATAACCTGTTTTAGATGAAATTGTGAGCTTGCAAAAACCCTAACTTCCTCATATAATATCTCCGAAAATATAGCGAGAAAAGATCTGAAATTTAGACCCAAGCTTCAGTGTGATTTCGTCTCAAATGGGTTTTTTCTTTCTCTTCTAAAACATCGCAGAAAAAAGTTTATAGCAAAAATTCCACGATGACCTATTTGGAGCAGTGAAACCCTAGAATCCAAAGCTCCAATACCGAATGATATGAAACCAGCTCACAAAAATATAGAAAAGATAGATCAACGCCTTAGAAATAAGCCTCTTCGAGGGGGAAGCCTCCATTACATTACACAAATGAACAATTCTTGGATGATACAAATGACAAGACCTCCTTTCTATATATAGGAGTCTAAGGGGTCATAATATAATCAAAGTCGACATAACAATAATAATGTAAGGGCACAATAATAACAGTAGTGGGCTTCTATGGGGCACAATAATAACAATATTGGGACTACATGGGCACAACAATATAATAAGGGGGTTGTGCTAATAACAATAAGGGGTTACACTAGTAGTATAGGGACCTAACACTCACATTTTTACTTATTCATTCTTGAATGTAGTTTAGTAACAGCTGGGGCAGGATAGGCTAAATAAAATATGTTTAAGCATTCCTTGGATGATTTGTCTAGAACCTGCAGAAGAAATAATGTTAAATAAAAATAATCATATATCTAATAAATCAACTATTGGTATTAAAATACATTGGAATGAGAAAAGTTCACAATGAATTTGACCACAATTAAAATTAAGTGGCATCAATGTAACAAGGACCCCACCAAGTGTCCAACTACTTTGAAGTTTTAGCTTTAACATGTAAGCTTCTCCCTGAAGACATATGTAAACAATGCAGATTGGCTGTAAGGATCACCATGAGGGACGATGAATAGTTCTTACAAGGCTAGCTAAATATCTATTTGCGCATATCTACAGTAAATTTAGTTAACCACAAAGAAATTTTGTTTACAAATCATACTAAGTTTCAATAGTGCGAAGGAATGTTGTATGAATATCTGAGAACCACTCAACTCTCACAACCTGAATAATGCAACAACAAAAATGTTTTGGAACATTGCAAAGAAAATGCAATAATCTAGCACCAAATTTTATAATATGAAATAAAGCTTAATGATCTCATATCAAAGTATGATTAAGGTAAATCATCTAGCTCATCTGGGAAAAGACCATATAACAAAATTCACTATAATGTCAACAAAGGCAAAAGAGTGATCGATACTACTAAGTCCGAGACCATCAGTCAAACACAAAAACCAAACTAGACCAGGGAGCATAAAACAAAAGTATCATATATTCTGCCTATCACCCTAAAATATTTTTCAAGGAAGTGAAACCTAATAATATTGTTGGATGTAGTTGATGTAGTGACTAGTCTTGTGGAAGAGGAGGAAACTGGAGTGCAAGGTCCCATCTCTTCTTAACCAATAATAAGTTCCTATTGTGAGATGTAAAAGTGGGTACCAATAAAGAATAAAAGTTATTGTTCTTCCTTTACATTGTTCGTTAGACATAAGTCAAGGTTGATGGTTTCAGGTTTATTTATCAATTAAAAGATATGGCCAACTGTTTTTGCGTTTACCTCATGGAATTTAATAGGGAAGTGTAGCATCATGTTTGTGTGCATCTTTCCACCATGTAGTCACACACAAGCACTGATATGGGTCATGTTGAACACTAAAACATACAACAAGAAAATCCTCAACTTCCACATTAAGAAAGTCAACAAATGGGGATGGTCAAGTAACCTGATGATTTAACATGGTAGAATCCCGAGATGAAGAGAATGATGCTTGGTAACAAAAAAATGACCAGCTTTATTTTTATGGATTCCTCTCAAGAGCTCTAGCATATATAGGCCAATATGAGAAAAAGCATTATATATCTAAACATGCTAGACAGCACAACGTTGTCCAAGGAAGAAGAATTACATTTTCACTATTCAACTTCCACAAAATGGGCAATTGAAGGCAAGGCCCCTCTCTCCAATCATAGTATTGTAGTCACTAGTGTTCTCATTTCTCTAGGTTGTTGGTTAAACCAAAGGTAGACATAACCACTTTCAAACTAAAACAATAAGATCAGATCTATTTGTATTCAATGTCTCAACAAAGTTTGGAATATGGCCTCGGGCCTATTGGAAATTTTTGTTAGATCTATATTAGGGGATGATGCAATGGTTAGGAAAAATATGTTTCTCAAGGAGTATGGGAAGTGGGTGATTCATTTTAGAATAAAATCATGTAAGTTTTTCAATAAGTAGCTTTTCAAAATTAAGACTACTAAGAAGAAAATTAAAAAATGAAAATCTTCAAAGACAAATCCACAAAACATGCCCAAACCAGTAAAATCCTATCAAACTAGAAAAAAATGGGAACCTAAATACGAGTCAGACAACATTGGTTAGGGGTAGGAGATATGCCATCCAAAAGTTTTTTCAAAGATTTGATCGAGCATACCACTACAAATCAAACTAAGTAGGATTACAATTTCCTGTCTTAGAATAGTTTAAGAGTTTGCTGCCCAGTTTGCCAATATCTTTCAATCCTATGACAACATTGTTATATGGGATTTACGATTATGGACAAAAGTATCTCCCTTAGGTTTGGTGGCTAACCTAGAACAACAGAGAGATAAGGAATACAATGCTTTCCTTAAAGTAAATAGATGACAGTATGAAGCCTACCTGGAATCTGTCGCGGGCTTTTCTCCTTCTTTAGCTTGAATGCTCAAATTCCAACTTTGATTGCCAAAATTAGAAACTACACAGTCAGATGACACGAGCCAAGAAACTAAAATATTTATGCAGTATCATCTATATACTCTATTTAGTAGAACAACATGGTATTGAAATACATGAAATAAAAACATCACATATAGGAAAACAAAGAATTATTTGCATTAATATAAATGGAAGGAGTTTACAACCATAAATAGGTGTTGATCTTGTAGAAGAGCTCCTCCAAGGTTGACTTGTCATTTCCTTGTCACAATGTGCACCTCCAATCATCCTAAATGCATGAAAGGTAACCTATCACCATAGCAGCATAAGGGTAAAATCACTTTCTAAAAGCCAACCTCTTGCATATGGAAGGTTGAAATATATAGAGGAGTGAGGTAAGTTGGGAGTTCTTATCCAATTACCAATCCAAGGTTTCAGATCCACCTTTGATGGGAGTATGGGATCAAATATAAGGTATGGAAACTCCAAATTAGGGTAAGATAGGATCCAAATGTCTGAGGTAAATGTTTGTAACAAATTCTGGAAGCTTCTGGAAGAGGAGGCTTCCAGAATTTATCTCTTTTTCCCAAAAACCAACGCAGGTGAAAAGGGGAGCAACATGTAGGTGATCAATGCAAGCCACAATGGATAAAATTGTAGGTGAACATTGTCCAGCAAGAGACTAGGGTGAGTTGGTCCTAAAACTGGCTCGGATGATGCAGTTTCAGGCACAAACTCTGGGGAATGAAAGATACATGCTTAGGTCTTTGTGCAATGATGTTAACAAGGGGGAATAGGATGTTTATTGATCCCATTAGAATGCCTATTGATTGTATGTGACAAAATGGCCTATAACAGAGTGCCCCCTAAAGCATAATGTCAGAAATGATGACTAGTGACTGAACTACTTTACCTTGCAACAAGTTGGGATCAAGAAAAATCGATGAGCTTCATATATTACAATAAATTTACATCATGACATATTTGTTTCTGAGGGAGGCGTACCCATACTTAGCACATAAGCTAACATAACATGTACAATGATCAAAAGATGCGTCCACGGATGACAAGTGGTGGACCCATGACTGGATGATTGTCTGTATGATCATGGCCATCAGTATAACTCCTGAAAATGCAGACCGAACGGATGAAACTAGATCCAGGGTCTTCTATCTCCTTCACACAACCAACCAACTTATGAGTCTAACCATGTGAATCAATGAGTTGAGGTCGAACATGGTAGACACCATCTAATTATCGGCTAATGATGTAAGTCGTTAACAGATGTGAGAGAAACCATCGATGATGTTAATGGCTCTCAAGGTACTGTAGTACAAGCCATATGGTGCTAATAAATGAGTTGATTTTGAAAACCACACAGAGTCTTTTGATTGAAGGTCATTGATGTTGAGAGCAAGGAAACTTGCCATTAACGTATGCAAGCACCAAGGTACCAAAGGGTGTTTCTAAGTCAACTCCTTGGATAATGAGTTGACGTCGATAGGAAGCGACCTGTCCTAGGAGGGCCTTAATGTATCCATGTAATGTTCCAAAATAGGAAAAACAGTGATATGTAAGCAAATAACAATTTTTGCCATGTAAATTTTAAAACAATTAGAAAACACCCATAACTATCAGAAATATGGAAGCAACTAAGCCATTTTATTATAAACTGATGCAAGAGTACAAAATATGGAAGGAATGCACCTAGGGTTGCCTCAAAGGCAAGTGAAGAAAACCTCATGTGAAGAAATGACAACCCGGATCTATAATCAACTAACCAATTGTTGCATTGCGTAGTCCCTAGAAATTCTACATTGTCTACTACAAAGATATGGCTTAAACCTCACCTCTGGTGCTCAAAACAATTCTACAAAATTAAATATAGGCTCCTCAGGAAAAACCCACAAAAAACCAGAAATGGTTTGGCCTAATTTTGACCTCCCAAAATCAACCCCCAAAAGGCACTGCGCAGTCCCCAACAATTATGCACTATCTGCTGCAAAGATATGGCTGAAAACCCCACCTCTAGTGCTCAGAAAATTCGGAAAAATTATTTCTGAGGTCCTTGTCAAAAACTAAGAGAAAGCCTTATATGGTTTGGCCTAGTTTTAACCTTCCAAAATCAACCCCCAAAAGCCCTACGGTTTCCAATAGTTGTTGAAGCACACTGTCTGTCAAACCACCAGACAAAATCCTCCCAATACACTCCTGAAATGTATCAATCAACTCCTCCAATACTTCCCTTTATTCTCCTGGAAAGCAATAATCCCAATGGCTGAAATTCTATCTCTCACATATGCCCAATTTCAATCTTCTGTGCTAGCCACAAAGTCTACAAAATCATTCCTGAATATTGATGCCCTTCCAACCCTCAAACTCACCCAATAGCCAACAAATCTATTGAGCCTTCTTCTCCTAATTCCTCCCAAAAATAGCCACACTAGATCCACTATTTCATCCTCCAAAAATATGCACTGTTGGGGAAAACTAAATACAAATGCTGGAAATCTCTCTATAAATCTCCTCTGGATGATCTCTAGGGTGGTGCTTGAAGTCCATTGAAGAAAGGGTGAGTTTTCCGCTTGGAAAAATCTTGCTAAACAGCGATTGACCCAGCTAAACAACTTGAGCAATAGAATCAAATTCGATAAGCCAAGAAGGCCAAATGAAGTATGTTGCCTTCCTTTTATAACTTTCATGGGGCCTTTCTTCCTGCCTTTTCTTCCCTCTCATGAATTTCAAAGCATTGGCTTAGGGAGTTCATACTTATTATGTGGGTGGTCCCCACATGTAATTAACAAAACAAAACAAAATAAAATTAACTTGCGTCTAACTCCTAATCCTTCTATCAAAAATCAAATGGGCCCCGTCTTCACCAACTTTGGCCCCCAAAATGTAGAAATAAATCATGTTCCAAAATAATTTAGGAAGGGACATTACAGTCCTCCTCGCCAAAAATTAGTTGTCCTCAAGCAATGCCTGAACAAGTGCCCTCTCTAACTATTGATCACCACTATAACCATCAATAATACCAAGGTCCCAAATGTACCATTGAGTCATCCCCAATCTCAGCACTATCCCAACATGAAGGAATCCCTTGATACTAGGATCCCAAGCCATCTTAATCAATATGAAGCACACTTTTCTCCACTCACTATCCATCCAGATACAAGTACCAGAAGCCCTTTGCATACTAGCAATAAGTAGAGAATCATGATAATGTAGGACTCTGCCCAACTCCCCATGAAATTTCCCTACTTAGTAGTCCATCTCATGCACTACAAGAGTAAACTCTTGAAGATGCAATCCAATCCTAGTGGGATTGAACCCGCATCTACACGGGCCTCCCCTGATCTCCTCCTGTCAATCACCCTACCACATTGGTGAAGTTCCCCACACCATCAAAGAATCACTAAAACAAAATGGAAGATCTGGACGACCCTCCCCTATAGAAACCAAATCAACTCTACAGGTAGTTGAATTGCTCAAGCCTGTTATGCCAAAATCCCCTCCCATCGTAGAAGGAACCTATCCTACTGACATCGTGACACTATGTTCATGAATAACTACCCAGCATGCTCATACCAGAGCCTCCTTTCCCATTTCTCTCTTCTATAATCTATGTGATGATCGAGTCTAGGTCAATCTTGCCAAAGCAACTCAACAGTGCCAGTGCTTATCACTCCATGGCTAGCCCCAATCCTGAGCAACAATTTGCCTCATCCTATGGTGAGGGCTTCGGTGATCCCCCATGTGTCCGCCTGTGAATGAATCATTATGCCCGTTATCCCGACCATGCTCACTAAGGAGTGGAGTATCCCACCAATCCACTGGATCCCTAGATCCCATAACCATATTGGAGGTCCACAACCCCCAATTTTCTCTTCTTTCCACTATGATATGCTGCTAGTTGTTGGGACCCCTTTGTGACCCATCTCTGCCTCATGTAGCTATCCAATAGGTAGGCACCAAGCATCAAGAACCTATGCCACGAAATCCAACTACTTTGTGCCTGCCAAATCACATAGTGAGATCTGCCATCCCAGCTCCTAATGATGTGACTGGGTACTGCCGGAAGCCTAGGCATCATCCTGCCAACAAGGACTACCATCCTCCATACCTCATGCTCACCTAACACCTCGAGCTTTCCAACTGAAAAATCACCATGTAACTCCCTCTCGGACACCTCCCTAAGTGTGAGCCTAGGAGTGGAACATACGTTACCTCGACAATCAACTATGGCATCCCTAAGCCTATAACTGTCAACACGTGCACCTACCAAGTCTCTCAACTAGAGAGTCTCCTCTCGGCCCATGACACGTAGTGTCTCATCCAACTACCTAGGGTGAGCCTCCCATGCCCTGTTGCATGAATGGAGAGTGTCAAAGGGCAACATCCAAACCCTTTACGACTATAAGAAACACTAGAGGATGATGGGTGGGTATGTCCCAAAGAGTATGATCAAGAGTCTACCGGAATACTCAAGAGAAAACCTAAGTACGATCCTCTCTTTGCCTCAGATCTGTTAATAACCCCCTCGAGGCCCTGCCTCTACTAAACATGGTGTCCCTAGATGCTCAACAATGTCCTCATCAATCCTAGGTGAGTTGTGTCTAATGGTACACCTATTATCCCTGTCCATAAGTCACTGCATACCACCAAGTACCACCACACTCCTCGACATGCCACTATACGACGCAACTTGTCCCTGTACACCATTGGATACCCACGACTACGACTATACCATCTTGTGTCCTGCCTGTGTCACTGCACTTGTCACTCCCTGCACATCCTTAATGTGATGTGAGTCACTCCTCCTACCCCACAGTGTAAATTGGCATGTTGTGGTATACCACCATGCATCTCCATGCTCCTCTGTGGGCCACTGCTCCTTGCTAAATATCCCCGCACAACACTAGGTGTTATGGCCTAGAATTGGGTGTGTATGCATCAGGCCACATCCCTCTATATAACATTGGATGCTACGACCTGACTCTGTGCAATATTGTGTACCAGTGCCTATTATCATACCTCCATGTAACATATGGTATTTCGCATGTGCCAAAGTTTCTGCCACTCTGCTAGTGACCCCACCATGACACATGTCATGCCCCTCCTTGATCCTGGTAAACCTAAGGACCCTAACTCCACCCCTTCTAAAGGGGATTCATCGGTTGTGTCAATCCTCTGTGACCGCTGAGTCCTAAACCTCAATGGGAGAACATCGTCTCCATACAATATCTGGTCCAGTGGCCTACCCATGCCACCTCCTCCAACCATCTCCTTCAAGAGAATGCTAATCATCATGTGCCCCCATTCACAACCAACATGCCAAAACAACCAACGGAGTCTGCTCACAAACCACCTGGCCGCTAGCGCCAACTAGAACTCCCTTAAGGAATGCATGCACTCAGGCACTTGGTTGACTATGGCTCATCAATGGAATAACCATCCTGCATGTCTGATATCGAATAGGAATCCCCGCTTGGATCCCAATGCCAACTTGGGCCTCCAGTACCCTCGATGTTTAAGAGATCCCACTGAGCTTCACTCTGGACTATGACCATCTCCATGAGTCTAGCCCACTCCATCGGGTACCAACTCAAAATCTCTCACCATCCAACCCAAGAGAGGGATCAAATGCACAAAACTCTAGCATAGAAAAATCCCTCCATCCTGTAAGTGTTGCACCTTGTGTAGTTCATGTCACCTCAACTCACCATCCTGGTCAACACATTAAATTTTTCGAGTGGTATCTGCGTCTCTCTCTTCGTGGTGAAAAGGTAGTCTAGCAATGTTGCAAGCCCCATCTATATAAGCCTAGAGAGAGCTACTATCTAGAAGTACTGCAACTGTGTTGATGGTATGTGCATCTATCTGCTCTAAGTCAGTGGTTGGCCCCAAAGAAGACTACTTGTCATCCTCCACCATGGGCTCAACATGATTCACACACTACCCCTTCATGACTAGCTCATGCCCTTCTATGTACCCTCCATGTTCTTGTAGGTGACTATCATCCCACAACTCTATCATAGATTTCGGTGCCTCTGTACCTATCGGCTCCTCATCAAGGGTGGTGATGTCTCTCGACACCTCATTATCCTATCGTGCGTTGCTATCACTTGAAAACTTGGTCATGACCGCGGATACCTCAACAACAGATGTCACCTCTTCAATGGTGGACATGTATGTGTCTCCTAGCACCTCGTTAATGGATGGCCCTATGGGTGTATGCTCTACTCTCTCCCCTAAGGTGTCAACTAGTGCTATCAAAGAGGCCTCCAACAATGGTGACTCTTGTGCCACACTAGGTATACCAATGTGCTCCTCACACTCCCACATGTCCTCTGCCTCATGCTCAATCTCCTCCTCAGGCCCCTCATATCTAAAGCCAAGTCTCCACCAGCAGAAGTGCCTCCTAGTCTCACCCTCTAATTGTTCCTATCATGTCTGCTCCTTTCAAGGAGATCTGGTGTCTTGAGTCTATCGATTTACCCCACATGGTGTAGATGGTTGCACCCCCACAATTTGTGTACCTCTAGTGTCTCTGTTGTAAGGATGAGGATGGGTTTGGTTTGTCACCCTCCTCAACTGGGCCAACCTCTCATTGTCCTAATGGATTCCACCCTAGAATTTCTGCACACTGAATTTCTCTTGAGCCATGGGTTTGTCTATGGTTTCACTCGTTACTGTGCCTACATACCCGAATCTTCCATGATCTTACTGGTTACCCACAGTTGGGCCAAGATCATGCTTTGATACCATTGTAATGTTCCAAAATAGGAAAAATAGTGATATGCAACCAAATAGCAATTTTTACCACAAAAATTTCAAAATAATTAGAAAACACCCATAATTATCAGAAATATGGAAGCAACTAAGCCATTTTATTATAAACTAGTGTAAGAGTACAAAATATGGAAGGAATCACCTCAGATTTCCTCAAAGGCAAGAGGAGCAAAGACCAAGTGAAGCAATGGCAATTCGGAGCTACAATCAACTGACCAATTGTTGCACTGCATAATCCCCAGCAATTCTACATTGTCTGTTGCAAAGATATGGTTGAAAACCCCACCTTTAGTGCTCATAAAATTCTGCAAATTTATATCTAGGATCCTTAGGAAAAACCCACAAAAACCCAGAAATGGTTTGGCCTAATGTTTACCTCGCAAAATCAACCCTCAAAAGGCATTGCATAGTCCCTAGCAATTCTACATTGTCTACTGTAAAGATATGGCTTGAAAGCCCACCTCTGATGGTCAGACAATTCTAAAAAATTATTTCTAAGGTCACTGTCGAAAACCCAGCAAAACCCAAAAATGGTTTGGCTTGGTTTTGACCTTCCAAAATTGACCCCCAAAAGCCATACGCTTTCCAATGGCTATTGAAGCACGTTGTCTATCAAACCACCTGAAAATTCCTCCCAATACACTCCTGAAATGTATTAATCAACTCCTCCAATGCTTCCCTTATTTCTCTCGGCAAGCAATAGCCCCAATGGTTGAAACTTTATCTCCCACGTATGCCCAGTTTCTCTCTTTTGTGCTAGCCACAGAGTCTGCAAAATCACTCTTGAATATTGTTGCCACTTCCAGCCCTCAAAACCACCCAATAGCCAAAAAATCTATTGAGGCTTCTTCTCCTAATTTCTCCCAAAAGTATCCCTTGGAAGAATCTTGCAATGGCCACACTAGATCCACTACTGTGTCCTCCAGAAATATGCACTGTTGAGGCGCACTGAATACAAACGCCGGAAATCTCTCTATAAATCTCCTCTAGATGATAATGGATAAACCTCTCTAGGGTGGCACTCGAATTCCCCTGAAGAAAGAGTGATTTATCCATTTGGAAAGAAAAAATTAAATAGCAAGTGACTCAGCTAAATAGCTCGAGCAACAGAATCAAATTCGATAAGTCAAGAATGCTAAATGAAGTGTGTTGCCTTCCTTTTATAACTTTCGTGGAGCCTTCCTTCCCGCCTTTTCTTCTCTCTCATGCATTTAAAAACATTGGCTTAGGGAGTGCTTATCTCTTATGTGGGTGGTCCCCACATATCATTAACAAAACAAAATAAAATAAAATTAACTTGCCTCTAACTCCTAAGTCTTCTATTAAAAATAAAATGGGCCTCATCTTCCCCAAAATTGGCCTCCAAAATGTAGAAATGAATCTTGTTCCAAAATAATTTAGGAAGGGACATTACAATCCCCCATCAATGACATGAAATGGGTATCATGATTGAGACATAATGATGTTGATATAGAACTGGATCAAGAAAAGCAAACATGGAATGAAGGCTTAAGAGTATTGCAACGGATATCAGTGTTGAATAAAGTTGTCATTGATGGCATCATAGTTGAATTGTTGAATAAAACCCTAACCCTAGTCCTAAAGAAACCTTTTCCCTAATTCCTTGATAAAACCCTAACCCTAATTCCTTGATGAAACCCTAACCCTAAATGTATACTTTATTAAAATCCTATGATTCCTAATTTCTAATTAAATCCCAATTCCTAGGCCTAAACAAAAATCTTAAAAACATTAAGGAATTAAAATATATATTTACAAGGTTCATTCCTCTCGTTGGCTGCCAAAACAAAAATGTGACCTCAAAATACTTTAATTCACAAAGATTTAAAATATTTATATATTCGGCCTTCCCACTCACAAATCAGTTCCCCTACATAAGTTGGCCTCAATCTACATGTCAGCTTCTCTTTCATTTGTGACGGTTCCATACTTCAAAATCGTATTAATACAAAAGACTCTAATTAGTTTGATATGGATATACAGGTTAACGAGGATATTGAGGAAAAAGAAGTTCACATCTCGTGAACTCGGAGAAAGATAAAAACGTGCAATTCATCATAGCAGTTGTCTATAACGCGACTTTTTGAAAGTCTTTTTCGCGGTTTTTCGGGTCGAAATCTGGCAGGAATTTATTGGAATCGCAAGTTTGATAGCTAGTTTCTGCACAATGAAAGCGTGCCAGGGGTTTTCCAAGGTGCTGAATCCAAATATACAGTTAAAAAACCATTTTAACTGCAACAAATCAAGATTTAACCTCAATTTCTTCCGCCGGATTCCGTCACTGGAATCTCCAAAAAATCGCATTATAGACAACTCCTTCATCATATACGGTTGACGTCCTCGGTTCTTCAATTTTTTTTGGGCAATATGCAATAGCGTCTTCAGCTCTTTAATTTATTTTGGATAATATACGATTCTGACAAAACTTGAGATGTAAGACTATTGTTCCTTCTAATGCAAATGGTGAAGGATCATTCTGGACTAGACATGTGTCGTGAATTGTGGAGAGACTGGCGTACTGCACCTCGGACTGAGGACTGTGGCACTAACTCAGATCACAAAGGACTCAGATGTACAGTGACAGTCTTGTGAAGTAGAGACTTAAAGTCTACAAATCTTGAACTGAAGTCTCTTCTTGTGAATATAATCGAGCCAACCTGAAGCATTTTTGGAGCTGCGTTGAAGTATAACTTTGAGACTTTTTTGAAGCACCTTTGTTGAAGATTTTGGACTCCTAGTCGCAGAATTTTTAGCTCTCTTGTGGCCCTATACCACTACTCTCTGGAAGGATACTTCAAGCCTAAAATAATAGCAGTCCCAACTTATTTATTGTCACATAATTTTGAAGGACCGAACCAACAGTTGACTGAGTAAGAGAATTTGAATCCTGTAGTTACTGAGAACAAGATCCCAATCCTTAACAGTTGGAGGTTGAGATCCGAATTTGATACTGGTCCATATTTCTTAGAGTAGGCTAAGGAGTTAAAGAGATTTGTGATCTGAGATAGGAATACTATCTGAGAATTCCTTATTGATGTAGTAGATTGGTAGTGAAATTAAAGTTGATTCTGGAAACCTTTGAAACAGACTTGTAGACTTCAGTTCTTGAGAGATTTCTGGTGAAGCTAGCAGCAACTTACTTGAAGAATTTGGGACCGTAGACATTTGTAAAACTGGCAGAAGCATATTCTTTCCTATGTTGACATATCCCTGTTGAAGACCTGTTCAAGTTTTGTAGCAGCTGAAGACTTGATGAAGCAGATCTATTGAAGCATTGTTGAGGTCTGAAGCAACATTGTGAGAGCATCATTTATAACAAACAATTTTGAATTTCACATGAAGATACTTGAAGAGCAGTAATTAAAGAATACTTGAAGGCAGTCTTGAAGGAATTATCTATGAGCTTTGTTGAAGCCCTCATGGAGTAGCATTGTGGATGACATCTTAGGTGACATGAAGAATAATGGAGACACCTTTTACGATTGGTAAAGTTGTCATTGATGAATAAAGGGTTATTGAAAGATAAGTGAAGGCATTGTTGAAGAACTTAAAGATATTGTCAAGGCTGGTTGCAAAAGATATTGGGAGCCTTGAAGAACCATTGAATTCATATTGAAGATCTGAAACAGTGGGTTGGAGCCCAAGAGGTTGGAGCCCCGAAAAGACAAGGTTGGAGCCCTAGAGGATCGGTGTCCTCAAGAATCTAGGTCGGAGCAGACCCTGTACCAAAAAATGGTTGGTGCCCTAGAGGTTGGAGCCTATAAACACAAGGTGGGTGTCTTGAGAAGATAGGGTTGGTGCCCTCGAAGTCGAAGCCTCACAAAAGTCCAAGTTGGTGCTTGGCAACTGGCTGGAGCCTGGGAGATTGAAGATCGGTGTCTTCATCTACAGTTGGAGCCCTATATATATTGTACTTGATTCATTGTAAAGATTATATTAATAAAAGCATTTATTCCTATTGTTCATTTTGTGTTCTAAATATAATTGATCTAACTGGTAAAAGTAACAATTGAAAAGAAATATTGATTCACTCCCCTCTCAGTATTTCCAACAATTGGTATCAGAGCTAGTACCTTCACTCAAAGCCTAACATATTGAAGGTTGATCATTAGAACACAAATGGTGAAGCCAAGGAAGAAAGTCTCCAATCCTCCTAAAGATGTGTCTCCCTCAACCACTGAAATTGAAATCAATCAATTTGTGAAGGCTCCATTGTTCAATGGAAACTTTGATATATGGGAGGCAAGAATGAGTAATTTCTTAAATACTCAAGGCATTGAAGTATGGAAATCGGTGATTGTTGATAGCATGACGGATGAAGAATCCAAGGCACATAATACAAGAGAAATAAAAGAAATCTTGAATGGGCTACCTGATTCTATGAAGGCCATTTTTGAAAAATGTTTGTCAGCAAAAGGCATATGGGATAAACTTCAAGATCTTCACTCAAAAGGAGCATTGACAATGATCTCTAGTCAAGAAAATGATGGAAAACAAGAAGTAAATCCAGAGCTCATCAAGGAAGGTGAAGATAAGAGTGATAACATTGAGGCTAAAGAAGACCTAGAAGATGGAGAGAATGAAAAATATTTTGAAGAAGATCTCTTCACTAAACTTATGGCTACCATGGAAGAAATTAACAATTTGAAAAAGGAAAATGAAGAACTTAAGAAGAAAGCGCAAGTTGGTGACCAAGACAAGAAAAGGAAGGAAGTTGACCTTGTCAAGCTTCAAGTACAAGAAAGAGATGAGGAGCCCGCCAATATTAAGGAAGAATTTCATCAAAACAAGAGAAAGCATCATGAAGAAGTAATATCCATGACAAACCAATTGGATAAGGCAAAGAAACAGGAAGATACCTTGTCAAGCCGCCTTGAACAAAGGCACAAAATATTGAACAAACTTGAAGTAGAGATTGGTCAATACAAGGAAGAGGTCTCCTCCCTTAAATCTCAACTAGAAGAAGAAAGAGCTGAGAAGGTGATGGAAGCTTTGACATTCATATAAGGACAAGTTGATGAAGCGGAAAAGGAGAGAAACACCATGATATGCCAACTAGAAGAAAAGGATGATGACATCACCAAGTTAAAATCAGAAATCACTTCGCTTAAGGCCCAATCATGTGAAGAAACCAAGATGAAGGAAGAAATTGAGATCATTCTATCAAAGAAGGATGAAGAATGCAAGAAAATAAAGGAAGAAATTGTCTTTCTTAAAAAGGAAGTTGACTTGCTGAATAAGAACTTGAAGAGTTCTCGAACCCTAGACGACATCCTAAGTCATCAAAGGTCTCCCCTCGATAAATCAGGTCTTGTCAATGCAGGTGAATCCTCAAGTGAGAATGATGCAAACCCTAATTCTTTAAACAACAAGGATGTGAGGAAGCCTGGAAGAAATGTTGATGCTCCCAGTTCCAGTAAAGGCAATGAGAAGAGTCAAGACAACAATGGAAGAAATCCTATTCCAAGAAGAAATGTAGATGGTTTCAAGGATGCAAGAAGCAATGGTTATCATCAAAGCATCCCAAGGAAAAAAGACTTCAGAAGTTACATCAAGGAAACCTTCTTCTCCCAGGTACCAAAGTATATTTCTTGGTTATTTCTATTCTTGTACAAACTTTGGGCACATGGAAAAAGATTGTAGGGCATATCACAAAGATATATTTAATGGTCCCCGTCAATCTTCGAGAAGCAATTTTGCAAGAAGTCATGAATTCTTATTCAAGAACAACATAGAGTGCTTCGAGTGTCATAACATTGGATATATGACACATGATTTTAACTTGACTTGGGCCCCTACACAAGCTAGATTTGTTCCAGAGAAGAAAGTTACAAGTATGGAGAAGGAAGCAAATTGAATCCAGAATTCCGTTGAACTCTCTAACCAACAACACATGTTGACTTGATGATGTCATCCTCTATATTCCAAGTATTTGATGGGGAGACTCTGCCAAAAGGAAGACCATGCACATAGTTAGGGGGAGCTTATGGTGATTAAGCATTCTTGCATAAGGCATCTATGAATGAGCCTTATGAAATCCTTGATGAGATATATTGACAATCATTCTTTGATAGATCATTTTCTTAGGAACACTCCATTGAAGAACATGATCTCTTATCTATCCAATGGACTATTGTTGAATATGTCTTCCACTCAATCACTGAGCAGGTGATCTTTCCTGAGCTAGAGGAGGTTGTGCAGACAGGGAGAGTTGGTTCATCACATAAAGGAATGTAAGCACATCTATCATGAACCACATTGCCAGAAAGAAGAGCATCGTGACAGGGGGAGTAACATACCTATGAAAAACTACTAGTTGTGAAGAAAAGAAGCAGCTTGACAGGGGGAGTACTTTGGGCACCTTGTTTGCCATTGATGTCAAAAGGAGAGATAATGTTGAAATGGCAAGAGTATTTCCATCAATGACAAAGGGGGAGATTGTTGAATAAAGTTGTCATTCATGGCATCATAGTTGAATTGTTGAATAAAACCCTAACCCTGGTCCTAAAGAACCCTTTGCCCTAATTCATTGATAAAACCCTAACCCTAATTTCTTGATGAAACCCTAACCCTAAATGTATACCTTATTAAAATCCTATGATTCCTAATTTCTAAAATTACCCATTCTTTTTTTATTAAATCCAAATTCCTAGCTCCTATACAAAACTATTAAAATCCCAATTCCTAGCTCCTAAACAAAGATCTTAAAAACATTAAGGAATTAAAATATATATTAACAAGGTTCATCCTCTCGTTGGCTTCCAAAACAAAAATGTGACATCAAAATACTTTAATTCGAAAAGATTTAAAATATTTATATAGTCGGCCTTCCCACTCACAAATCGGTTCCCCTACATAAGTCGGCCTCAATCTGCACGTCGGCTTCTCTTTCATTTGTGACGGTTATGTGCTTCAAAATCATATTAATACAAAAGACTCGAGTTAGTTTGATATGGATATAAAGGTTAACACAGGATATTGAGGAAAAAGAAGTTCACATCTCGTGAACTCATAAAAAGATAAAAACGTGCAATTCATCATATACGGTTGACGTCCTTGGCTCCTCAATTCATTTTGGGAAATATGCAATAACGTCTTCAGCTCTTTAATTTATTTTGTATAATATGCGATTCTGGCAGAATTTTAAATATTAGACTATTGTTCCTTCTAATGCAGGCAGTGAAGGATCATTCTGGACTAGACATCTGTCGTGAATTGTGGAGAGACCAGCGTACTGCACCTCAGACTGAAGACTGTGGCACTAAATCAGATCAGAAAGGACTCATATGTACAGTGACAATATTTTGAAATAGAGACTTAAAGTCTATAAATCTTGAACTGAAGTCTCTTCTTGTGAATATAATCGAGCTAACCTGAAGCATTTTTTGGAGCTGCGTTGAAATATAACTTTGAGATTTTTTTGAAGCACCTTTGTTGAAGATTTTAGACTCCTAGCCACAGAATTTTTAGCTCTCTTGTGGCCCTAGACCACTACTCTCTGGAAGGATGCTTCAAGCCTGAAATAACAACAGTCCCATCTTATTTATTGTCACATAATTTTGAAGGACCGAACCAATAGTTGACTGAGTAAGAGAATTTGAGTCCTGTAGTTATTGAGAACAAGATCCCTGTTAGCCTTGAGGTGCACTCTCCTCACTCTTTCACTTACATTTCATTCCGCTCACTTCCTAACCCAACCCTCACATCCCGACGAAACCCTCTTTCGCCTTAGCCTTAAGTGAATTAATCCAAAGCCCTAGCAAAACTTTACCTTTCTATCATATGCGCCCTTTACCCATTTCTCGAGGACGTCTCGTATTTCTGTGTCCCTCCGTCGTTGATATTCCCTAGCCGATCTGACAGCCCATGTTTCACAATCAACAAAACATGTCCGATCGTTCCCTGCCATTAGAAACCGTAACCGCCCAAACAAAACTGTTGACACCTAATCCTTGTGATTGGGTGAATTTATGTAAATAAATAAATTAGAAATATGAACGGTCATCGGAAGATGAACTGAACAATCTATCTGTCATGTATATAATGAAGACGTACCTGATGGAATGAAACACACGAATCATTTTTTCCTTATGGAGTTACTGCCTGGCCTGACATGGTATCAAAGCCAGCTCCTTTTTTTAGCCTTTATGTCCTTTGTAACTCCCCAGTCTACTCCTCTGCTCTCCATATAATTCAGTGCCTGACATTTTCACTGTCCATAAAATTCGTTGTCCATAAAATTCAGTGCATGTACGCCTATCTGCTATACTGCCTACGCTCTCTGGCTCTCTGGATTGTCCATAAACGTTGTGACTGTTCCCTCATAGCCAGTGGTCAGACCCGCGTGGTTGTTGGTGCGCATCCAGCATTAGCCAAAAAGTTATCACAAATCTTGTTCCCTCGTTTTCGTATGCGTGTAGTTTAACCACAACAGCAGATGAACTGGGCTGAAGAAGGCGCGCATCCGGGGAATGGTTTTGAAAGCCTCCGCGTTCTCTTTCCCATTTGGATACAAGTATTTTGATAAAACTGTAAATGTCTTATATGTAGTACTTCTTTCTCTTGTGAAAATTTTCAATTATACATTGTATATTTTATAGAGTTGTTGCAAACTATCAGAGCGAGTTGCTGTATATTTTATATATGTTGTTCGATTATGAGGGTCCATAACCCTTGCGTTTAAGACTCCATTCAGGCAGATGAATTAACACTGCACCGAGAGCTTTTAAGGCCCGATTTTCATGGTAACCTTGCAGACCTTGCAAATCCTCCATAACGAGCCAACATTGTGCGAGCTCAATGATGAGAGCGGTCAGAGATAATCTACGAATGGCTCCAATGGTGATTAAAAAACTGTATTTCTGTGTCAAAGTTGAGATGGTTTCGTACTAGGGTTATAATGGTTTTGTAGAGCTTGTCCTATCAGGCTCCAAAACGTTATGTTAAGAGGTTGACATTGTCCAAGTACATTTAATTTATTTCGTGGTATAGGAGTCTTCACGTGGCCTGGTTCTGTATTAAGTAATGCGCCTGGGTTTTAAAGTTGGAAATTCTAAATTCTTCATGAGGAAACGCGGACATACAAATATTTAAACGTCCAGACTTCAATCTTGAGCGAGGCTTACGACAGGGCTTGCAAATACCCAAATTCAGTCATGCACAAAGCCTATGTATAAATAGAAATGAGTAGTCAGTCCTGTCTTGTCTACTTGTCTCATTAATTTTCAATTTATGTATAAATAAGATGTCAAAGCTAGACCAATAAAGGACTAATGAATGAGTCTGAATACATCAAAACTTTGGTCTGCATTTGATACAGTTTTCTCAGCAGAAGTATTTTTCTATCAGTAGAAGTAATTTTTTACAAAATGCATTCAATCATATCCATGGTGGCAATAGTTCTCACTAGCAAGGAGAACTATTCTGAATGGCCCCGGATGATAAAACACACTCTCATTTTCAATGAGTTGTGGAAAGGAGTGTGTGTCGGAGATGGAGACAATGAACCAGTACAGCCTACCTCAAACAAAGAGCTCGTCATTTGGGAAAACAAGAACAACGAAACTTATGCATTAATCGCAACATCTGTAAATGAAGAGGTGAGTCGCCATATTTCATCATATTCAACCACCTTTGAAGCCTTACAAAAGCTGAAAGAACTCTATGACTCACATTCTGCACTTGAAGTTGTTCAACTCATGATTAAACTCTTCACTCTTGAACTGCAAAATAATGATCCTCTTGCTCTTGCATCTGAAGTAAAGTCTATAATGCATGATATCAAATCCACTAAGGTTGAATTGAATATTCCTCTTATTTCTTTTCTCAAGGCACTTTATCCTACTTACTCCAATTATCTTGAGTCATTGCAAGCAAATGGAAATCTCAAAGATATAACCTTTGACTCTCTTGTGAAAAAGTTTGTTGAAAGAGAGAAAGCTTTTAGAAAGAAGACAACCCCTAAATCTTCTGAAGAGGTTGTGTCCCTTGCTCTAAAGAAAAGCATCTTGCTCAAGATTCTACAAGAGGAAGAGGTGGTCAAAGAGGAAGAGGAAGATATTTCAGAGGTAGGGGGGCAGACATTCTCAAGGAGAAAAGGCAGATTTGCACTGCATACGCTGCGAAAGAAATGGATCACATGATGCCTCTACATGCAAGCTACCATGGGACAAAATTGAGCAGAAAAGAAACCAACAGAAAGGTAAAACTGATGATACAGACAAAGGTAAAGCACCTGAATCCACTCACTATGTTGTGGCACAATGTAACATTGGAGTAAATGAAGATTTATTTAATGCTTCACTTGCTTCTTGAAAAAATGATTGGTTGCTTGATTCAGGAGCAACCTGCCACATGACTCATAGAAAAGATTTTTTTGAAGATTTCACTGACAATGTTGATTGAGCAGTATACTTTGCAGGTCAATCAAAAATCAAGCCATCAGGGCTTGGCACAATCAGGCTTAAACTGCTTGGTCTTCCAGACTTTCTTCTGCATCATTTTCTATATCTCCCATAGCTCAAGAGAAACTTGTTGTCCTTGGTCCACATCCGCCAGCAAGGTCACTCCATTCATATGTTTGATGGCAAGCTTGAGGTAAGAAAAGCATTTGACCACTCACTTGTCATGAGGGGAATAGAAGAAGAAAGGCTTCTCAAGCTGCAAGGAACCTCTGCTCATGCACAACATTTCTCATACAATTCTCATCATGAAGAAGGTACACTCCCATCAAGTTTATCATGGCATGCTAGATTTGTACATGTGAACTATGACAATCTCCGCTTATTGAAGAAAAATGGTGTTGCTGGTTTGCCTACAATTCCTAGGAAACTTAAGTAATGTGATGCTTGCATTCTAGGAAAGCATAGCAAACAGTCTTTTCATGATTCACATTCAAGAGCACATAGAAAACTTGAACTCATTCATTCAGATTTATGTGGTCCAATGCCTGTTCCTTCTGCAAATGGAAATAAATATATCATGACATTTATTGATGACTACACCAGAATGTGTTGGGTTTATTTATTGAAGAACAAATCTGATGCTTTCAAACATTCAAGAATTTTCATAAATGGATTGAAAATGATGCGAAATTTCATATTGGGTATATTTGCACTGATAATGGAAAAGAATACACATCAAATGAATTTGAAAACTATCTTCACCAACATGGGATCAAACATCAAACAACTGTGCCTTATAATCCCCAACAGAATGGTGTAGCTGAAAGAATGAATAGGACAATCTTAAATATGGTACGATCCATGCTCTTCTTCATAAATGTAAAGATAATGTTTTGGGCTGATGTTATTCTATGTGCTGCATATATAAAGAATAGATGTCCATCTAATGCTATTAGAAACAAGACTCCTTATGAAATGTGGTATGGACATGTTCCTTCGGTAAAGCATCTCAGGGTCTTTGGTTCCACCTGTTATGCCTTGATACCAAAGGTACATAGAAACAAACTTGGTGCTAGAAGTCATAAGTGTATCTTCCTGGGGTATTCAAACACCTCCAAAGCATACCGCCTCTATGATGAAGTAAATAAGAAGTTTGTTGTATCTAGAGATGTAATTTTCCTTGAATCATCCAAAACTGACAATGTTGTTGAGTTGCAACTTGATCGCTTGGATAGATTTGCAAAAGAAAAATCATTTCAAGAATTTGATAATCAGATTCCACATCTTGAAGGGGGGATTCCTATACTAGATCAACATGTGGAATCTTCTTCTGAAGAACACTCTCCCCCGCATGAAACTCCAACAACGGATGATGCTTTAAGTGATGTAATTGATAGAATTGGGAGACTCAATCTTGATTCAGTCCCAACTCAATCAATGGAGCAGCCTGGACCATCTGAGAAAGATCCCCCAAAGTGGCTGACAAAGACACTTGAAAGTGTTCATCCTAATGAAGTTGGAAAGACAGGAACTAGAAATTCAAACTGACAAAATGGAGGTGATGTAGATGACTCTAATTCACCTGTTGATATGGATGTTTCTTCTGATTGTGAATTGAACTTGTCTACAGATTTTGAACCAACTTCCTTTAAAGAAGCTACTTCTCATGATGAATGGAAAGAAGCGATGCAAAAGGAGTACGATGCCCTCATAAATAACAACACTTGGAAGCTGGTTTATCCTCCATTAGGAACCAAACCAATTGGCTGCAAGTGGGTCTACAAGAACAAGTATAAAGCTGATGGCTCACTTGACAAGCACAAAGCTAGGCTTGTGGCAAAAGGTTTTACACAGAAGGAAGGGGTCGATTATGAGGAGACTTTTGCCCCCACAGCAAAATGGGCTACCATCCGGACACACTTTGCACTAGCAGCTCAGAACGGTTGGAAAGTCCATCAAATGGATGTAAAAACTACTTTCTTGAATGGAGATCTAAAAGAGAATGTTTTTTGTCCCAGCTTGAAGGATTTTCTGTGAAAGGACATGAACGTAAAGTATGCAAACTTGTGAAGTCCTTGTATGGCCTCAAACAAGCACCACGAGCCTGGTATGAAAAACTAACTGAGCATCTTCTGAAACTCAATTTCAAACATTTTGATCTTGATGATGCAACTTTATTTGTCAAGAAAGTTGGCAAAACAATTGTATACCTTATGGTATATGTAGATGATCTTTTGATGACAGGGAACAACGAAAGCTACATTGCATCCATAAAGAAGGAATTGGGGAAAAGTTTTGAAATGACTGATTTGGGCTATGTTCATTACTATCTTGGCATTGAAGTAACCCAACATCCAAAGTACATAATTCTTTCTCAAAAGAAATACATTGAAGATCTGTTGAACAGGTTTGGGATGACAGAGTGCAATCCTCTTACTACTCCAATGGAACAAAACTTAAAGCTCACATCTATTGAAGGAAAAGAATTTGAGGATGCAACAAAGTATAGAAAGCATGTAGGAAGTCTCAACTACCTAACTACTACCAGACCAGACATCCCGTTTGTTGTTGGAATCCTCTCTAGGTTTATGCAAAAGCCTTGTGAGGGACATTGGTCTGTTGCAAAAAGAGTTCTAAGGTACTTGAAGGGCACTCAAGACTTTGGAATCAAGTATACACAAGTGGACGACTTCAGCTTGATTGGATACTCTGATTCAGACTTCGATGGAGACAAAGAAACTGGGGTATCAACTTCAGGATATGCTATAGTCTTGGATCAGGAGCTGTCTCATGGAGATCACGCAAACAATTAGTTCCAGTAGATTCCACAACAAAAGCAGAATACGTGGCAGCAGCTGAAGCAACAAAAGAAATTGTGTGGCTCAGGAAAATTCTTGAAGATATGTAGGTAAAACAAGTACAATCAACTCCACTCATGATTGACAATACCTCAGCAATAAAGTTGGCCAAGAACCCAAAATTCCATGATTGAACGAAGCACATCAATACTAAATATCATCTTATTCGACATCATGTTGAGGCCAAAACAATCCATCTCCGTCATTGTTCCACAAATGAGCAAATTGCAAACATCTTCACCAAAGCGCTTGGAAGAGAAAAGCTTGAATTATTCAGAATGATGCTTGGACTTACCAACATCCCTTCAGATTAAGGGGGGGAATGTTGACACCTAATCCTTATGATTGGGTGAATTTATGTAAATAGATAAATTAGAAATATGAACAATCATCAGGAGATGAACTGAACAGTCTCTCCCTCATGTATATAATGAAGACCTACCTGATGGAATGAAACACACGAACCATTTTTGCCTTATGGAGTCACTGCCTGGCCTAACAAAAACCACCCTCGTGCATTATCATCTGCACACCTCCTCCGCCCGATAGCCATCCGATCTGCTCACCCGAGATCTAACGGCCCAGACATGTTCCGCTCTCACCACGACCTCAGGCCTCCTGCGCCCGATCTCCACTGTGCATTCCCCTTGATCCAATGGCCCTCATTCATGATCGCTCACGCTTGTCCTCCTCCACTCTGTCATTTCTCCATCCGTCCAATTTGACACGTCCTCCCACCCATGCACCTCGTACTCCACTTCCTATCAGTTACCTGGGGAAGAAGGTGGTCGACTCTGTCAGTATTGTGACAGTCGGATCGTTGAACCGAATTAACAAAAAGCATGGCCGAAGGAAGAAGGACACAGCACGATCTCTGCAAACAGAATTAAACAGTCATGGAGCCTCACCGACACAATCAAGCCAACCACCTAACAAGGCAGTGTTGTACCAAGATTAATTACTGCTTTCGTGATGGAAGGGAAATTGTGTCCTTGAATGCAACCAGGCAGTTAATGACAGTAGGGGATAGATTAAGACACCTCCAGCCCTAAAAAGCTGGAGAGCATTGTAAAGAGCTATAAATAGCTGAAAGCAAGATGTAATCAGGGTTCAACTTCTGGAGACTGTAGATATTTTGTTCCTTGCAACGTCTCATCTTCATTCTCAGTAATACAAGCTTCTTTTGTTGTTACATGTTCAATGTCCATTTCCCTCCTATTCTAAACTTGCACCTGGATAAGTTTATTCATGTTTTCTCCTATATCTAATGCTAGATAACTGTCATCTTATCTCTGCATTGGTAAATTGGATTTGCTATTGAATAGGTCATCCATGTTTCTTCTGTATCTAACGCTAGATAACTGTCATCTTATCTCTATGTTGATAGATTAGATTTGCAAGCTTCATTTACTGGCTGTATCCAGCCATCATATGTCATGTATGTATCTGTTGGTGTGGTTAGTATTCTCCATTCATTCACTTAATCTGCAAACTATTGAGAATTAATGGTCTAAAGCTTTGTAGGCTGAGGGTGTTCATGCATGTCTGGAGTGAAAAAAGAGTTGAAGTGGTTATTTGGCTTGAACCAAACCATCATCCATTCTAATAGTTCCTAGAACAATATTGAAGATTATATGTTACCAGGCATCTCCGAGCTACAACCTAGGAGAGTTTCTTGGAGCGATAACATAATTGGCACCATTGCCGGGGAGAGGAGATTGAAGCTCAGCTTCCCTGGGAGACGACACAGATCTAGCTTTGATGATAGACAAAGTCTGGACACATTTTTGGTTGTAATCATCTATCTGGCGACTCTACTGGAGGCTGAATCTTTTGGCAACTCCACATCATAGTTTTGGCTCAGTTTGTGAGGCATACTCAGAGAAATCCTCAGAATTCACTAGCTGACCCAGTACCTGACCCTGAAAAGATCATCAAAGAAAGAAAGGTATCACAGAAAGGAGCATCAGGATCAGGTAAATCTAAACAATCCTCTATATCTCTGCAAGAAAGGCTTGTAACAGAACGAGTACATGCTGAGAGTATAGCCTTTGGCGCTAGCAGTGAAGAAAAAATTTCAGAGATTCATAAAGCTCCTTATTCTTTAGGTTCTCCTTTTGCTTTAAGCCCAAAGGAAACCTCACCCCCTACCCATCATATTCCTTTAGTCCTGTCAGTCACTCCTCAATTCCCTGCCTTTCAGACTTCCAGTGCTCTTGCATTCACCACAGCCATGAAAGGTCCACAAGCACCCACCAAAATGGAAAGAATCATAGCTGCTAGGTACGGACCTCTAGTACTGCACACTCCTGTGAATGCCATGCCTACTAGAGAATATCAGAAATACATGCCTAAGTTCACTGGGATTGAAGGGGTTACTGCTGAAGAACATCTTGAGTCATTTTATAGCTATGCCGATAATCTAGACATTAGTGAAGATGATGTGTGGATGAGAGTATTTATCCAAAGCCTAGATGGAGAGGCCAGAAAATGGTTCAGAGAATTGACCCCTAGATCTATAACAGATATCGAGGCCTTAGATGATGTATTCCTAAAGCATTGGGGGGATAAGAAAGACCTGCTCTACTACCATACTGAGTTTGGGAACCTGAAAAGGGAAAATGGGGAGTCACTTTCTGATTTCAATAAAAGGTTTAACGCATGTATAGCAAGATACCAGCTGAAGTGAAAACGTAGGATGCAGCCTTGGAGGTAGAATCCAACATCATGGCTGCAGAGAAACTCAAGGGACATGTTGAGCGGAGGAGATAGAGGGGTGAGTCTTCCTCATCTTTAGACCCCAAGATAGATAAGATGACCAAGATGATAGAGTCACTAGCCTCTGAAGCCTCCAAATTAAAGGTTGAGCAGCACCTAGGGAAAGAAAGAGTTCCTAATACCTTTGTTCCTAGGAATCTGAATCCATATAGAAAAGTAAATGAGTAGTTGCAGATTATGCAAAGGAGAAAAGATGCCAATGAAGACCAAAGGGTGAAGACCCCTTTTCAGAATGTAGTCATGGAAGAGGAGTTGTTCAAAGAAGATGATGAGATCCATTGTATGGAAGACAAAGGCAACGCTTCCTTTTTGACCTTGGCTGCCTATGAAGAGTCACTATTCAAGGACCAGACCAGCTAAGAATCAGATGGTGGGGCTGTCCTGCAAATTGAAGATCAGCAAAGATATAATTTGAGGTCGAAGATGAACAATGCCAAGGAAACCCCTATTCAAAGAGCTGTTGTCCCTGCAATGTAGCAAACCAACAAACAAAAACAACCAGCATTGATCCCATCATTCTCAAAGCTCCAGCTCAAGAGGTAAGAGGCCCTAACAAGTCCCCTTCTCCTTTCAGTTTTGAATCAGAAATCTAGAAGATGAAAATATCTATACTGTTGGAATATTAATTCCCACTGCACAGCGGTTTTGGTAAACCGGCCCGGTCTCCCCGCACCGCCTTTGGCAGAAGGCTGTACCCGCAGAGGAGGCCCTGACACAATCAGGACACGCCACGCGTCCCCTGTACAACACCAAATCCACTTGCTCCCCAGACGTTAAAGTCCGTTTGGTTTGCCCGAAGTTGGCTCCCGAACCTCGTTGGATCAGCCAAGTGATTTGGGCGCGCGATCTCCGCCGTCAATCTCCTGAAGGTGCACGGGCCTGCGTCAATTTAAATTTTGCGTGGAGTGAAAGACTTTCTCCCGTTGACCGCCGTAGAAGAGAATTTAATGGAGTTGGTGGTTGTTCGTAGTTTTTGGTGGAGACGTTTAATATGGTTATGGGCACATTATTATATATGTTTTTTTTATGTATTGTGATATATGTAGTAGTGTAAAGACTACGTGTAGTAGTTTTATGGGCAGTGTGACTGCGCACGATGTATGCGTGTTTTTTGTATGTGTGTTGAATGAAAAACATTGAAGAGGGCCTGCGCGCTGTTGTATTGACCAGAGAACAAGAAAAGAGCAGAATGAAGCCTGCGCTCTAGGGTTGAATAGAGAACAAGAAAAAGAACGCACTGCAGTGCAGGAAGTTAAATAGAACAGGGCAGAAATGTTTGTCCGCCACTGTAAGACACAGTGAAGTGTTGCGCACGGGGAGTTTTCCTCATGAAACGGGAAATGGAAGCACAGCAGTGCTGAAAACATAACAGAGGCAAACTGTTATGTATTGTTGACCTTAAAGAAAACACAGGAACAACTTGAAGCTGTTTTGTAAATACCCACAGCAGTGGAAGACCAGAAGTGAGAGAGAGACAGAGTCTCTCCAGTGAATCCCTCTCTGCATAGAGGATGAAAGTTGTAAGAGTTTTTGTTTTTAAGCAATAGAAAATGTTTTTATGGCTGTGTAATGAACTGTTATGAATATATTTGTTTTAGTAGCTTCCCTGTGCAAAGGTCCTGGAAGAAATGGAACAGAGCATTGGCTCTGTGGTATTTGCTTGATTGGTTTTGGTATTTTCCCATGTAAAAATACCCAACAGTGGTATCGGAGCTAGTCCAGGCTCTTTGAAGGCTCAAAGAAGCTGAAGGGAGGACTCTTGTTGCAGCACAGAAGGCTCTCCAGCAGTGTGAAGCCACAACCAAAAGAGTTAAGGTATTTTTCAAAGCTTTCCTTTCTGTTACTGTTAAAGGAACAGTCAGTGATTTAAAAGAAAACACAGTCAAGTATTTAAAGCCTAGATAAGAATGGCAAGGTCAAAGAAGAAAGCCTCCAAGCTTGTTAAAAATGTGTCTCCCTCCTCTACTAAAATAGAAGGCAATCCATTTGAATACATTTTATTTGAAACCCCAAAGTTTGATGGAAACTTTGATGTATGGGAAATAAAAATGAGGGCTTTCTTACAGTTTCAAGGGATTGAAGTTTGGGAGTCAGTGATTGATGACAGCAAGATGGATAAAGTATCCATGGAATATGATGCACAAGCAACAAAGACTATCTTGGATGGACTGCCTGATTCTGTGAAGAGGAATCTAGGAAAATATACATCAGCAAAGGATATATGGGACAGACTGCATGACCTTCATGCAAAGGGAGCACTGACCATGACAATGAGTCAAGAAGAAACTTATGAACCCATCATAGAAGCTGAGAATGAAAAGCTTGACCTCATCAAGCTTCAAGTAAGAGAAAGGGATGAAGAGCTCGCTAAGCTCAAGAAGGAGCTTGATCAATGCAAGAGGAAACATCATGAAGAAGTCATATCCATGACAAATCAGCTGAATAGTGCAAAGAAGCAAGCAGATGTCTTGACAAGTGAACTTGAACAAAGACACAAGAGAGTGAACAAACTTGTAGAAGAGATTGGACAGTACAAGGTAGAGGTCTCCTCCCTTAAGTCTGAACTACAAGAAGCCAGGAAGCAGGCACAAGGAGCTGAAAAGAAAATGAAGAGCAGTCAAGCAAAAGATGAAGAAATCTCCAAAATGAAGACAGATATTATCTCCTTCAAAATAGTAGCAGCTGAAGCTACTCGTAGCAAGGAAGAAACTGAGGAACAACTAGCAAAGAAAAATAATGAATGTGAAAAGTTAGAAGAAGAGATTGTCCTCCTTAGAAATAAGGTTGAAGGGATGAACAAGATCATGAAGAGCTCTCAAGCTTTGGATGACATGCTCAGCTATCACAGATCTCCATCTGATAAATCAGGACTTGGGTATGTAGGTGAACCCTCAAACAAGGATGAGGATGTTTTAAGCAAAGGAGATGTGAAGAAGCCACAAAGAAGGTGTGATGCTCCTAGTTCCAGCAAAGGCAAGGAGAAAAATGAAGGCTGCAATAGAAGAAATCCTGCTCCAAGCAGAAAACCAGCTCCAAGAAGAAATGTAGCTGATGTCAAAGAGGCAAGAGGCAATGGTGATCATCAAAGGATCTCAAGGCAGCAAGGCTTCAGAAGTACATCAATAAAACCTCCATCTCCCAGGTACCAAAGTTCATTTTTTGGTTGTTGTTATGCATGTTCAAACTTTGGTCATATGGCAAAAGACTGTAGAGCATTTCATAAAGATAAATGTTGTGGTCTCCGAAAATCTCCAAGAAACAATTTTAGAAGAAATCATGAAATGTTATTCATGAACAATGTTGAATGTTTCAAGTGTCATAACATTGGGCATATGGCACGAGATTGTAACTTAACATGGGATCTTACACAAGCTAAACCCATGCAAAAGAAGAAAGTTACACAAGTATGGAGAAGGAAGGTAATACAGTGTGAAAGCCCCTTGAACTCCCCAACTGATCTAAATTTATTTTGAGAAGAATCTGCCAAAAGAAGACAAGCATACACTAAAGGGGAGCTTGTAATTTTTTTTTGCTGAACTGTCTTAACAGTCATTCTTTAATGAAGACTTCTTTTTATAAAGGAAAGACATGAAATCAAATCTGCCATAAGAGCAGAGAAGAAAAGGGGACAACGCTCAAATGTATAGTGCAGCAGCGGAATAAGAAGTGTGCAAAGCATGGAGACCCTCACAGCAGTGGGAAGACAGAACATAAAACAACAGCTTGAATTTTTTGTTATGGAGCACATGCATTGAAATGCATAGCAATGGAAGGTAGTTTCCTTCTATGTAATGTGAGAGAATATACTCACAGCAGAGTGAGTACAATACACAGCAGTAAAAAAAATGTAATGTTTTTCTTCATATGCAATGCAGCATGCAAAGAAATGCATAAAGAAAAACATGGACAACATATTTTTAATGCACATGGGTGAATGATAATGTGTGGCAGCAGCAAATCGAAAGGAATTGCACAACAGTGCATTGTGCAAAACAAAAAATGAATGAAGACTAAGATTGTGTGAAGCAAGGGTGTAAAAAGAAAAGGCAGCAGCCCGTGTTAATTTTTTTTGTTGTGTGGAGAATGCAGTGCAAAACAGCGTGAGGATGATTTCTCTCTATGTGCAAGTAATGGAGAGTAAAGAGTTAGTGTATGGGCACACAGCAATATGATGAAACAAAAGGTAGCCACAGTGCAAATTGCAGAGGCAACGCAGCAGCAAATAAAAACCCAGGGATGACAGTCTATGGTTATGGGTATGGACAGCAGTGAATATGAAAAATGCAGCAGCAAGAAGTTATGGACAGCAGCATGATGGCAAGAAGGAGAAGCACACAGCAATGCAAATAAGAAAATGCAGCAGCATGAAGTTTTGTTGAAGAAATGAAAGGTAATGGACAGCAACACATGTAAAAGAAAATTTTTTCTTTACAGCAGTATATGTAACTGTAATGAATGTGTTGTTCATTGAATTGAAATGCAATATATGCAACAGCAGTGAATGTAAGAAATATTTACACACAACAGTGTAAATTTGTAAGTTGGGACAGTGTAATTGCTCCAGAAAAGACAGAGTATTTTGTCTTTGAAAAGTGCACAAGCAGTGCAAGTGTAGACACAGCAGTGTGGGGTAGACACAGTAAAGAAGATGGCACAACAGTGCAGCAGAGAATATGCATCAGCATAAGAGAACATTGTAATGAGTTTGCACACACAACAGTGCAATGATTGTTTGTTTTGGAACTGCATTTGAAGCAGTCATTTAGTGAATCCCTCTGTTGAGAGGAAGATGCTCTTTAGCATTGTTTGGTAAATCCCTCTGTTAAGAGGAAGATGTTTTTTATAACAGGTGAATCCCTCTGTCATGAGGAAGGTGCTCTTAAGCACAGTCACATGGTGAATCCCTCTGTCATGAGGAAGGTGCTCTTCAGCACTTTGTAATGGTGAATCCCTCTGTCATGAGGAAGGTGCTCTTAAGCACAGTTTTAGGTTAATCCCTCTATTAAGAGGAAGACAACTTTGTTTGTTTGTGAACTGCATCAGAAGCAGTTGGTGAATCCCTCTATGTGAGGAAGATATCTTTGTAACAGCAGTACTGAGGAATCCCTCTATGTGAGGAAGTGTTTGGGTATGTCCTAATGCCCAGCAGTTGAAATTAAAGGGGAGTGTTGGAATATTAATTCCAACTGCACAGCAGTTTTGGTAAACCGGCCCGGTCTCCCCGCACCGCCTTTGGCAGAAGGCTGTACCCGCAGAGGAGGCCCTGACACAATCAGGACACGCCACGCGTCCCCTGTACAACACCAAATCCGCTTGCTCCCCGGACGTTAAAGTCCATTTGGTTTGCCCGAAGTTGGCTCCCGAACCTCGTTGGATCAGCCAAGTGATTTGGGCGCGCGATCTCCGCCGTCAATCTCCTGAAGGTGCACGGGCCTGCGTCAATTTAAATTTTGCGTGGAGTGAAAGACTTTCTCCCGTTGACCGCCGTAGAAGAGAATTTAATGGAGTTGGTGGTTGTTCGTAGTTTTTGGTGGAGACGTTTAATATGGTTATGGGCACATTATTATATATGTTTTTTTTATGTATTGTGATATATGTAGTAGTGTAAAGACTACGTGTAGTAGTTTTATGGGCAATGTGACTGCGCACGATGTATGCGTGTTTTTTGTATGTGTGTTGAATGAAAAACATTGAGGAGGGCCTGCGTGCTGTTGTATTGACCAGAGAACAAGAAAAGAGCAGAATGAAGCCTGCGCGCTAGGGTTGAATAGAGAACAAGAAAAAGAACGCATTGCAGTGCGGGAAGTTAAATAGAACAGGGCAGAAATGTTTGTCCGCCACTGTAAGACACAGTGAAGTGTTGCGCGCGGGGAGTTTTCCTCATGAAACGGGAAATGGAAGCACAGCAATGCTGAAAACATAACAGAGGCAAACTGTTATGTATTGCTGACCTTAAAGAAAACACAGGAACAACTTGAAGTTGTTTTGTAAATACCCACAGCAGTGGAAGACCAGAAGTGAGAGAGAGACAGAGTCTCTCCAGTGAATCCCTCTCTGCGTAGAGGATGAAAGTTGTAACAGTTTTTGTTTTTAAGCAATAGAAAATGTTTTTATGGCTGTGTAATGAACTGTTATGAATATATTTGTTTTAGTAGCTTCCCTGTGCAAAGGTCCTGGAAGAAATGGAACAGAGCATTGGCTCTGTGGTATTTGCTTGATTGGTTTTGGTATTTTCCCATGTAAAAATACCCAACATATACCTCTGGTGGTACTGGTGAAGAATGAAGCCTTTAAGAGACCCATCCTTGAGGCCCTTGATCTTAAGGCCACACAGGCATCAAACAACTATGTGAATTTACAAGATGACAAACCTGCAGTTGTTCTTAGCCCCATGACTTAACCTTCTGATGGAAATTCCCCATCATTCTATGTCTCCTTGACTATTCATGACAAAATCCTTCACAATTGTCTGTTGGACACAGGTGCCAGCCATAATATAATGCCCAAGGCTGTCATGGATGAATTGGGCCTTGATATCACTGGGCCTTATCATGATTTGTTTTCTTTTGATTCTAGAAAGGTGAAATGTTTGGGGTTAATCAAAGATCTAGCCATCACCTTATCTCAGCTACCTATGAAGAGTATGATGATGGATATTGTGGTAGCAGATGTTCCCCCTAAGTTTGGCATGCTCCTTTCCAGGGGATGGATGAAAATATTGGGTGGAACGTTACAAAATGATCTGTCCTATGCTATTGTCCCAGTCTTTGGAGGTGAGAGTAGGAGATTATACAGGGAAGCTCAGTTAGCTTATATCATCAGTGATGAGAAGAATCCCACTAATCACCCCATCTATGCTGTTGACACTAATTTTGGAGCATGTATCCTCCAAATTGAAGAATCCCAGTTGGCCTCCATGCAGCTCAGGAAACCTGTTTGTCAGGTCACAGAGGAAGAAGGCCCACAAATTTGGGACATGTTCTTTGATGGAGCTTGCTCCAGGGAAGCTGCAGGAGCAGGTGTAGTTCTGATATCTCCCACACAAGAATGCATACATTTATCTTTCAAGCTAACTTTTCAAGTCACAAATAATATAGCAGAATACGAGGCTTTGATCTTAGGCTTGAACGCTGCTAAAGAAATGGGCATCAAACATCTGAAGGTGTTTAGAGATGCAGACCTTATTATTCAACAAGTGAATAAGACATTCTAGGCGAGGCATCCCAAGCTGAAAGCATACAGAGATGAGGTATGGAAGCTCAAGGATTCATTCAATAGCTTTAGTATTTCATACATCCCTAGGGCTAAGAATCAACTTGCTGATTCCCTTGCTATGTCTGCTAGTATGTTTTTTCCTCCTTTATCCCCTAGATTGACTTATGAAATCCAAGTAAAATACACACTGTCATTGCCTGATAATGTCAAGTATTGGAAAGTATTTTAAGATGATGATGAAGTCAATAGGTTTCTACAAGTCATTGATGAATTCTATGAAATGCAAATTGATCAAGAGAATGAATCCATGTGGGAATGCCATCAGTCCCAACTGAGAAACAAAATTGGTCAAGACTGCATTGTTCAACTGCCTAGTAATCACATACCCAGAGGGTTGGTGCCTCTAGAGAAGCTGTTTGATCATAATGATGTACCCTATAAGCCTTCCCAGAAAGAGAATGAGTTTGCAGTCCATAGACATAATATAGGGAGCCCAGATCACCCAAAGTACATAAATTTGTCTGCCGCCCAAAGCTCTGAATATTGCACCCTGATGAAGCAATTTGTTGATGTCTTTTCCTAGGAGTATAGTGACTTGAAGACTTATGACCAAAACATCATCCAGCATAGGATTCCACTAGAGAAAGAAACCATCCCTTTTAATCAGAATTCGAGGCCTATCAGCCCTCTATTACTACCTTTGATCGAAAAAGAAATTAAGAAACTGTTGGCTGCCAAGATCATAGTCCCCCTAAGGTATTCAAAATGGATAGCTAACTTGGTGGTAGTAAGAAAGAAAAATGGAGAAATTAGGCTTTGTGTTGACTTCAAGAATCTGAAAAAGTGCTCTAAGAAAGACAACTACCCCCTGCCCAAGATGGAACATTTGCTGCAAAAAGTTTCAGGGGCTAGAGTCATGTCTTTCTTAGACGGTTTCTCAGGTTACAACCAAGTTGTTGTACACCCAGAGGATCAAGAGAAGACTGCCTTCACTACTCCTTGGGGCACTTTCATGTACTCCAAGATGCCTTTTGGACTGATGAATGTTGGGGCTACTTTTCAGAGGGCCATGGACATAGCCTTTGTGGGAGAGAAGGACAAGTTTGTCCTTATTTACCTTGATGACATAATAGTCTTTTCCAGTAGTCACATGGAACACTTGCAGCATTTGAAGAAGGTGTTTCTGAAGTGCAGAAGGTTTGGAATCTTAGTAAATCCCAAGAAGTCACAGTTTTCTCTAGAAGAAGGCAAACTTTTAGGACATATTGTTTCTACTGCAGGTGTCAAGGTTGATCCAGAAAGGGTTCAAGCAATACAGACGTTGTCCATCCCAAGGTCAAAAAAGGACATTCAATCTTTTCTGGGTAAGATTAACTTTGTGAGGAGGTTTATTCCAAATTTTGCAGAACTAGTGAAGCACATCACCTCCATGCTAAAGAAGGGATCAGAGATAAAATGGACAGAGGTTGCAAGAAGATATTTCGAAGCCATCAAAAGAGTTATCATGGAGGCTCCCACCTTGGTCAGCCTAGACTACACCAAGGAGTTTTATACTTTCTCTTTCGCCTCTTACAATACACTTGTAGCAGTCTTGTTACAGAAAAATGATGAAGGTATAGAACACCCAATGGCCTTCTTCAGCAAAACTTTGAGGGATGCTGAATTAAGGTATGACCTCATTGAAAAATAGGCATATGCCCTCATAAAGTCTTTAAAAGCATTCCGAATCTACATTCTGCACTCAAAAGTAGTTGCCTATGTACCTTCAGCTTCAGTAAAGGATGTCCTAACACAGCCAGATGTTGATGGAAGAAGGGCCAAGTGGATTGCAAAACTCATAGAATTCAGCATAGAAGTAAAGCCCACCAAGCTTGTCAAAGGCCAAGGCCTGGCTCAACTTATGGCTGAGGAAAATTGCAGTCTACTAGACATAAATTGCATAGGTGTAGATTCAGATGTTGAACAGGCAGAGGAGGCAACAAAAGAACAAGGGCAGAATCAGTCATTGGCTGAGAATTTGGCTACTTGTGAGTGGTATTCCAGTATATCTCATTTCTTGTTGAAGCTCGAAGTCCCTCCAAGGCTTAGCTCAAGTCAGGCTAGGACCATCAAGCTTAGAGCAGCCAATTTTTGTATTAATAAGAACCTACTTTATTGGAGGGACCCATCTGGAATCCTCTTGAGGTGTCTAGACAAAGAACAATCTGTTGAAGTCATGCACTAGTTTCATTCCAGCATCTGTGGAGGGCATCATTATTGGAAAACCACAACCCACAAGATCCTAAGGGCTGGGTATTATTGGCCTACTCTATTCTCTAATGTATTTTCATTTGTGAAGTCTTGTGACAGATGCCAAAGGTTTACAGGAAGACAACAACTGAAATCTTTGCCCCTGAAGCCAATACACGCCAATGGTCCCTTTCAGTAGTGGGGTTTAGATTTCATAGGGGAGATCAATCCACATTCCAGTGGCCAGCATCGGTGGATCTTAGTAGCCACTGAATATTTTAACAAAATAAGAAGGCTAATCACCAGGTTGTCACGAAGTCCTTAACTGAGAATATTTTTACCAGATTTGGCTGCCCAACCAAGATAATTACTGATAATGTAGCAGCTTTCAGAGTACGGGAATTAGTGGACATGTGTGAATCAATGGGCATTAAATTAGTACATTCTACCTCATATTATCCTCAAGGCAATGGCTTGGCAGAATCATCCAATAAAAGCCTAGTAAGGATAATCAAAAAACTGTTGGAAGACAACAAACAAAACTAGGATTCCAAGTTGAAGTTTTCCCTGTGGGCTGACAGAGTTACCACCAAGAAATCCATAGGCAACTCTCCATTCAAGCTGGTGTATGGTACTGAGGCTATTTTTCCAATCCAATTGACCCTCCCTGTGGCCAAATTCTTGCAAGAGGAGCAGGATGAGGAAAGTGACATGGCAAGGAGGATGAGTGACTTAGTTGAAGTTCACTAGATCAGAGATCAACTGATTGAGAAGTCAGTAGTGCATCAAAAGAAGATCAAGGAGGTCTTTGATAAAAAAGCAAAGATGGACAATTTTCAGGTTGGTGACTGGGTTCTCAAATGGGATGCATTGAAGGAAAAGAAGGGAAACCATGGTAAATTTGATGCCTTATGGACAGGACTGTTTATCATTGCTCGAGCTCAGATGAACAACACTTTCACTTTGCAAAATTTAGAGGGGGAAGGTGTTTTTGATGGCCCAGTAAATGGGCGGTTTTTGAAACTTTATTTCGTTTAAGGCTTTAAAGCCTTGGTATTGTAAATATGTTTTTCAGTTTTATTTCATACTAGTTAGACTCCATGCCCAATGGAACACTATGTAGTAGTTTTAATCTTGTTGTTTACTGGAAAGGCAGTGGTCTACAGTTCTTGAAACCTCACAGGGAGGCTTTCATCCCTAGAAGGAGCCAGTGTTAGCCTTGAGGTGCAGCGCTGATGTTTTGAAGGCTAAAGGAAGGAGATGGTCTGCTCTGTTGTCCTGGAGAGGGGCCCCACACAGGCCATTACCCCACTTTCCTCACTCTTTCACTTACATTTCATTCTGCTCACTTCCTAACCCAACCCTCACATCCTAATGAAATCCTCTTTCGCCTTAGCCTTAAGTGAATTAACCCAAAACCCCCGCAAAACCTTACCTTTCCGTCATACGCACCCTCTACCCATTTCTCGAGGACGTCCTGTATTTCCGTGTCCCTCTACTGTTGATCTTCCCCTGCCAATCTGACAGCCCATGTTTCACGATCAACAAAACATGCCCAATCGTTCCTTTCCATTAGATCACCCATGCCAGATCTAATGGCTGTCGCCCATATCGTGCGAGCAACAAGCGAGAGGAATAACCGCCCGATAAAGGCAGTTTTTCTCTCTCCTTCGCTGTGACGTGTCATCTGCTGAATGGAATCGTGCGAACTCCGCCATTTACCACTTACCGCCCGATGCCCTTCCGATATAAACCGTAACCACCCAAACAAAACCACCCTCGTGCATTATCATCTGCACACCTCCTCTGCCCGATAGCCGTCCGATCTGCTCACCTGAGATCTAATGGCCCAGACATGTTCTGCTCTCACCATGACCTCAGGCCTCCTGTGCTCGATCTCCACCGTGCATTCCCCTCGATCCAACGGCCCTCATTCATGATCGCTCACGCTTGTCCTCCTCCACTCTGTCATTTCTCCATCCGTCTGATTTGACACGTCCTCCCACCCATGCACCTCGTACTCCACTTCCTATCAGTTACCCGGGGAAGAAGGTGGTCGACTATGTCAGTGTTGTGACAGTTGGATCATTGAACCGAATTAACAGAAAGCATAGATGAAGGAAGAACGACACAGAACGATCTCTGTAAACAGAATTAAATAGTCATGGAGCTTCACCGGCATAATCAAGCCAACCACCTAACAAGGCAATGTTGTACCAGGATTAATTACCACTTTCATGATGGAAGGGAAATTGTGTCCTTGAATGCAACGAGGCAGTTAATGACAGTAGGGGATAGATTAAGACACCTCCATCCCTAAAAAGCTGGAGAACATTGTAAAGAGCTATAAATAGCTGAAATCAAGATGTAATCAGGGTTCAACTTCTGGAGACTGTAGATATTTTGTTCCTTGCAGTGTCTCATCTTCATTCTCAGTAATACAAGCTTCTTTTGTTGTTACATGTTCAATTTCCATTTCCCTCCTGTTCTAAACTTGCACCTGGATAAGTTTATTCATGTTTTCTCCTATATCTAATGCTAGATAACTGTCATCTTATCCCTGCATTGGTAAATTGGATTTGCTATTGAATAGGTCATCCACATTTCTTCTGTATCTAATGCTAGATAACTTTCATCTTATCTCTGTGTTGATAGATTAGATTTGCAAGCTTCATTTACTGGTTGCAACTAACCATCATATGTCATGTATGTATCTGCTAGTGTGGTTAGTATTCTCCATTCATTCACTTAATCTGCAAACTATTGAGCATTAGTGGTCTAAAGCCTTGTAGGCTGAGGGTGTTCATGCATGTATGGAGTGAAAACAGAGTTGAAGTTGTTATCTGGCTTGAACCAAACCATCATCCATTCCAATAGCTCCTAGAACAATATTGAAGACTATATGTTACCAGGCATCTCCAAGCTACAACCTAGGAGAGTTTCTTGGAGCGATAACAATCCCAATCCTTAACAGTTGGAGGTTGAGATCCGAATTTGATACTGGTCCATATTTCTTAGAGTGGACTAAGGAGTTAAGGAGATTTGTGACCTGAGATAGGAATATTGTATGAGAATTCCTTATCGCTATAGTAGATTGGTAGTGAAATTAAAGCCGATTCTAGAAACCTTTGAACCAGACTTAAAATAACTTAAAGATATTGTCAACGCTGGTTGCAAAAGATATTGGGAGCTTTGAAGAACCATTAAATTCATATTGAAGATCTAAAACAGTGGGTTGGAGCCCAAGAGGTTGGAGCCTCGAAAAGACAAGGTCAGTGCCTTGGAGGATAGGGTTTGAGCCCTAGAGCATCGGTGTCCTCAAGAAACTAGGTCAGAGCCTGTACCAGAGAAGGGTTGGTGCCCTAGATGTTGGAGCCTCTAAATGCAAGGTAGGTGCCTTGAGAAGATAGTTTTGGTGCCCTAGAGGTCAAAGCCTCACAAAAGTCCAAGTTGGTTCTTGGCAGCAGGTTGGAGCCTGGGAGATTGAAGATCAGTGTCTTCATCTAGGGTTGGAGCCCTAAATATATTGTACTTGATTCATTGTAAATACAATATTAATAAAAGCATTTATTCCTATTGTTCATTTTGTGTTGTAAATATAATTGATCTAACTGGTAAAAGTAACAATTCAAAAGCAATATTGATTCACCCCCGTCTCATTATTTCCAACAATCAATTGAATCACTTCTCTTGAACACAACATCGACACTAAATGGAGTTGGCGGCATTGACCCAAAACTGAATTGGAGGCTCTGAAAACAATATGATAACCAAAAGACAAGTAAATTACCCGACCCAATAGCCACGGAGATGAAGCGGAAGAGTGTCATTTTCAAGAGCGACTTGTTGCCATTAGCAATAAGGAATACCATGTTTTCCCAATTTCCCCAACCATAATGGTTAGTACCTCTTTATTTTTTAACAAGCTTGAGGAGGATAACATATGCTTGATCTATAAGTTCACCCTTCGGAAGAATCCCTCCAAGTATATTTAATGAACCCAGATAAGGAGTGGTTCGGCCTTGTCATTTTCGACATGTCCATCTTTGTTTGATATTTTAACGAGTCCAACGAAGGCAAAACTCGACATCGTTTTCATGTTTAGAGAGTTTGCAAAAAAGGAAAAAAATAAACTCGAGATGTTCCTTTTCGTAGATAGTCTCTAAGGTCTGAAAAGTAGACAAAAGTACTCAAGAGAACCTCTTATCCATGTTCGATTAAGGTATTCATTTTTCATAGATAGTTTATCTCAGTCCGGAAAAGGGTTAAACTTATACTGAGTAGACGTATTTTCATTTACTTTTATGATTTCGAAAAGAAAAGTGCTCGACAATATTTTCATATTTTGGGAGTCTGAAAAGAGCTAAAAGAGGACTCCAAGGGGTTCCTTTTTTGTAGGTTTACAAAGCCCAAAAAAGAGATAAAAGTATACTCTTTGGTCAAAATAACATGTTTAAAGCATGATAAAAATCTGTTAACAGTTGTCGACCTGCTCAAAACATCACAAAAAGGATTAAACATACATGTTTCATAGTAAAAATGAAGCATATCTAGGTCAAAACATTAAATATGAATAAAATAATGTGATAAATGACCATAAATACTCAAAATGACTATTCATTTTCACCATTTCACATTTACCTTCATCAGTGAGAGTTCTGAGCCCTTTTTTCCCTCGATCTTTTGCAGCTGATTGTGGCCAATCCAGTGGACCATTTCAAGTATCGTCGCTTCCAGGTAGGAGTTAAAACCCTTCTCTTTCTTTTCACTGTCCAATTTTGTGATTTCATGCAAATGTTTTGAGGTTTTGAGGGCCCTGGGGTTCTAAGAACACGCCATAGGACCAACGCACCCCCCTAGTATCGAAATCTACATTTCACCTAGGTAGACTAACACTGTTGGGAGAGGTGAAATTCCCTGTCTTGCACTACTAGGGTGCGTTGGGTGCAAAATACCAACTTGTTTATCAGTTTTCCATCAAATTTTCTCAAGTTTTTTGCATGAAAAATATCCTAATGAATCTTTTGTTGATGTTTCAGGTGTTCATTAGCACAAAAAAAAATTCATTTGGAGAGAAAGAGAACATGAGGAACAAGATTTAAATGTAGCAAATGATCCTGCTACCATCTAGGCACTAAAAAATTGTGGATTGCTAAAATTCTTTTGGCTTCCTGGTATGAGGCAATAGATGGAATTGTTGAAATACCTTGTTCATTCATGGGATGTTCAAGCACAAGAATTCAGGTTTGGGGAACATCTGCTCGAGATAAAGGTAGAAGATATCTACTTTCTGACAGGTTTATCCAAAAGAGGTGCCCCCATCTCTCTCCTAGGCAGGAGAAGTGGTGGGGAGACAATGAAAGATTATATCACCACCTATTGTATACCTCAAGCCCATCCAACCAAGGATGGAAATATCGACATAAAAGATGTAATCCAACTACCTTTGAGAATGATCCTATTCATTATCTCGAGATAGGTAGGTAGCTCAACACTACATGTGGCAAGTAAATCGTACATGCAGTACAGGGTGGAGTGTCTAGAGCTTCCAGTCTTCAACTAGAAGGAGAGAGTTTTGGTCAATATGAAAGAAAAAATGACTAAAGCAAGAGAGGGGAAGTTAAATAACCTAGACTATGGTTCAATCTTAGTCTCTTTCTCTCTAGAACGAGTGCCATTACTTTAGCCTTAACATATTATTCTTGAGCCTATCAATCTGAGGGTACCACAAATGAAGAGGTGGATAGATCATATGGCCTGATATGCAGGTCCGTCGGAAATTAGTTTCTCACCAGCCTTCTTTAGGTGGATGCGTAGACAGGTCATCATGATTAATGACTGTCCTTATGCAGGGATGGATTTCTGTGATGATCTCGAGCTTGTGTTGCTTGAGGGTGAGCAATGGGATGCTTCAAGTAAAATATTTCAACCATTTAAGTTTTTTGAAGTTTTACAAAAATAATTGTGTTTTTTTATGTTTCCCCAGACTAAACTATTGATGTTTTCATGCATATGTGGGATCGGTTCGACCAGTAGGTGCTTCATATCTCTTTCGTGTAGAGAGATAATCACATGAGGAGGTAATGGAACTAGTACATGTTGTTGCGGTAGGAGAGGATGCGCTATAGGATCTTGAGGTAGTTGAGATCCTATCAAAGGTGGAGTGCCACATGGAGGGGTTGAAACACGGGATTGATGAGACTGAGGTTGACCATATTCCGATGAAACTTTAGCGATACACTATCGGAGAGCCTAGTCGTATTAGTCGATTACCGCGCAAGACAACTCGTGCAGTGTCATTTTATCATGAACATCATTGATTTGTCTACTTAGATCTTTGCATGTATTTTTTTATATGGGTGATGTAGCCATATGTGTCTCGGGTAGAAATACTGTAAAACCAAGTTTAATATATATAATATTGTTATTGTTTCCTATTTCTTATAATTCTTTCAATATGATGTGATATGAATTGAAACTTATTTACATTTGTTGCAAATGTCTATCTAAAATGTAATTAGATAGGGCATCTACTAATGTGTTTATATTTCTAGAAATATGTTCATATCGTATGAAATTGAAATATATTTTCAGAAGATGTACTCTAAAAACCATGCAAAGGATGGCCGGATTTATCATCGAATCAACATTAGCAAGTTGTAGTAATACAAGCTGTGAGTCAATCCTGATGACTATACGGCGGTAACCACGTAAAATAGTATCATATAGTATCTTCACCACTGTGTTATACTTAGTGATGTTGTTAGTAGAGAAACCAATGAAAATCCCTTGCATACTCACAAGCTCACCATTTGGAGCCAAGATATCCCATGTTGCGAAGGACAGGTTCTAAGTAGTATGACTAGCACCATCGGCATAACCAATATATGGCTCGAGATAAGTCGACATTTGTAAACTGAACGTAAAACGGATGAACAAAAACTGAAGGAAACTCTGAAAGGAGACACTGAAAACACACTCAACACATCTATATATAGTATGTACACTATGTACTACGCATGGGATCAATCATAGTATTTTTTGAGGTACAACCCATTCCGAGGTTGCGCCAGTTGAAATCCATCAAACTCTACTAACTCATATTTCCCTTTTTCAAGGACTCGCTTGACAATGTATGGACCTAGCCACATGGGTTGGAACTTTCCTAGACATAACTTATCGATCTCTTGGTCATATAAGAGAACCAGGTCTCCTTTCGAAAAAACAAGAGACTTGATATTTTTATTTTATTGTGCATTGACGCGTCTTTTATGAACTTCTTTGGCTAAAGCAGCATCGTGTCAGGTTTCATCCAAACAAGTCAAATGTAAAAGACGCTCCTCCTCTATGGAAGTGGCAAGAAGAAGTTCAATAGTTATTTTTAATGATGTAATTTCACATTCGATGGGGAGGATAGATTCCATACCATAGACCACCTGAAAGGGTTTGAATCCAGTAGTTTTCCTAACTGAGGTTTGGTATGCCCACAAGGCAACGTAAAGAAGCAAGTTCCAGTACAATTTGTGGACCCCCACCATACATTGAAGTATAGGCTTAATAACTTTGTTAATAGCCTCAACCTGTCTGTTAGCCCGAGGATAGTAGGGAGTGGAACTTTCATGTGAAAGTCCTAACTTAGTAGTTAGTTTGGTCATCATATGATTCTGGAAATGTTTCCCATGATCGTAACTATTTCTTACGCAACACCAAACCTAGAAATAACGTGATTAAAGAAAAGCTATGTAGGAGTTTCACCCATGTTAAATGTAGGCATCGCCTCAGCCCACTTAGTAAAGTAGTCAACAACGACAATGATAGAACCATTCCCCTAGGCTGAGTGACGGTTACATGTCATAAAGTCAACACCCCATTTCGCAAAGGGACCAACATCTACAATGGGATGCAATAGAGCAGGTGGCATGTGGACCTTACGATCATAGATCTGGCACGCATAACAGTTATGGATGGTGAGGATGCAGTCGTGAAGACAGTAGGCCAAAAGTAACCAACACGTAAGAGTTTCTATGTGGTAGCGTAACCAGATAGATGTCCGCCACATGCCCCTGACTAGCATTCATTGAGGACATTCTCAACCTCCTCAAGGGTGATGCACCTTTGTAAGATCATGTCAATACTAAGATGGTAAAGGGTGTTGTCGATAATAACATAATTTCAGGATTGGTATCGAATACGTCACTGCTCGGAGTGAGAGGTATTAGGTCGGAAAGTCTAGGTCTGGAGATAGATCAAAAAATATCCATACCAAGGGTCAGATGACAATATATCAGAAACAATGACTCATCAAGGATAGAATCTTCAGATGTAGATTTAGAAAAAATAGAAGGAAGATCAAACATTAGCTCGGCAAAAACTAAGGCTTTCTTCAACTTGCATTTGATGAATTCCAAGTCAAACTCTTGGAGAATAATGATCCACTTAGAGTAATTTCCCCCCAGCAATTGACGTGACAGTATATATGTCATAAGGATGCAATCTGAAATGACCATAGTTTTCCTAAGTAATATGTAATGGCGAAACCTTTGGACGGCTCGAAAGGTCGCCAAAGCCAACTTTTCTATGTGGGTATATTTGATTTCAGTATCATTAAGGTTCCAACTCAAATAATAAATAGGATGTTCAATTTCTATATCATGTTCTTTGAACAATACCATTTCTATAGTAGAAATGGTAGCAACGAGATACAAGAAATAATGACGATGATAATTAGGGAGGTATAGAAGATTCGCTCAAACCAGTACATCTTTCAAGGCATCAAACACTTTCTAAGTAGCATCGTCCCAATGGAAGGGAACCCCTTTTTTCAGTAAGCAAGTGAATCCTTTGGTCAGCTCAGCGTAATTAGGGATGAACCTCCGTAGGAAGTTAGCTTTCCCTTGGAGTCTTTGTAACTGAACAAGAGAAGAAGGTGCAGGAAAATCAATGATTGCTTGCACTTTCAGGGGATCAATATGAATTCCTTGTTTTGAAATGAAAAAACCGAGGAGTCGACCAGAACCAACACAGAACACACATTTGTGTGGGTTAAGTCAAATGTTATAATGTCTACAATGGAGGAAAATATCCCTTAAATGCATCGGGTGATCAGCCCGATGTTTGGAATGAGTAGGGAGATCATCTAAATAGGGTTGCATGATATGTTTAATGTCATGAAAATCATAATCCATAGCACGTTGAAATGTGGCCCCAATGTTCTTCAAGCCGAATGGGATATTTCGATAAGAAAAAGTACCCCAGGGAAAAATAAATGTAGTCTTAGGTTGGTCTGCTAGGAGAATGTTGATTTAATTATAGCCCAAGAATCCATCCATGAATGAATAAATCTCGCATCCAGTGCAGTCATCAACAATCTGGTCAATAAATGGGGTTAGATAGTTGTCCTTAGGACAAGCGTGATTCACGTCCTGATAATCGACACATACTTGGATCGTGCCATGTTTCTTCATGAAAGGGACAATGTTTGATACCCAATTAGTTAAAGGAACAGGGTATATGAAAACAACCCATAAAATCTTTTCAACTTCAGCCTTAATCTCGATAGCCTTCTTTGGATGGACTAGACAAAGGTGTTGCTGGACTGGTTTGGCATTAGGATATGTTTTAATCTCATGCACTACTATGTTTGGGTCAATACCTGGCATTTATTCATAAGTCCAGGCAAAGACATCTCAAAACTCACGGAAAAGGGCTCTATAAATCTCGATCTCAGATGGAGAACAAGATGCTCCAATGTATAGATTTTTGACAATTCCTGGTTTAATCGAGATATCGAGAGGTATGGTCTCTTCGATATTCGAAAGGTTCTTTTTGGAGTTGACCTCATGAATAGAGACAAAATTCGTAAAAGGCTCAACAAAATTAGGTAAATATACATCATTGAGATTATCCTCAATGTGATCTGGTAAGGAGGAACGATGGTGATGTTCGTCCCACAGCCCGTGATATGGCATCATGATCTCCATGATGCTCTCGTCAGTAGAGAATACTTGAGAAAAAGGATTAGAAGACGTGCCATAATCTAGTGATCGATCTACCCAATTAATCAAAGAAAGGGTATAAGTCGCATAAGCCGAATAGATGGCTTCGTAATCTAGCTCAACGAGGCTAAGGGGCATTCGATCGCCAAGCGTTTAGATGTTATTTTAATAAAGCACAATCCAAGGATTAGGATGGATAGTAGAGTATGATATCATGTTGATATAAGCAACTGAAGGTGAGCTGTCGGGAAGGATAGGAGTAGGGAGTGAAAAGATTCCCGTAAGAGAAGAATCCTTCAATAATCCAAATGTGGCATGTTGATAGGAATGTAAAATTTCCTCTACAAGGGGGACACTTCCAATAACATGAGAATCATAGGAGAAAAATGTGAGTTGATCTATGGCTACAATCCCACCTTTATGATGAAAGGCGATCATACAGAAGTAATTCGAAACGACAACAGCCAGGCGTAAACTCTTGTACGTCCCAATAGAAGATTATAATCGAGAGGTCCATCAATAACTTCAAATTCTATGGAAATGGTTTTTCCCCCAAGTTCTATTGAGCCAAGTCTTCAACTAATTTACAATTTTGGGCAACTCTTAAACGAGGGTTGAAAGTAGACTTATGAATAATGCCCTTCAGAGGCTTGATAGTCAATTCCGCAGGAATCGAAGGTAGAGTAGGATCAGATGAAGGTGATGTAGAACAGGAAGGTTGATTAGTAACTTGATTCTTTGTTGAATTCACATTACCATAGTCCTCTTTTTGAGTGGCCACCATAACATCATATTTTAGCTTCAAGGAGGAAAGCATAAAAACCGTTATAGAGGAAGAAGGGTCCAGGGAAACCATATGTGTCTCCTAATTAGGAAACGGTTCGGTCAACATAGCAGGAGAAGTGGAAGATTGATAGATAGATAGGAATTTGAGACAAAGATGGTTCAGGTTGAGGATTGAACAATTTGTCCCAAAATGAACGAGGTTGAACGGGAAAAGTAGGTTGCAAAACACTAGAAACCATTCTAGGTTAAGGAGGAATATAATAAGGTTGATTACCAATTTGAGGTATACCAAAAAAAAAAGGTTTCCCCCCCCGCCAAAGGAGGAGGGGATGATGGAGGCAACTATGATCTATGTGGAGGGTACCCAACATAAAAAGAGTTAGGTTGTTGAAGGTAGCCTTGCCCACTGACTAAAGGGACAGCTTGCTACTCGATCGTAGGTGTAGATGGAGGAAGAGGATCATACTGTGAGGCACTCATAAGAGAAGTACCAGATGTTATTCTTGAATTAGATGACATGGGAGAGGTCTTAGGACTGGAAGATGCACAAGAAAAGGTACCAAATAAATACTGATAACCAAGTGGGACAGACGAGCCACCATATAGATGAGTTTTTGGTCATGTTGCAAACATAGATGAGGAAGCAACATTTGATGTCTCAACCATAGTGGTTGACATGTGCTGAGAGGTCGAATCAGTTCCAGCCATGGTTAACAATCCCAATGACTATTTCCACAAGAGATCCATGGGTAAGTCCAAAGAATCAGGTAAAGGAGTTTGTGTTGGAGTCTAAACAGAAGGAAAAGGATCAATTTGATAAAAATGGAGTCTTTCCCAATGAAAAGGAGTGGAAGGATGACGTTATTCCTATGGGATCTCTTCAATAAGTCAGTGTGGAAGAGGTTCACCGTTGGGTCCAATATATATAGGTTTTGTCTAAGACAAAGGAAGAGAGAAGGAAGGTCCTGAAGTAACTTGTGAAGATGGTTGAGGCTCCTTAGGTTCAAAAACCTCAGGAATCAAAGTGTCTAACTCAGGAAGGTGAGGTTCAATGACCTCAGGCAACAAGGTTTCAAGAACTTCTGTTTCAATTATGTCAGTGTCGTCGTCAAGAGGAGATGTAATCTTGAGCTCGGAACTCAAGGGGATAGATGCGTTTGGCGGATCAATATTATGAGGAGGGCCAAAATTAGTTCCCCAAGTTTCTGATTAGGTATTTTTGCATCTTCTTATGCTTCTAACAATGGCCAAGAGTAGCCTCTGATAGAAGAGGAGGCTTATTTTTCATTCTACTTGAACAACAGGGTGGGGGATTTTATTGCCCCATGTTGGATAATAAATTTTACTAACACAAAAAGAAATCAATCATAAAGAGGGTAATATAGGCATAAAGGATTACCAGGCAACCGTGAACTACAATATACACCTTAGAGAACCAAGGACATAACATATGGCAGCCAATATCCATAAATGTTGTGTTCAATGTATCACGGTGTACAAAGTGGCAAACTCAGTTACCTATTGCTGGATAGCAACCTATTGGGGACTCCCAAAATATACTCGATGGTACATGGGAGTGTAGTTCATAGTAGTGTTGTCTAATGCATAACCGTTCGATGAGAGTGTTCCCATATACTTTACCTATGTGGAGCACCATCCAATATACCCAAAGTTACATGGAGAATGATCCTATACACTCACATACGTGGAACGGGATTTCACCCCAGGGATGCTACGCTGGCAAACAATGACATCTCTTAGGTTTAACGATGTTGGAACACATCTCTAGCCTAGACCTCTAAATGTTTGCGTTATTGTTACAAATGATCTTTAGGTTGATTCAATATTTTTCACTATTTATTGTTGGCTTGAGGGGGCCTGACCCAAGTTCAACGTTATTTAGCCAAACAAATCCATACACTACTGGCCCTTCCGGCATCAGCCTGCGGAGCGTGGACCGGAGTCTCACCCGAAGTAGTATGGGGGGATGCTAGAACCAAGTTTCCGCACCCTTGAGATGGTTGTGATGTCATTTTATCTCTTCTATCCATGCCTTCGCACAGGTGATCTCGCTCTAGGTCTTGTAAGACAAACCCTATGTTTTGGCTTTCAATACCTTCGTGAAAGGACACGATCAACCTTCGCGCAACTCTAACATGTAGCTTAGGTACTTTCGTGCTGCTATAGCAGCGTGCCTTGCAGATTCCCCAATTATCCTAAGTGATTTTATTATCCTGATAAAGACTTAAGGTTATCACCGCGTAAGCAGATATTCGTGATTGTGTTCAATTATTCAGTGTAATTGCATTCCTTCGCACATCATATAAGAATAATAAAGGAAATTCATACATAAGATATCCAAACCCATCTACAGAACAAATACACAGAAATTGCAGAATAAATCCTTTTATTAATATCTTCCAAGTGTTACAGACTCTGATCACCCTGCGTACACAGTTGCAGGGGTCCACGCACTCATCTACGGACTTCTACCCTAAGCCTCTGCGCACTCAGCTACAGAGTCTCTACCTACGATACAACCCAAGACTTAGACTTCTTTCTCTACAACTATGACTCTATTCCTCCTCCGATGCTCGATTTATCCCTCTAACTACTTAGAGCTTAGCTCTTTTTATAAAATCCCATGGTTTGCGGACATGGGTAGACCTCTTACAGCCAACCTTACTTAACAAAACTAAGGGTGGACTACCCTTTGTGACACATAATTTCTTTGCGCTCCACGACCATAAAATGCGGAGTCTTTACAATAATATTACAAAAACATGGGCTTTTAGCCCCAAAACTTCCCTTGGGGGATCCCGCTCCCAACAGGCCCCCAACACAAACATCATGACTCACCCTTGAGTCACTTAGCAGGCGCGAATATCTTTGCGCGAAGCTCGGGTTTCGTCTCAGCAACGCACGCACCGAGATGACAGGCTGCTTGCCCTTCTTATCTTTCATGGTCTCCTTGGTTGGGGTTGGCTTCGGTCTCAGCGTTCTCGGAGATTTAGGGACCTCTGCCAGTACTTTGGCTAATTCTGGGGCAACTTCTACGACTTATTTCTCCATCTCTTGCGCCGGCTCTTCTACCACTTGCTATGTATTGATAACTTCTGGGGGTAATAAAATAACACTCTCTATCAGTACTCGCGACGTCTCAGGTAAGTTTACAAATTTAGGGGTCTGTTTGAGAGCTGTGAAAAACTCTTGGTCCATAGGTGTCTGAGAGCTCAACAGCTGAATACTAAAAATGCCAAGTGTTTCTTGCTGGACAACCACTTGTAATTTATAGGGCAATTTGAATTCAAATCTGACCGTTCCCCCCGAAATCGGTTCATTAATGCCGGATTGGTGGCAGATTTTCAAGGATCTAAGCCATAAATTTCATCTTAAATGTCGGTCGCCCACTCCATTTGACCTTACTTCTGTCGTCTTTTCATGAACAATGAATTTAACGGTCACTTTCCAACCGCCTCGTGCTATTTCTCCCTGGGTAGCACAGCTCCCTCCACGCTATCACGGAGCCAGTGACACGTCCTTGCTTCGCACCATCTTCCAATCGCGCATCTCCCCAACTTGGGCAGTGTATTTTATAGTCTCGCGCCTCCTTTCAGCTGCCTGGAGCGCTAAGACTGTGCTACTTTCGTTTAGTCACCTGGCCGGACCGTCGGCGTATGGCTTCAAGTGACTCCCATTCACCTTTCCTGGGAAGGGTTCTCCATTAAAACTTGACCAGATGTACAGCTCCTCCATTGGTAATCTCCTTAATGACATAAGTCCCTAACCAGTTCATCCTGAATTTTCTGGGGAATTTATCAAATTTACTATCATACAAAAAAACCAGATCATTTACCTTAAATGTGCGTAGCTTGATGTGTCAATCATGCCATGTCTTTTCACACTGCTTTTGGACCTGTTGGTGAAATCCAACCAAAAATCTTTCTTCTTTGAGCTCATCCAGCTGTGTGAGCCTCTCTTCCAAGGCTCCGCAATCCGTCGTACCTGTGAGCATTTTTATGCACAAACTAGGCATGATATATTCCATAGGCATACAGCTTCCACACCATACACAAGCCTAAAAGGGTTTTGTCCCTGTTACAGATCCATTTGGGCACATCACTCCCATCATCTAGATCAGTGTTTTAGGTCTCATAAAACCCTAATTTCAGTTTCTACATGCCCTAAACAAGTCAACCTTTTGAATGCCTCCTTCCCAGATAGTTTCATGGCCTGAAGACATCCTGAAATGACCTCTAGAGGGACCAGTGCAGTTAGGCCCATGCAAGGGTGCATTGCAGAGCAGTTGAGTCCATGCTAGGGTGCTCTGCAGAGCACTTAGGCCCTCTTTGACCTGCGTTGGGTGAGATTGAGCGAAATTCACATAGGGTTTGGGGAATATTCTTATCTTCTGGAGCCTTCTAGATGATTCCCACACTTATCATCTCCTATGAGCTCAAAAATGGATGAGGAATGAGTTAAGATACATCCTATCCTCTCATCCCTTCCTCCATGGAACTAATTCTAAGTATGGAAGGCCATTCAATACCTTCATTGATGACAAAACCTCCTCCATCTTCCTATAAATTGAGCACTCATCTAAGTGATCAAGGGCTGGACTTTGATGATTGTAAGGAGATAATGTTAGTTTGATAATTGAGACTATTGTAAGTGTCGTTATGCTACCAGATTGTCATGCTTATGATGTGATGTGGATGGAACCAAAGCTGGAGGAGTGACTTCGAATCAGGCTTCATGGTTGTAATCCTTCCTTCTATTCAATAAAGTATTTGCACCTTTTTCCATATGCTTATCTTGATATGTGATGCTTATATGTGTGAATGTATCTGATTACATTTATTTGTAATCAATAGATCTTTTTCTTTGATCGGTTCTTTGTCTTCTGTTGATGTTTACAGGTACTTCTCAAGTGTGTTAAGTATGGGAAGGAGCGACAATATCGATACAAAGGAGACAAGACGAAATCGAAAGTATAAGTAGGTCCTCTCATTCTCTTTGTCTTATCTATTGTTTATAGAGAAACGTTAAAGTGCTTTAAACTGTTGTTCTAGATATAACTACTATCTAGGGAAATAGTGTTTATCCGTAGATACCAAATTCTTCATAACGGATTGGTGAGAATATTGGGGAACGATCCTCGTTCCTAGTAGCTTATCACATCCTAGGACACTCCAGCAGACCTTATTCCCTTTCATTGATTGTATTTCAGTCTTGTTGGAGTGAATTTTGGTCAAAATTTGTGTCTAGTTGCCTCTTGAAATGGCTTACTGTCACCAGCGCAGGCTTGTGAGGGACACAGTGTGCTACAGAGCACTCTTGGCTGAGGGACAGTGCTCTGAAGCGCATTGTCTCCCATTCAGGGTTGCACTGATCCTCCTTGGGTCAGTTTTCCACCTTTGGATAGGGTTTTTCACCAAATTTCTTCTATTTCATTGCTTGTTGAATGATTAATGAATGTCATGTCTCTGAAATCAACATTTTATCTCCTTTGCTAGCCCTACTTTGACTTGATTGATTAATGTTTCTTAAATGATTTCTTTGTCATTATCGATTCATCGTCAAAGATAGATTATAGTCGATTAATCTTTGTTCGAAAGAAAGTGTTGTAAAAGTCTTCTTTTCCTTCAAAATAGAACTGTCATAAAGTCTTCATTCTTTTTAAAGATTGATTGATTGTATGTGCATTAGTTTCCTTTTTGTTCATCATAACATTAAGGGAATCGAAAAGAAAAACTTGCATCGTGCATTGAAAAAGTTTGTGTGTGCTCATAGGAATAGTTTAGGGAAATTTCATTAGATTGTGCTCTTTGCTCTTTGATCAAAAGAAATATGATTGCTCTATCCCTACTAGCTAAGATTCTCATTGTTAAATTGAATGGAAATAATTCTTATCATGTTAGTTGCATTCTAGGAATTGAAAATACATCACGTGGTGAATCCTGAAAGGAAAATTCCTAAGCAAGATCAACTTAAAATTAACATCAATTTACCTAATGGAGCATTGTCATCTAACACAAAACATTTAGAGGTTCTAGGCTAGAGACATGTTCTGGCGTCGTAAAACATAGCATATTTCGCTAACTTGTCTGCAATACATCCCGAGTGTGATATCTCATTCCACGTACATGAGTATATCGCAGCTCGTCCATGTACCTTCGAGTATATAGGGCAGTGTTACAGTACGTAAAGTATATGGGAATGCTCTCATTGTGTAGTTTTGCATTAGACAATGCTAATATGTATTGGGCCTCCACGTACTTTCGGGTATATATGGGAGGAAAACACTAGATTGTTATCCATCCTTAGGTAACCGAGTCGGCCACCTTATACATTGTGATACACCGAACACAACATTCGGGGAGATTGTCTGCCCATACTTCTTGGTTCGCTAGGAGGTATTCTGCAGTTCACAGTTGCTTGGTAAAGATTTTGCCTAGCTTACCCCTTTTTGTTTATTTCTTTTTGGTAATAAAATCAATCAGCAATCATGGAGGAAAATCAACCCTTACCTCATTGTTCATGGAGAGCAGCGAGTAAACCGCCTTTACCGCCCGAAGCTACACCTATTCGGTCAAAGCGGTCTCGTTTGACTGGATTGAGTACTTCACAAGCATTTAGTTCTTCATCTGAATTACTAGAAACACCTATACCAGTAAGTACTATAACCCCAGTTACTCCTACGGTTACTGATAAATCTGTTACTGAATGGAATCTCCACAATTACCTTAGGAAACTAGAGCTGAATCTAGTGAAACGGTAACCCAAGTTGTTCAACAACAAGTTGATTCTCAATCCAAAGTTGTTCAACAAGAAATTACTTCTGAACCTGAATCTGTTTGACTAGAACTGGATCTTGAACCCATCACTGTTCAATCAGAAGTTACTTCTAAACCAGAAGTTGTTCACGAAGCCCAACCTGAACTTGTTCTTTTACCAGAACATTTGGATCTTGAGGTGGAAAAATTAGAAGTGGTTTCCCTACCGGAATAAGATCGACCGGTAGATTCTCAGACATTTGTAACTATCGAGACATCCTCTTTACCTCAACAACAACCAAAAATCTATTACGAATGAGACGGTGAAGTTATTCCACCTGGTTTGATTTCAATAGAAGAGGAACTTGAGATAGAATCACCTAGAACTCCATTCCATTTTGGAATTGAACTTTATTTGTATCCTTATACTCCTCATTTCAATCCTCCTTTTGATCTTGATTACTTTTAGACAACTATTGATTCGTTAGGAAACTTATTTGGACATTTGACTATGGCAAAGTCAACATCCCAGACCGTACCATCTATTATAGCTACGGCAGAATCTTCTGTCGCAACCTCTTCGATGTTTAATATGACACCTAAGTCACATTTGTATGGTGTTCTGTCCGTCCCATCGGGTTATCAATCTTTATCGGGAACCCACTCATGTGTTGCTTCTAGTCCTTGGTCTTCACCAATGTCCTCTACTGGAATTTTATCTGGTTCCTCATTTACGGGTACCGAACAACTGGACCCATCGAGTTCATATCAGGCTGGTTCATCTGGTTATCATTCTCTGTATCCTCTTAACACTGGACTACCCCCATATGGAGAACAATATGCATATTCTCCTTATCCTTCATATTCTAGGGGGCAACCATATGCCGATATGTCGTCGTCTTTAGGTCATCCTGGAATGACTGTCTTTCAGTGGCAGCCAACCATGCCCGTTCAACCTAAGCTTGTGTATCCATCACAACCTATGCAATCTGTCTCATCCATACCTACAACACCTGTTGTTACAACTGTGCCACAGTCACAAGCCCAGATTGTTGTATCGCAACCTATGCAAGCTGGCCCTTCAACCTCAGACCCCCAAGTTTCAGGTATACAGATCTAGCCTTCTCAAGAAGTTTTACAACAACCACTTATGTTTGGAGCCCAACAACTTCAGGCTAGTTTACCATTTACTGGAATGAAATAGACTTACATTGGTTTAGTGTATTCACAACCTGGTCAACCTTACATTGGTGGGCAACAACAACCATTGTACCAACAACAACAATAGTTGATTCAACAGCCTTGGCAGCCCCAATATCAACAACAACAATTCTAGCAATACCAACCTCAACATGGACTTGGACAACAAGCTCAAGCTGGGTTTGGTTAGCAACAAGTTTATCCAGGCCCTGGTCAACAAGCCTATGTTGGGTTTGGACAACAACAGATTTACCCTGGTGCAGTACAACAACAACAACCTTACACCGGGTTTGCTCAACAAACTTACCCATATCAAGGTTACTAGCAGCAGAGGCCTTATGCTGGTATGCAAAGGCCCATTGCCTAGGCAATTCCATCATACCCTAGATATGCTCAACCTAACCTTAATAGACAGTTTCCTTTCGTTGCAACACTTGAGTTACCAAATCTAAATCAGCTCACCAATGACCCAATTCTTTATGCACCTTGGTGGCTGGTGATTCCTCATAAGTTACCTTCTGATATTCCGAAATTTAATGGAAATCCTGGAGAAGACCCATCCAACCATGTCATGAATTTTCATTTATGGTGTTCATCAAACTCCTTGAATGATGATTATGTTAGACTTCGTCTTTTCCAGAGAACGCTTACTGGTCCGGCTGCCAAATGGTACATCGAGTTACCACGAGCTTCTTTCGATAACTTCACTACCTTAGCTACCACGTTTTTAACCCACTTCCAGTTACCCATACGATATGAGACTGGAATGAAACTATTAACCAACTTTAAACAGACTACTACGACTCATATATCTGATCATATTCATGAATGGCGTCGTCGTCATCGCATGGTTAAAACTTATGTTCCTGATCAGCTTTTGGCTGAGTGGTTTATAAAATCCTTGCTACCATCTATCACTGAGGATGTGGCGAAAGGTGGAGTTGTCACAGAAGAGCAAGTAATTGCTCATGCCCAATATTTGGATTTGATTTATACACAATCTGGTACACTCTATGATAAGATTCTGAATGCACCTCGACCATTTTTCATTGTTCCTCCTCCACCATTGAGTAAGGACTCTCATGGCAGCGACAATGTGATTGGTTCTTCGAGCACACAAACGACAGGTAGACCATATGGTCAAACACTTGCCATTACCAATCAAACTGCAAATGCACTTGATAACACTCTTACTTCCGAAATAACTGTCATGTCATCTAACAAGGGAAAGAATGAAAAGCAACCAGGAGGTAAGAAAAAGGGGAAAAACAAGAAAAAATACAAAATAACTCCTCTCAAGAGAAATCATCTAATTCCTCTTCTTCAGCAAGGAAACCTCATTACCCGTGTTTGATTTGTAACGATGAGCATTTTACGCGAGATTTTCTGCACCGCTCCGAAGTCTCAAAGCTTTTGAATAATTCTAATACATCTATGGTATTGACTAATCCTTTTCCAAAACCAGAGACAAATATGGTTGCTACAGACCAAGCTTCCACTTCCCAAGTGCTTATGTTATCCGCCTCTAAGCCGAAAGATGATATTTTGGTGTCAACATGAAGTAAATATTATGGAAATCAACCATTGTCATCGAATAACTAGGTTAATCAACCTAACCCTTCGACTACAACTTCGAATGATCCTATTCCACCACCTATTGCACCAGAGTTAACGATAAAACCGCCTAAGGGAGTTGTACACAAATCGACATTTAACCCTCGAGCTCGAGCTGCATAGAATTATAACATAGTAGAAGATTTGGCTTAGTCACCTTCTACTATGTCTACACTTGAGGTGTTACAGAACTGTCCCTCCCAAAAGCAGGCTTTGTTGTCAGCAATTGGTGGAATCGATCCAACTGATTCCAATCTTGTGGTTTTCAACCATGTGGGTTATACACCACAGTTACCAGCACAATTAGCATTTTTGATTCAAGTAAACGCTCTCAATAAACTTGTTCATCGAACTATTATTGACGAGGGGGCATCTACTTGTATAATGTCAATGAGCTGCTGGAAAACACTTGGTTCACCGCCTTTGTCACATTCACCAACAACATTAAAAGCTTTTGACGGTCATACATATATGCCTTGTGGAATATTGAGTAATCTACAGATCAAACTAGGAGGAAAAACAGTAACTGTTGAAGTTGAGGTAGTTGACGGACCCCTTGAATACAACATTTTGCTAGGAAGACCATGGGTTTATGCCATGGCTACTGTGGTTTCAACATACTTTCGTATGATTTCATTTCCTCATAAAGGTGGAATCACAGTTATCAACCAACTCGCCTTCTTCGCCTCTAGTTCACAGGTTACTGGAAGCATTCCGTTGGTACATGGACCCCCGCTATCTCTCCAAAGCATTGGTGTAGGTCTCTTTAAAGACTCTTCCCTAATGGGTACTTTTCACTACCACCACCATCAAATTTGGCAGAAGTGGCAAAAGTGGAGACTTGCAACATGATCTCTTCCACTTCATCTGACTTAAGGAAGATTACCAATAGTTTTGAAGTTGATAGTAATTCTGAAATCATGCCGCTAAGCCCTATTAAGCTAGCATAGCAATCAATCCTTCTGGCTTGCGTGGCAAACCCAAATCCATTTTCGTCAATTGTATGGGTGGATCGTTCATTAGAATTTAGTACTTATTTTGATCCTTTTTTACGTATATTTTCTACTGATGAAGAAATCATCCAATCAATGATGATGGAAGGAGAACCATGGGAGGATTATTAGCATCGTTCCCATCATCCAGATCACATCAAAGATTATTCAAATGAACTTAATCATCCTTCAGTTGTCGATTTCCTTTCAAATTATGTTTTCATAGATACAGTAGATTCCGAGCGAAACTTGTCAAATATTGAAGAAACCATTTCTATAAATATTTTGACCAAACCTAACATTGTAGAAAAATTTCATGTTGGAAAATCATTTCATGTTGGAAAATCTTGTCCTCCATCAGAACTTGATATTTACCATGCTCTTTTTCATGAATTTCGAGATATATTTGCATGGTCATACGAGGAGATGCCAGGTATAGACTCTAGTATAGTTGAACATGAAATCAAAATGTATCCTAATGTCAAACCAATACAATAGTGCCTCTGACGTGTTCATCCAAAGAAGGCTGCAGCCAGTAAGGCAGAAATTGAAAAACTTTTGCATGCCGGTTTCATTTACCCTGTTCCTTTACTCACTGGGTTTCTAATGTTGTTCCTGTCATGAAGAAACAAGGGAGAATATGAGTGTGCGTCGATTATAGGGATTTAAATCAGGCTTGTCCAAAAGACAACTATCCAACTCCATTTATCGAGCAGATTATTGATGAATGTACCAGATGTGAAATATTCTCATTCACGGATGGATTTTTCGGCTACAATCAAATCAATATCCGCCCAGAGGACCAATCAAAAACTGCTTTTATTTGTCCATGGGGCACATTCGCCTATCGGAAACTCCCATTTGGTTTGAAGAACGCAGGGGAAACATTTCAAAGGGCAATGAATTATGCCTTCCATGACATCAAACATATTGTTCAACCTTACCTTGACGATTTACCTACTCATTCACGAAAGCAGACTGATCACCTGCAACATTTGAGAGCTATATTTTTATGGTGCCGACACTACAAAATACGACTCAATCTGCACAAATGTGTGTTTCCCTGTTGGTTCTAGTCATTTTCTTGGTTTTGTAGGGTCTAACGAGGGAATTCAACTAGATCCATTTAAGGTTTAGGCAATCCTTGATTTGCCTCCACCTTCAAATCTACTACAATTACAGAGACTCCAAGGGAAGGCTAACTTTTTGAGGAGGTTCATTCCCAATTATTGAAAAAGGTGATACCCTTCCATTGGGATCAGGTTGCGCAAGCTTCCTTTGATGCTCTTAAAGATACCTTGATTAGAGCCTCATTAATGTATTCCCTGAATTATCAAAATGACTACTTCCTGTATTTCGTCGCTATAGATACAACCATTGGAATGGTTTTAGTCCAAGAGGAAGATGGGATTGAACATCCTATATATTATTTGAGCCACAATCTGAATGATACAGAAAGTAAGTACTCAAAATGGATAGTTATTTTGCAGGAGTTTGTCACGTCAATTGCTGGGGAGAAAATACTCAAAATGGATAGTCATTTTGCAGGAGTTTGATATGGAATTCATCAAGTCCAAATCAAAGAAATCTCTAGTTTTCGCTGAGCTACTTTATGACCTTCCCTCGACTTCTACCGATTCAACATCAGAATCATCAATTCTGGATGAGTCGTTGTTCCTGATTTCGTCATTTGACATGTGGTATGGAGATATACTGATTTATCTCCAGACCCAAACTTTCCATCCAGATGCCTCTTGCTTGCAACAACAACGTATCTGATACCAAGCCAAAGATTATTTGATCGTTGGCGACACTCTTTATTGTTGTGGTATTGATATGATTTTATGAAGGTGCCTCACTCATGAGGAAGCCGAGAAAGTTTTGAGTGATTTCCATTCAAGTGCTTGTGGTGGACACTTATCTGGTTATGTGACCGCGTAGAGAATTCTCTGTGCTGGTTACTTCTGGCCTAGTATATTCAAAGATTGCATAATTTCTGTCAGAAGCTGTCACGCATGCCAGATCCATGACCCTAAAGCTAGTTTACCACCTGCACCATTGCATCATGTCATCACTGTTGGACCATTCGCCAAATGGGGCATTGACTTCATGACATGTGACCCCACCTCGGTCGGGGGCATAGGTACATTATAGTCGTCGTTGACTATTTTACCAAATGGGCCAAGGCGATGCCAACATTAAACAATAGTGACGAAACGGCTGCTGTTTTCTTTCAACCACGTGGTTGCCCGGTTTGGTGTACCACAGGCTATAGTTACAGATCATGGGTCACACTTTCGCAATCACATGATGGCTGAGTTGATTGCTAAGTTAGGACTGTCATATGATAGTTCTACCCCTTATTATCCACAAGTGAATGGACAAGTTGAGGCCATCAACAAAGTCTTGAAGTAAATGCTTCAAAGAATGATAGGGGTTCATAAAGGAAACTAGCATTTAATCCTGTACTCTTCCTTGTGGGCATATCGAACTTCGGTGAGAAATGCAACTGGATTCACACCCTTTCAATTGGTGTATGGTCTAGAAGAAATCTTGCCGATACAATGTGAAATTTCATCTCTCAAACTCGCGATTGACCTGTTACCCGATACTTTTGAAGAAGAAGCGTTTTTCTTAGAACTTATCCATTTGGATGAAACCTGTCGTGAAGCCGCATTGTCTAATGAAGTGCGCAAGAAATGAATCAAGGCGCAATATGATAGAAATGTCAAACCCCACCTTTTCTCAGAAGGAGACCTAGTCTTGCTTTACGATCAGGAAGCTGATAAACTTGGAGCAGGGAAATTTGAACTGCTTTGGATGGGTCCTTATATGTCAAGCGTGTTTTGGCAAAAGGAGCCTACGAGTTGGTGGACTATGATGGAATTCCATTGTCACAGCCCCGAAATGGGTTGTATCTCAAACGTTACTATGCTTAATTGAGTGTAGTAAAAATCATTGTATATACGCTTTAATTGCATGTGTGTGTGTCAGTGTGTCTTTTAGAGTTTTTATACAGTTAATTAATCCGCTTTGCATTTGTTGCAGATGTCGGAACCTTTGGAACCATTCTTCTGCAGCATGGGCCATTTTCGCTCCAAGTCATGAGTAGTGAGTTTTCAAGAGATTTTTATCAGTTGATCAATGAACAATATCGCTGAGTATAACACGTTGATCGAACTTCTCTCTGATTCCATTTCACTTGGCATCCGCCGAATCATCATTAGGCTAGATTCACAACTCAGTGTACTACAACTAACAAACATTTATACTGTCCAAAATCCAACAATTCTTTGTATGTTCCTTAGAGTTTGTCTTTTGGAAAGAAATTTTGAGTACATTCAATATCAAAATATTTCTAGAATCTTTAACACATTAACCGACTCATTAGCACACTATGTCTTAAATCGACATTTGCGACACATGTAAAAGTAAAATTTTCAATTCACATCATTAGTTGAATAGGATTGCATATAGACATACATATAAAAACTCTGAAAGTAAAATAGATAGATGTTTAAAAGTTTTTACAAAATTGTGTCCAAGACACGTTTGGTCATCTGACCTAAAACTCAAAATGCATGCAAAAACATCCTAAGTAGACCTAGTAATGCTCATGATAATAGATCACAGTGTGAGCTATCATGCGCAAGAGCCACATCCAATGACCTGGAACACCAATAGTATGGCGTTGCAGCCTCATAGGTAACTCCTCGATCTGGAAATCCAGAATACCAAGGGTTAATCCCTCCACGTGATCCTGCAACTCTGCTAAGGTCTCAACCAAATCCAAATCCTAGAGATCCGCTCTCCTGATGTTCATCCTCACTGGCCTACCTGCCTCCTGTTCGTGTCTCATAGGTCGAACAGTACCCACATATGCATGCATGAGAACGATTTTAATTTAGTCTTGGAAACATTAAAAACACAAAAACATGTACAAACTTGAAAATCAAAAAACATTTTGGTCAAAATTTTACCTATAGCACCCCATTGAGTGCCCACTGGTAAAATCAAATTTGTATCTCCATGAAAATCCATCTCTGAGTATGGATTTTCCTTGACGACAATGTGTTGTCGATCAAGCCAACTAAAGAATGCAGTGGAAAAGATGATTGTTGACTAACTCGCATGTCTAGACATCAACTCGACCCACCGCTGCATTCGTGGATCACTAGGACCAGCGACACCCAGTGTTACATGTTGTGGTTGCATCAATGGAATTCTTTCTAAGGAAAAAGCGATTAAGATCGAACCATAGCTAAAATTCTTCGTCTTACCACTTTTTACCTTTTTCAGTTGTTCTTTCAGTGAAGAAAGTACGGCCTCACACCAGTTGAATACTTTTGGCTCAAGACACTCTAGTGCATATTGCATATATGATCTATTTGCCAGATGAAGTGTCACACTGCTAGCCAATTTTGTGATAGTGAAAAGGATAGTTCTCAAAGGCAAATCACTTACATCCCTGATGTTTATTTTCCCATCCTTGCTAGGCTGTGTACTTGGCCGACAAAACTGTCGAATATAATCTCTCACCGATTCACCTCCACGAGAAAATCCTAAAAGTGATATGGGGGCACCTCACCTCGATAGTCTGGTAAGAAATTAAACATCATCAATCACAATAGGTACCACTTTGTCCCCTATGTGAAAATCCTGATCTGTCGGATCCCATGCATGAACAAGGAACTGCAACAGTTCTATTTTTTGCCTCATTCCGGACAACCTGAAGTATTTGAGCAACCCACAGTTTTTGAGGGCCTCAACTGTACCCGGATTTTTTAGGGAAATCATGTCTTTTTCTTCATGCTCTCTTTCTCGCCAAGTAATAGTCATTCTGATCCGATGAAATCCTGCAATCAAACCATAAGCTTAATTAGGATCCTTTCCATGCAAAAAACAGGGCAAATTTTGGAGCAAACAGGTGAAACAAATTTGGGAAACTCGCCCAGCGTAGCCCAGGCAAGGAGACAGTGTGCTGCAAAGCAAGCAACCTTCTATTTGGGTGCTCTTCAATGCAGTTTTCGACATGAAATCCTGCGTTGATCCCAGGGTGAAAAAATCAAACCCCAGAGGCCCCAAAAAACCCTAAAACTTGCATGAAATAGTAAAAGAATGACATAAAAAGAAAGAGGAGGGGTAGATCTCCTACCTAGTCTGGATGGCTCGAGAAATCATCCACAGAATCTCTCGCAATCAGCTGCTGAAGTTCGAGGTAAAAAACTAGCCCATAGCAAAAAACTAAATGGTAAATATCAAATGGTAAAAACTTGTTTTATGTTTATTTCATGTTCATTAATCGAATAAACTTTAGTATTTACCTATTTTTACTCATGAAATAGGTATTTTTAATCCATTTGGTGGTGTTTTGAGTAGGTTTTACAGCTGACTTATATAATTTGATGTGCTCAATTGTAAATTGCATCTTTGACCGCAAAGTAATTTTATCTCTTTTTCGAGCTTTGTTAAACATCGAAAAAGGAACCGCCTTGGAGTCCTCTTTAAGCTCTGTTCAGACTCTCTAAATATGAAAAGATTGCAGAGTGCTTTTCCTTTTCAGCTCATTAATGGATTGGAAATTACGTCTACTCATTATAAGTTTAACCCTTTTTTGGGCTAAGATAGATTATTTACGGAAAAGGAATACATTGATCGAACATGGTCAATAGGTTCTCTCTCGTATTGTTTTACACTTTTTCGAGCTTGAGAGAAAAATCTACGAAAAAGAACTTGTGGATTTTTCTTTTCGTCCCTTTTTCAAACTCTCTAAACATGAAAAGGACCGAGTTATCTTTGTCATTAAACTCGTCAAAAAATCAAATAGCGACAAACTTGTGAAGCATGACAAGACTGAGTTTCACCTTCGCTGGACTTGTTAAAACATCACATAGCGATGGATTCACCTGAAGGGTGGAATTATACAACAAGCATATGTTATCCTCCTCAAGCTTGATAAAAATAAAGAGGTATTGGTCAGCAATAACTGGGGAAAATGGAAAAATGGGTAAACCACTTTTGCTAGTAGGTCACTCTTGAACATGACACTTTCACTTCATCATTGTGACTATTTGGGTTGGGTTATCAGCTTGATGGTTATCATACCATTGGTCTATCATACCATCCATCACTTTGTTTTGGGTAAATGCTACCAATTCATTTTAGTGTCACCGACATGTTCAATAGAAGTCATTTAATTAAAATTCATCCTTTGCAATACCATAAACCTTCATTTTCATGACCGCCATTCCTAAACCTTGCGTCGTCAGTCAAATTCTGTCTCCAAAATCATTACACTCCTTTCATGTCGTTGATGTGGGATACATCAAGGCCCTTCTGCGACAAGTCACTTCTTGTCAACATCAACTCATTATCCAAGAAGTTGACTTAGAAACACTCTTCCAGTACCTTAAGGCTTGCATACATCAATGGAAGGTTTCTCGCTTCTGGCGGTAGGTTGACATCAATGGCCTTTGACCGAAAGATTTTGTATCGTGTTCAAAATCAAATCATCCATTCACACCATGCAGAATGTACTGTAGTACCTTGAGGATCATTATCATTATCAGTGATTTCCCTCGCGTCTGTTAATAACTTACATCATTGGCTAGTAATCAGACAGTGTCTTCCCATGTTCGACTTCAAATCACATATTCACATGGTTAGATTTGTACTTGAGCAAATGATTTAACGAGATAAAAGACCCTGGATCTAGTTTCATCCATCCGGGTTGCAATTTCAGGAAATGTACCAAATCATCTGTACAATGGCTTTACATTGATGGTCATTCCGATCATGGGTCTATATCTATAGATGACTGTCTATGTACTTGTAATGAAAGTTTATATGTTGAGCATGGGTATGCCTTCCCTCAGTGATTCATGAGAAAAAATCAAAATATCATGATATTGTATTGTAATCGATGTAGGTCACCAACCACTTCGGAACCTCCTCATCACATCGTAAAGCATTTCACTCGACATTACATTTTCGACTTCATGCTTTAGGGGGAAACTGTTACAGATCCATTTGGGCACATCACTCCCATCATCCAGATCAGTGTTTTAGGGCTCATCAAACCCTAATTTCAATTTCCACATTCCCTAAACAAGTCAATCTTTTGAATGCCTCCTTCCCAGATAATTTCATGGCATGAAGACATCCTAAAATGATCTCTATAGGGACCAGCGCGGTTAGGTCCATGTAAGGGTGCACTGCAAAGCAGTTGAGTCCATGCTAGGGTGCTCTGCAGAGCACTTAGGTCCTCTTTGACTTGCGTTGGGCGAGATTGACCGAAATTCACATAGGGTTTAGGGAATATTCTTATCTTCTGGAGCCTTCTAGATGATTCCCACACTTATCATCTCCTATGAGCTCAAAAATGGATGAGGAATGAGTTAAGATACATCCTATCCTCTCATCCCTTCCTCCATGGAACTAATTCTAAGTATGGAAGGCCATTCAATACCTTCATTGATGACAAAACCTCCTCCATCTTCCTATAAATTGAGCACTCATCTAAGTGATCAAGGGCTGGACTTTGATGATTGTAAGGAGATAATGTTAGTTTGAGAATTGAGACTATTGTAAGTGTCGTTATGCTGCTGGATTGTCATGCTTATGATGTGATGTGGATGGAACCAAAGCTGGAGGAGTGACTTCGAATCAGGCTTCATGGTTGTAATCCTTCCTTCTATTCGATAAAGCATTTGTTCCTTTTTCCATATTCTTATCTTGATATGTGATGCTTATATGTGTGAATGTATCTGATTCCATTAACTTGTAATCAATAGATCTTTTGCTTTGATCGGTTATTTGTCTTCTGTTGATGTTTACAGGTACTTCTCAAGCGTGTTAAGTACAGGAAGGAGAAATTGTATCGATACAAAGGAGACAAGAGGAAAGAGAAAATATAAGTAGGTCCTCTCATTCTCTTTGTCTTATCTATTGTTTATAGAGAAAGGTTAATGTGCTTTAAATTGTTGTTCTAGATATAGCTATTGTCTAGGGAATTAGTATTTATCCATAGATACCAAATTCTTCATAACAGTCCCGTCAACTTCTTGCATGTCGTTCGATAAGCCCAAAATACTACACGTATGCGTAGGTCCCAATCACATTGCTGAGCATTGCAAACCTTGGTCAGTGCGTTTTCAAGAACTTTGTTGAACACCTCCACTGTCTCGTTAGCCTGCGAGTGATATGGTGTGCTCTTCTGGTGATATACCTAAAATTCCTCCATTAGTGCACTGATCGTCTCATTTAGGAAGTGCGTTCTACGATCACTCATCAAGATCCTTGGGCATCCAAATCACATTAGTACATGCTCAAATAAGAATTTCACGGTCGTCGTGCCCATGCAATCCTTCACTGGCTGCACTTCTGCCCAATGAGTTAAATACTTCATCGCATTGATAATGTACCTCGCTCCTATCTTCCCTTATGGTTGAATGGGTCCTACAAAATCTATTGCCCACTTCTCGAAGGGTCACAACATCATTTGTGGATTCAAAGGCATTTCATCCCTCCGTGATGGCTTTCCTATTCGTTGACATACATCACACGCCTTACAATATGCTTTTGAATCCTAATGAAGGGTTGGCCACCACAACCCTACGCGTAGAATCTTCTGCGCGGTTGCTCTCCCTGCATAGTGTCCTCCCATAGCACCCCCATGAGTGTCCACGAGGATGCTGCTTCATTCAAACTCAGGTACATACCATCACAATATCTCATCAGTCCCCATCTTGTATAGATTCCCAGTAATGACAGAGAAATCTGTCGCGCGCACCACTAATTCCTTCTTTTGCTGGACAGAGTATCCTTCCGATGCAATTCCTGTTGTTAGGAAGTGTATTATATCCTCGAAATGACCATCCGTGACACGCACTGCAAATAGTTGTGCATCAGGCAATCCTTCTTCCAAGTTAGTAGGTTCCTCCCCTGTTTTGATGCGCGACAGATGGTCTGGTCCCGCATTCAATCATCCAGGCTTCACAACAACTTCAAAATCATACTCTTGGAATAATAAGATCCATCTGCAGATTCACCCCCCCAACACAGGCTTATTGACCAGGTACTTCAGTGCAAAGTGATCCATATACATCTTAAAATGACCCCCTAGCAAGTAGTGCATGTACTTCTGGAGTGCATACACCATAGCTAGCCCCTCGCGTTCAGTGGTAGAGTAGTTCTTCTCTACTTTGGATAATATGCAACTTACGAACGCAATAGGATGGTCTAAGCATTCTCTGCCATCTTGCGTTAGTACTGCCCCCAGCTCTATACATGACGCGTCAACATGTACATGAAATTCTTTCTTCCAATCCGGGAAGACTAGAATCGGCATGGTAACCATCTTTTCTTTCAATATATCCAATCTTTTCTTACAGTCATCGTTCCAGTAGAACATTACATCCTACTTCAACAATTTTTCCATCGGCGCAGTGATCTGGGCATAGCTTTTGATATACTTTTTGTAATATCCCTATGTCCCAAAGTAGCCCGCAGCTGTTTCACACTCCTCGGCACTTCCAAGTTTAGTATCACTGCGATCTTTGCAGGGTCTACCATCAATCCTTGTCTACAAACCACATGCCCCAATAGGTTCCCAAAAGGAACGCAAAACAGACACTTCTTGAGATTGAGCGTGACCTGGTATCTTCGACAGGTATCCAACATCAAGCGCAAGCTCACTACGTGGTGCTTAACCAACCCGAATACATTCCAACCATCAAAATATACCTACAGGAACTTATGAACAAATTCCTTGAATGCTGCAACAACCACACGCGAAAATATTGCAGGTGCATTCTTCAATCCAAACGACATTACAGTGTATTGAAAACAACCCCACTCAGTCGCGAAGGTTGTATTTCTCTTGTCCTCCGGCATGATTTTGATTTGGTGGTACCCAGAGAACCCATCAGCGAAGGAATATGCTTCCTGGCCACCTATATTGTCCAACACTTCATCCATGAACGGAGTCAGGAAAGGATCATGCACACAAGCGTCATTCAGTTTTCTGAGATCCACGCATATCCTTATCTCATCCTTATGCCTCTTCTCTTGCACCACCATTGGGCTTACCCAATAGGATTCTTCCATAGGCTCAAGGATGCCTGCCACTAGCATCTTGTCCAGATCTAAGCAGACCTTCTCCTTGTATTTCGGATTGAGGCGGTAAGGCCTCTGCTTAACTGGCTTCGCACCGGGTTCTAACGTGATCTTCATCACTCCTAGGTCTCCGATTATTCCTTTCAGATCCATAAACTTGGTAGGGTATAAATCTTGGTATTTTCAGAGCAATTCATGGACCTTATCCACCGTCGCATCGTCACAGTAGTCTCCAATCTTTGCAAATTTGGGTTTTTCCTCCGTACCAATGTTCACTTGTTTTGTTTTCATCGACGTTGTTATATCAGGGTTCTCAATCTGCGGTTCTTGAACCTCGCGGTGGCCTTCTATTTCAGGAATGTTAATCTTCTACAGATCCTCATCCTAATCTTCAGCAGTTACATTATAACATTCGAGCGCGTGACTCAGTTGAGTAGCCCATTTAGGTTGACTCAAATCCAAAGTATCCTGCGGTATCCTAAAGATAGTTGCTTTCACCTCTTGTAGCGCTTCATCAATACTGTCAAACCCATCCTCAAAACTGAATGTCATCATGAATCCTTTGCGCAGGATATCTCATTTTCCTGTCCCATGGTGGAGCTCTATTTCTATATACCAATTCATTGGGATAACATCCAGGGTATGACAGAACAGGTGCACCCACTCAGGTTGGGGCTTTTCTCCATAAGCCTGCGTCCATTTGGCCAAATGCGTGCGTGGATCATTTTTCCCATCGTACTTGTCTATCCTTCACATCTTAGGCTTCCCAAATCATGTTCTCATCATCTTCCTACATTCGTGCCAATCATCAAAGCTTCCCTTGTGCATACCCCACCATCTTGCGGGCGTAACGCAGTGCCCAGTCCAAGGCCTAGAAGCGCTGCTTTTCTGGTACCTCCCTTTCAAATGCATCCAAAAAGATATCTACCTCATTTAGACCATCATAAGTAGGAAGGTTTCTTACCTATGATGACACACAGCACAGTGACCAGGTCATCATGTTGCAATTCAGCATAGTTACTTCATGTAACTGATTCTGCCGGCGTTCTATTTCTTCGTCAAAGTCCGAAGTGCAGGAACTCTCACGATCCACGTAATCCTTCCATCCACGATGGGATTCACCCAATCTTGTTCTCGCACTGCTATCTTATAGATACATTCCAGGTCGTCATCACTCCCATAGTCGCGGACTGGTTCCTTATAGCGTGATCCTTCAACAAGATCTAGGGGTATTATTACGCGCAGCGATTTCTTCTCAAATATAATCTTTCGCTTCTTCAGATTGATTACCCCATTCATATCAGTAGCACAGTAAATTCCCAGGAGCGTAGGGTAGGTATTTCTTTCATCCACTATCTCTATTACTTCAAAATCGGCCAGCGCGCTTGCTCCCTCAATATCCACATCACCCCCTGCAGCCGCCCCATGGGTATGATTTTCTACTAATTTGCCATTCTTAGCTGAATCGAAGACCATTGTAGCGCAGGTCTCCCCATTCATTCCCAAGTCTTCTTTGGTAGGATATTCGCATCTGACCCCAGGTCCAAAATGACCTGATCCATTTCATACTCTCCTATTTCTGTGGTCAGTCTCATCTCCCGTCCCGTCCTTGTTTTATGCTTGCCAATCTTTCATACTATGCGCGGCTCACCTAGTGCAATTCCAGCGCATCTATTGATGAGTTCTTGTAACCCTTTCACAACCTTACTATCGCGCAGTAACTTCATACAGGTTTCCAGGAAAGTTGTGAGCATAGAGGGGTCCATCTCTGGCTCAGGCTTATCCTTACTTCCTGAGGTGGAGGCCTTAGCGAAGCTCTTCTTAGCTTCCATGAAGGCTTCACGAGCGTGCTCCAAATTGAACTCAACCTCTTTCGTCGGGGCTTTGCAAACCCATGTACTATCTTCTAGTTGTTTCCCTTTGTCATCTCCTGTCGCGATTCCACTTTTGAGTACTATATTTACGTTTGGATCTTCCTCGTGCGGCTCAGATCTCATCATATGTAGGTTCTGAGTTGGCAGAGGTAGTAGCACCCCTTTGTCACGTATCCTAGCTATCAGCGTAGGATAATATTTTATTTCATGATCAAACAACATGCAATATTTACATGATGGATGCGTTGGATTAGTGCAATTGCGGGCATAGTGTCCTGGTCCTCCCCAATTGGAGCAAATCAACTATCCTCAACCTCTACTAGGTCCTCCTCCACCTCGGCCTCGTCTGCGCCCCTGAAATATTATCTGCACCATCACTACATTCTGGTCAAGGGGCCGCATTTCGGCCTAAACCCTGTAGGCGGGAGTTCTATCCATCATCAATTCATATCTCCTGCAAGTACACTCATCATGTCCTACTGACCTACAAAAGTTGTTGAACAACTATTGCGGTGCTTGTAGATACTTCGGTAGCAAGTGACAGTTATCTATGGCATGTTTTCTGGCTACCTGAAAAATAGCGCATCATAAGGCAGGCCTCGTGCTAGGTCCTGCTTGAGCTTCTAGCCTTAAAGGCATTGGTCCTCCTCCTGCAAGGTAATTTGCAAAGACTAGGCAATGGTATTTATCATGACCCTGACTCTTGCATTTCAAGCACCATACCTTCTCGCGTAGCTCTGGCCAAACTGTCCTGTCCTGCTTCAGACTTTGCATCTCAAGGCACAGATTCTTCGGCTATGCATGAATCTACTAAACTTGTAGATTAGGATCCTGCATCGGAGTCTCATTTAGTCTCATGGAAATCTCCAAGGCCTCCACCTGAATTGTTATTTTCTGCTGCGACAGTGCACTCCTTAAGTGTGGTAGTAACGAAGCCACAAACCACTCGCGATGTTGTCCATATGTCAAATTCATGTTGGCTTCGCTGATTGTACATTTCAGCCTCTGATCTAGTTCCCAAGGCGTCTCTCTTGGTTGCATCGCGATCTCTTTGAATCCCACAATCAACTGCACCTCAGATTTAGGCCTACTAAATGCCCTATTTAGTGCTACCTGGATGTCCACTACTCCAACATTCGAGTTATCATGAGAGTACTTAATATACTAGGTTATCGCGCGATCTTGCAGAGCAATAACCAGTGTCGCCTTCTGTTATCACCAAAATAGGACCCTTATAGGCTGCTGATCAGACTATCTCAGTGTAACTATTTCAAACCAATCTTTTAGCTAAGGCTTAGCCTCCTCAGCCTAAGAGGGCTCTCTAAAGGGTTAATGATATTGATTAATGATAATATAGATGGCTAACTCTATCTTGGTTTTGTGTGTTTGTAGGTTGAAAAGATGAAGGCTCGCCACCATTGGGCTATGGAGTCAACAAGTCAATAAATTTAGTGGCAAGGTTTCTTTATATGAAAGCTGAGACAAATAAGGTTTTTAAACAAAGACAATTCACTCAATAACATAGGCCAAAAGAGTCATTCCATTACTAAAGGAAGTCAGAGCATAGGGTTATGAATTATGAGTAATAGTAATGAAATCTATTGCTGATGGTTCAAAGGTGGTTTACTCACAAGATTCAGAAAAAACACAGTCATCTCATTACTAAAGGAAGTCAGAGCATAAGATTATGAATTCTGAGTAATAGCAATGAGATCTACTGCTCAACACAATCATTCCATTACTAAAAGAAATCAGAGCACATGGTTGTGAATTTTGAATAATAGAAATGTAATCTAGTGCTGGTGGTTCAAATATAAAACACAGTCATCTTATTGTTAAAGTCAGAGCATTAGATTATGAATTTTGAGCACTAAAAATAAGATCGACTACAAGTAATTAAAATAACATATAGATCAAGAAAGGATTAAACTCTATCTAAACTCAATTTTGTTCAAGAAAACCTCTCTACATTACTGATTGTATTCCTTCACATAAAGCAGCAGCTGGGCCAAAAAGTCTCCAACCCTTTGCTAATTCGACCTCTTGCTTTATATATAGCATTTACAACATGGATTACCTCATCTCTCATCAAGAGAATTCGAATTTCTATGATTGACACCCATTCTAACCATAAAACAAACCTTTAAATGCATTTGACAGCTAACTAACAGTCCTAGAGTCCTAATACAATTAGGAGTACAACTCCTTGTTATGACTAAACCACCTTAACTGTTATGACTAAACCACGTTAACTTAACATTGAATGCATTCTTTGACAGCTACAACCTCATGAGGTCGAATTTGATGAAGCCTCCCACGTTGTCACCTTACTGCTGATGATAAACACTACAAATTAGGGAACATGTTTCCTTGTTTTTAGGTTTAGGATCTTTAAAAATTAGCACGTGGGACAGAGCCCTTATCTTCTCATCCATGAAATATTTTACGAAACTTAAGGAGGTTTTTGTATTCCATACTATCTAGAACAAAAACCTCTCTTGGTTTTTTAAAACACTTCTCCAGAAATCCAGAATCTGTCCTTGAAAAACACGTGCAAACTAAGAAATTCTGATTTCTGGAAAACTGCACCTACAGTAGTTTCGTAGCGCAAGTTGGGGCATCCATTTCTCCCATATCATAATGAATTTGTAGAAACTGAAGGAGGTTTTTGTATTCCATGTTGTCTAGAACAAAACCTCTCTTGGGTTTTTAAAACACTTCTCCAGCTGTCCAGAATCTATCCTTGAAAAACATGTGTAAAACAGGAAAAATCTATTTTCTGAAATTAGGGTTTCAAAGAAAGCTTAGTATCTCTCAACTGATAACACTTACGAAAAAAGTGAGATAGGTTATTGTATCTGGAGAGTTTATGAAGAGAATCCTAATTTAGAATTCCAAAATACCTTTTCTTGTGACCAGAAAATAATCTTGAAAAAGACTGCTAAAACTAGAAGACAAAGCTTGGCTTTCAGCAGTTTCATAGCACAAGTTTAACCATAAATTTCTCCCATCTCAGAACGAATTTGAAGAAACAGAAAGAGGTTTTGGTAGCTAGGTATGTTAGAAAGAAAAGCCTCTTTCAGTTTTCAAAATTGAGCTCTCAGCTGCTCAAGAACTCTTCTGTAAGTTGACTAGTAAAAGAAGAAAACAGAGTCTTTTATGCTGAAACAGGGTTTTTCAGTGGTTTTGTAGCACGCTACGAAAACTCCTAGTTTAGAATCCACGATTTCGTAGCTAATTTCAAAAATTTTCAAAATGATGTGAGATATGACTTCTAAACACATGGTGAGGCTTCTAGGACATGGAATGAGGCTATCAAACTTTATTTGGAAAAGAGAATGACACTTATTGAGATGAGATGACTCAAAACCTATTATAAGACTATGACTAGAAACAAGGCAAACATTCCAAAGTTTAGAAACAAAAATTTTAGGATGATAACATCTTCTTTATATGATCATTTGTAACACCCTGAGCTTCCCATACAGCCCTCACAACGACCAGAATTGGCCTTGGTCCTCATTTCCCAAGCCTTTGAACAAAGGTAACTTCACTGTGTTTGCCATACTGAACCGCGGTGGAGGTGGAGGTGGTACGGGCGAAGTGGGAGGTAATGGCGGTGAAGTCGGAGGTGGTGTAGGTGGAGGTGGTATTCACGGGAATCCTTGTCTTAGTAACTGGATAGCACTTTGTGGAGAAACCTTTGATATCCCTTCTTCGTCTCTTAGCGGAGGTGAAATCAAGGGGTTGTACACTGGACCCTTATTTCCTTCGTTCCTGTAAGTTTTTCCACTTCGCGTAGTCCCAAACACCAAGGTAGCTACATAACTCGTTTTTTGCACAATAGAATTTTAATCCAAGTATTCAAAGATTTTACATACTTACCTCACGGTCCTTTGAAAAACGTCACTCCGCCTCGCTATAGCTGACTGAGGTGTCGACCACGAATTTAGTCACAAATCCTCCTATGACACGATTGAGCCAATGATCAACAACACGGGCGATCTTATCCTCCGATGCTTCCAACCTTCGCACTAGCTCTGGGGTCCACACAATAGGACCGTTAAGTTTCCACCTTCCTTGGCTATCTTCTAGCTTCGCGATCCACTCGTATAGCTCAATAGGGAAAGAGAAGAAAAAGATTTCGTGGATATCTATATACAGGTATCGGTCCAACCACTGTTCTTTTGACAGTCGTGGGTTTTTGTTCTCCTGTGCTGCGAATTCGTGGATCTTTCTATCCAACCAGTCTCCAATCTCCTTCTTAGTTGGATTCCAGTGATACGACATCACACATCTCTTATGCAGATTCTGGTCCCGACAATGGAACCATTTGTTGGCTTGAGGGGCCTAACCCGGGTTCAGCATTATTTAGCCAAACAAATCCCTACACTACTGGCCCTTCCGGCATTAGCCCACGGAGCGCGGACCGAAGTCTCACCAGAAGTAGTATGGGGGGATGCTAGAACCAAGTTTTCGCACCCTTGAGATGGTTTTGATGTCGTTTGATCTCTTTTATCCGTGCCTTCGTGCAGGTGATCTCGCTCTAGGTCTTATAAGACAAACCCTCTGTTTCGACTTTCAATACCTTCACGAAGGACACGATCGACCTTTGCGTAGCTCTAACCCGTAACTCAGCTACTTTCGCGCTGCTATAGCAGCGTGCCGTGCAGATTCCCCAATTATCCTAAGTGATTTGCTTATCCTGTTAAATACTTAAAGTTATCATCGCGTAAGCAGATATTCGTGATTGCGTTCAATTATTTAGTGTAATTGCATTCATTCACGCATCTTATAAGCATAATAAAGGAAATTCATACATAAGATATCCAAACCCATCAACAGAACAAATACACAGAAATTGTAGAATAACTCCTTTTATTAATATCTTCCAAGTGTTACAGACTCTGTTCACCCTACGCACACAGTTGTAGGGGTCCGCGCACTCAGCTACGGACTTCTACCCTAAGCCTCTGCGCACTCAACTGCATAGCCTCTACCTACGCTACAACCCAAGACTTAGACTTCTTGCTCTACATCTATGACTCTATTCCTCCTCCAATGCTCGATTGATGCCTCTAACTACTTAGAGCTTAGCTATTTTTATAAAATCCCATGGTCCGCAGACCATGGGTAGACCTCTTACAGCTGACCTTACTTTACAAAACTAAGGGCGGACTACCCTTTGTGACACATAATACCTTCACGCTCCACGACCACAAAATGTGGAGTCTTTACAATAATACTACAAAAACACGGGCTTTTAGCCCCAAAACTTCCCTTGGGGGGATCTCGCTCCCAACATTTATCTTTGATTAAGTTTCAATTTAGGGCTCACCATGAATGTCACATGAATATCCTAAAATGAAAATCTAGCATGAGAAAACGGAAATATTTCTCTTTCAATGAAAATCTAGCTAAAGAAGGGAAGAAACAATCAGTATGTGGCACACAACATGCAACAAACAAGATGCAAGATGCAATTTCCCTTTTCAATATAACTGTTCCTATATCAATGCACATACAAAACCCTAAATTCCAATGCAAAATTTTTCTTTTCAACACACTTAATTTTTGAAAAAAAGAAAACTAAGATGCAAATGTTTAATAACTTATTCAAATGAACTTTTTAGAATGAGCACTGAAACAAAAATTCATCTAAGCGACCAATGACCAAACAAAATCAATTTGCAAGCAACCAAATGATAAGAACAAAGAAAAATCAAAACTAATTATTACCAAAGGCAATAAAACACAAATGAAGGTTTTAGAGAGACCACAAGACACTCAAGGCTCAGGGAAGGTCAACTGGACGTAGGCTGATCAAAGAGAGACCCAAAAAACAAGGGCAAGTTTTGTGCAAAACAGGGGCCAACACTGGTGCAAAAGAGGCACCAGTGCTTTGTAATGCAGGTACAAAGTGGGCCAAGGTGAGGTGCAACACTCTGTCAGAGGCATTGAGGGTGCACTGGTCCAAGAATAGAGGATTCTGACACAAAAAATGCAAAAGAGACTCAATGAAATTACTTCTTAGGTATGTTCTTGGTTGGGTAAGAAAACAAAGGTCTATCAATGAGGTAATCAAACACAATGGACAAAGGAACCACCAAGGGAATACATTTTTCCCCAGTATGCTTGCTAATTTTTTATACAGGATTTACGATTGCAGACAAAAATATCTCCCCTATGTTTGGTGGCTAACTTAGAACAACAGAGAGATACAGAATACAATTATTTCCTTAAAGTAAATACATGACGGTATGAATCCTACCTAGAATACGTCGCAGGCTTCACTCCTTATTTAGCTTGAATGATCCAATTCCAGCTTTGATTGCCAAAATTAGAACCTGCACAGTCATATGAAACAATCCAAGAAACTACATGATCTATGCAGTATCATATATATATATTGTATTCAATAGATCAACATGGTATTGAAATACATGAAATAATAACTTCATGTATAGGAAATTAAAGAATTATTTTCATTAATATTAATGGAAGGAGTTTACAACCATATATAGGTGTTGATCTTGTAGAGGATCTCCTCCAAGGATGCCTTGTCCTTTCCTTGTCACAATGTGCACCTCCAATCACCGTAAATGCATGAAATGAAACCTCTCACCACAGTAGCATAAGGGTAAAATCACTCTCCAAAATCCAACCTCTTGCATGTGGAAGGATGTAAATATATAGAGGAGTGAGCTAAGTTGGGAGTTCTTATCCAATTACCAATCTAAGGTTTTAGAAGCACCTTCGATGGGAGGATGGGATCAAACGATAAGGGATGGAAAGTCCAAATTAGGGTAGGATAGGATCCGAATGTTTTATATTAGGTAAATGGTTGTAACAAATTCTCGAAGCTTCTGGAAGAGAAGGCTTCCGCAATTTATCTTTTTTTCTCGAATTTCTAAAACCAACGCAGGTGCAAAGGGCAGAAACTTGTAGGTGATCAAAGAAGTTGTAGTAGATCTAACCTGCAAATATATTAAAATTGAAAATATGCCCAAGAAATGAAACAAGAGATGATAGAATAGGAATATTTTATTAATCAAAAACCTTGAGGTAGGGTAACACCATACAACTACTTCTTAAAGAAGGAGAACACTCCACGAGCCATATGCTTGTCAATACACAATACTTCACACCCCTCAATGGAAAGTCTCTAGCCTCTATATAGGTTTCATACATACAATACTATGGGTCATTACCATGGGTCTCTAAATACCATACATCCAATACCATGGGATTATCACATTATTTCCTAACTACTTGTGGTCCCTTGCATAATGCGGCTAACCACTTTATTTATAAACTATGACCCATTTATTTATCATCATTAATCATTACATAATATTATTCCCTTGGGTACGTCCCTCGGTACCCCATATTATCCCCCCTAGGTATACTACATTCCACTCACTTAAACAAGTTTCATCCCCGAAACAAGACAAGAACACAAATAAGAAGATCTAATCGAAAGAGTAGTCCATTGGTACCATGCACATGCATCTAACCATCCCAGAGAAAGTTTAACACTCAATCTAGTCAGTACCTCGCTCGCTTGAGATGTAAGTTGATCCTAGTGGTTCTTTTGTGTTAATGTCTTGTGGGTGGATTGTCGCACTGCTCTATCTATCGTCCCGGAGTTGTTGTCCTTGTTGCTAATTCATTGCCACCTTGTTGGTTGTTGTCTTGTTGGGTTATGCAGGTGGCGATATGTTGAAGCTTTAACTAATGGAATATATTTCATTAATTCCTCTATTATTGGTGCCTGAGTGGTGTCTAGTGCTTTTTCTGGTACCTCCACTATTGGTGCCTGTGATTGTTTCTTGTCTTCCATTATTACTTCCACCACATACTCCTCATATGATGCGTCAGTAGCTGCAACATTTTAAACTAGGGCCTCCTTTGGCATTACCTGTTTATGGATGGAAATATCCTGTAATGTAATTTTATTCCTTTTATACCAGAGCTTCGGGAATTTCTTTTACACATTAATATCGATAGTACCAACAGATTCCATCCAAGGGTATCCCAAAACAACAACCACTTCGGCCATATCTGAAGCATAAAAATCAAAATGAAACACATACTTATCCACATAAATCTTCAAATCTTTATCAATTTTAACATATTCATTATCAACATGTCTGTTTTCAATATGTTTTGCTCAGACTTGCAATGTTTTTGCCAAATTAACATTGATAAAATTATGCTTGCAACTAGGAATGATAGACACAATGATGTTCTCTTTCTAAATACTTCCATGAACCTCTAATATTGAAATATTAGCATAAAATAAGCCTTTACGACTCTTAGTGTCCTCTTTTCTGGCTTGAGACCACTTATCCAAAAGGACATTTTCAAGTTCTTCCCCGGGAAGTCTCCACACTGAATGATCAAGTGAGTCCCACCAATTATATGCCACATATTTCATATAAAGCCCTAGTAAGCGTGTCCAAACATATGGAGATGGAGATTTAGACCTGGTATCTTATATAAATTCTTCAATAGTAGGGCTATCATCTTTTCCTATAAACTTCATCTTGCTAGAACCCCTAAAACAGACTAAGGGTTTTGAAGAAAATTACTTTATTTGTGCGGCAAATTTAAATCACCACAACTCGATCAATATGGCTAAGATTCCTTATTATAACCTATTTTTGGAAATGGAACAGCCATCATGCATATTCCCATGTGATTGAAACCCTAATCTGGGCACTATAGAAATTCAAATTCTTGAAGCAACTTTCCCATTGTCACAAAAAAAAAAAACGTTGATTTTAAATTAGCGATATCTCCCTCATCCGGACTCCGATTGGACCGATTTTTTTTATGAAATTGGGTGATTTTTCAAGAATATCTTAGATATGTAATTATTTTCCAAAAATTCTCCACAAAAACTTCAAAAATTCATTGGAGAGTCTTCTTCCATGAATTGTCTTCATAAACATTTCTGCAATACAACTTATTTTAAATTAGCAATATCTCCCTCATCCATATTCTGATTCGATTGATTTTTCTTTAAATTGGATATTTTTTTGCAAGGAATTTAGATTTGATATTGTTTTTTTAAGAATTTCAAATCGGATTTGCAAACGCGCCGCCCAAAAAATTCTTGTAAAAAAAAAAATCCCCCTCTTTTCCCTAGAAAGTGCTCAAACCACACTTGTAGTAGATCTGACCTGAAAATATATTAAAATGCAAAATATTCCCAAAAGATAATAAAATAGATGATAAAACTTCAAATCTTTATTAATAAAAAAAACCCTTGGGGTAGGGAAACACCATACAATTACTCCTTAAGGAAGGAGATCACTCCATAAGCTAATGCCTGTTAATACAAAACAATCCTTGACATCCCTCAATGGAAGTTCCCTAGTCTCTATATGGGATTCATACATACAATACTATGGGTCATTACCATGGATCTCTAAATACCATACATTCAATACCATGGGATTATCACATTATTTCCTAACTACTTGTGGTCTCTTGCATAATGGGGGCTAACCACTTTATTTATAAACTATGAACCATTTATTTATCATCCTTAATCTGTTGAAAATAGCAACAAGAAATGCTAAAAATAGAAATGCTATAAATAGCATTTCAGGTACCAGTGTTGGATATAGCAACAAGGAATGATAAAAATAGAAGTGCTAAAAATAGCACTGTTATAAATAGCATTTCGGGATACATTCCAATTTTAGTTAGTCCCTAAACTAAAATTGAGAATTAAAATTCGAATTTGATCTTAGCAGTTGTTTGTAAAATAACTAATTAATTCATCTTGAGTTAATTAGTTGTATAAAATCAAACATGAAGTCTATGTGAAGACATGCAACAGTTTCCCCTTTGATTGAGGAATTTATCCCTTGATTAAAGGAGATCAAGATGAGGGTTGTACTTTGAGTTGTAATTAGTTAGCTCAATTAACTGAGTTAAGTCCAGTTAGATTAGTTCCAACAGTTTGTGGAACTGATTGTGAGTTCAATTAGTTAATGCATGCATGCATGTAACTGCTGCACTTTAGATAATTGAATATTCTCTCATAAATAACTCATGCATGTCAGTATAGTCAGAGACCCAGTTGAGATCAGATGATGAGATAGTGTACTATCAGTTGGAGGATTTTTCCTATATAGGAAACTCATCCATGCAGAAGGAATTATCTCCTTCAGGATTGCGCAGTTATTTCTGAGTTTGGTGAGTTGTGTGAGAGGTGAATTCACACAGGTGGTAGCATTGGACCCCAGGGGAAATTGTGCAAGGAAATAGGAGGCTTGGAGGGTAGAGATGAAGGTTTGTGAGAAGCCTTTGACTGTCTATGAGCAGTAGAGGGATTGTACTGAGAGCTAGATAGATTGTGAGCTAAAGATTTGTGTAATCCGGACATATTTCCACTTGTATGATAATACAGAGATCAGGGTTTTCAACTGAGGCTTTCCCCAGAGTATTCTTCTGTGTTCATGTGTGATTGATTTCTCATTCTCTGTTATATGTGTTCTATTTGATCTTGCTCAAAATCGATTAAGCTTCCACAAGTATGTTTGTAGAAGTAGATCAAGTATTTTGCTTTAGTATATTGCATTATTAGGTGATCTATAGTGGGAATTTCTACATGGTATCGGAGCAAAGGTGATCAAAGCAAAGAACAGTATACAAAGAAGGGAGAAGTTCGAAGTTTGAAGTTCCTGATTATAGAAATTAGGTTCTTATCACATCTCAATTTCACCAATGGCATTCAATGGTTTGATACTTGAGTATGCCCTTGATGACAGCTCGAATTATATAGCCTAGACGGATCACATGGAAGCAGTATTAGAGGACAACGGTCTAAAGGACTTCATTGATCAAGAAGTCCCCAAGCCAACAGCAGCTAATGCCCAAGAATTGGCAAAATGGAAGAAATGTGTGGCTAGCAAGGAGAATGCTCCTGGAGGGAGTTCGAGACCACATTGTCTCGAGCCTCCATGGGAAGGAGACACCGTTTTCAATGTGGAAAACATTGAAAGATCTATATTAGAACAAGAGCGATTAGAGGAAGCTGGCACTAAAAGACAAGCTTCGGAAAATTGTGTGAAAAGGGCGACATAATCTCTACATATCTTAACAAGCTCACAACCTGCAGGGATGAGCTTGGAAGTGTAGGGATCATGACAGCTGATGATGACATGGTGAGTCTTGCTCTCCTCGGTCTTCCTAAGAGCTAGCATAGCTACCAAGACTTGATAAATGGAAGAGAGAAGCTGCCGGATTGGGAACGACTTTGGTCGGATCTGATGCAGGAGGAGATAAGAAGAAGCACCATAGATGGTTCTTCATCCAAGGAGGATGAAGAAAATTGCACCTTAGAAAGTAAGGCAAAGAAAGGGAAGGAGAAGGATTCTCATCCCAAATCGAGTTCTTCCCATGGTGGGAAGAAGTTTGACAAATCGAAAGTGCGATGCTTTCATTTTCATGAGGTGGGCCATTATGCAACAAATTGTCCATTGAAGAAATCCAAGATGGGATCCAAGGAAGGATCTGAAGGTGAGGCATTGGCCTCACAGTTCGAATTGGATTTTACCCTCATCGCATGCATGGTTTCATCAATGATGGGTTGTGGTTGGTTTCTTGACAGTGGAGCCTCATTCCACATGACCGACGATAAGATTTTGTTCAGTACCTTGGAGGAGAAAGACCTTCAAATACTCATAGCGATGGGTAATGATGAAAAGTATAGTGTTTCAGGTGTGGGCACGGTTTCTTTTTAGAGGGAGCATGGAGCTCGCATTACCTTGACAGATGTGAAGTATGTGCCAGGACTGAAGAAAAACTTGGTATCGATCACAATGCTGGAAGACAAAGGCTATGATGTAGTCTTCAGTAAGGGAAAGGTTTTCCTTAGACAAATCACCATGAGATAGGTGAAGCAAATTGGTTCACGAGTCAAGAACCTATATGCTCTTGAGGTTCAAGATGCATGCAAAGCCTTGAGGAGCAAGGAAACTATTTGAGACTTGGTGGTTGAGAGGGAGAATACATTACCTCTCAACATGCAGTGCCAAAATAAGTCTCAGATAATTGTGGAGGAGCCGCAATTGGTGAAGCAGCTTCAGGAGGTTGTGGAGCTGCCGCAACTGGAGAAGCTGAGAGGAGATCGAGTGGAGGCATCCACTCATGCATAGACCTCTAGTAGGGGAAATTTTGAGCCAAGTGGGCAGAGGGATCACATGCATCCATACCTCCAGGTCGGAGGTGGGGTGATGTGGAGTGACACTCCCAAGAAGGTTGGAATAGGGGTAGGATCCTTGAGGTACCTAACCTCTTTGATTAGACCTTGCTATGGGATCCCCGACGAGGAGTAGCAAGACTGACTAAGTGGGTAGAGACAGATGCGGATGGAGCGGCAGAGGAAGCTTCAGCATCAGAGGATGTTTCTAGCCCAATAGGGAGGTCAGTTGGGAGATTAGTTACTTACTTCTCAGTAACCGAGTTGCAGTGCAGCAGTGAGCAACACGATGCAACATGATGAAAGGAGGTGCAGTGCAAATGCATGCTGGGAGATATGAATAGCAGCATCACAGATGTAGCAGGAGGAATCAGTGTGATTAATGCAGTCAGAGATCAAAGTGATAGAGGCTAGAGCAGTCAGATACTGAAGAGCACATAGGTGCAGAGTTTTCAGTCGACAGAGGTAATAGCAGTTAGAGACTTTGATGACAGAGGCATCATTCTGATTTAGGTTGGATATTTTTTGTTTCTAGAGTTTCTGTAGCAACAACACTAGGGAGAAGTGTTGCATGCAGAACATTCCAAAGGTTCAAGATCGGGTTCGAGTTGAATGTCTTTATTGTTGAGAGGGAGTGTTGAAAATGGCAATAATAAATGATAAAAATAGAAATGCTATAAATAGCATTTTAGGTACCAGTGTTGGATATAGCAACAAGGAATGATAAAAATAGAAGTGCTAAAAATAACACTGCTATAAATAGCATTTCAGATACATTCCAATTTTAGTTAGTCCCTAAACTAAAATTGAGAATTAAAATTCGAATTTGATCTTAGGAGTTGTTTGTACAATAATTAATTAATTCATCTTGAGTTAATTAGTTGTAGAAAATCAAACAAGAAGTCTATGTCAAGACATGCAAAAGTTTCCCGTTTGATTGAGGAAGTTATCCCTTGATTAAAGGAGATCAAGATGAGTTGTACTTTGAGTTGTAATTAGTTAGCTCAGTTAACTGAGTTAAGTCTAGTTAGATTAGTTCCAACAGTTTGTGGAACTGATTGTGAGTTCAGTTAGTTAATACATGCATGCCTGTAACTGCTGCACTTCAAATAACTGAATATTCTCTCATAAATAACTCATGAATGTCAGTTCTGTCAGAGACCCAGTTGAGATCAGATGATGGGACAGTGTACTATCATTTGGAGGATTTTTCCAATATAGCAGACTCATCCATGCAGAAGGAATTATCTCCTTCAGGATTGCGCAGTTATTTCTGACTTTGGTGAGTTGTGTGGGAGGTGAATTCACACAGGTGGTAGCATTGGACCCCAAGAGAAACTGCGCAAGGAAATAGGAGGCTTGGAGGGCAGAGGAGAAGGTTTGTGAGAAGCCTTTGACTGTCTATGAGCAGTAGAGGGATTGTACTGAGAGCTGGATAGCTTGTGAGCTAAATCTTTGTGTAATCCAGACATATTTCCACTTGTATGATAATACAGAGATCAGGATTTTTAGCTGAGGCTTTCCCTAGAGTATTCTTCTGTGTTCATGTGTGATTGATTTCTCATTCTGTATTATATGTGTTCTATTTGATCTTGCTCAAAATCGATTAAGCTTCCGCAAGTTTGTTTGTAGAAGTAGATCAAGTATTTTGCTTTAGTATATTGCATTATCAGGTGATCTACAATGGGAATTTCTACATAATCATTACATCATATTATTCCCTTGGGTACCTCCCTTTGTACCATATAGTATCCCCCCTATGTATACTACAGCAGGCCATAGTGGAGCAACCTGTAGGTGAACATTTTCCAACAAGAGGCCAGTGTGTGTTGGTCCTAAAACTGACTCAGATGATGCAGTTTCAGGCATAAACTCTGGGGAATGAAATATGCATGCTTAGGGCTTTGTGCAATATTGATGACAAGGGGGAATAGGATGTTGATTGATCCCATTAGGAGGCCTATTGATCAGATGTGAAAAAATGACCTATAACAAACAAATAATAGGTAAGCTTCAGCGTTTTAGTCTTCCCGGTTGTATTCTATTACTACCTGCTTTACTTGATAAGCTTAAAAAGACCATTCAAGTTATGATGAATCGAAAAGAAACCAGTTGCCAAAATTAAAGCATGCTAATAGCAAAAGCACATTATAGTTGCATCATGCAGAATCATGAATGACATAAAAAAGGAGACAGAACTTTATTAACACGATGATGAAGAAAAATCAACATAGATATGGGGGTACATTAATAATATTTTCCATTCTAATTCCTAGGACTATTTTTCCATTAAATAATAATAATAATAATATTAATATTAATAATAATAATAATAATCGTATTCACATACACACTCACTCATGTAGACTCCTTTGAAAACTTAGAACTAGAAGAATTACAGATATTATAATACCCCAACCATAGTTTTTTAACTTGGACTCAGGCTCTGAATGAGCCTTAGAATCTGAAAACATGCTAACAACCATCTCCTTTTCATATGTCGTGTTGTTTTCAAAATTTTCAATTCTAATCTAATATGACTGGTCTCCTCTAATTAGGCCATGCATGGGACAACTTGGCCTCTTATACTAGCCAAGCATTCATTCAATCTACAAATACCCCACTGCCCTCCCCCTTTATGCATATCTTGCAATATTTGCAATAAATCCGCTCATCAACATCGATCCACGCAAGGTCTTTGACTTTTGGGGCCATAGTAAAATTCCAATATACAAATTCAATTATGGAACATTGAAAAGCCTATCTTAAATTCTTATTGTGAAAAGTTTATACTTCATCATTCAAACTCCAAACTGGTAGCAAGTTTAAAGTACAAAACTTTAAAGACATGTTAGGTTGGGACAGATCGCTACTCTTCAATGCTGCTCTTCAAAGTGAAAGGAAAATTGCGGTATGGGGGTCGGGCAGGTGGGGGAGTTTTTATAGAATTTTGGTAGGGTTTAGAAGTTACTTGTTTTATATATTTTTATAACGAATTTTCGTATTGTAGGTCGTGTCCAGTGCCCACAATGATAGGGTCCAGTACCTACTTGGTTGAGTAGGTGTAGACTTGGCTAAGTAGGGTTGGTTTAGTACCAAACTGGCTATTTCATGCTTTGTCTCAACCAGTTTGGTACCAAACCAACCCAACAAACTGAATATATGACCGATTCAATACAGGTTGCAATTAAGTTGACTGAGTCCAGCCTGACTTGGACCGCTCTTAAAAGCTATGGCCATTACTAAATCAAGTGTCCGTGAACAAGATGTGTATGTATGCATGCTAAATGCAATAAGAACTGTGGACGCCAATTAGTGAAGGACCCCATTGGCTGCTTATTCTATTGAAAAGTGATGCATTGTAATGTAATCAAAGTTTCAAAGCCTAAGTACAAAGGTCCTAATGTTCAAGTAATTAATATTAATAATAAAAATAAATGAAAACCGCCTTTTAAAAATAAAAAGAGGAAACAGAGTATGTATTGTGATCCATTGATGAATGTAGAATAGCTTAGTACAGTGCGTTTGTGATGGAGACTTTCAATTTCATATTGTTCAACAGCTTAGAGTATGCACTGTGTATCCATTGATGAATGTAGAAGAGCTTATTGCAGAGGGTTTTCTTCCCTGTGAGGATTTTCAACTATAAACCTTTGTTTCCTATAACTCTGTTTGTGAATATTTTACGCTTCCTTTATGGATTATCAATGTGGTTATTTTGATGCCCGAATCCTCAAAGGAGTAGGCTCCATATATACGACATAATAGTATCAATGCAATGTTCAATCTGTTGAAATTATGGTATTCTTGAATGTTGAAATTATGGTAATCTTCACATGTCATTTAAGGATAAAGCGCCCTAATTATTGTATTTTATATATATTTGAATGGGTTGGCCTAATCGCACTTGCCTTGGTTGTATGCACCAATCCTTGACGTGGGTGGCAGATTTAAATCGTACAAAAGTAATATTTTTCCTATTAGAAAAATCATGGACTGAAAAAATGTACTTCCAACAAATTTAACCATTTATCTATGACATTTGCATCTATCTCGCCTTTAAATATAGGAATGTTAAATTTCACTTGTACCTTAAAAGGGATGGTGCCTCTAAGGTGGTTGTCGAGTGAAGATGCTTCACCCACTATTACCCACCGAAGAATATGGGAAAAGTTATCCATCATCTCATTATTTTGTTGCTCGAAGTCTTCTTTGAGAAACATTTTGAAAGGATCACTTTCTCCCTAGTCTTTATTTTCTTCCCCCATGGGAGGTCGTCAAGGTCAACAAGGCCAGTCTTGCAAGGGTTCAACCAATTCAAGTCCTAACTCCTTATACCCCAACCTCATTGGGGACATACACAGAAAAAAAAAGAAAGAGAAAATGGTTCTGATACCACTGATCCATATTTATGCAGAAAAAAATGGAATACAAATTTAAACAAAAACATAGAGCTACAGTAAAAATTCAACTTCAATTCATTAATAACAAATATTGTTTACATGCAGAATGGAAATAAATTAGCTTGGGTGATGGTAGCTATCTTTGAGAAGAGATGCGACAACTACATGCTTTTTAAAATGTGTTACAATGAGGCTCGAAGGAATTTTTATTATTGAGAAATAAGGGAAAACATTATACATCCAAAAAATGACACTGGGAGATGAAGCACCTAAAGTTTATGGGCCCCGTTGGGGTAAGTTGGATAGCCAACTTCTCGGGGTCGTAACTTTAGCATACGATCTCCATTTGGCTATCCTAATACTTGGTTTCAAAGATTTCCACAAGGAGGAAAAAATGGAATCTATAAAACACATTCTGGCACTTTTCCAGTCTCTCCGTTTTCCCATAAAAATATCTTTTTGGACCTCAAAATGACTCTGGAAGTTTAGTACCTGAAAAGCTGCCAAAATAATAACTATGCTAGAAATTAGGAAACTGAAAGGAAATAGTGTTGGAGGTCTAAGGGGAATAGGCGAGTGGCCACCAATATCCACCTAGATCAATTAGCTCCTTCTAAAGCAAGACTATAAGATTGCAGCACTTGTTTTAATTCATATGGAAAAATGTATCTTAATTTATAGCTAGTATTTATTTGTTATATATTTTAATGTGATATATGAATATATGATTTTCTTTTATCTAAAAAATTGTTCATAATTTTATTAATAAAAACAAAATTACAATATGACAAATTGAATTTTATTAATTTGATTACTTTTAACTTTATTATTAATTGAGCCAACATTGAAATGTTTACATCCCTCCCATACTAGGCTTTATATTACTTTTAACCTTTTGTTTTAATTGAATTGTCATGTAAATGTTAAATGTTTTAAAACATTTACACCACTACAACATCACCCCATATTGGGCTGACATTATTATAAAAAATTTGACATAATTACATTACACCTACACAACTCCCCTAATATCAGGTTGTAGAGTGCCTCTCAGCGCAATAAGTGATGGAATCCCAAATCGACAAAGCCCTAATTTTGCGCACATGCATTTTTCCATGCTAGCTAATGATAACGACAATCTTGCATATACCAGATAAATGGACTGGCTAGTGTGGATTTTGTGCTCAAAGGTCTAATGATGCTCATTTGGTTACTGATATTGTTGTGCCCCACTAAGTGAAAAAACCAATGCATGGCTTGGTTGCACAGGAGGTTATTGTGTTGAATGTACCTTAAAAGCTGCAAATTTTGAATTGCACAATAGGCATGTTGATTGTGCATGTTGAATGTACCTTAGTAGCCACTGTATCTTCATTCCTTGTCATCAAGTGCATTCATTATCATGAAACATGCCTATTGTGCAATTAAAAATTTGATTTTCCACCTTTTCAAGCCTTCCCTATGGAAATTATATATATCTTGAGAGTACACCTATCAGACTTGGAAAAAGGAAATTATTGGCAATCAAACGTTGGTCATGTGCGGCCTAGGTTTTAAAATAAACAACATGAGACTTCATTATGATTCTATTGTCCAAGCTGGAATGGATTCCCAATGCCTTAAATCAAAATGAGCTTCTTAGTACAAACTATAAATAATTGTGATCCTCACTTTAGTGGTTAATCATAGCTCCATATGCATTTCACATTTTGAAAATTTCCAAACAATTTGATGCAAAATAAATTCGAATTCTATCAGAGTCATTCATAGTTACATATCCATGTTACTTTTTGGATCATCATTCGAAACATTTTTCAAATGCATTCCTTTTTAAAGCCATCAAGAAAAATGGCCATGGAAAGACAATTGGAACTAACGATGCTAGTTTAATGATAATCTAGATTGGTTAAAATGTTAGTTGGGGACGAATACAAATAAAGTACAAGTAGAACCTATGATACATCTTTAACTCAGATCCAATCTTCCATTTCTTCTTCATCAACATTTTCATTATCTTTGTCACACTCTTCCTCACTGTTTTCACCACATGTGTGATATTGAATACCTAAACAGTTTTTTTTCATTAGTCTGTAACTGTCAGAGCACTGTTGAACCTTAGCAACTACATCAGATTTTGTTGCACAAACGGCATATGTTAGTAGAAAAGTTTGGACATTATTTGACTGGAATTTTGTATTATGGGCCCAAGCCTTTTTTCGTGCAGCCTCCCTATAATGTAACAAATCAATATGCTTATCATGAAGTGCAGGGTTCTTTATTTGTCTCAGCATTTCAAGGCTCAAAAGTTTCTTTTGAAGTTGCAGGTGGGAATCTACTGAAAATATAGAAAATTATTTTGGCCTACAACATGATAGAGTCTGGTCCTACATTGAATGCCCACCAGCTTGAGGATCACCATCTCGTGTGACAGGTGTAGTAGTTGGAAGAAAGAAAGATTGCACTAATGGATCAACATTTTCTATTGCAGAAAATAAGTCAGCTTCATACCCTTTATCAACCTTCTTATGTTGCCTTAGTATTTTCCTCACAGTATTCTGTGCATGCAAAAATTTCTATCTACTACTTCCAGGCCTTCCACCACTAGACCCAGCTAACTTCAACAATGTATTGAAGTCATTTGAAAATGACCTAATAGGAGACTCACAATTTTTCCTATTCATCCTTTAGCGTGGTTCAGTAATAGGTGGGATAGGATAGGTTGAATAAAATTTGTTGAAGAATTCCTTGGATGATTTTCCTGGAACCTATAAAACAAATAATGTTAAATACAAATAATCTTATATCTTATAAATCAACTAGTGGTATTAAAAGACAATGGAATGAGAAAATTCCACAATGAATTTGACCACAATTGAAATTAAGGAAGTGGCATCAGTATAAAAAGGACCGCACCAAGTGTCCAACTAATTTGAAGTTTGAGATTTAACATGGAAGCTTTTCCTTGAAGACATACGTAAATAAATGCAGATTATCTGTAAGGATCACCATGAGGGACGTTCAATAGTGCTTACAAGACTTGCTAAATATCTATTCGAGAATCTCTGCAGTAAATTTAGTTAACCACAAAGACAGTTTGGTTACAACTCATACTAGGTTTCAATAGTGAGCAGGAAAGGTGTATGAATATCTGAGAACCACTGCAACTCTCACAGCATGAATAATGCAAAAATGAAAATGTTTTGGAACATTGCAAAGAAGATGTAACAATCTAGCACAAAATTTTATAATATGAAATAAAACTTAATGATCTCATACCAAAGTATGATTAAGGTAAATCGTCTAGCTCATTTGGGAAAATACCATATAACGAAATTCATCATAAGCTCAACAAATGCAAAAGAGTGAGCAATGCTACTAAGTCCCAAACCATCAGTCAAACTCAAAAACCAAACAAGACCAGGGAACATAAAACAAAAGTATCCTATATTCTTATGTAGAGCATATTTCCAACCCTTCATATCAAGCACAAATGAGATTATGATTGATGGGAATAGAGTCATAGACCCATCAACATAAAATATTTTTCAAGGAAGTGAAACCTAAGAATATTTTTGGATGTATTTGATGAAATGACTAGTCTCGTGGAAGTGGAGGAAACTAGAGTGCAAGGTCCCATCTCTTCTTAACCAATAATAAGTGCCTATTGTGAGATGTAAAAGCGGGTATCAACAAAGAATAAAAGTTATTATTTTTTCTTTAGATTGTGCGTCAGTCAGAAGTCAGGGTGATGGTTTCAAGTTTATCTATCAATTAAAAGACATGGTCAAAGCTTTCTGCGTTTACCTCGCGACATGTAAAAGGGAAGGGTAGCATCATGTTTGTGTACATCTTGTCACAATGTAGTCACACCCAAGCGGTGATATGAGTAATGTTGAACACTAAAACATATAGCAAGCAAATCCTCAAATTCCACATTAAGAAAGTCGGAAAATGGGAATGGCCAAGTAACCTGGTGAGTTAACATGGTAGAATCCTGAGATGAAGAGAACGATGCTTGGAAACAAAAAAATTACGAGCGTTCTTTTTATGAATGCCTCTCAAGAGCTCTAGCATATAGATTCCAATGTGAGAACAAGCATTATAAATCTAAACATGCTAGACAACTCAATGTATTCCAAGGAAGAAGAATTACATTTTCACTATTCAAGTTCCGCAAAATTGGCAATGGAAGGCAAGGCCCCTCTCTCTAATCATAGTATTATAGTCACTAGTGCTCTCATTTCTCTAGGTTGTTGGTTAAACCAAAGGCAGACAGGATCACTTTCAAACTAAAGTATTAAGATCGGAACTATTTGTATTCAATGTCTCAATAGAGTGTGGAATATGGCCCCAGGCCTATAGGCAAGTCTGGCTAGATCTATATTGGGGGATGATGCAACAGTGAGGAAAAACTATGTTTCTGAAGGAGTATGGGAAGTGGGTGATCCATTTTAGAAGAAAATCATGAAAAATTTTCAATAAGGAGATTTTGGAAATTAAGACCACTTATAAGAAAATAAAAATGGGAATCTTGAAAGAAAAATCCTCAAAACACACCCACACCAGTAAAATCCTATCAAACTAGAAAAAAAATGGGAGCCTAAATATGAGCCAAGCCACATTGGTTAGGGGTAGGAGATATGCCATCCACACATTTCTTCAAATATTTGAGCGAGCATACCACTACAAATCAAACTAAGCAGGATCATTATTTCTTGTCTTAGAATAGTTAAAGAGTTTGCTGCTCAGTTTGCCAATATCTTTCAATCCTATGACAATATTAATAATAGGTAAGCTACAACGTTTTAGTCTTCCCACTTGTAATCTATTACTACCTACTTTAATTTATGAGCTTACAAAGACAATTTGAATTGGGATGAATGGCAAAGCACCCAGTTGCAAAAATTTAAGCATGCTAACAGCAAGAGCGCATTACAGTTGCATCATGCAGAATCATAAATGAGACAAAAAGGAAACAAAACTTCATTAAAACGATGATGAAAAAAATCAACATAGATATGGGGGTACATTAATATATATCTCAATGTTTTTTATATTATGCATTCTAATTCCTATGACTATTTTACCATAAACATTTTATTCATATTCACATACACACGCGCTCGTGTAGACTCCATTGAACAATTAGAACTAGGAGAATCATAGACAGTATAATACCCCAGCCATAGTGCTTAAACTTGGACTCGGAATCTAAATGAACCTTAGAGTCTAAAAACATGCAAACAACCATCTCCTTTTCATATGCCATGTTGTTTTCAAATTTTTCTGTTTGAATCTAATATGTCTTATCTCATCTAATGGGGCAATGCATGGGACAACTTGGCCTCTTATACCAGCCAAACTTTCTTTAAATCTAGAAATCCCCCACCACCCTCCCCCTTTATGCATTTCTTGCAATATTTGCAATAAATCTTCTCATTAACATCGATCCACTCACGGTCTTTGACTTTTGGGGCCATGGTAAAATTCCAATCTACAAATTCAATTATGCAACATTGAAAATCCTATATTAAATTCTTATTGTGCAAAATTCATACTTCATATTTCAAACTCCAAATTGGTAGCAGGTTTAAAGTACAAAACTTTAAAGACATGCTAGGTTGGGATAGATTGCTACTCTTCAAGGCTTCTCTTCAACGTGAATGGAAAATTGTCGTGTGGGGACCGGGCAGGTGAGGGCTTTTTTATAGAATTTTGGTAGGGTTTAAAAGTTATGTACTTTTGTATTTTTATAACAAATTTACATTGTAGGTCGTGTCCAGTGTCCACCATGACAGGGTCCATTACCTACTTGGTCGAGTAGGTATAGTCTTGGCTGAGTAGGGCTTGTTTAGTACCAAATCGGCTAAGTCATGCTTTGTCTCAACTATTTTGGTACCAAACCGACCCAACGAAATGAATATATGATTGAGTCAATACAAGATGCAGTCAACTCAGTCAAGTTGACTGAGTTCGACCTGACTTGGACCACTCTTAAAAGCTATGACCATTGCTAAATCAAGTGTTTGTGAACAATATGTGTATGTATGCAAGCTAAATGCAATAAGGACAATGGACGTTAATTAGTGAAGGCTACCATTGGCTTCTGATTTTATTGAAAAGTGATGCATTGTAATGTAATCAAAGTTTTCAAGCCCAAGTGAAAAGGTCCTAATGTTCAAGTAATTAAAATTGATAATAAAAACAAATGAAAACTTCCTTTTAAAAAGAAAAAGAGGAAACAGAGTATGTACTGTGATTCATTTTTGAATGCAGAAGAGCTTATTGCAGTGAGTTGGTGATGGAGACTGTCAACTGCATGTTGTTCAGTAGCTCAAAGTATGCACTGTGTATCCATTGATGAATGCAGAAGAGCTTCTTATTACAGAGGGTTTTCTTCCCCGTGAGAATTTTCAACTATAAACCTTGGTTTCCTATAGCTCTGTTTGTGAATATTTTTATGCTTCTTTTATGGATTATCAATGTGGTTATGTTGATGCCCCAATCCTTAAAGGAGTAGGGTCCAAATACACGACAGAATAGTATCAATGCAATTTTTAATCTCTTAAGATTGTTTGGCCTCAGGGATGTTGAGATTATGGTAATCTTCACATGTCATTTATGGCTAAAGCGCACTCATTATTGTATTTTCTATATATTTGACTGTGTTGGCCTAATCACACCCTCTTTAGGTGTATGCACCAGTCCTTGAATTGGGGGGTCACTTTGAATAGTGCAAAAGTAATATTTTTCCTATTAGAAAAATCATGAACCGAAAAATATCCTTCCAGCAAATTTAACCATTTATCTATGACATTTGCATCTATTTGGCCTTAAAATATCGGAATGGTAAAGTTCACTTGTACTTTAAAGGAGGTGTTGCCACCAAGGTGGTTGTCGGATGAAGATGCTTCGCCCACTATTACCGATCGAAGGATCTGGGAAAAGTTATCCATCATCTCATTCCTTTGTTGCTCGAGGGCTTATTTGAGAAACGTTTTGAAAGGATCACCTACTCCCTTGTCTTTCTTTTCTTTCACCTTGGGAGGTCATTAGGGTCAACAAGGCCAGTCTTGCAACGTTTCAACCAATTCAAGTCCTAACTCCTTATACCCCAACCTCATTGGGGACATACACAGAAAAACAAAGAAAGAGAAAATTGTTCTGATACCACTGATCCATATTTATGCAGAAACAAAATGGAATACAAATTTAAAAAAAAAAAACATAGAGCTACAACAAAAATTGAACTTCAGTTCATTAATAACAAATACTGAAAATTGTTTACATGAAGAATGGAAATAAACTAGCTCATGTGATGGTAGCTATCTTTGAGAAGATATGTGATAACTACATGCTTTTTAAATTGTGTTACAATGAGCCTCGAAGGCCTTTTTATTATTGAGAAATAAGTGAAAACCTTATACATTAGAAGAATTGACCCTAGGAGATGAGGCACCAAAAGTTTGTGGGCCACGTTTGGGTAAGTTGGACATCCAACTTCCCGGGGTCGTAACTTTAACATACAGTTACCCTTTGGCTATCATAATACCTCGTTTCAAATATTTCCATGAGGTGGAAAAAATAGAATCTTTAAAACACATTTTGAAACTTTTCCAGTCTCTCCGTTTTCCCAGAAAATGTCTTTTTGGACCTCAAAATGGCTTCGGAAGTTTACTACCCAAAAAACTGTCAAAAATAATAACTATGCTAGAAATTAGGAAACTGAAAGGAAATAGTATTGGAGGTCCAAGTGGAATAGGCGAGTGGCCACCAATATCCACCTGGATCAATTAGCTCCTTCTAAAGCAATACTATAAGATTGCATCACTTGTTTTAATTTATATGACAAAGTGTATCTTACTTTATAGCTAGTATTTATTTGTTATATATTTTAATGTGATATATGTATATTATGATTTTCTTTTATCTAAAAAATTGTTCATAATTTTATAAATAAAAACAAAATTACATTATGGCAAACTGAATTTTATTTATTTGATTACATTTAACTATTATTAATTGAGCCAACATTGAAATTCTTATATCTCTCCCATATTGGGTTTTATATTATTTTTAACCTTTTTTTAATTGAATTGTCATGTAAATGTTAAATGTTTACAAACATTTACACCTCTACAACATCACCACCATATTGGGCCAACATTATTTAAAAAAAATTGACATACTTACATTACACCTACACATCTCCCCTAATACTGGGTTGTAAAGTGCCTCTCAGCGCGATAAGGCATGGAAGCCCGAACCGACAAAGCTAGCTAATGATAAATGACAATCTTGCACATACCAAATAATTGGGTTGGCTAGTGTAGATCTTGTGTTCAATGATCTAATGATGCTCAGTTGGTCACTAATATTGTTGTGCCCCACTAAGTGACAAATCCAATGCATGGCTTGGTTGCATAGGAGGTTATTGTGTTGAATGTACCTTAGAAGATGCAAATATTGAATTGCACAATAGGCATGTGTCCATGCTAGCTAATGATAATGACAATCTTGCACATACCAAATAATTGGGTTGGCTAGTGTAGATCTTGTGTTCAATGATCTAATGATGCTCAGTTGGTCACTAATATTGTTGTGCCCCACTAAGTGACAAATCCAATGCATGGCTTGGTTGCATAGGAGGTTATTGTGTTGAATGTACCTTAGAAGATGCAAATATTGAATTGCACAATAGGCATGTGTCCATGCTAGCTAATGATAATGACAATCTTGCACATACCAGATAATTGGGTTGGCTAGTGTAGATCTTGTGTTCAATGATCTAATGATGCTCAGTTGGTCACTAATATTGTTGTGCCCCACTAAGTGACAAATCCAATGCATGGCTTGGTTGCATAGGAGGTTATTGTGTTGAATGTACCTTAGAAGATGCAAATATTGAATTGCACAATAGGCATGTTGAATGTACCTCAGCAGCCACTGCATCTTCAGTCCTTGTCATTAATTGTGTTCATTTTGATTTGTATATCTTGGGAGGTACTCCAAGCCCTAGGTGTCAGGTTTTGGAGGGAAAAGCACCAGAAGGGCCACTTGTGGGCTTGGAACCCAAGGAAGGGGTTTTGAACCCATCGGGATTTGGGCCAAAACCATGAAAAAATTGAGGTGATAGAGCTTGGCATGCCAATTCCAACGCTCCAAATATCACTCAAATCAGAGCTCTAGAAACAAAGTTATGAATTTTTGAGGTTGACAATTAATTAATGGGTAGTCAATTCATGTAACCTTGAAGTAAATTCATCTAAAAGACATGTCTCTTCTTAAATTTGTGGATCCCTCTTTATGTGTATATATAGAGGTGAAGTGGAGAACAATTTCTCATCCAAAAGTGAAATACAAGGCAACGTAGAAGGGAAGAGACACCTCGGTTTTGGGCCGCAGGACTAGGGAAACTTCAACGTGGGGCCTTCTAGGCTCTGTTTGAAGGGTTGGTTAATCTTGCAGGGCGGTCGCATTACAAGGTGACATTTTTGGGTTATTTGGGAGAGAGTTTGTGGCATATTCAACATTGTTTGGGCAGTGGCTAGCACATGGATAATTGCAGGGAGGTCGAGCCCTAAAACAATGGGTTGTTGGGTGAGTATTGGGGCTGGTTTTAGCCCTATACTCTTGCGTATGACAACAACAAAGAGGAGGGTCCAAGCTGCAGTTGTAGGAGGTTGTTAGGTGGTGGATAAGTGGGCTGACAAGTGGTTCTTGGAAGCCCTAACCAGGCAGCCTCATCTACAACAGTTTACTTCAGTTCAGAATAGCAATCATAAGGTATGGTTGACTGAGTTTTGTCTTGTGTTGGGTCAAGGATATTGACCAAATTTGGATCAGATTATATTGTAGCCTATAAGTGCCATGTATTGAGGTCAACTTGGGCAGTTGGAGACCTCAATTAGGAGCATAACTTATAGTAGAGGATTGGGCATCAGTGGTTTGGTGGAGGACAACATGTTGATATCCCAAAGCAGCCCTAGACAAGCTATCTTGAAGTGACGAAGAGGAGATAAAGGTTGGGTGAAGGTTGGTGCCGAAGTGCAATACTTTGATGGACAAAGGTGACTGCTAGCCTGACAGTTTGGAGCTCGAGAATTAGACCTACCCAGAGAGCAGATCGGATCAACACGTGTACATGCTACAGAAGTGACTTGCAGCAGTGTTACGTGGCAACCCTCTTGGAGTCTCGTTGTGTTATCCTTTAAAGGACTAAGGGGAAGCTAGTGAGTAGTATGGGAGCAAAGGACCGACACAACAAGATACGACATAGAAGTTGTAGTGATGTTTGTCATTGTGTCTTGTATATCATAGATTGTTGTATTATTCAGATTGGTTTAATATAACGAAGATTGGGGTTGTACATATTGTACAATTTGTTAAAAACTGTGTATATTTGTGCATGTGTGATTTACTGCTTTATATTTCCGCTGTGAAAAATAGTTTAGGGTTGAGATTCTTGGTTTGGTAGCGTCAAAGATTTTAAGATTCTAACCTAGACCCAAGATCGTGGAAATTCAACGGTTCATTATCATGAAACATGCCTATTGTGCAATTAAAATTTTGGTTTTCCACCTTTTCAAGCCTTCCCTATGGAAATTATCTATATCTTGAGAGTACACCTATCATAATTGGAAAAAGGAAATTATTGGCAATCACACGTATTAATGGACATGTGCGGCCTAGGTTTTAAAATAAATAGCACGAGACTTTCCATCATGACTGTATTGTCCAAGCTAGAATGGATTCCCAATGTCTTAAATAAAAAGAAGCATGGAAGGTATGCTTCTTTGTACAAACTATAAATAATTGTGAACCTCTCTTTAGTGGTTAATCATAGCTTTATATGCATTTCATATTTTGAAAATTTCCAAACAATTTGATGCAAAAGAAGTTAGAATTCTATCATAATCATTCATACTTACATTGATCCAGGTGGATATTGATGGCCACCTGCCTATTCCACTTGGACCCCCAACACTGTCTCTTTCAATTTTTTGGTTTCCTTAATTGTAGCACAGTTTACTATTTTTTACAGATTTTTGGGCCCTGAACTTCCGAAGTCGTTTTGAGGCCCTAAACAATGTTTTTAGGGAAAACAAAGAGATCAAAAACATCGTTTTTGGCCTTCTCTTTGAGATCTTCGAAACGAGGTATTATGATAGCCAAACAGAGATCATATACCAAAGTTATGACCCCGGGAAGTTGATGTACCAATTTACCCAAATGGGGTCCACAGTTTTGGTGCTTATTCTCCTAGGGTTAGGTTTCTGGATGTTTAGGGTTTTCCATTGTTTCTCAATAATAAATAGGCCTTTGAGCCTCATTGTAACACAGTTCAGAGGCATGTAGCTGCCACATCTCTCCTCAAAGATAAGCTACCATCGCCCGAGCTATCTTATTTCCATTCTGTTTGTAAGCATAGTTCAATATTTTTCCATTAATGAAATGAAGTGTTTTTCTACCGCATCTCTGTGTTTATGATTATATCTATAAGTTGTTGCGTTCCTGTTTAAGTTTGGATCAGTGGTATTAGAGTGGTCTGCTCTTTCTCTGTTTTTCTTTGCATGTCCCCAATGAGGTCAGGGTATAAGGAATTAGGGCTCGATCTAGTTGAACCATTGCAGGATCAGCCTCGCAAAACCCGATGACCTCCCATGGCGGAAGAAAAGAAAGACGAGGGGGAAGGAGATCCTTTCAAAATGTTGCTCGAAGAAGCTCTCGAGCGACATAGGGACACGATGATGGATAACTTTTCCCAGAGCCTTCGATGGCTACCCACAAATGATGCATCTTCATCCAGCAGTCACTCTGAAGGCACCACTCCTTTTAAGTTACAAGTTAACTTCGATATTCCCATATTAGAAGGCCTAATAGACGTAGACGTCGTAGATAAATGGTTAAATCTATTGGAAGGATATTTTTTAGTTCATGACTTTTCCAATCGGGAAAAGATTACATTTGAACTTCTCAAATCTGCCCCACACATCAAGGACTGGTGGGAAACCTACTATGAACAAAAGGATGAGAGTGAACCCTCAGTGTTTTCAGCTGCACCCACTTGGAATTCTTTTTGATACCCCATCAAGGAACAATATTACCCTATCAGGAGCTATGAAGATAAATACATAAAGTGGACCATGCTACGCCAGGGAAGGGACCAAGACATGTCAGAGTTCACAAATAATTTCCATACCCTTCGCACAAAGCTGGGTATCAAGGATACTGAGCGGCATTTGGTGCTCAAGTACTGCAGTTGTCTACATAAGTACATCCAGGACAAGATGGAGTTCCTAGACATTTCCTCACTCGGCATGGCGTATCAGTACGCTGTAAAGATTGAGTAGAAGTTTAAACAGAAGAAGCGGGACTTTGGAGCTGCGAATCCAAAGCAAGGAAAAGGCACCCCCAAACCACATAACAAGGGACCAAGCCAAGGCGGGGCTACCCAGGACAACCCGTCGAAGCCGCAAGCAAAGAAAAACACCACGAAGATGAAGAAGGACACGGGAAAATAGTGTGAGTTCCATAAGAGTTCCATAAGAGCTCCACTCACAATACAAGTGAGTGTCGGGCCAAGAAATCACTGGTGGCCGAGCTGAAGGCTTCTAAATTAGACACAATTTACGACTCTGAATCGAAACCTGATAAGGGGACTGACAAAGGGAAGCGGATCATTGATGCGGAGCCCAGTGCCACCGTGGCCATCATAAAGATCCAAAAAATTGAGCCTGAAGATATAGAGGAGGGTGAATACATCTTCCACTCACAAATGTGGGTGAAGGGTTCTCCGCTGTAGTTCATTGTCGACAGTGGGAGCCAAAAGAACCTCATTTCAGCAGAATCCGTGAAGCAACTAGGCCTAAAGACTACAGTACATCCACATCCATACACCATTGGGTGGCTTCACCAAGGATGAGATCTTCGCATTAGCCAACAATGTCACCTTCCCTATAGCATCAAGCCCTTCATGGATGAGGTATTGTGTGACGTTGCTCCTCTTGAAGTTTCTGATGTATTGTTAGGGAAACCATACTTGTGGAAGTGACATGTTGTATATGAGTCTAGACCTTGCTCTGTGATTATTACTTTGGCTAATAAGTTGTACAGGATACCAGAGGTAGCCCCGCCTACCGCCATCTCTTTAATCACTACAAAGAAATGCAGTAAGATCATTTCCCAGACCAGGAAATTCGTTTTCCTTATGATTCTCCCCCAAGGAAAGAATAAGGTTGTGGCCACGGCTTCCAAGCAGGGCTCCTCTGCACAGCAGCAACAGATGGACAAGGTCGTGGAGGAGTACAAGGACATTTTTGCCTCACCCGCAGGGGTACCTCTGCACTGTTAAGTCAAGCACTCCATCAATCTAACCTTGGGCATGTCACTGCCCAATGGATCGATCTATCGATGCTCTGTTCTAGAGAACGATGAGATCAAGAGGTAGATTCAGGAACTACTACAGAAAGGGCACATCAGGCCAATCTCATCACCCTGTGGGAGCCTGATTGTATTGGTATAGAAGAAGGATGGGACCTAGAGACTCTGTATTGACTATTGAGCACTGAACAAGATCATTGTCTGGAATAGGTACCCAATCCCACGGATTAATGACCTTCTGGACCAGCTGAAGGGGGCCAAATATTTCAGCAATATTGACTTGAAGTTAGGTTATCACCAGGTGCCTATCGAACCCTTCGATGTGTGGAAGACTGCCTTCAAATCCAAGGAGGGCCTTTTCTAATGGTTGGTCATGTCGTTTGGATTGAAGAATGCCCTTGCAACCTTCATGAGATTGATGGATGACATCTTGCAGCCCTTCACCAATGCATTCATGGTGGTGTATTTAGATGACATCTTGATCTTCATCTAGAGTTGGGAAGAACACCTCCACCTGTTGACGGTGCTAGACCCGCCAACATCAGGGGATCAGTCTGAACGAGTGCAACGGTTGTTACAATAAGATTCATGTGAAAGGTTTTTCTTATATCCGAGAGAGCAGTCTACATGGGCAAGACAATGTTAATAGCATATACAACACATTACCATTAATAGATTATGCATTACAACAAATGAAATAGTTCAGATGTAGAAAACAGGTTAAAGAAACATGTATTACAAGTGTTAAAGATCAATCTTACAATAGATACAATACATGTGTGAAAACATGCTGGCCTATTAGCAGGCTTCTAAATTAAGTGAAAGTTCCAAGACACATCGTTACACCATACTGTTAGCCTCCTGTAGCAACAGGTTTCATATTTCATGATTGACAGTGGAAGTGCCAAAAATGTTCATCTTTTTCAAGCTGCAAAAGTTCCATTTTTGAATAATTTCTCAGTTAAGGGAAAGCCAAACAGCTTAAGCTTGGTTTCCCTAGGTTTAAATTTTTTGCTTTAGAATATAGAGAATGTATCTGTCCAAACAGCTTAAACTTGGCAGAGTAGCAACTAGGTAGAGAAGGAAGGAGCCCAACAGCTTAATCTGGGCCCCTGGAAGAAATAAGGGTAGTTTTAGATAGGAAAGGCAGTTTAAAAGAAAAAACAATCAGGGTTTGCAAGTCTAAGTGCACCCTTCCTGAAGTAACAAAAAATGCTAGGTGTTGTAAAAAGGGTAGGTAGCTTGGAGTTGCAGAAACAGGATCATCATCAGTTCTGGCCTGACAAAGGAAACTCATCTCATCAGTGGCAGAGGTACCAAAGCAGTGTTTTAATGACTGAAATCTGGATGCATGTCTAATTTCCCTTCACTCCCCCCTTTCAAATTCTCTTACTAACATCCCCCTAAAGGACCTTGGGATCTGATCTGCCCAACAAGTCCTGATTCCATTTCATTTCTGTGAAACATTAAGGTAAGTGTTGGCTTTCTTAAAAGAAAAGAAGCCACATTTCTTCTGTAAAAGTCATATTTTCATCTTCTACACACTCTCTATGTCTATCATCAGTTCACAGACTTATAATCATTGCCCCTTCATTTTTCATTTCATAAACTCACATTAACTCCTAATTTTATTATGTAGCTCCCTAAATCATTCCCCATCCCCATTCACTACTAAAAACTATATAAAAAACCCCAAAAATATTAAATAGCCCTCCCATAGGCATTTTAGCCATATGTTTTGGTCTGGGAAATAGCAGCCCATTTGGGGCTCCTATTAGCCCCTCTCTCTCCTAGCCTTGGAATTAACTTAACCTCTCGTTGGGTTAATAGCCTTTATCTAACCCCTCGCTCATCAAAAACCCGCATATGTTTACCTTTCCGTGGTCATTTCCCAGAGTTAAACGTTCATATGCTTTATTGAACATTAAGCACCATCGTTTAAATCCCCGGCGTATAGCCCACAAACCCATGTTCCCAAAGTCTTTAACCCCCGCGCGCTGTATAAACCCAAAAACCCACTTTATTAATGTTTCCCCCCCCCCCCCCCCGCTGTATAAATAAACAAACGTACTAATGCGCGGGCCCCGTTCATAACCCTCCACCACCTTGATTGTTCCGCCAGCCGTTAGATCTGGCCCGCCCAAGATCTACGGTGGGCGGGTCCCTAACGCGCGCCAACTGCCCGAGGCTTAGCGTCCGGGAGTTCGGCGGTTTTGCCATCGTACTCCCGCCACGCGTCAAGCTCTCAGGTGTGGTGGAGCCCCCTCCCTCCAAAACCACCCAGGCGCTAAGGCGGTGCGCCCAAAACTACTTACCACCCTCGCCTGCGTGACGTCAACGCCACGTCCTCCCCTATGATGTCATCTCCTCGCCTCTGCCACTGCGCCACGTTACCGCCACCTCATACCTTTTGTACCCTCGCCCTACCATCGTGTCCCTGCCACCATACCGCCACGACACCCGTCTGTACATAATGACATCATCTGCTGACATCATCCCGCCGCGTCATCCGACTGTACCCCGGGACCCGCCGATGACGTCATGCTGACGTCATCCCAAAAAAGCGCCAATGTCAATTTTTTGCTTAAACGCTCATTTGAACGCTCTAGTCCCCTGTTTCATTCATTTTCTCACTCCCAAAGCTTCAGAGCGACCAACTAAGCTGTTGCGGCCTGCAATTCAAGTTCATAGTCTACTTTCGCATCAATTCGTCAACTTTCGACGCCGTTAAAACCAGGTATTTGCCATATGTTCCCCTTTTCGCTCCTGTGCTTGCATTTTATCTGTTGCACATACTGTGAACCTGCAAAAATTCCCCAATCTGTAGCTCTGTTGCGCCTGAGACCCCATTAAACCTACTGGAAACCCTTTACTTCAGAAAAGTCTCAGAAACCTTATGCCCATTCACACTTTTGCGGGCGAATTCTGTTTAAAGCTCAGCCCCCAGCAAAAATCTCGCGGCAGCTCGGCATTTCCCCTTTTTTACCCTGTTCCACTATTCTAATCCGTTCACTGAAACTGTAAATTGCCCTCTGCTCCTCTGTGTTGTTCTTCACAATCTCTAGCTCCAGAGAATTCACTGAAAAAAGGGAAATTGACCCAAAACTCTGCAAAATTGGTCTCTTATAACATAAATTCTCAAGCTGTCCAGCTACTGTTACATTTGAGTTCAGTTCGCCTACTCCTGCTGGTTATTGCAAGCAAATTTGATAGCCATTTGTTGCATTAGTCCTTCTTTCAGCTCAAGCATTCAAGAGCTGTATAATGGCCACTCCGTCTGCTCTGAACGTTACTCGCATCAACCCGCCGAGTAGAGAACTTGAGTCCATACCCTTGGCCGATACAGACTATCTTATTCAAGACTTTGTTGCCAAAAGGAATCATCTACACACCTACTGCCAGCTGAGAAACGATTTCATAAACAAATCTGACATATATGGCATATGGGAGTCCAATCTACCCCATTTTCTCCTCCCTTCTGTGAATATTTTTCCTGAGATTGTTCACCTTTGTGCTGCAAATTATGAACCTAGTCAGAGGGCTGTTAAGTCTTCATCTGGAAGCATACTCTTCTACACTACTCCTGACTCCATCAACCAGATGTTGAACTTCAAAGAGACTCAGTCACTATTTCCCTTTTCCATGAATGATTTGTTGGAAGATGCCTCTTGGTTCCCTGGTACCAAGATTGAAATGATTGCTAAGACATTTATGAGGGCAGATTGCCAACCAAAGGAACCACCTCCATTTCCTTATGACCATTTCAATGAGGTCGGCCAGCTACTGGTAGATATGATATCCTATGTGTTGGGCTTCACAACAACTGAACTCGTAGACGAGACAGTGCTGGTTATATTGTCTTCTTTCAGCCAAGGACAGCCTCCTGCTGTCAAGTATAATTATGCCAGGTTCATATCAAACAAAATCCATGACTAGCTCACTAGACTAGATAGGCAGGGAATTTTCAAATATTCCTCCTATATCTATCATTTGTTCATGTTTTATCAATCTGAAATTTTCCAATGCCCTATCAAGAAACTGGACTCAAAGGGAAAAAGGAGGTCTGTTGTCTTTTGGTCATCTGTATTTCATCAAGTCCAGCACTCTCCTTATTCATACAGTGAATTCATTGACCAGTTTTTCTATCCGGTTTCCTGCCTCCTAATGAAGGTTCCTCCTCCCATAATAACCTATGAAATGCAAAAAATCTTATAGTTGTCTAAGAATTACAAATTAGGTGATTGGTACCTATATCAAGACCATACTGTCATCAGAGTTTATGGCTGTGAGCTGTGTCCATACAGGCTCCCGAGATATGTGCCGATGAGGCTGTTTGCATTAGAATACTACAGGCAGCTTATAAATTCAAATTTAACTCACTTCCACAGCACCAAGAAGAAGGCACAACTGAAATTCAAAGACCACTTAGGCCCCTTCATCATGAATAAGAAGGATGGTTGGCAAGAGGCTGACATGATACTCAAGGATCAATTTAAATTGAAAAGGAGTTTCTGGTGGGTCCCTTATGACCCACTTGGCTTCATTAGTGCCAGGAGGGTCAAATATAGGTTAACACCCTATGACCACTGCAAATACCCAGACATTGAAAAATATGCTAATCAAGATGCATGGGCACATGGAACTTTAGTTGAAGAACTTACTCAAGAAGAAATTTTGGAGCAAACTGCTAAGGATCTTGAAAAGACTCTTGACTTGGATTCTGATGACCAGGTATATTTCAGGCTGCCATACCAAGTTGAAGAGGGCACTTCTACAGCTGCAGCTTCACAAGCTACCCAAGGAGCTTCTACATCAGCAACAGGTACAGCCAAAGGAAAGGAGCCGATGGAGACAGAGCAAACGGTCACGGAACAGCCGGTCACTTCAACGGAACAAATTCAAGGGGAAACCCCTCCTCAACAAACAGAGGCACTACAAGTGCCACCTTTGCAAACTCCTTCCCACGAGGAAAGGGGCAGGAAGTGAGACCGACAAGATTCCACACCTGCTAGTGGGTCTGTGCAGCAGCCTGAATCAAAGAGACAAAGGGTTGATTCTCCGGTTGAGGAGGAGGTCAGTGAAGAGGTCGTGGAAAGCCCGAGAAGGGAAGCGAGCCTGCATACACCAACAAGCTCTTTTCAGCAAGAGAAAGATAGACAACACGGCATGGAGGTGTCCTCCTCCACACAAAAAGGCAAGAAACCAGCCAGCACCAAGGCCAGCTTCAAAGAAATCAAAGCTCAAAATGAGCTACTAAGAGTGCAATTGTATAAGCAATTCCTGAAGGCAACAACTGCCAAGCAGGAAAGATTGATGACAGCATTTGATATAAAGCAAGAAAAGATGATTCTGAGCCACTTCAAGCCCAAGGTTCAACAGCCACAATCGGCCACAGACTTTGTTGAAACGAGGTTAGAGGTCCTGTCCAAGGATATCCACCCAATGGATCAAATAGAATTACACAAGCAGACAGCCGAAATGCTTTATGCTACACTCGCTGAAAAGGCCACATTGGCCCATGAGTTAAAAGAATTATTGAAGAATACCAACACTCAGCTGGATTTTGAAAGACTGTCCTCCACAGCCAAGGATAATAGAATTAAAACACTGGAGGAGATTATCGTGGACTTAGGTCATGACCCTAAGGATCCTAAGGGTGTCAGGACCCTTATGAAAAAGAAAGATGACGACATTGTTGCACTAAAGAAGAGATTGAGGTTGCTTCCTACTGAGCATCCTCAAACAGAAGAACTGTAGAAGGAAAATGAAGCTGAGGATCAATTGGATTTGATGATGAAGTTGAACCAGAGAGTAATCGATTTGGAGGGAGAGTTGGAGCAAGCACTGCAAGGAAAGCATGGAGAGTCGACCTCCCAGCCTCCTCAAGCAATCCCATCTGTTGCTGATCCTCTATCACAAGCAGCAGTGACCCCTCCAATTATTCCAGCCACAACAATAGCTACAGAAGCTACAACATCAACAACAACAGCACCTGAAGCAAGCATGAGCGTGGATGATTTGACAGAAGCTGTCAATAAACTTAAGCTGCAGGCGACAGAGATAAAGGAGGCCAAAGAAAAGCTGGCCAAATTGGAAGAAAAATATGATAAGTCCAAAATGACAGTGGTTGAACAGACAAGAGAAATCAAGGCCCTGAAGGACAGAATCAAAGCCTTGGAGAAAGAATTATCCTTGGACAAGACCTTGGCTGAAATAAAGAAACTTCTATGGGCCAAAATAAATCAGTCAATCACTGGCCAATGGAGGTCAATTCAGGCAATATATGAACAGGTGGAACTGATTGGCCGTGCTAAGCTTGAAAGCCAGAGAGCCAAGGCAGCATTAGGAAACATGCCTGAGCAGGCTAACAGAATGATCAACTTTCTGAATCATCAGACTAGGGAAGAGCTGGCAGCACTCCATATCATGAACAGAACAGATGCCATATTAACAGCAAAAAGTGTGCTCACGTTGAGAAGCTTGGTGCAAACACTGGAGGCAAGATGTCGGGATATATAGAGGGATGTAGACAATTTTGATGTAAAGCTTGCAGAACTACAAATTAGAGGATTTCCCAGCCTGTTGACCAGCGCTGGAAAGCTATTGACATGTGACCAATATGCTACCAGGCTAAATAATTTTGTCACAAATCAGCTTACTGCTGCATCAAGTTCTACAGCAGAGGCAGGGCCGCCTACAGGACAAACACTCTACGACAGGTTGGAAAGCTTATTTTACCTGGAGCATGAGGTCAATCACCTATTTGAGATTCCGCCCAGTTATTACAAGTACACAGAGGCCGATGAAACACTTGTCAAAATACAAAGGCATCAGTTGCCTTCTGAGAATTGGTGGCAGGCAATGCTAGCCGTATTGCCCAGGTGTTATAGACATTTTTGTGCCTTACAGCATAGAGCATGAAATGTCAATAATCTAAGGGATCCAAAGTCCCTAAACATGTTGTTCTTACCCTTAGAGGAACAAGGTCAGCAAACCACAGCACTGCAAATCAGTTCTCCACTGAAAAACACTCAAAAACAGGTCAATTTTGGATCAAAGCAGCTGCTCCAAAGGCTACCTGCGCTGCATCACAAGTGCAACAAAGGCTACCTGCGCTGCATCGCAAGTGCAACAAAGGCTACCTGCGCTGGGCGCACTTTGACATGTGGAGGAATCTTTTTCTCAATGTGCCAGTGCCCAGGAAGCTTCCAAAAAGACACTTGATCATAAGATTCGCCTAATGATGAGTTAAGAGCTTCTAAAACTCCAAGTGGAAGACAGAAACTCCAAGTGAAGAACTGAAGAACAACTGGAGTTGAAGAGGACAACAAGTCACACATCCAGCTGACTTATCTTCACTCCAAAACTCTATATAAGGATCTCATCCCATGGGATCAAGAGGAAGGGGTGGAATTTAGTGCAAAGAATTGCTGTTGGTTTACAGTTGTGAGCATTGGGTGATTGCTTGAGGGAGGTGAAGAAGAGATTTCTCTCCGTCGGGAAGGTGATGCTGGATTGGACCTCTCATGGTTGTATCACCGCCTGAACCTTACTTACATATATTAATAAAGCATTTGAGGTTCTTCTATTTGCATGTGTTTCAATGGTGTATTGTCTTACTTGCGTCTTTGATTTATGCTAATCCTTGAATCAGTTATGAATGCATGCTTCTTGTAGTTTCCTTTCTTTGTCTTGTTTGCAGGATCTCGTGTAGCTAGGCCCGTGAAAAGACTTGGAGCTGGGAGCAAGCGGTAATCAAAGGAGATTGGATCGACCATTTGCACAAGACATCGGTAAGTGGATCTCTTCCTTTTATCTCTTGCATGTCATAAAGAAGAAACTTTAGATAGCTTTGCTTTCAGCTGTTGCTAAGGAACTGTCACCCTTAGAGTGGGTTAGGGTCATTCCGAGTTGGATACTTTCCCCCACAACAGACTGGCGACTCCACTGGGGATCGTGTCTTGTTGGTAGCTTGTGTTTATTGCTATTCATTTCTTAAACAAAGGGAGTACCGAATCGAACTGCATTCGAGTCCTTCGAATGCAAAGTAGAGGGCAGCTACTCTAGCCCAGTGCTGGGCATGTTTATGATTTGAAGAGCTGATCCACAAGGACTCTTTTTAGCTCTTTGTGATAGTGTTCATCTTCCTTTAATCATCCTCTAGTGTATACTTGACTGACAGCCTCTGATTTGGCCAAAAACCGCTCATTTTTTAGCAAACTGTGACCCGGAATCTGAGAGAGACGAGAGTTGTCTCATCAGTGCAGCTGCAACAAAGGCTACCTGCACTGCAACGCAGGTCCCGAAGGGGCTACCTGCGCTGCATCTCAGATTGACAGTGCAGCACCTGCGCTGATCCAGTTTTGCCTTGTGCAACTTGGATTCTCCACTGTCTGTTGCCCAGTTTTCAGTATTGTTTTTGCAGCCAGTTGTCAACCTGTATACCCAGCTGAAACCACTTCTCTTTGCCTTCATTCCGCCTCAGTTGTATGAAGAAACCGTGATTGTTCTTATTGTATTTCTTGCTGTCATTCACAGTTTCCCATAGCGAAAGTGAACTAGTCTTGCTATGACCTCTTGAATCTAGACCTGTGAGAAAGTGTCGTTGTGATTCTAAGAGTTAGTTTATTGCTATTCATAGCTGCTTGAGCATTTGCTTTCGTTATATGGTTCGAATTTCAGTATTTCTTGTGTTGAAACGAGTGAATCTTAAGGTGTTCTTTTGATTATTGGACAAAAACTTGTTTTCTTTCACTTGAAATTGAATTCGAAATTATACAACAGCTTTCTTTTTGTAATACATCAACATTAAGGAAGAAGAAAAGAAATACTTGCATTGTGCATGTGCATTTTGACAGTTTGCATGTCGATTTAGGAAAAGTGCATCAGTGTGTGCTCTATGATCTGTTTGAAAAGATGATGTCTTTCTTTTCCTTCAGTAGTTAAGGTTTTCATAAGTTGAAAGAATTGAAAAAAAAGCTTGCTTATCATTCTTAGACTGCATTTAGGAGTTGTCTCATACATCACGTGGTGATCCATAAAGGCAAACTGCTAAGCAAGATCAACCTAAAAAGAACTGAATTTATCTAACAACGCTTTGAAACATAACGAAACACAGTAGAGGTCTAGGTAGAGACGTGAACCGGCGTCGTTAAACATAGTGACTGTTGATCTCTACGAAGGTGGGTGATTCCTCCTGAGGGACGATAGCACTAATACAGACTTGTGCCCCCGCGTACCGTCGTGTATATTGGGGGACCCCTATAGGAACAAAGCCTTTATCCATAGGAAGCCGTGTCGGCCGCCCTACTGATCGCGATGCAGTGAACACAGCATTCACGAAGATCGACCACTCGTACCGTAAAACGTATTCTGTGGTTTCGCGAAAGGTTTGGCACACCCTTGCCTAGAACTCCAGAGTAGTTTCTTTTGGCCTTTTTCAAACTCTATAACTAAAAAAGTCCATCCGAGCATTTGTCACTTCGGGCTCGTTAATACATCGAAGGAGACTAGAGTCATCTTTAGCTTTTTCTCGACTCTTAAAAATTGAAAAAGCAAGTTGTGTCTAAAGCGTCGTCATATAAAATTCATTTTAAACGGAACATAATCACTTCCTATTCCTGCGTTGATCTTCGAAGTTAGTCTTTTGGCATCGTAAGTTCTTGTAGAATCGCTAAGAAATCTTTTGGATAGACTAGATATGTCTGAACAACTGTTGACATCTAGGACTGTGTCGTCTGACACAGCAGCAGCAGAACCTCCTGCTGCTACTCCAACGATGTTCGCCGGTATACCATCCGTCCCAGCAAATTGTCAACAACAAGCCGGAATCCAATCAGGGACGACAATATGGTTAGTTCCTACTTCTTCATCCGGATTATCATCTGGTACTTCTTATGTTGAAACTCAACAAATTGATCCAATGTGTCTTCAAAGGCCAATTTACCCTTTAAGTACTGGATTTCCACCATGTGGAGGGCAGTATGCTCTTTCATTGTTCCCTCCTAGAGAACAACCATATGAGAGTTTACAACAAGGATCAGGTCAAACTGGAATTACATCCAGCGGTTGGGTACCAATACTGCCTCAACGATCAGGAGTTGCATATTCAATGCAACCAGTACACCCTGAGTCGAATATTCCCACCACACCTGCTATGGCGAATGCGTCACAAGTACAAGTGCTACCTGTTGTAATACAACAACCTCTTGTCTCAGCGGCTCAATCACAATATCAGGGTGGTGCCTCCTTATCTGGAGCGACTCAGGCTCAAACAAGTACTGTGACTCCTAATCTTGGTCAATCATCCATTATTGGTCAACAGCAAATGGTCCAACAACCAGAGCTGTTTCAATCTCAACAACCTCCATTCCAGCAATCATATCAAGGACCTGAGCAACAAGTCTTTGTAAGTAATGGGCAACCATGCTATAATGGTTTTGCCCATCAACCTTGTCAAAGTTGTCAGCATTATGCTAGTCTGCAAAGACCCATTGCTCAGGTGATACCATCTTATCTTGGGTATGCTTCGCCTAATCTGAACCAACAGTTGCCTTTTGTAGCAACTCTAGAATTACCAGATCTAAACCGGCTGACAAATGATCCAATTGCTTATGCCCCTTAGTGGCCAGCGATTCCGCATAAACTTCCATCGGACATTCCTAAATTCAATGGAAATCCAGGTGAAGACCCGTCGAATCACGTCATGACTTTTCATCTGTGGTGTTCATCAAACACCCTGAATGATGATTCGATAAGACTTCGCCTCTTCCAGAGGACATTGACAGGTCCAGCGGCTAAATGGTATATTGAATTGCCAAGAGCCTCTTTCGACAATTTCAGCTCCTTAGCCACGACTTTCTTAACCCATTTTCAATTACCGATAAGGTATGAAACGGGAACAGAACTCCTTACCAACTTCAAACAGACAACGGCCACTCACATATCTGATCATATACATGAGTGGCGATGTCGTCGTAGGATGGTGAAAACTTACGTTCCCGATCAGCTGTTAGCTGAATGGTTTATAAAGTCGTTACTTCCGGCTATAACGGAAGATGTGGCCAAGGGAGGAGTCGTAACAGAGGAGCAAGTCATTGCTCGCGCTCAATATTTAGACTTAGTATATACTCAGTCGGGCACGCTCTACGACAAAATACCTGACGCCCCTAGACCTGAATTTTCAATTCCTCCCCCTCCTAAATCGAATACTAACTCTCACGCCAGTAATGGCGTGACTGGAAAACGCAAAATTTCTAGTCAAAATGCAAATGAGGAACTTCTTGCCTCAGAAGTAAATGCCATGTCGACCGACAAAGGAAAACAACTAAAGCAACCAGGGGGCAAGAAGAAAAAGAAAAGGAAAGGGAAACCCCCGACAGGGTGTCATATATGCGATGAGGATCATTGGACGAAAGATTGTCCACATATAGCTGAAGTTAAGAAACTCTTCAAGAGTTCAAAAACCCCAGCAGTATTGACTGATCCGTTCCCTAATCCAAGACAAAATCTGGTTGCGAATCAAAAGGCTTCCCGATCCCAAGTGCTTATGTTGTCCACCTCAAAGCAGCAAAATAATGCTTTGACAAGGAATAAAGATTACAGGAATCCAAAGCAGTTGAACAACAAGGCGAATAAACAACCTAGTAGTTCAACAACAACTTTGACCAAAGTTGTGCCACCCATCGTTCCTAAACCAATGATAAAGTCGCCAAAGGGAGTAGTACACAAATCGACATTTAATCCTCGTGAAAAAATAACACAGGATTATAATATAATAGAGGACCTGGCCCAATCGTCGTCCGCTATGTCGACACTTGAGGTAGCGCAAAATTGCACCTCCCAAGAGCAAGCTTTATTATCAGCCATCGGTGGGATTGGCCCAATGGATTCCAATCTTGTGACCTTTGATCATAAAGGATATGACCCTCAGTTACCAGCTCAACAAGCTTTCCTTATTCAAGTGAAAGCCCTCAACAAAACTGTTCATCGAACAATTATTGATGAGGGGGCATCTACATGTCTTATGTCGATGAGTTGCTGGAAAAATTTAGGCTCACCACCCTTGTCGAAATCGTCAACGACCTTAAAAGCATTTGATGGACGATCATACACTCCATACGGGATTTTAAGTAACTTGCAAGTTGAACTGGGGGGCAAAGCAGTAGAAGTAGATGTTGAAGTAATCGATGGAAACCTCGATTACAACATCCTACTGGGAAGGCCTTGGATATATGCCATGGCTGCAGTTGTGTCGACCTACTTCAGGAGGATTGTATTTCCTTTTCAAGGAAAAATTACAATCGTCGACCAACAAACATTTCTCCCCAACAGTTCTCAAGTTACGGGAAGCAGCACAATGATCCATGAAAGTAATCAGCCGCTCCAAAATATTGGAGTAGGTTTCCTAAAAGACCCTGCCTTAATGGGTACTTTTTCCCTACCGCCGGCGGGTAATCTAGCAGAAGTAGCCACAGTGGAAACCTACAATATGAAATCTTCTATATCCAACGGATTCGGAAGATTCCTAAATATTTTGTCAGCATGGATCATCGCCCTAATGGAAATACTGTAAATACAGTGGGCCCCGAGGACGGTTCTTATCTCATGTCAACCTCGTTAAAAAATGAAACAAGGAATCATGAGGATAGTTCTTGTACTATGTCAACCTCATTAAAAAATGAAACAAATCCCCTTTTCAAAATTCAAAGGTAAACCTTCATTCCAACCACCAAGTTGAATGCAATGAAGATTGGGGGGCACCCTCCTTTGACATGCGTTATTATGATGCTGGGGGCATGCAAAATAAACGAGCAGTTTTGGCAAAGTTCATGCTCGTTAAAAAATAAACGCAAGAACCGAGCAGTTTTAATGCGGAAATTCATGCTCGTTAAAAAATAAACATAAGCATGTGAGCAAGCTTTCCCCGGAGTTCAAGCTCATCCAGAAAAAATGAACCGGTAAATAACCATTTGAGACCGTAAATTCATCAGCCATAAAAGCCTTGGTCGTGTTTGTGCACCGTCACCTCCACTTTTCATTTGGCCGATCATTCACATCCACTTGATTGTTTACCTATTTTGAGGAACAGCTGCGAAGAGTGATCCCACCTAGCCATCCTTGTAATACTGTCGTGATTGGAAAATTCCAACCTGTACCTGGAATCTGCTGCTATCCCTGTTTATCACTCGTTCCTCAAAATACGAGTCTTCTTTGAGCTCTTTTCACTGACTCGTAAAAAATGAAAAGTTTGCCGAGTTTTGGCCTTCCAGCTCGTTAAAAGGACCGGAAGAGCTATCCCTCCTCTAGATTTTAATATTTTTGGACTTGAGGGATTAGTGCACAAAAAGATCGAGCGCTTGTCTAGTTCGGCTCGATAAAGCTATCGAACATTCATCCCTTCTGTATTGTTTTATACTTTTTCGGACTTAAGGGATTAGATGACGAAAAAGGACCCCTGGAGTCCACTTTATGTACCCTTTTCAGACTCTCTAAAAATGAAAAGGACCGAGTTGTCTTTGTCGCTGGGCTCGTTAAAAATATTAGATAGCGACAAACTTGTCTTTAGACGAGAACGAGTTTCCCTATCGCTAGGCTCGTTAAAACATAGCGATGGGCTTGCCCGAAGGGCAGGTTATAGATCAAGCATATGTTATCCTCCTCAAGCTTGACAAAAATAAAGAGGTACTGGTCAGAAATGACTGGGGAAAAATTGGGAAGAACCTCAAAGCTTAATGGTAGCAGGTCGCTCTTGAACATGACACTTTTGCCTTCGTAAATATCGGGTTGGGTTATTATCATTCACCAGTCCCTTCACCATGGTCTCGTCATACCATCCATACATGGGGTAATGCTACCGATCCATCACATCAGTGTCGTTATATGTTCAAGAGATGTCATTCAGAAAGTGTCAACCGGGTCCCATCCACTACCGTACATAATCTTTCATCCTTCCATGACTGCCACCCTGAATCATATTTCACAGATCGTTTTCACCATCATCGCTAGCTCCGTTCCGTGTCACTGATGTGGGATTCATTAAGGCCCTCCTTTGACGGATCACTTCTTGTCGACATCAGCTCATTATCCAAGAAGTTGATCTAGGAACACCCCCTCAGTACTTTGAAGCTTGCATGCCTCAATGGCAAGTTTCTCACTCCCGGCGATAGGTATACATTAATGACCTTCGACCAGGAGACTTTGCGTGGTGTTCGACGTCAGATCCTATATTCACACCACGTGAATTGTGCTGCAGTACCTTGAGGGTCATCATCATTATCGGTGATTCCTCTCGCGCTTGTTAACAGTTTACATTATTGACTGGTAATCAAGCGATGTCTTTCCATGTTCGACTTCAAGAAATTCTCACATGGATCGACTTGTACTAGAGTGAAGATCGGACAAGTTTGAAGACCCCGGATCTAGTTTCATCCATCCGGGCTGCGATATATATTCAGGAGATAAAAACATAGACATGTGCAGCAGATGAGCATCCTACTAAAAGGATGATAATTAAAAGCAGAGAATTATCCGTCTCTTATCAGACGGTCGTCTGTTTATGTACAGCAAATGTATTTATAAAGCTGATCATGGGAAATGCCCGCATCAGCTAGATCATGAAAAGAAAGTATGAAAAGATAATGTATTGTATTGTATTTTGTTACAGGTCACCTCCCGGCGATTGAATGAACTTCGGATCCTCCTAATAAAGCATTTCACCCGATAAACAACCTCATACTTTAGGGGGCCACTGTTATAGACATTTTTGTGCCTTACAGCATAGAGCATGAAATGTCAATAATCTAAGGGATCCAAAGTCCCTAAACATGTTGTTCTTACCCTTAGAGGAACAAGGTCAGCAAACCACAGCACTGCAAATCAGTTCTCCACTGAAAAACAATCAAAAACAGGTCAATTTTGGATCAAAGCAGCTGCTCCAAAGGCTACCTGCGCTGCATCGCAAGTGCAACAAAGGCTACCTGCGCTACATCGCAAGTGAAACAAAGGCTACCTGCGCTGCATCGCAAGTGCAACAAAGGCTACCTGCACTGGGCGCACTTTGACATGTGGAGGAATCTTTTTCTCAATGTGCCAGTGCCCAGGAAGCTTCCAAAAAGACACTTGATCATAAGATTCGCCTAATGATGAGTTAAGAGCTTCTAAAACTCCAAGTGGAAGACAGAAACTCCAAGTGAAGAACTGAAGAACAACTGGAGTTGAAGAGGACAACAAGTCACACATCCAGCTGACTTATCTTCACTCCAAAACTCTATATAAGGATCTCATCCCATGGGATCAAGAGGAAGGGGCGGAATTTAGTGCAAAGAATTGCTGTTGGTTTACAGTTGTGAGCATTGGGTGATTGCTTGAGGGAGGTGAAGAAGAGATTTCTCTCCGTCGGGAAGGTGATGCTGGATTGGACCTCTCATGGTTGTATCACCGCCTGAACCTTACTTCCATATATTAATAAAGCATTTGAGGTTCTTCTATTCGCATGTGTTTCAATGGTGTATTGTCTTACTTGCGTCTTTGATTTATGCTAATCCTTGAATCAGTTATGAATGCATGCTTCTTGTAGTTTCCTTTCTTTGTCTTGTTTGCAGGATCTCGTGTAGCTGGGCCCGTGAAAAGACTTGGAGCTGGGAGCAAGCGGCAATCAAAGGAGATTGGATCGACCATTTGCGCAAGACATCGGTAAGTGGATCTCTTCCTTTTATCTCTTGCATGTCATAAAGAAGAAACTTTAGATAGCTTTGCTTTCAGCTGTTGCTAAGGAACTGTCACCCTTAGAGTGGGTTAGGGTCATTCCGAGTTGGATACTTTCCCCCACAACACCAGGTGATTTCAGTTTTTGCCTCTTTTTGTTCATTTCAAAATCTATGTCAGCTACAGGTCAGCAAGAAGCACAGGATAAGGCGCAGAATGCACCGGACAGAGCAATTAAGGAACGCGCAGGACCAGTGGGAGCAGTTACAAGGCAAAAACGCTGAGATGGCAAACCTAAGAGCTCGGATTTCTGAGAACGCAGCCCAGCCGACTCAAAAGTCAACATTTACTGCCAGAAGAGAACAGCTGTTGCATTTGTATTTATTTCAGCATTTACTTTTCATCAACCACTCCTTAAGAGTTGGTAGAGAAGTTATCAGCTATTAACTTCTCGTCTAGATATTTTTGTATTCAATTTTTGTATAAATACCACCCTCTGCATCGTTAAAAGGGTTGGTCGGCTTATGTATTCCAGGAGAGACTCGCACTGCATACCTGTTATTTTCTATAATCAAAGACTGCTGAAAAGCTTGGAGGAATGGTTGTCTGCATTGTGTTTAATGGTTTAAAGACGTGAATATGGGATTCTTGCACTGCTGTATGAAACAATAAGTGTTCCTTATCTCTATTATTTCCATTTCATATATGCATAAATCACAGAAAGAAAGATTGGTTTAGAATTTGCATACCTACACTCTATGCTCAGTTTCTGTGGTTTCTTAATGTTTTCTTCTTGATTTAGGCATGAATATGAATTCCTTTATGGCTCATGTTTAACCTATTTCACATATGAATGACTGTTAACTAGGAATTCTTAATTGCTCCTAGGCAGAGCTCATTCATCTTCCCTCTGCTAACCTGTTTGGGAGATTCTTTGCTGCCTCTGATTCCTTAACTCTCTTTCCATCCTTTAGCTTGAAATTTTTTTTCGTATGCAGCTATCTTGCTCCATGTTTGTCTTGTGACCAAGAAAACACGCCAGTAGTCTTACTCTTTGACTCCATGCCCAATGATTTGAAACTTACCACACTATGCGTTGCCTCTCTACTTGAAAGCATTTCCTTCCCACCAAAATACAAAAACCTCTGAACTTAATAGCTAGCCTAAAATCATCTCCAAACAAAGCTAAATTAGAAAGAGAGAGCCCTCTCTGACTGCAGGTGGGCTAGAACCTGCAGTCCAAAGTTGGTCTGTGGTTACCTCGGCCGTATCCTTTTCCGGAGCTTAAGGACAACCTGAGTGATAACACATACATCACTAACCTCGAGTGCGGGGCGTTGGAGCCACTACTTACTCCTCAAAGAAAAGATTCAGATTCTCTTGGCTATGTGGGAGGAGCTAAGGTGAAAAGTCCCTCGCATGTACAAATGAGAGGGTATTTATAGCAAAGGGTGAAACTGACCCTTGTGGCTGTTCGACTACCCTCATGACCATTTGGCTTCCATTACTTTTCGACTTACATGACTCTTTTTCCAACAAGTGGGTATCTTGGACTTCCACGTTACACCACATTGATTGACAACATAGCCCATAGTGAAGATGTGGGTGACATGACTCAACATGACTTGACATGACAGTGTTGGTACATTCGTGTTGCTGCTGGAGTGCATGTTGAGCTATAGTGCTACTGGGTGATGGTTTTCTTTATGGTGTATCATAGCTTCACCTCCGCATGGTGAAGTGCGTGGAGTCTTCGATGGTCCTTGGTTCGCTTGATGAATCTTTAGCATGTTGTTCCTTGCTTGCATGCTGGAAGGCTTGACAGGTTCATCTGTTCGTGAAGGTGCATGTTCATCACATTCGTTTGCTTCACATGCTTCGTTCGTTCGTCTGTTGGTGAACCTATCCTTCTGCATGTGCTCCCTTCATTCATCCCATTCGTTGTCTTGCCATATTTTTTGGTGTACCTGTACCCACAGTCACTCATGACGAGACAACATCAAATACAAAACCTCTTAGTCTACCATGGCACATGATCATTTCAGATGCAGGTGACCAAGAGAGGTGACAAGTCTGTGAAGCGGGATGATGGCTCTGAGCATAGCTAATGAAAATTGCGCAATATTTAATGAATGATGGAGACGGGCAATCTGAGTCAACAGTGATTGCCTACGAGGTCTGGCTCAGCTGGGAGGAAAAATTGCGTAAATTTTGGGAGGGATAGTCCGGGTTGCAGGAATGCAAGGTAAGCATGCTCTGCGCATTTTTCAGAACGAATGGGAAACAGTGACTGGACAGCCAGATTTGTGTAATTTTCAAGAGGAATGGGTCGGGCTGCATGAAGGGTTAGCAGGCAGAAATTGCGCATTTTTTGGGAGGAACTACCCGGGAGACTAGCAGCCAAAACTTCACAATTCCCAAAGGGAATTGGTAGTTGGTTGCTCAGCCATTGGCAGCATAAACTGCGCAATTCCTAGAGGGAACTGGTAGTCTGCTGCTAGGAGCTACTAGAGGGGAAATTGCACTGAAGCTGGGAAGTCGGCCTGTTGATCATATCTGCGCAATTTCTGAGCTGAGTGGACTACTGGACAGCAGAAATCCTGCTCATGAAAACTGCACAATTTCTTGGATGCGCAGCCAGTCGACTGTTCGAATGACTAACTAGGAAAATAATGCAATTTTCTGAAGGAGATAGGGACGAGCACTTGGTGTTTGTTCAGCCTGTCTACGCAATTTCCTCAATCAGTTGAGCGACTGAGGTAAGTGGCCTATGCGCAATTTTTTAAGGGAGTCAATCCCGGGGCAACTGTCGGTTTCGACTGTCCGGGTGATCAACATGGAAGTTGATTGAACTTCTTGCGGGAAGCGCATCTTGAAAATACTAGCTTGGTGCTTCTGTGTTTTTCTAGTTGACAGCCGATCGAGTCGATGGCAGGGTGATGGTCCGGCTGTAAGAGGAGAGTTTGGTCGTTAGGACTTCAACAAAAATGACTAAGTGTGCGAACGATCAAAAGATGCATAGGTGATCATGCAAACATACACTCACATGACTTGATGATGAAACGACTCAAACTGTCCAGACACACATGTTCAACATCACTGACCGACGGTGCAAGTGACAAGCGCGACACTCGTGATTGATCGTTCATTGATCGAGCTAACACTTGCGCAACAGTGAACGTGACTCTGTGTGTGAGTGTGACAAATTCTTTCATAGTGAACACAACAAGCACATATGAAGTGAATAATTTGAGCATAACCAAAACATGGTCGCAAGCATGACTTAGATACTAGCATGCAGAAACTTAAATGAAATGAACAATCAAGGCGAATGCAAGGACTCACATGAGCTCACAGAGCGAACCGGCATGTGTGCAGTCATCAAGTGAAACTCTCAAGGGAGGCTCTGAAATTGGTGCAGGCCAAAATTTTGGAGGGTGGTTGTAGCTGCTACAACACTTGGTGACACACTGGTAGAACTCCAGCTTCTCTGTTTTGGTTCATTGCTAGCATAGGGCCTTGGTCTTTCGGGGAGTATTGAATCATTGTGCGAGTTACTTCAGCTTCCCCACTTACCCCATGGACATACATGGTTCACCCTTTTCCAACTCAGTCAAACAAAATCAAAATTTTAGCTTATATCTCAATGTTTTGAATCCGGGAAGGGTAGTTTAGCTCACGAGTTGAAGATTTTCAGAGTATAAGTTTTCATCTCTATTGTTGCTCCGATGCCAGTAGGCCTGGAAAATACCCTGACGAAGTCACGCAGGAACACACACATTTCTCCACTACCAGCGAGCCTGATCAGTACCCTGGTGGAGTTGCATGCTTCACCTCTCTGCGCAGGAAGCCTTTCTCTTCTTTCGCCTTTGTATTTTTCAAGAGGACTGTGCATAGGCACTTATTTATTTTTGGGGCAGAAGAGGGATCCCAACTTATTGAGAGCAGAAGAGGTTGTTCCTTCAAAGAAGCATGTAAGACCTCTAACATAGGTTTTCTCGTTTAGATTTTCCCTTTCTCTATTTCTACTAGTTGGAAGAGCTTGAACACACAAAACAGAAGGCTAAGTATAAATATGGGGCTTCCCAGTGTGGACACAGGTTCACGGTTGGACCGAAACTTCCCTTGCAAACTATTCATATTTTCTGTTAGGACTTCATTGACCGAAGGTTACAACCAAGCACAGAGAAGGTGGACACAAGACTGGCCAAGTGCTACAGTGTCACGAGTTTTCCTCAAATTTCAACCACATACTCTATTCAAAAGCTAGAACGTAGTAGTTGGTAGCACTTATTTCCGGAAACAAAAATAGTAATATACCAAGCATACAAAACAACGTAAACAAAAATAGTAAGCAAAGCAAACAAAGTGAAAACAACAACAAGCAAGCAAAGCAACCAAGTCAGCAAGCAAACAATCATGCAAACCAGAAAGCAAAGACAAGCGAAAAAGAAAACACTACTCCTACTCCTAAGCTAACAGTGCATGGGCCATCTCACGTGAGGTGATACTTCCAATGCAACCATCGGCGCATTGGTTGACCCATGTTGGTGAAGGCATGGTTCACAAACAAGACAGCTATGCGAACCAGCAAACAAGAAAGATATAACAGTGAAGACAAACACACTCTGAGTTTACGAGCGACCACAGAACAGAGATGAGTGAACGCGCATGACATGCATTCTGTGGAGCTGCCATGGTGTTGTGTTACACTGCATGCAGATGTTGAGTGTGTGCATTCTCTTGATTGTGACGTGCAATAAAAAGTGAGAAAGGTAGGCCACTTATGTTGTGCATGAGTGCTTGTTGTGTAAGGTTCCTCCAACTCATGAGTGATGGGATCATGTAGCTTCAGTGGAGGAAGTGAAATCTGGGTGTTTGGTTGATCTTCAATGCAAAGTAGAGAGTGATGAGGAGCCTTGATTCAAAAATTTCCTGATTGGAAGTGAAACCAACCTTAGGACAGCGAGGGCCTGACATAACCATCAACTCGGGTTGAAGTGCCTCGACAGCCTGTGGGGTTTCGACTTCATTGACAGATAGATCATCACAGACCAGTGCCTTGGATATATTAACAATGGTTGAATCAACATCGTGATCGGATGAGGAAGTGTATAGATCACAACAACAACGATAAGAAAATTCAAGATGTTTGTCGACATCCTCATGATTTGATGAATCGGGCAGATGGGTAGATGAGAAGCAAAGATGTTCACCCTTTGTGTTTTCAAGAAAGATAAATGACAAATTGAATGTATTTTCCAAGGAATATGTGTCCTCTCCGCACTATAATGACAAACTGACATTCAAGGTGTCCTGTGAATGATCGGAAGTAGAAACATCCAGAAATGGGTTTTCACAGGGGAAATTAGCAGTGGCAGAATCACAAGGGATGTCAGGATGAAGCGGATGAGGCACGGCTAGAAGGGAGTCATCCTTTATCGTGGGTTCTTCTTTAGATTCCCACACACACTCATCATGAATGATGGCGTAGGTTGGCTGCATAACACCAACTCCGTCGACAGCTTGATCCTCATTCACAACAGGTGAGGAGTCCAGAATGGGAGAACACAAGACAGTACAATCCGGAGGATCAACAGAACGTGAGGACGGAGGTCGAGGGAAAGAGTCCACATGACAACCAACAAGCTTGCAAGCCAAATCTGCGCAAATCTCAAGAGCAGGTGGGGTGGGAGAGTGTGACAGTTCAACAGAGGCATGTGCATGATCTCCCACATCACTCTGTGGTGGTGGAGCTATTTGATGAGGTGAAGGCGGACAGTCACTTGTGACAGCGACTGTGCCTGCCTGTGATTGCACAGCTCCATCACCGAAGCATGTTGAGTGGGGTTCAGATATGTGAAGAAGATACTCAAACCTTCCATAAAGAAATTCCCAATCAATTTCATCTTCAAGGAATCGGTATGCAAGATTACAAAAGCGTGTGTAAAACTGATCAACGGATTCATCGGGTGCTTTTCGTAATTTCAAAATTTCTTGATCAAGTGCTTTCCAGTTAAAGTGATTAAAAGCACGGTCTATCTCTGCAACCAGATGAGCAAGAGAATGAATAGATTTTTCTGGCAACATGGCACACCAATGCATGGGGTGCCCTCGAAGCGTGTAGACGAATAGCGTGCAGCTCATGTATTCTTCAAAGAATCCATGTCTTTCACATGAGCCTACACGCCGACCACGTGCCTAACCAAGGCTATGTAGCCTCCACCATCAAATGTTTTATGAGACAAGTTATCTGAGAGCTTTTCCAAGATGATGAAATCATTTCCATAAGACATACACTCTGGAAGAGCAACTCGGTAGTTAGTCATGATAGATATGTAGAGATTCAAAACAGATGTGAGGACTCAGCTTGTCATCTGGCCCTCCTTCTAGCACCAAAATGTTGACAGTGTTAGACCCGCCAACATCAGGGGATCTCCCCAGTATGAAGTCCCAACTAGACCTCACATCATTTGGTGTAGGAATCCCATCTGGTATGATGGCCCAGTTGCCATTATCTTAAACATCTGCCTCAACTCTTGCTTGTCAGCATAGGAGAGTGGTTTCCTTTGTTTTTGAGAAGTGAGATTCGTGTGCCTTGTGAGTGTAAGTGTCACTTGTGTCAATGGATCTTTCAATGTTGAGGGAGAGGGTGAGAGTGAGTTCTAGGTCGATTGGGAGTAGTCCCAACACTGCTCGGAACACACAACACAATAGGACATGCATAGCTTCCGGGAGAGCAGTCGACACGGATGCAGTAGTCACAAGGTATGAGGTAAGATAACACGTACAACACTCAACGGATCAATCCGAATGAGTGCAACAGTTGTTACAACAAGCTTCATGTGAAAGGTTTTTCTGATGTCTCGGAGAGCAGTCTACATGGGCGAGACAATGTTAACAACATATACAACAAATTTCCATTAATAGATTATGCATTACAACAAATGAAACAGTTCAGATGTAGAACACAGGTAAAAGCAACATGCATTACAAGAGTTAAAGATCAGTCTTACGACAGATACAATACATGTGTGAAAACGTGTTGGCATGTTAGTAGGCTTTTGAATTAAGTGAAAGTTCCAAGGACATTGTTACACCATACATTACTAACCCCGAGTGTGGGGCGTTGGAGCCACTACTTACTCCTCAAAGAAAAGATTCAGACGCGCTTGGCTATGTGGGAGGAGTTGAGGTGAAAACTCCCTTGCATGTACAAATGAGGGGGTATTTATAGCCAAGGGTGAAACTAACCCTTCTAGTTGTTTGACCACCCTCATGATCATTTGTCTTCCATGAATTTTCAACTTACATGACTCTTTTTTCAACAAGTGGGTCTCTTGGACTTCCACATTACATCACATTGATTGACAACATAGCCCATAGTGGAGATGTGGGCGACATGACTCATTACATGACTTGACAAGACTTGACATGACGGTGTTGGTACATTCATGCTGTTGTTGGAGTGCATGTCGAGCTATAGTGTTGTTGGGTGATGGATGTCTTCATGGTGTATCATAGCTTCACCTCCGCATGGCGAAGTGCGCGGAGTCTTCGATGGTCCTTGGTTCGCTTAATGAAGCTTTAGCATGTTGTTCCTTGTTTGCATGTTGGAAGGCTTGACAGGCTCATCTGTTCACGAAGGTGCATGTTCGTTGCGTTCATCTGCTTCGCATGCTTCATTCGTTCATTTGTTGGTGAACCTGTCCTTCTGCATGTGCTCCCTTCATTCATCCCATTCGTCGTCTTGCCATGTTTGTTGGTGTACCTGTACCTACAATCACTCATGACAAGACGACATCAAATCCAAAACCTCCTAGTCTACCATGGCACATGATCATTTCAGATGCAGGTGACTGGGAGAGGTGGCAAGGTTGTGAAGCGGGATGATGGCTTCGGGCACTGCTGATGAAAACTACACAAGAGTCACTGAGTGATGGAGACAGACGATCTGAGTCAATAGTGACTGCCTGCGAGGTCTGGCTCAGCTGGGAGGCAAAATTGCGCAAATTTTGGGAGGGACAGTCCAGGCTGCAGGAAGGCAAGGCAGGTATGCTCTGTGAATTTTTCAGAATGAACAGGCAACGAGGGCTGGACAACTAGATTTGTGCAATTTCCCATAGGAACGGGTTGGGATGCATGAAGGGTCAGCAGGAAAAAATTGAGCAGTTTTTTGGAGGAACTGCCCGGGAGACTGGTAGTTGGCTGTTGGTGTCACTGGCAACCAAAATTGTGCAATTCCCAGAGGGAATTGGCAGTTGGCTTCTCAGTCATTGGCAGCAGAAACTGTGCAATTCTTGGAGGGAACTGGCAGTCTGCTGCTAGGAGCCGTTGGCGGGGAAATTGCACTGAATTTGGGAAGTCAGCCTTCTGATCATCTCTACGCAATTTCTAAGTTGAGCGAGCTGCTGGATAGCAGAAAGCCTACTCATGAAAACTACTTAATTTCTTGGATGAGCAACCGGTCAAATGTCCGGATGACTGACTAGGAAAAATGTGCAATTTTCTTAAGGAGACATGGACGAGCACTTGGTGTCTATCCGACTTGTCTGTGCAATTTCCTTAGTCAGTTGAGCGAGTGAGGTTAGTGGCCTCTGTGCAATTTTTGAAGGGAGTCAATCCCGGGGTGACTGTCGGGTCCGACTATCCGGGTGGTTGATCTGAAATGATCATAAGTTAAAATTGATGTAGAATTGATTAGCCAATATTGAATTGATTGTTAATTGAATGTGTGGAAATCGAGGAAACTGCTTAAGTAGAAAGACTTTACGACAGTTGATTAAACATAATTAAGATGCATAAAAGAAGTGAAAACATCAAATACATAGCGATACTAGACAGCAAAATTGATTACGAAGTTCGTCCTTGATGGACTACGTCTCCGGGTCTGCTTTCAAGATGGGCGACCACACAGAGATTTGACCAAACTAAATGTGCACACAGGCACTTTTGGTCACTGTCAAAGGATAGCTCTCTAAACCAGCTTTCCAACGCCTATCACGGTTCCCAATTCTGACTCTGGATGCTCCTGTTACACTGAAAACAAAAACAACCTCTAACCTCCAGAATCTGCATACAAAAACCAAAATCACTCTCTCCTATTCAATGAACAAAAATTGCCTCTTATAGGCCTGCAGGTACATGTGAACTCCTTTGGACTAAACATGGCATGAATTTACTGAATTGAAGGGTTTGAGGTTTTGGTCTAACCATGCAATGACACTTACGGTCATTAGGCCATGGTATTTGATTTAATTTGTTTTAACAAACTTCGTAAAAACCCCAATATAACCATATATTAAAAATAGAACCGTTGGTGGTTAGGTTGACTGCACGCTGGCTAACTGTTTCCATGTGAATAGCTGGTTCTCTCGGCGGTCGACTGTCTGACTACCACCTAGTGGCTTATCCGCCTGGTGGTTATGACTACCATCGCGGTCTTTCTGTAGCATGTGACAACCACCTCTGACCGTTGTGGTTTCGATGCAGTTAGGGACTGTGGTTATCTCCAAACTGACTCCTTTACCCACTCACATGTACACGCCGATGCGGTTAATGCGACTCCGCCAACTGCTATCCCTGCTTGCGGTGAAGGCTAAGTACGATTAATCACATCCGCTCACATGAGCCTTAACCCCTCGCGGTTCTGATGTGGTTATGGTCAACGATTTAGGACTTTGTTATGGTAATTGCAAGTTTTTATCTTTAGTATTGTTTTAAACAAGGCCGAGAGTTGGTTTTAGAGTTAGGTTTAGGTCTTTAACACATAGTTTGCAATGCGATAGGTTTAGAACTTAGGTTTAATGCTATAGACTTAGGATTTAATGCATTTGTGAATGTTGCATTAACTTCTAGGTTTAGGGTCAAAGTGTTATGGTTTAGGTATATGTCTTTAGATCTTTAGATCTAAGAACAAACCCTTTTACAACAATTGTCACAATGTAACATTCACCCAATCATACAAAGACAACCCATATCGAACCCCTGCAACGGATGACACACCCATGTCGATGATCAACCTTGGCGTAACTGTCAATGAACAATTGTCAACAACCAGATACAAAACCATAACCATGAAAACCATTAACTTCACCTGCACAACCTAAACCATAATCAACACTGTTGAAACTGAATGATACCAAACTGAATGTTGACGATGACACTAAACACTGATGATGAACCTGTGCAACTAATCTGATGAGATCCTCCTAGATCAATCCTCTCCACTTGAAAGCTTTTGGACCACAAAAGTTTGACTAAACAAATAGTTGATGAGGGTAGAGCTCCCTCACTTTCCAACTTGCCCTGATGATGTACCAATACATTCGATCAATCACCTGAAAGTGATGACCTTGATGATGCTGACCATGGCACATTTTGAGTCGGTGACCTGTTCCATCCATCTGTAGTATGGACAACTTATGAAGATGGTCAAACAACCTGTTATGAACATGGCAATTGATTTCTTTCCATGAATAACCATGAGTTAGTGATTCATAATCATCTTTGAAAACTGTCTCTACTGGATATTGCTCAATACCATCAACATGTATTAACAATCTATTTTTTGGAATAACAGAGGCAATCAAAGATGTTTTTGACATCAAACCAGCGACTTGACTTGACATACTTTCCTGCTTCCTGATTACTAAGTGAACTTGCTGCCATAAACCCATCAAACTGTAAGGTGGAAATTGTTGCAACTTAGTTTGTCTTTGAAAGTATTGAATTAGCTGTTGATTTGTTTGAATCACTTTTCCTTATTCATTAAATGATGTTTCCATTGATTGTCACTTTCTCCTGATGCATAAGTTTCCATTAGATACTTTGACACTGCTTTAGAAAATGATTTGAGATGAAAACAAAGAGGTTTCCTCTCCACTTGAAAAGAGGTTTCCAAACTGTTCAAAACATGAAATGGTGACACAATATAAGAGAAATTTAACACCGACTTCCCCAATACTGACCTGTATCCCTGTAACTGTTAATTTCCAAACTTGAATTGAATTGATTCATTTTGACATTAGGAAGAGGAACTTTAGGCACAAACTATAATTCATGTTGTATTCCCTGCTTATGAGTAAGATGTTTGGTTTTACATAGAACTGGAATAGTTTCTATCTCTTTGATCAAACCATCTTTAAGCTGAGTCTCATAATCTGAACAAACATCATGTTGATTTTTATGTTGTTCCTTTACACACATGATTACAAATCTTTTATTTGAACTTATTAATCGCTTCATCTAATTAGCATTAACTATATTCAAGTGATTTTTTTTTTATGTGCCCTGACAATAAATTCAACCCCATCTTTCTTAAGGTGATATTTATGCTCTCTCCTGTAAAATACCGCATCACAATCATAAGGACAAGGACTTCCTAAGACAAATCCACATATGTCTACTGGAACCATATATAATTCCACTTCATCAATGTAATTAGCTGTAATGGCAAATCTTAATCGACACTGTTTGGTGACTTTTATCTGAGTTGATTTATTTAGCCATCCTAATGGGTAAGGTCTTGGATGATTCCGTGTTTCCAAACCCAAACTCTTAACTAAATATTCAAAGATTAAATTCGCCTATGATCCACTGTCAAACATTGTATCTATATTTTTATGCTTAGAAGTTATATTTATGTCAAAGAATTCAACTCTTTTATCCTCATTTGAAGGATTTATGTTTGATGAAAATGCAATAGTACTCGAACGTGAACCAGTGTCAGAAGTTTTACCTGTTGTAACCATAGCAGTGATCCTCCTTTCATCACCTGAATCTGAACCTAGATCTTGCTGGACTACTACAATTGCCTTCTTTTCATCCTTCTCCTTAAGGAACTTTTTGGGCTTAAGTTCTGAATGAAGTTTCCAACACTTCGATTCATCATGACCGATTCTCTAGCAATGAGAACAAGTAGGTCTTTCCTTCTGAGCTATCACTGATTTCTTTCTCTTCGAATTGTTCTTACCCTTACTATCATTGGAATATTTGATTTCTAAATCTTTATATGACTGCAATGAAAACTTGAATGGTCTGCCACTTGATTCAATATGTATGGCCTGAACACACACTTCATCAAAATCATCAGGATTAAACATCAATAATGTTTGCTGCAAATATGAATGTAAAATGCCAATGCATTTTCATAAAGTTTCACGTGCATCTAATAAAATACCAAGCACCAATGCTTTCTTTCTGAATTCCTGAGTAAACTCATGAACACTCTGCCCTTTACCTTGCTTCATATCCTACCAATCAATAACATCTTGCTGCATGTATCCTAAAGGATATAATTGTTTCCTAAGAGCTTTTAAAAACTTAGACCATGAAGAGATGACTTTTCCTTTACGCTTTACATCTATCTGAGTTTTACTTTCCCACCAAATTAAAGTTGTTCCCCCCATTCTAAGTGTAGCTAACTGAATTTTCGTTTTATCGTCAGAAATGTTCTGAATATGACAATACACTTCTAACTGCTTAATCCAGTTATCTAGCTTTTCAGGATTCATTTCGCCATCATAAATAGGTAACTCAAATTTTACATCAAGTTTCAAAAGAGATGTTTTCTTAGGTTTCTTTTATGTTTCAAATTATGCACTAGAAGAAGAAGATGATGATGATGATGATGGAGATGATGGAGGTGAAGGTGGTTTATCAGCCTTGCCTTTACCTTTGTCCTTCTTCGATGTCTTTGAAGAAGCTGCATCTCTCGCCTTCTTGTCTTCGTACATTTCTCCCAACATCTGTTGCATAGTCAAGAATGCTTGTTGAAACTATTCATCAGTCATCTTAGTTTCAGTATTTTCACCTGCATCAGATCCTGTCATGGTCAAATTATGAACGACTCGTCGCTTTCCAATCTCTGTATCAATCTGCTCAAGGATTCCTTCTCCACGTTGCGACTTTGACCTAGTTAACATTCAATGGCAAATTCTACAAACGCAACCTGCTCTAATACCAAATTATATGATCTGAAATGATCATAAGTTAAAACTGATGTAGAATTGATTAGCCATTATTGAATTGATTGTTAACTGAAAGTGCAAAAATTGAGGAAACTGCTTGAGAAGAAAGACTTTACGACAACTGATTAGACATAAGTAAGATGCATAACAGAAGTGAAAACAGAAAATACACAGTAATACTAGACAATAAAATTGATTACAAAGTTCGTCCCTGATGGACTACGTCTCCAAGTCTGCTTTCAAGATGGGCGACCACTTTATTAGGATTGAAACATAAGAGGTCGATTACACAGAGATTTGACCAAACTGAATGTGCACACAGGAACTTCTGGTCACTGTCAAAGGATAGCTCTCTGAACCAGCTTTCCAACGCCTGTCACAGTTCCCAATTCCAACTCTGGATGCTCCTGTTACACTAAAAACAAAAACAACCTCTAACCTCCAGAATCTGCATACAAAAACCAAAATCACTCTCTCTCATGTTCAATGAACAAAAATTGCCTCTTATAGGCCTGCAGGTACATGTGAACTCCTTTGGACTAAACATGGCATGAATTTACTGAATTGAAGGGTTTGAGGTTTCGGTCTAACCATGAAATGACACTTAGGGTCATTAGGCCATGGTCTTCGATTTAATTTGTTTTAACAAACTTCGCAAAAACCCAAATATAACCATATATTAAAAATAGAACTGCTGGTGGTTAGGTTGACTATGCACTGGCTAACTGTTTCCATGTGAACAGCTGGTTCTCTTGGCGGTCGACTATCTGATTGCCACCTAGTGGCTTATCCGCCCGGCGGTTACAGCTACCATCGCGGTCTTTCCGCAACATGTGACAACTACCTCTGACTGTTGCGGTTTCGATGTAGTTAGGGACTGCAGTTATCTCCAAGCTAACTCCTTTACCTGTTCACATGTACACGCAGATATGGTTAATGCGACTCCACCAACTGTTATCCCTGCTCACGGTGAAGGCTAACTGTGGTTAATCACATCCACTCACATGAGCCTTAACCGCTCGCGGTTACTATCAGTGGTTTAGGACAGTGTTATGGTATTTGCAATGTTTTATGTTTTGTATTGTTTTAAACAAGCCGAGAGTGGGTTTTAGAGTTAGGTTTAGGTGTTTAACACATAGTTTGCAATGCGATAGGTTTAGAACTTAGGTTTAATGGTGTAGACTTAGGATTTAATGCATTTGTGAATGTTGCATTAGGTTCTAGGTTTAGGTTTGTATTAGGTTTAGGGTCAAAGTGTTATGGTTTAGGTGTAGGTCTTTAGATCTTTAGATCTAAGAACAAACCCTTTTACAACAATTGTCACAATGTGACATTCACCCAATCATACGACGACAACCCATATCGAACCCCTGCAATGGACGACACACCCATGTCGATGATCAAATCTGGAAAAACTTTCGATGAACACTTGTCGACAACTAGATACAAAACCATCACCATGAAAACCATTAACTTCCCCTGCACAACCTAAACTATGATCAACACTATTGAAACTGAATGATACCAAACTGAATGCTGACGACGACATTGAACATTGATGATGAACCTGTGCAACTAATCTGACGAAATCCTCCTGGATCAGTGGTCAACATGGAAGTTGATTGAACTGCTTGTGGGCAGCGCATCTTGAAAATACTAGCTTGGTGCTTCTGCGTTGTTCTTGTTAACAGTCGATCAAGTCAATGGCAGGGTGATGGTTCGGTTGTCAGAGGGGAGTCTGGTCGTCAGGAGTAAGCGAAAATGACTAAGTGTGTGAACAATCGAAAGGTGCATAGGTGATCATGAAAACACACACTCGCATGAATCGATGACAAAACGACTCAAACCATCCAAACACACATGTTCAACATGACTGACCGACGATGCAAGTGACAAGCGCGGCACTTGTGATTGACCGTTCATTGATCAAGATGACGCTTGCGCGACAGTGAACGTGACTTTGTGTGTGAGTGCGACAGATGCTTTCATAGCAAACACAATAAGCACATATGAAGCGAAGACTTCGAGCATAACCAGAACATGGTCGCAAGCATGACTTAGACACCAGCATGCAAAAAATTAACTGAAATGAACAAGCAAGGCGGATGCGAGGACTCACACGAGCTCACAGAGCGAACCCGCGTGTGTGCAGTCATCAATTGAAACTCTCAAGGGAGGCTCCAGAATTGGTGCAGGCCAAAATTTTGGAGGGTGGTTGTAGCTGCTACAACACCACCATATTCGACAGGTCCTTCAAACCCTTCGACAACAAAAGTTGTGTGCTAACTTGGAGAAATGCACCTTTGGCCTGACCCAGGTTCAATATCTGGGGTACATCATTGATGAGTAGAGTGTACATGTGGACCCATCCAAGATACAAGTCATTCAATATTGGCCAGCCCCAACCACTCTAACAGAGCTCCGCAGCTTTTTGGGTCTTGCCAATTTCTACCGCAGGTTCGTGTTGGGGTTCTCTCATATTGCTTGGCCTTTAAGTCAAGTCACCAAGGGCAGAGTGAAAACAAAGTTATTTTGGTCAGAAACCCAACAGCGAGCATTCTCTGAGTTGAAGAATCGCCTCTGTTCTGCACCAGTGCTCATATCACCAAACCTGCAACAACCATTTGAGATTGAGATAGATGCCTCCGACTATGCTATTGGGGCAGCTCTTCCTCGACATGGGGATACAGTGGCTTACCACAGTGAAACACTTTCAGACACAGTCCGAAAGTACCCCACTTACGACAAAGAAATGTATTCCATTGTGCAGGCCTATCGTCAATGGAAGCATTACATTCTGGGGAAGGAAACGGTCATCCACACAGACCACCAGCCTCTACAGTTCATATAGACACAAGGGAAGTTGCAGAACGATCGCCATAAAAAATGGTCCACCTATTTGCAACAGTTCCATTTGAACATTAAGTATAAAAAGGGAAGCACCAATAATTTCATTGATTGCCTCGGCAGACCACCGATCATGGCGTTGATCAATGTGCTCACCTCTTGTGGGCACAAGACATCGGGGTGGCCGCATGTTTACAAGAGCGATCCAAAATTCAACAGCATATACCATACAGTCTTGGACGGGAAGAAAGTTCCAAATTTTCACCTTCAGGATGCACTATTATGCCACTTGGGACACATGTGTTCCTTCAAGTGAGCATGCCAAGATGATTTGGGAGGTGCACTACAGTCAGGTCGCTGGACATTTCGGAGTAGAGAAAACAGTGGCAGTATTGCAGAAGTATTTTTATTGGCTGAAACTTCGTTAGGATGTTGGGAAGTACATTATGTTGAGAATGCAACAAGATGATGGAGCTTAGTGGAAAGGAGTCGCCTTCACTAAGTGGGCCCGCAGGCAAATTATGGCGCAAAGTCTATTTTTAGACTATGTCTATTTTTAGACATATGGATCATGGTCTATGAGTTGCAGTATGTTATTTGTGGATGATTGGTCATGTTGGGAAAAATAGATGGACTTCTATTTCTAGTTCACAGCGGAGTGATCAGAGTCTATTTTTAGACTACCAGGCTAAAAATAGAAAAGTCAAATATTATTGTCTCATAATAATATTTAGACTATAAACTTTATTTTATCCTCTTGGAGCACTTCAGTTTGAGCTACAGATGTGGCACATGCAGCTGTCAGAAGGAAATACGCTTTCTTTGTGAGTCATTTGAGCTATTGCATGCAGGACTTCAGTTAGAACTCAAGCAGTTGAGTTTGGTGGAGTTGGATGTGGAGTTGATGGAGTTGTGTTCAGTTTGACTTGGTTAAACTAGTTGTAATTAGTCTAACTGCAAATAGACTAGTGATGAGTTGTGTGAATTAATTATTAACTCATAAAGCAACTAAAGAATACATCAGTTAACTCAGTTGCATGTCAGTGCATGTACAGTTCAGTGGAGACAGGTGTTAGAGGTTGAGATTGCTATCAGTTGTGACTATAGTTGTGCATGAGATCTTGTAGAATCAATGGATTGAGTATGCCCATGAAGATTGCGCAGTATATGCCCAGTGAAATAGCCTGTGCTCACGTGATTTTCAGTGTGGATGATTTTCACTTGGTATTTTGCAATAAAGGCAGGCAAGGCAGCGGAGGAGATTTGAACCTGTGACTTGTTCGGATCTGAGCTAGTTTTGTGTGTAACAGGTGGAGATAGTGCTGGATACTTGTGAGGAGTATTGTACTATGTATTGTTACATGTTCTAAATCATTAATATACAGATAGTGTGGGGTTTTTAGCTGTAAGCTTTCCCCGAGTTACATACTGTGATAATGTGTGCATGCCATTGATGTTTCATTGTTTTTAATGCTGCTAAATTGATGATCAACGTAGAGGAGATTATGTATTGTGCATGTATTCCGCAATAGTGTATAATCAGGATAATCTCTGTGAATAAGTGTCATAGTATTCAAAATTTCTACATGGTATCGGAGTTGTTGATCATCAGATCTATTATTCAGAAAGTGTTTACATTCTATTTCTTCAGGCAGAGTCTGTAATCGGGCCAGGTAGCCTCTAGATTCATCCTTCTTTTGGAAGGTGAGATATCCGGTAAAAGCCCATACAGTCAATCTCTGTACGAGAAATACTTTGTTCTCACGAATTCTAGATCGGAGGCAGTTGAGTTTGGATCTGGTGGAATTCGAATTTCCAGCAGTGTTTTCTTGGTATCAACGTGGCAATGTCTTTCAACGGATTGCGATTGGAGTATGCTCTTTAGGGCAGCTCGAACTATATTGCATGGAAGGACAAGATGGAGGCAGTGTTGGATGATAATGAGTTGAAGGAGTTCATAGAGGCTGAGGTCCCAAAGCCTACTGATACTGCACAGGGTGATGCTTGGCAAAAGAAGACAGCAAAGTGTCGAAGTATTCTATTGGAGGGCGTGAAGGATCACATTGTGTCCAGCCTGCATGGAAAGGCTTCTCCATACTTGATGTGGAAAGCGTTGACAAATCTATTCCAAAGTAAGAGCAATCAGAGGAAGCTAGCGCTCAAGGATAAACTTAGAAACATCAAATGTGAGAAGGGAGACAGTATGCCCAAGTATCTACGAAGTTCACTCAGTGTCGGGATGAGCTGGGAAGTGTGGGGGTAACTATCGATGATGAGGACTTGGTGAGCTTGGCTCCCTTTGGTCTTCCGAAGAGTTGGCATTCCTATCAGGACTCTGTCAATGGTCGGGAGAAATTGCCAGGATGGGAAAGACTTTGGTCAGATCTTGTGCAGGAGGAGATCAGGCGGAATACTAGGGAAGGATCTTCATCAAAGGGACCTGATGAAGAAAATTTAGCTTTAGCTGCCAAAGCAAAGAAGGGGAAGAACAAGAAGGCTTCTCAGTCCGGCGCGAAAGGCAAGAAACAGGACATGTCCAAGGTGAAGTGTTTTCACTATCACCAGCATGGACACTATGCCACTAATTGTCGCAGAAGAAGAAGAACAAGCAAGCTGCTAGACCTGCAGCAGGAGAGGCTCTAGCCTCGCTGTTTGAGCTTGATTTTTCATTGATCGCATGCTTGGTTTCAAGTGTGATGGGATCAGTGTGGTTCTTGGACAGTGGTGCGTCTTTTCACATGACAGGAGATCGAGATTGTTTTCTGATCTGGAGGACAAAGATCTTGGAGTGCACATCGAGATGGGCGATGATGGTAGATACAGTGCGACCGGTATCAGTACCATTTCCTTTGAGAGGGAGTCTGGTAAACCCTACATATTGAAGGAAGTGATGCATGTTCCAAGATTGAAGAAGAATATTATCTCTGTGGCGATGTTAGAAGACAAGGGATATGATGTTGTTTTCAGCAAGGGAAAGGCTTTCCTGCGCAGCAAGACAACTGGTGAAACCCGGAAGATAGGGGTTCGAGTGAGGAACCTTTATCAGTTGCATGTAGATGGCTATGCAACAATGGCATGCAAGGCAGAAGGATTGGTGAGTCGGGATGATGGCGAGCTCTGGCACGGGAGATTGGGTCACCTTCACCATGGAGCCTTGAAGACACTGCAGCAAAGCACTACAGGGCTTCCCAAAGGCACTCTTGCGCAGTCAGATCAGTGCAAGGGGTGTACTTTGGGAAAGTTTGTGAAAGCCACCTTTCACAAGAATGATAGTTGCGCCATGACGATCCTTGAGAGAATTCACACAGACGTGCGTGGACCTTTCTCAGTAGCTTCGACAACAAAGCATAGGTATTATGTGATTTTTGTTGATGATTTCTCTCGTAAGTGTTGGATCTTCTTCATGCAAAAGAAGAGCGAGACATACTCAAAGTTTTGTGAGTTCAAAGCACTGGTCGAGAAGGAGTCGGGGAAGAAGGTGAAGGCTCTTAGGAGCGATAATGGTGGTGAATACATCTCTGGCGAGTTCAAGGACTTTTGCAGTGCAGAAGGGATTCAAAGAGAGCTCATAGCTCCCCATAACCCACAGCAGAACGGGGTTGCTAAGCGGAAGACGATCATGGGTGCTGCACAGGCGATGTTGCATGATCAGGGCCTACCCCTTCACTTGTGGGCGGAAACATGCAATACAGCAGTATATGTGCAGAACCGTTGTCCTCACAGGATACTTGGCATGAGTACACCCAAGGAGGCTTATTTTGGTAAGAGGCCTGATATTTGTCATTTGAGGATTTTTGGTGCTAACGTTTACATGCATGTGACGAAGGATGTGTTATGAAACCAGCTCACAAAAAGATAGAAAAGAGAGATCCACGCCTTAGAATTCAGCCTCTTCGAGGGGGCAACCTCCTTTACATTACATAAATGAAAAATTCTTGGATGATACAAATGACAAAACCTCCTTTCTATATATAGGAGTCTAAGGAGTCACAATATAATCCAGCCGACCTAACAATAATAATATAAAGCCACAAAAATAACAATAGAGGGATTCTATGGGGCACAGAAATAACAATATGGGGGTAATAGGGGCACAACAATATAAATAAGGGGTATAACTACAATAGTAATGGGGTAATCACTAGTATTATAGGGACCCAACATGCCCCTCTCCTTCAAAAAAGTGTTGTCCTCAACGCTTGAGTAGTTCTGGATACTTCTGCATAAAATTCTCATCCTCCCATGTGGAATCTTCAGCGGATAAGTTCTTCCACTTGATAAGATACTCTGAAATTGATCGATTTCGTAGCTGTCGAGTTCTTGTTTCTGTGACTGCTTCCGGTTCCAATATAATTTTTCCTTCCTCGTCAAGTTCTGGCAATATTGTTTGAACTGGGAGCTTGTCGCCTATAACCTTCTTTAAACATGAAACATGGAAAACTGGGTGCAATCGAGAAGCTGCAGGAAGCTCCAATTTGTATGCCATAGTACCAATCTTTTGCAACACCTTGTACGGACCATAATACTTTGGTGATAATTTATTATCCTTCTTAGCTTGCTTTAGGGACATTTGCTTATATGGTTGTAGCCGTAGGAATACCCAATCACCTACATCAAAACTTCTTTCACTGCGATGTTGATCTGCCTGTTGTTTCATTCTATTTTGTGCCAACACGAGGTTATCCTTTAAGAGTTGGAGGACTTGTTGTTGATGTTCGATGTGATGTTCCACTGCCTGAACCTTAGAATTTTCTCTTAAATATGATGTGATGGATGGTGGTTGATACCCATAAAGTGCCATAAATGGGGTCATTTTTGTTGCTGTATGGAAGGAAGTGTTATACCACCATTCAGCCAGAGGCAACCATTTGACCCATTGTGTCTGTTTATCAGATACAAAGCAACGAAGATATCCTTCCAAACATTTGTTTACTATCTCAGTTTGCCCATCAGATTGAGGATGATAAGATGAGCTATGAGCTAACTGAGTACCAAGACAAGAAAATAATTCTGTCCAAAAATTTCCAGTGAAAATGGGATCTCTGTCACTTACAATAATCTTTGGGTTTCCATGTAGCTTTTGAACTGTTTCCATAAATGCAGTAGAAACTGTACTGGCTTTAAATGGATGTGATAATGCACAAAAGTGTGCATACTTGGTAAGTCTGTCAACTACCACCATGATGACACTCTTTCCCTCAGACTTGGGTAAACCTGTGATAAAATCCATTGAAACCTCCTCCCAACGTTGGCTTGGAATGGATAAAGGTTGTAATAGACCCGGTGTCTTAATTGTTTCAACTTTATTTTGTTGGCAAACCAAACATTCCGCCACAAACTTTTGAATATCTGATTTAAGGCCATCCCAAAAAAATTCCTTCTTAACCCTGTGGTAAGTTTTTAAAAATCCTGAGTGCCCTCCTAAGGGAGAAGTGTGCAATTCCATAAGAATCTTTTGTTTTAGCTGGGAATTCTTACAGAGGTATAAGCGATCTTTGTACCATAACGAATCATTTTGCCAGCTAAATGTATCAGAAGTACTGGAATCTTGTTGTAGCTTTCGAATAAGTGCCCACACTTCTTCGTCATTCTTCCATTCCTCCCTTGCTTCGTTTATCCAATCTGGTTGGATAATAGAAATGGCACACAACAATGCTTCCACATCCTCATCCTTTCTTGAGAGTGCATCTGCCACCACATTTTGCTTCCCTTTTTTGTAGATGATTTCAAAGTCATAACCCAACATCTTTGTGACCCACTTTTGTTGCTCTTCAGAGGATAATCTTTGTTCTAAAAAGTATTTAAGGCTATCATGATCCGTTTTTACCTTGAAGTGTCTTCCCATTAGGTAGGGTCGCCATTTCTTAAGTGCATGGAGTATTGCCAACATTTCCTTCTCATAAATAGCTTTGCTTAAAAACTTTCCCTTGATTGGACGACTTTCAAAAGCAATGGGTCTTTCATCTTGCATTAGAACAGCACCAATTCCATTTCCTGAAGCATCACATTCCACAATAAAGGTTTTTGTGAAGTCCGGTGTAGCTAAGACCGGTGCTTGGCACATTGCCTCTTTAAGATGTTCAAAGGCCTTTGTTGCTTCCGGAGTCCATGAAAATGAATCTTTCTTCAATAATGTTGTTAGAGGTGCTGCTATTCTCCCATAATTCTTAACAAACTTGCGATAATACCCTGTCAACCCAAGAAATCCTCGCAGATGCTTTATGGATGTGGGGATTTTCCATTCCTTAATGGCTTTAATTTTGCTAGGGTCTACCTTAACTCCTTCATGAGATACAATATGACCCAAATATTCCACCTCCTGGACTCCAAAGAAACATTTGGATCTTTTTGCATATAATTGTTTCTCCTCCAATAGTTGTAGCACCCTGTCAACATGTTCAACATGATCCTTCCAAGACTTGCTGTAGATTAGTATATCATCAAAAAATACTAACACAAATTTTCTAAGGAATGGTTTGAAAATTGAATTCATCAAACCTTGAAATGTTGAAGGTGCATTGGTAAGGCCAAAAGGCATGACCAAAAATTCATAATGACCCTCATGAGTTCTAAATGTCGTTTTCGGAATGTCTTCAATCTTCATTCTGATTTGATGATATCCCGAACGAAGATCCAACTTGGTGAAGTAAATTGATCCATGCAATTCATCCAGTAATTCATCAATGACAGGAATGGGGAACTTATCTTTAATAGTGAGCTTGTTGAGCTCCCTATAATCTGGACACATGCGCCATGATCCATCCTTCTTGTGCACCAATACTACTGGAGCTGAGAAAGAACTTTGACTCGGTTGAATTATACCAGCCTCTAGCATTTCTGCAACCATACGTTCAATTTCACTTTTTTGGACATAGGGATATCTGTACGGCCTGATGTTTGGAGGAACACTTCCTGGAATCAGATGAATAGCATGATCATGATCACGCATAGGTGGGAGACCTTTGGGAGTCTCAAATACCTTGGAATGATTGTCCAGGACTTTTTGGAGATCTGGAGAAATAGATGATTCCAATGTGGAAACATCTAGCGAACATAATTGTGCAATTACACCTCTTTGCTCCTTTTTTAGAAGCTTTGTCATGCCATTAGAGCTGATTATCTTTCCTGGTTTCCCTGCAATACCCCTTAATTCAACTTCCTTTCCTTCCACAGAAAATTTCATGAAAAGTTCTTGAAAATTAAAAGCTATTGTACCCAAGGATTGTAGCCATTGGACTCCTAGTACAACATCAGCACCTCCCATTGGAATGGAAAGCATTGGGCTAGTCAATACATATTCTCCCATGGATAGCTTGATATTATGGCACTTTCCAGAGCAATTTATTGTTCCTCCATTTGCAATCATCACTTGACACTCTGGTGCTGGATATAGGAAGCAATTCAATTCTTTTGCTACCCTACAATGAATAAAATTGTGGGTGCTTCCTGAATCAATCAACACTATTACCTTTTTCTTCTTGATTTGTCCTTCTATCTTGATGGTTTGAGGAGTGGTAATTCCCGCCAATGCATTACAAGATATGGTCGGATTTATTTGTTCTTCATCTAGGCTTTGTTCCTGGAGTATATCCTCTTCTTTTGACCTTTCTTGCTCCTTTTCTTCTTCCTCTTCACAATCTATGTAGAATAATTTCTTCTCAGCACACTTATGACCTTTTGTGTATTTGCTATCACAATTGTAACAAAGCCCTTTTGCTCTTTTTTCTTCCAATTGTTGTGGTGTCAACCTTGTAGGTTGTGGAAGACTATGGGCAACAACACTTCCGTCTTTATAGTTGTGAATGGTATGCTTCCTAGTTGCCATAATTTTGCTTTCCATTTTTCTTGCTAACCTGAATGCCTTCTCTAATGAATCAGGTTCCCAAAGGCGAACATCATGTTGGATATTATCCTTTAAAGACCCTATGAACACATCAATCCTATGCTCCTCTGGAATATCTTTTACCCTTATGTTCAATTTTTGGAACTCCTCAATGTGCTCCATTATTGAACCCTTTTGTTTGAGACTTATCAATTGGCTAAAAAAAGTGTTGCTTTTTGTATCCTCATAATGTGCTATCAATTCTTTCGTAAAAATTGCCCAAGTGATAAATTTTTTACGAGAGCAAAGCCATTGATACCATACAAACTGATTTGGTTCCAAATATACAGTTGCCATACGTACCTTTTGTGTGTTTTGCACATTATTGAGATCGAAGAATTGCTCCATCTGTAATATCCATGTGGCGGGATCCTTGCCATCAAACTTCCTCATATCGATTTTTGGAATATGGTGGGTCTTCGATCCAACATTAGCGTCTATGGAATCATGATTAACATTTCTTTTGTTCACATCATGAGTTTCCTTTACAACCTTTTCACCATTAGTAAGTATTTCTTGTAGAAAATTTGTCAAATCTGTCTTCAAATCTGCCATGTCTGTCTTCAAATCTGCCATGTCTCTCTTCAAATCTATCTTCGAATCATCCATCTTAGCTTCCATGCCCTTTATCTTAGATTCCACGCCACTTATCTTAGCTTCTGTTAGCTTTTGTGAGCGTGACATTTGTTGCACTTGTTCTTGTAATTTTGATATATCATGTAGCATTTCTTCCTCTTCTTCATGAGTCATGCTAGAGCTTTCAGGTTCCTTACTAGGTGTTTGCATTTTCTTTCCTCGGGGCATCAGTTACCGATAATAATGCTTTACTATGCCCTTTGAATTCCGTTAAACCAAGCTTACACAAAAATTTAAAAAAAAAACTACACACCTTTTTTCACTTTATAGAAGCCTGATATTGAATCTGATGTATCTCTGTAATTTCGGATCATCCAGTTCTGAAATTGCTACCTGTAGTAGCCTTGTGCGTCCTCTTTCCAATGCCACAAGTCTGAGCCAAATTGGATTCTCCAAGGAAGAGTTATGTGAAATCTCCCACAGTGACTTGCTTTTAGACTGGTTCAGTAGAGCGAACTTGTACGACGTGCCACGAGTCACTGTTTCAACCTTTGAATCTGAAACACACAAAAAAGAAACTACAGTCCGTCCTCTTTCTGTACCTTTTTACGAAATTTCAATCCGATCCTCAGAGAGAGAGTTATGATGATTTTCCCCAGGTCACCTGTTTTGAATGTAATTCAGGAGTCTGCAAAAAGGCCAACTTCCTCAGATCATATCTCCGAAAATATCGCGCGAAAAGCTCTGAAATTCAGACCCAAGGTTCAGCGCCAATTCTTCTCAAATGGGTTTTTTTTGCGACTTCTGAAACGTCACAGAAAAAAAGTTATAGCGAAAATGCCACGATGACCTGTTTGGAGCAGCGAAACCCTAGAATCCAAAGCTCTGATACCAAATGTTATGAAACCAGCTCACAAAAAGATAGAAAAGAGAGATCCACGCCTTAGAATTCAGCCTCTTCGAGGGGGAAACCTCCTTTACATTACATAAATGAACAATTCTTGGATGATACAAATGACAAAACCTCCTTTCTATATATAGGAGTCTAAGGAGTCACAATATAATCCAGCCGACCTAACAATAATAATATAAAGCCACAAAAATAACAATAGAGGGATTTTATGGGGCACAGAAATAACAATATGGGGGTAATAGGGGCACAACAATATAAATAAGGGGTATAACTACAATAGTAATGGGGTAATCACTAGTATTATAGGGACCCAACAGGATGCCAGGAAGAAGTTGGAGTCGACCGCAGAGGTTGGGATATTTGTGGGGTACACTGATACACCCCACAACTATCGTGTGTATTTTCCAGACAGTGGTAAGACTGTTGTGCGACGGGATATAAAATTTCAGGAGGAGAAAGCCATGAAATGTTCGCTTGAGAGGAGCTACACTTGCATGCAGATGAGGAGCTATTAGTTCCTAAAGATGAGCTTCAGGACGTGGATCAGCCACAGGACGAAGTTCATGGAGTGGAAGAGACCACTCATGCAGCGCCAACCATCAGAGGGCGAAAGCGCTTGACATAAGCTGAGCGACTGGCTCAAGATGCAGAGAAAGTTGTAGGACCACCTACAGCCCAATGCAGGCAGAGACAGTCACCTGATCAGTACACTGGATACATGGCTCTTGTGAGCAAATGTGTTGTGACTGAGCCATCCTCTTTCGAGGAAGCTATGGAGGATCCCGCATGGGTAGACGCCATGGTGGAAGAGTATGATTCGATTGTCAGAAACAGTGCATGGGAGATTGTTCCTAGACCGGAAGGGAAATCAATGGTGGGTTCGAGATGGATCTACAAAGTTAAGCAGGCAGTTGACGGGAGTGTGGAGAAGTACAAGGCAAGATTTGTTGCCCGAGGCTTTTCACAGATAGAGGGGATCGATTATGAGGAGACCTTTGCACCTGTCGCAAGGTATTCTTCCATACGGACGATTCTTGCTCTCTTAGTGCAGATGGGATGGCACATTCATCAGATGGATGTGAAGACTGTGTTCCTCAACGGAGTCATTGAGGAGGAGGTGTACATAGAATAGCCCGAAGGTTTCGAGATCTTCAGTAGCGAGTTGCATGTGTGCAGGCTCAAGAGAGCGCTATATGGGTTGAAACAAGCACCACATGCTTGGTATACACGGATAGACAGCTATTTCACGAGACTTTGATTCTCCAAGAGTGAGGTGGATCCTAACCTATACCAGATTGTGGTGGAGGGTAAGTTGCTTATCATTTTACTGTATGTAGATGATTTGATTCTAACGAGTGATGAGCTGTTGATACTTTCATGCAAGGATGATCTTGCTAAGGAGTTTGAGATGAAGGACTTGGGCCTCCTTCAATATTTCCTAGGATTGGAAATTTGGCAGCACAGTGATGGACTATTTGTTTCTCAGGGGAAGTATGCTCGGGAGATACTGGAGAAGTTCAACATGCATGGCTGCAAGCCTGTTGATACTCCTCTTCCTGGAGGTTGGAGGAAGGAGGATGCCACTTCGACAGAAGAAGTGGATGCCACTGTTTATCGACAGTTGGTGGGGTCGCTTATGTATCTAGTCAATACACGACCCGATATATGCTATGCTGTTAACCAACTTTTACAAGCTATGGTTAAGCCAACCAAGCTCTTTTGGAAGGCAAGCAAGCATGTATTGCGTTATTTGAGAGGCACATCGGGATATGGATTGTGGTATAGACAGGAGGATGAGGTGAAGCTATGTGGCTTCATGGATGCAGATTGGGCAGGGAGCCCAACAGATAGAAAGAGCACATCAGTATCGGGTCGACAACAGTTTCTTGGTACAGCAGGAAGCAGAGATCCATGGCACTCAGTTCAGCGGAGGCCGAGTATATGGCAGCAAGTTTGGCTGCATGCGAGGCTATATGGATGAGGAAAATCCTGGTTGGGTTGTTTGATTCTTACTTGGAGCCTACTGTGATTTACCGTGATAACCAGAGTTGCATTAAACTCTCGGCTAACCCTGTATTTCATGATAGATCTAAGCACATTGACATCAGGTACCATCATATCAGAGATTGTGTGCAGCGGAGAATCATGTTACTTTCATACATTCCAACGGAGGATCAGGATGCTGATATCTTGACGAAGGCGCTCACCAGGAGCAAATTCGAATACCACCGAGGCAGAATAGGGGTTGTTGATAATCCATATCTTGTTGAGAGGGAGTGTTGAGAATGCAACAAGATGATGGAGCTTAGTGGAAAGGAGTCGCCTTCACTAAGTGGGCCCGCAGGCAAATCATGGCGCAAAGTCTATTTTTAGACTATGTCTATTTTTAGACATATGGATCATGGTCTATAAGTTGCAATATGTTATTTGTAGATGATTGGTCATGTTGGGAAAAATAGACGGACTTCTATTTCTAGTTCACAGCAGAGTGATCAGAGTCTATTTTTAGACTACCAGGCTAAAAATAGAAAAGTCAAATATTATTGTCTCATAATAATATTTAGACTATAAACTTTATCTTATCCTCTTGGAGCACTTCAGTTTGAGCTACAGATGTGGCACATGCAGCTGTCAGAAGGAAATACGCTTTCTTTGTGGGTCAGTTGAGCTATTGCATGCAGGACTTCAGTTAGAACTCAAGCAGTTGAGTTTGGTGGAGTTGGATGTGGAGTTGATGGAGTTGTGTTCAGTTTGACTTGGTTGAACTAGTTGTAATTAGTCTAACTGCAAATAGACTAGTGATGAGTTGTGTGAATTAATTATTAACTCATAAAGCAACTAAAGAATACATCATTTAACTCAGTTGCATGTCAGTGCATGTACAGTTCAGTGGAGACAGGTGTTAGAGGTTGAGATTGCTATCAGTTGTGACTATAGTTGTGCATGAGATCTTGCACAATCAATGGATTGAGTATGCCCATGAGGATTGTGCAGTATATGCCCAGTGAAATAGCCTGTGCTCACGTGATTTTCAGTGTGGATGATTTTCACTTGGTATTGTGCAATAGAGGCAGACAAAGCAGCGGAGGAGATTTGAACCTGTGACTTGTTTGGATCTGAGCTAGTTTTGTGTGTAACAGGTGGAGATAGTGCTGGATACTTGTGAGGAGTATTGTACTATGTATTGTTACATGTTCTCAATCATTAATATACAGATAGTGTGGGGTTTTCGGCTGTAAGCTTTCCCCAGGTTACATACTGTGTTAATGTGTGCATGCCATTGATGTTTCATTGTTTTTAATGTTGCTAAATTGATGATCAACGTAGAGCAGATTATGTATTGTGCATGTATTCCGCAATAGTGTATAATCGGGATAATCTCTGTGAATAAGTGTCATATTATTCAAAATTTCTACACATTAGATCATGCATTGCCTGCGCCATTGCCAAACCAACCATCAAGAAGCAAGGCCTGTATACTCCTCTACCTACTCCTAGTCGGCCTTGGGAATCTGTCTCCATGGATTATATGTCGGGCCTTCCTTCTACTAAGCACGACAACGATTTTGTTTTCATGGTCGTCGACAGATTCTCTAAGATGGCCATCATGGCGGCCTGCAAGAAGAGTATCTCAGCAGAGGCCACTGCTAAGCTCTTCTTTGAGCGAGTGTGGGTACACTTTGGGATCCCACAATCCATTATCTCAGATTGGGATAGCAGATTCCTGAGTGCATTTTGGTCAAGTCTCTAGTCGATGTTGGATACAAAACTCACTAAGTCCACGACTTTCCATCCCCAAACTAATGGCCAAACAGAGGTTGTCAACAAAATGATCGTACACATTCTGCGCATGTACAACTCGAAGCATCCATGCACATGGGATGAAAGTCTCCCCTATGTCCAACACAGCTACAACAGAGCTCTCCACAGCTCAACAGGCCACATCCCCTTTCAGGTAGGGCTGGGATTTCAACCATTATGCCCCATTGATGTGGCCATACCATTTACAGCCACTCAGGTAGATTCGTCTCACGTGCAGTCTAAAGTTGAAAGGGCTAACAACTTCATTGAGTGCATTCAACACATCCGCCAATAGGTCCATGATATATTGGACAGATCCAATGCTAAGTACAAGCAACGCCATGATCAACATCGAGTGTCGCACAAGTTCCAAGTGGGCGACAAAGTTTGGCTTCATTTGCAGAAAGAGCGCCTTGTTGGGCCCCACTGCAAGCTTCGCCCGCTCCGATATGGGCCATACACCATCACCAAGGCCGTTAGTGACAATGCCTTCGAGCTTAACATCCCACCGTTCCTTGGTCTGCACCCAGTGTTTAATGTAGATTGCCTTCGGCCATACTTCCCACCATTGTTGGACACATCTAACATTGCAGAACAACTCACACCAACAGAGCTAAACCCAGACTGCATGGAACAAGCCACCACTGATCGGATCATGGACACACAGATCAAGAGCACTCGCGAGCAGAATATCCAACTATATCGGGTTGACAAAGTTTGCCAACTCCTTCACCAAGGCAAGTGGCTCACCAGGGACCAAGTTCAGCAGAAGGTTACCCATCTCATGGAGGCACTCAACGCAATGGGGACCATTGCTTCCTAAAGGGAAAGGAATGATCCAGGTGGATATTGGTGGCCACATGCCTATTCCACTTGGACCCCCAACACTATCTCTTTCAGTTTTTCAGTTTCCTTAATTGTAACACATTTTACTATTTTTGGCAGTTTTTCGGGTCCTGAACTTCAGGGGCCATTTTGAGGCCCTAAACGACGTCTTTAGGGAAAACGGTGAGATCGGAAATGTTCCAAACTAAATTTTAGTTTGTTTTTGGCCTTTTCTTCGAGATCTTTGAAACGAGGTATTATGATAGCCAAATGGAGATCATATGTCAAAGTTACGACCCCGGGAAGTTGATGTACCAATTTACCCAAACAGGATCCACATTTTTGGCGCTTCATCTCCTAGGGTTAGGTTTTTGGATGTTTAGGGTTTTCCATTGTTTCTCAATAATAAATAGGCCTTTGCGCCTCATTATAACACAGTTCAGAGGCATATAGCTGCCACATCTCTCCTTAGAGATAAGCTACCATCATCCAAGCTATCTTATTTCTATTCTGTTAGTGAGCATAATTCAGTATTTTTCCATTAATGAAATGAAATATTTTTCTGCCGCATCTCTGTGTTTATGATTATATCTGTAAGTTGTTGTATTTCTATTTAAATTCGAATCATACATATCCCTGTTACATATCCATGTTACTTTTTGAATCAACATCTGAGATATTTTTCCATGCGATTCTTTTTAAAGCCATCTAGAAAAATGGCCATGGGAGACCATTGGAACTAAAGATGCTAGTTTAATTAGGCTATCAGCCTTTCTTTTGAATCAGTGAATCTGATACCTTTTTGTTGAGCCGATGAAATTTGTCTAATAACTTTATAATGACATTTGTCCACATTTACACTACGGTGGTTGTGGCTCCATTTTCTGAGGGGCGACTCATTTGTAGCAAATTCAATCACTCTGCGAGCGAATTTTCTGGTTCACAACCTTTGACCCCATAGGAAAATTGGACACGGAGCAAGGTTTGAACGTGCCATGCAACTTCAATCGCAAGATCTTGGACTGGGACCACCAGCGCCGTGAATTCCCTGAAGTAAATCCATACTCAAAGACGGCACCCTTGTCGAAACTGCCAAAGTAGGTAATATCAAAGGAATCGAGCAGGTTCTGAACGAGATTCAGATTTTATCTCACGTAAACCACGTAAATTTGGTTCGATTGTTGGGTTGTTGTGTTGATGCAGAGGAACCCCTCCTGATATATGAGTACATTCCCAACGAGACATTATTTTAACATCTCCACATGACCTCCGAAGGAAGGTTCCTGGACTGGAGAACTCGATTGAATATTTCTCTTCAAACTGCAGAAGCACTGGCTTATCTCCATTCCGCTGCCTACCCTCCAATATATCACAGAGATGTTAAGTCTACAAACATCTTGCTTGACAATAAAATGAATGCCAAGGTTTCGGATTTTGGGCTATCCGGTCTAGCAGAGTCAGACCTGTCACATATCTCCACATGCGCTTAAGGGACTGTGGGGTATTTGGATCCTGAGTATTAAAATTACCAGCTCACTGATAAAAGTAATGTGTATAGCTTCGGTGTGGTTTTGCTGGAACTGCTGACATCGCAGAAGGCCATTAATCTCTGCAGGGAATCCGATGATGTGAATCCGGCAGTCTATGTGGTTAATATATTGGAACAGGGAAGGATCATGGATGTTTTCGATCGTCGGTTGAAGGAGAACGCTTCGCAAGCTATTCTGGAAAGCATGAAGGCAGTGGCGCTTTTATCGATGAGTTGTTTGCAGGAGACGAGGCAAGAGAGGCCCACTATGAAACCCTGAGCTTAAATCGATTGCTGATTTCCCGAATATTCGGGGAATCAGCAATCGACTTAAGGATGGCAATGCGACTAAAATTCCCGTTGTCCTCTGGACAAATGACTGTTTGAGCTGCTCGAGTTTGATGGCTTCATTTATGAACATGGTTAGGATTTTGGATAGTTGCTTTCTAGATTCACGAATTTGGTTATAACTGTAAACCTGTAAAATCATGAGTTCAGCAAGCTCTATTTGCATCATAGCGAACTTCATGACAAATTTCTTAATTTGAAGCATATCATTATTTAAGGTGACTAAAACTGCTAGAATCATGACCTTATAACCTGAAATTCTTGAAGAGGACAATGAATAGGTGTCCTTATGGTCGATATTAGAATAGGGTCAAACTGAAAATCACTTCTGATCAGTGCAGTGACAAGCTTGTTAATGCTTTCACATATTGGATCATTTATTTCCAATCCTGTAGACTATTATAGCAGCAAGGGGGCCTGTAGTAGGAATGATTGGAGACTCTAATGGATTGGTTAAAGAATAAGCCTTCTGCAGATCTGTTCCAAGACATACTCCATTGTAGCATTCTGAAATTGAGTTTGAGGGAAATGTTAGCATAAGAAGACATTCATATGGATCTGTTTATTTACATGATTTGCTGGCAGCATTATTCCCATATCTCATGAAGCAAATCGGCCCACTACTTTTAAGTTCTCATATTAAATAACGATCAGATCTAAATTTTGAATCTGGTGAAGGGATATTGCACAGTTAGTACTTCCTGTAGTGAAGAGGATACTCTAAATGCTTTCCCAGTTCATTATCAGCCTTTGATGCACTTAGATCTAACACTTGTTTGTCCTGTTTGAAGAACGCCCTGCCGAAAGGGATGGCAAACAACATGCAAAAGCAAGCTAGATTCGCTTTATAAGCAGTTCATTGGACACTGGGCGAAGAGAATTCAAGTTTGAGGGCACATATGTTGAGGAAGTTTGTCTTGGGTTAAAATTGTGCAATTTCCTATCTTTCAAATGATGAGGAACTTGTAAAATTTCACTAACAAATGTTGTCAGGAATGCCACAGAGAATAAAGCTTGAGTGAGATATTTCTTCGAGATTTGTTGTTTATGGTCACTTTCCCTTACAATACTATTATTACTGAATTCTTATTTTGGCCCAGGAATAGTGTTTTGGCACCTAATTAACAAATTTTCGAACAATTTTCCTAAATTTTCCCAGACTGTTTCTTGGTTTTATTCCTCCCTATGCATTATTCATAGGGACGAAATTATTGGTTTTGTTGTCACTGGCAAAATGTAGGATCATGCCCCGTAAATACTTAATTTTTCATTTATATGATAATGTGAGCTCATATAATGTGAGCTGAGCTGAGGCAACTCTGTAGAAATAATATCTTTTTATTTGTGATATTAATGAAGACTAAGTCAAGCTTATACACTATGTGAAACTGAAACTGGGAACTAGAACCATTCCTAGAAGGATTTTGAAAAGATACGAGGATACGAAGGAAATTGGACAAAAACTAGATCATTTGTCTAAAGAAGCTTGTCAATAAAAAGCACTGAGTGGAAGCTTTATTGCATCTAATATTACCAGGAAATAATAATTGACGATTCCTTGAGCCCCAAATTAGAATGCCTTCATTTGAGTTTCGCTAGAAGTATAGCCAGATCTACAATGAAGAAAGTGGGATTGGTTTGGGACTCCAGCATATGGAAGGACTGAGTTCCGGTTCTATTAGTTATAGTTGGAATTCAATATTAAGTTCTTTCGTTTGTCACAGATATGTGTTAGTTATTCCGTTAATGACAGATCCAGATGTTGTGATATCCTTGGATTCATGCTCTAAATTTTTGAGGAAGAATTTGAATAAGGATTTACACCAAGGAAAAGACAGGGCAGGAATGATCTCAAGCTAGCTCCACCATTATTGCTGCCTTATTTAAACTTACATGAAGACATTGACATTATGAAAAATGACATAGCCTTCTTTTGGAATCACAGTGGCTAGGGAGTCATGTGGTTTGTTGAAGGAAATGCTTGCGGGAAACAATCTCTTGATATTGCATATGTTCTGTTCCTTGACTTTTGACAATGTACTATATTCTGTTAGTTAATTTCTTGCTTACAATTACTATAACATGTTAAAGATTGCATCATTATTGTATTGTGCATCGGTTGTGAATCAAACAATGTTATTATCACCTCACAATTATGATATACTAGATTCAGGAACTAATAATGGCATCAGAATTTAGATGTCAAGGTTGGTAAGTTGTGTTTCTGCAATATTTGTATATTCTGTGACAAAATTGTGTGATTATGGAGGCACTTTAAAAACAACTATTGCTGGATATTATGATATCCTGGGATCCATGAAGGATTTACACCAAGGTAAAGACAAGGCAGGATTGATCTCAACCTAGCTCCACCTCCACCATTATTGCTGCCTTATTTAAACTTACATGAAGAACTGACGTTGTGAACAATGACTTATCCTTCTTTTAGAATCACATTGACTAGGAAATCATGTGCTTTGTTGAAGGAAATGCTTGCAGGCAACAACAAATGCATGTGAGCAACAATCTCTTGATATTGCATGTGATTTGTCCCTTTACTTCTGACAATGTACTATATTCTGTTAGTTAATTTCTTGCTTACAATTATTATATGATGTTAAAGATTGCATCATTATTGTAAAGTGCATTGGTTGTGTTATTATCACCTTATATTTATGATACCAAATTCTGGAACTTACTAATGGCATCAGAATTTGGATGTCAAGGTTGGTAAGTTGTGTTGATTATTCATACACAGAAGACAGGCCTAATGGGTTAGCCATAGTTACCAAATTCGATCGAATCGGGTTGAACAATTCGAAAATTTGGCAATTCGGTTCGATTCGGCCATTAATAAGCTAAAATTTGATCCGGTGCAATCACGGTCTCTCAAATTTTGTTAAAATTTCATGTAATTTCTAATTTTCAGAAAAAAATTGCAACTGTAGATGACCGATGAAATTTGCCCCTTTGCCTGTGGCTTTCGCACCCCCCAGCCAGGCTCGATTCCTGCAGAGGTGCTTCGTTGAGGCCCTTCGTTATGGTGATATATGTAACGGCTATGCTGTAAGAATCTGCTCATCTGCTGATTTCGGCCATATGTAAAAAAAATCTGCTGGCTTCGGCCATATGTAAAAAAAATCTGCGGGCTTCGGCCATATCATGATTTTCTCTGTGAAAAGAAAAAAAAAAATCGAAACTGAGTTGAACTTTATATTAAGAGAATATAAACTAGGATGTTTTTTCTCTCTGAAGAAAAAAAGATTTTCGAAAGCAGGACAGGAAAGACGTGTCAATGATAACTCTATTTCACCAAATTTGGAACTGCGGGATAATTGATTAAAAATTTCATGGTACCTCTTCAATCAAAATTATTTGTTAAATAAATAGTTATATTACTTAAGCTTCCACTTCAAAAATAAATATTATTTTATCCATAAAGACCCATTTTCGAAATCGAAAGAGATTGAACTATGCACATAAGAACAACATTGGACAAAAGAAAGATAGGCCAACTTGTGAAAAAGGGAAGGCGGGGTTGGCTTTTTCCCAAGCCACATCACTATTTATACCTCACAAATGAGGCACATCTCCACAGTTTTCAAAGCGGTTTCCTCTTACAAAGTCAGCTGCCTCCCTCTCAAAGTGACAGTTATTTTCTTTTCGCTGCAACTTTGCGTTGATTGATATAATATTATTATTCCAAAGCTGTAATAAAAACTAAAATGGCCATAACTTCCCCGTCTAAGGAAATTGATGAAATGGTACTAATTTTTTCCTGCTAGTCTTTATTTTAGCGATTTGAAGCTTTCACTTCAAAAATAAATATTTTTTTATCCATAAAGACTTATTTTTCGAAATCGAAAGAGATTGAACTATGCACATAAGAACAACATTGCACAAAAGAAAGATAGGCCAACTTGGGAAAAGGGCAATTTGGGAAAAACGGAAGGTGGGGTTGGCTTTTTCCCAAGCCACATCATTATTTGTACCGTGTAGTTTAATTAGCTGGGCTAATTGTCCGGAAAGTTATAGAAATTCCAGTCATATTTAGAGAAAATCTAGCAAGGATTTACAAAAGTTATAGCTGTTAAACTTCAAAATTTTAGGTGTCCTAGACGTTTTTGATGGTGCTGAATCCATTTCCACTATCAAAAACACTATTCAAACACTTCCTCTACAAGATTTTTTGAAAAAATTTTACACAGATTCCGGCCACGTTTGACCATCCAAACCATTCCTCCGCCTCAGTGGACAACTCCATTTATACCTCACAAATGAGACACATCTCCACAATTTTCAAAGCAGTTCCCTCTTACAAAGTGAGCTGCCTCCCTCTCAAATTTCTTTTCACTGCAACTTTCCTTTATTTTCTTTTCGCTGCAACTTTCCATTGATTGATATAATATTATTATTCCAACGCTGTAATAAAAACTAAAAATGGCCCTAACTTCCCTGTCTAAGGAAATTGATGAAATGGTACTAATTTTTTTACTAGTGTTTTTTAATTTGTTAGGAAATTGATGAAATGGTACTAATTTGGATAAAATGGTACTAATTTTTTCTGCTTTTAGCTATCTGAAAATACCACTGTGCAGTTTTTGAACACTGAAAACCTCCATTAAATGCTAACCTTGTATTTTTTTTGTTAAGTTCATTTCCTTCAAAGTTCATTTGTATCCCTTTTATAGTTTTGCATATTGAGAGTTTATAAGAGAACATTCAAATAGATGATGGATTTTTTTTTTATATATAATCTTATAGTATTGCATATTGAGAGGCTACAAGGAGAACATTTGGATAGATGATGGAATTTCTTTTCCATATAATTTTATGTTCAAATATTATAGAGCCTCTAATGATTAGTAATTGAGTTATTTCTTTTATGGACAAACTTACATTAGAGTGAGTGTAGATATGGTAAGTTAGTTGAGCCGTGGAATAATGAGCTGAAACAATCGAATTGTGATTACATGTGAAGAAGTGATGAACATCAAAGTGGCAATGCCAGTTTTAGTTGCATGGGAAAATTGTTGATAGCCATATTCTATCACCAAACTCGAGGGGTCTTGTAGGATGATTGATTGCTTCTATCTCATATAAATTATGTAATTGCATTGCATACTACTTTCAACTTGAGCACTACATTTTAGGTATAGGGAGATTGATATGTAAGAATTGCATCAAAGCTCAAGAAAATAAATTCACCCCTTGGGAGCATATTATCCCAAAACTTGATGGCAAGCACAATCTCAAGTAATACCCAACTACAAGGCATTTTATTTCAGAATTGTAGGGTGATTGATTGCTTCTATCTCATATAAATTATGTAATTGCATTGCATACTATTTTCAACTTGAGCACTACATTTTAGATTGATATGTAAGAATTGCATCAAAGCTCAAGAAAATAAGTTCACTACTTGGGAGCATATTGTCCCAAAACTTGATGGCAAGCACAATCTCAAGTAATACCCAACTACAGGGCATTTTATTTCAAAATTTATGCTTTGAACAGTGGAAGACATTTTCAGGTGACGTTTGAATCTCGTTATTGGCTTCGAGACATTCACTGACAACGTCTTCCACTATGATAATCTAAGCATAAATTCTGAAAATGTACCTCATTTTGCCACATGACACAAAAATAGACAAAAAACTAATCTTATACTGCAAGACAGTCTTCTACATTAAAACTTGGCAATATGTAAAAATTTAAAAACATTAAACAAAACACTAAAAAACTTAAATTTAATATATCAATTATTATTTGCTCAATTTTGAAAACTAAAGTTAAATTTTTTCAATTTAAAAATCTTATTGACCTAGCTTTGCCCCTTTTAGACGATGGCCAGTAATAATCTGGATTGGTTAAAAAGTTAGTCGGAGACCAATACAAATAAAGTACAAGTAAAAGTTATGATAGATCTTTAACTCAGATCCAAATCTTCCATTTACAAATAAAGTACAGTAGAACTTATGATACATCTTTAACTCAGATCCAAATCTTCCATTTCTTCTTCATCAGCATCTTCACTATCTTCCTCACACTCTTCCTCATCGTTTTCACCGCATGTGTGATATTGAATACCTAACCAGTTTTTATCCAAATCTTCCATTTCTTCTTCATCAGCATCTTCATTATCTTCCTCACACTCTTCCTCACCGTTTTCACCGCATGTGTGATATTGAATACCTAACCAGTTTTTTTTTTCATTAGTCTGTGACTGTCGGAGCACCTGTTGAGCCTCGGCAACTACAGCAGCTTTTGCTGCACCAACGGCATCTGTTTGTGGCAATGTTTGGACATTATTTGACTGGAATTTTGTATTCTGGGCCCAAGCCTTTTTCCGTGCAGCCTCCCTAGAATGTAACAAATCAATATACTTATCATGAAGAGCAGGGTTCTTTATTTGTTTCAGCACTTCAGGGCTCAGAAGCTTCTTTTGAAGTTGCCGGTGGGAATCTGCTGAAAATCTAGACAATGATTTTGGCCTACAACATGATAGAGTCTGGTCAGACGTTGAATGCCCACCAGCCTGATGATCACCATCTGGTGTGACAGGTGTAGTAGTTGGAAGCAAGAAAGACTGCATTGATGGATCAACATTTTCTATTGCAGAAAATAAGTCAGCTTCATACCCTTTATCAGCCTTCTTATGTTGCCTTAGTATCTGCCTCACAGTCTTTCGTGCATGCAAAATTTTCTGTCTACTGCTGCCAGACCTTCCACCACTAGACCCAGCTGACTTCAGCAATGTATTGAAGTCATTTGCAATTGACCTGATAGGAGAGTCGCAATTTTTCCTATTCATTCTTGAACGTGGCTGAGTAACAGGTGGGGTAGGATAGGCTGAATAAAATCTGTTGAAACATTCCTTGGATGATTTGCCTGGAACCTGCAGAACAAATAATGTTAAATAAAAATAATCATATATCTTATAAATCAACTAGTGGTATTAAAAGACATTGGAATGATAAAAGTTCACAATGAATTTGACCAAAGTTTAAATAAAAGTTCACAATGAATTTGACCAAAGTTTAAATTGAGGAAGGGCGACTCCTATATCCAACTTTATAGCAAAGTTAATGCCGCCTGACATGACCGCTCGATACCCAGATATAACACGCGCGGTGATGACTAGGGAAAAAAACGGCGTGTTATATCGGGGTATCGAGCAGGACATTGAAATGATAAAAGTTCACAATGAATTTGACCACAGTTTAAATCGAGGAAGGGCGACTCTTATATCCAACCCTATAGCAAAGTTAATGTGGATATCCAACCCTATAGCAAAGTTAATGCGGATATCCAACCCTATAGCAAAGTTAATGCGGCCTAACATGGCCGCTCGATACCCAGATATAACACGCCCGCAGTGATGACTAACTTTGCTATAATGTTGGAAATAGCATTTCCCTTGAGGAAGTGCCATCAGTATAACAAGGACCCCACCAAGTGTCCAGCTGAAATTTGAGCTTTAACATGGAAGCTTGTCCCTGAAGACATACCTAAACAAATGCAGATTGTATGTAAGGATCACCATGAGGGACGATGAATAGTGCTTACAAGACTAGCTAAATATCTATTCGAGCATCTCAGCAGTAAAGTTAACCATGGTCTATACTAAATTGCAGAGTAACCAGGCTCCATCTCCGAATTGTTATTATCACTACTGGGCTCTGTACCGCGCTCCGAAATTCTGGCGGATCTCCTTCGTTCTTGGACGCCTTCCTTCTCTGAAGTGTTGGCCTTCTGTTTTTTCTGTGTAGTGCATGCTCTTAGCATTTTGCGAGACTTGGGATTTGGAGCGACCGGCATCAGCCATGATAGATTAAGCGAACTCGGAACAGGGAGTAAGGTCCGGCAGAAGTTTCAGCTGTTGGTTAAGTTTTTCTTGGCCAGGTGTAATTTTTTTTTTTAATTATTAATTAGATTATAAGCGCTCCCCACACACCCCATGAACAAAAATGGGGTAAAGACGAAAGACCCCCCAAAAAAAAATTTGCAAGGAAGAGGGCACTGCGTAGATTTGGGCATACCAGCTTAGCTATCTCCTTCCAGAAGTTGGGTACTGGCTTGATTGTGTAATAAGCATTGTGCAGTGCAATCTCCTGATCCTTGGTCCATCCCTTGCAGCTCGTCCCTCCCAGCAGCGGCACGCCTTTGTTCACTCGTGTTTTATTCGTTGACCCACCGTTGCCTAAATCACTGCTTCCGGGATTCGAACACTCGCCCTCATCTGCTACCTCTATTACCTCTTTCTCGGAATCCGACTCAGAAACCGCATTTATGATAACCGTATTTCTCTTTTTCTTCTTTGTTTTTTTCTGGGCTTTAAGACTCTGTGAGCTTGGGGAAGAATTCATGGCTGCTCTTGGTCTCTCCGAAATTGCAGAATAACCAGGCTCCATCTCCGAAATTGCAAAGTAACCAGGCTCCATCTCCTCATTGTTATTATCACTACTGGGCTCTGCACCACGCTCCGAAATCCTGGCGGATCTCCTTCGTTCTTGGATGTCTACCTTCTCTGAAGTGTTGGCATTCTGTTTTTTCTGTGTAGTGCATGCTCTTAGCCTTTTGCGAGACTTGGATTTAGAGCGACCGGCATCAGCCATGATAGATTAAGCGAACTCGGAACAGGGTATAAGGTCCTGCAGAACTTTCAGCGATGTGTTGGTAGGAGAGGGAAAGGAGGATCAAAGCGTTCGAATTTGTTTGATTGATATAATATTTGGTTGAAAAGAGAGAAAGAGGAGAATTTAAGGATTACATACGTTAGATATAGCCGTTGGAATCAAGATCTTGACCATGAAGATTCCCTGATAGGAGGAGGTTTGAATCAAGACTGTTGGCGCTTTTCAACACGTTCGATAATAGCATTTGTGTCACTAAAAGAAATCGACTTATGAAATATTAAGATTTGTACACGAATTATTGAATTTAATTTAAAAATGATAATATAATTAATTAATGACAAGTATAATTATATTATTACAATTTTTTCTTAATTAAACACAAAATATATACTATTGTAAAAATAACACAAACTATATATTAGATATCATTTTTTTGGGATTTAACTGATTTAAGTAAGTCATTCATCTATGATCATTTTCATGATAGGTAATTTTTTTCATCAGAGATAATCATGAAACCCGCAATATTTAAAACTATATACTATTGTAAAAAAAGAAGAGATTGTTAGTTTTATAAACTATTTTTAGTTTTATAAACTATTTTTAGTTCCATAAAACTCGCAATATTTAAAACTATATACTATTGTAAAAAAAAAAAAGATTATTAGTTTTATAAACTATTTTTAGTTCCGTAAACATTAAAATATTATTCATTTATTTATATATCAATAATAATAAAATAATAATAATAATATTTAAATTAATTTAATATTTTAATAATAATAATTTAATTTTAAAACAAAAAGTAAGAAAACATCAAATTTATATATTAAACCTAGTGTTATAGAACAAAGATTTCTTTTGTATATTCATTCCATTAATGTCTATGTTTACAAATTCAAACTTATAACCTTAAAAAGGACTTGTTTTCCTTTGGGTTTAAGGTGTTATACAAGTCAAAGTGATTTAAGTGGATGATAATAAAATACTTTTTGTTATTTAAAAAAAATGATATGACTAAACAATGAGATAGCATTTATCTAGATTCATTTTAACCTATAATTTATCAATTTGAAAGGAGATTAAAAAAAACATTTAATAAATTTTTATATTTTAAATATAATTTATATTTAATCTTTTTTGATATTTGATAAATTAATATATATATATAAATGAGTGATATTGATTTTACAAATATTATAATCAATATGTATGAGTTAATCATACAAAATTAATTGTGTTGCATTATTTTAACTTTTAAATCATATAACAGTGTGATAGCAATACATACTAGTCTCCTTATTATTTTAATGTAAAAGAGGATTTGTTATAGAGAGTTGTCTTGTTTTTGTTTTTGTTTTTCAACTAGGCTAAGCCTAGGTCACGGACGACCCCGGTGTTGCATAGAAGAACAATCTACCCACTTGCAACATTTTAGTATTCTCTAAAACTCAGTTGAGCTTGGATGCCCCATTAGATAGTTTTTATCCCCCACATGTAGCTCCCACACTCAACCCGTCCCCATTATATTTGAACCAATGGCCTAATAGGGACTAAAGCCCAGACAACCCAACTACTCTACACATTGTGGGTTTTTTAGTTATAGAGAGTTGTCAATAGCACTTAAACATGTTTCACAATTTGATATGGTGGTGTGTTGCATTATATAGGTATTAATATATTATGATATTTATGTCAATGAGTGTTTATAAAGGTGGTGCCCCCCTTATCAATATAATAATTGACTAGTTACAAGGTTAATATGTGTGCTTGCTTGGCCTCTCCCTCCTTGTAAGGGCCTTTATAACCACCTGGAACTAGTTGGTTGAAGTTGCATGTTAAATGAGTTGACTCAATGAAGTGAGATAACTTTGTGAGCATTTGTTGGCATCATAAATGAAACTTGAATGAGCATGTAAAGGAACCAATGTGCATGCCTTTTGTAGGTGGTCCTTAGAACCACACAAGATATTTGTATCGTGGGTTTTGAGACAAAAGCTTGGCCTTGCCATGGTTTTGGCTAAGTTGTGATACACATGACTTGGTGATGCATGCATGGTTGGACAATGGATCAAACATTTAACCTATGGTTATGGCTTTAGGCAACTCTCAGCAATAACTTGGGCACACCCACCTAACATATTAAGGAGGCTTGCCTTGGGTGTAAGATCCTTCTTCGATGGGATGAGTAGGATCCATTGTGTTTGTTGTCAATTGCTTCCTTGGAGTTGTAGTTGTGGAGCGAGCAATTAGATAATGTCTTGTAGCACCATCGTTGGAGTCAGCGCCATGATGTTGGGCTTGTTGGGACAAGTCAAGATTTGACTTCAAGGAAACTATACGCTTGAAAGTAGGCGAGGGCCTATGAATGGGCTAAAGAGGAACCAAGTTGGCATGCTTTGAGCAAAGCATATGGGTTAGTTCATTTTTGAGGGAAAAAACATATGGATATCCACATTTTGTAGTGGACTAAGAGTTCTTTTGTAAATTGGATGGAGGAAGTGGAGATGATGTTCAAGTGATGGATAATGCATTAAATGGTTGAATGAAGTTTTCACGAGATGGGCTAAGTGTATGGCAAGGTTTTCATAGAGTTAAGATTGAGTTTTGGGTATGGCGATCCTCAACAGTTCCTTTATCAAATGAATTGTGTTCATTGGAGCAAGGTACATACTTGTTGTATAGGATTGTTTTGTGAAACATTGTTAGCTATGTGAAATATTGTTGCAACAACCATTTAACTTCTGGCAGAGTATGTTCAAGTCATTGTTTATTTATTGTTGTAAAGAAATCTTGGCCTTTGTGTACTTTGAGCAAAGGCCAACACCTTAGTTACTGTAATTATTTATGGACTTGATTATTGAATGGTTCGAGTAAATTTCCCCCTAGATGAAACAATAAATTCCCACTATAAATGGTCATATATTGTATTGTCATTGGTTCATGTTTTAATACACAATGATTTGGCAGAATTATTACTCATGAATGACTAAGCTAATATTAGCAAATCGTCATTGGAACATATATTGGTTAAGTTATGTTTGTGTAATGGAATGGTTAACTACTATGATGGATAGTTATCTAAGTGTTTGTTGATGTAACTTAGTGCACATGGATTTTCAGTGAAGTGTGGGGCCCATAGTGGGCATAATTTGGTGGATTGGGGTCCATGAGCTACTCAGATTGACTCAACTAGCAAATGCCACATGGAATTAGACAAGAAAAAGGGAAAAATACTAGACAATTGTCTAAACCCATGACAAGAGGTATGAGAGTAGAAAATAGAGTTGTGATGGTTACTCTTCACCATTAACACCTATGTAGCAAGTGGTATCATCACTAAGTAAAAAGGATTTGTGTGGGTTGATCTTCACCATTGTCATCTCTGTGGCAGGTGGTATCAAAGGAGAAAAAGAGTTAAGTGATTTTTTTTTCACAATTGCCGCCTTTGTGGAATTAGTGTAGAATTTGGTAGAAGAAAGTGTTTCATGTGAGACATGGTGTTGAAACATTTATTTTAGCAACAACAAAGGTATATGTCATTGGTGAGGAGGCTCAATTTGATGGTCAAACTAGTTGGTTGAGTGACATTGCACGTGGAAGCTACATGTTGAGAACATTTGTGTTGACTAATGGATTTAGAGTGTCGAAGTTAAAGTGATGAACATAGTTGTGGAGCAAAGGTGGTGGCTATTGGAACAACATGAAGGATGGATGTGATTGGTGGATTTATTGTAGTGGTGATGGATAGATGTGGAAATGAAACAATGATAGATGGTTGTTATTTTGGACTTACAAGAGAGAACCAAGACTTTTTAGATGGTTTGCGATTATCCAAAGTGTAATAGAGGCAAGCTAAGTGCACGATGAGATGGTTGTGATGATTTGAGCACACGATGATATGTAAAAGGTGATCCTAGTGATGGTGCAATTTAAGCAAGGTTATGTTGTAGGGAAAAGTATCCAATACGGAATGACCCTATCCCACTCTAAGGGTGATAGTACCTCAGCAACAACTGAATGCAAAGCTATTCAAGATTACTTCTTTATGAGATGTAAGAGAGAGGAGGAAGAGATCCACTAACCGTTATCTTCCGCTAATGGTTGATCCAATCTTCCCTCTTTGCTGCTTACTCCCAGCTCCTTGCTCTTTCACTGGCCCAGCTACACAAAGATCCTGCAAAAGCACAAGAAAAGGAAACTACAAGAAGCATACATCCATAATTGATTCAAGGATTAGAATAAATCAAATATACAAGCATCAATACGCCACAAAGACACATGCATATAGAAGAACCTCAAATGCTTTATTAATGGAAGAAGTAAAGTTCTGAGAGTGTTACAACCATAAGAGGCCCAATCCAGCAACACCTCCCAGCAGAAAGAAATCTCCTCTTCACCTCCTTCAAAGCAATCACCCAATAGTTCTATACACAAACCAACAGCACTTCCTTACATTCACAAAATTCCAGCCCCCTTAGACCTCATGAGAGAGCTCTATATATAGGATATTTGGAGAAAGGATGAGTCAGCTTGAGACTGACATGAAGTTGACTTGTGTCCTCTCCCTCTTCAGTTATACTCCAGTTCTTGAGTCCACTTGGAGATCCTAGCTTCCACTTGGAGTTTAAGGACCTCTTACTCATCATAGGGCGAATTTGCTGATCCAAGTGTCATTTTAGAAGCTTCCTGGGCACCTGACACCTTGCAGAATGACTGTGCCACTTGGCCAATCTCGCCCAGTGCAGGTAGCCTTCATTAGATTTGACATTCAGCGCAGGTACAGAGTGGAGCAGTTGACATTCAGCGCAGATGCTCAGTGGAGCAGTTGACATGATCCTGAAATTGCTTGTTTTTGAGTGTTTTCAGGTGGAGAACTGATCTGAAGTGCTGTGGTTTGTTGACCTTGTTCCTCTAGGGGTAAGAACAACATGTTTAGGGACTTTGGATCCCTTAGATTATTGACATTTCATGCTTCATGCTGTAAGGCACAAAAATGTCTATAACAGGTTAGGACAAAACCAGTGAATAAAAAATGGATATTGGTGTGTTCCTATAGTAAAATTAATGGAATACATTTAATGGATGGGGCCAACAAAAGGGGTAGTTTTGGATGGTGCACAAATTTCCGTAGTTGATTAAGGCAAGGTTCCTAGTAGAGCTTCCCAGCATTATGATACCTTTGTGCACCAAAGTTGGACAAGATGTATGAAGAGACCAAAAAAAAGTGATGAATGATGAATGGTAAAAAAGGATATCCTTGGAGGTGTGTGGAACATGGATGGGTTGGGCAAACCAATAGAAGTGTGACGATGCACTTAGGGAACTAGTATGGGATGGTTGCCTAAGTCTGATGAACACTTAGTGACTCTTTATTAGGTTGGTCTAGGATAGATCACCTTATTGGTTTAGAGAGCTCAATTTGTCCCGTGGTGCTTTGAGGATGTGTTGATGGAATGACAATATATTGTCTTGGATGAACAAGTAAGCAAGTTGTTTCAAAATTTTATTGTTGATGATGTGTTAATGGAATAGTAATGCATGGTATTAGATGGACAAATAAATAGGCAAGTTTAAAAGTGTATTGTAGATGGTGTGCCAATGAAATGATAATGTATTGTATTAGATGGAAGATGGACACACATGTTCATTGTTAAGGTGTGGCAATGGAAAGGTGTAGTGACAAACTCATGTGGGCCTAATAGAATATGCAAGGTTGGTGTTGAACGAACATGAGAATTATGCATCTCCATGGCTTAAATGAAAGGGTTGAGTTACCCATTCAATGAAGGTTATTAGTGAATAAATCATTGATAATGCAACTAATTGATCATATGAGTTTTTCAGGGTTTGTGGCACCGATACTTCCCAAAGGAATGGTACATTTGTGTGTCTAAGCAAAATAACATAATTATGTAGAGGCTTCAATTATGTTCACCAAGGGTGGTGAACAAAAAGATGGGGGGGGAGATTGTAAGGGCCTTTGTGACTAAGTGGAACTAGCCTACCAATGTTGCATATTGAATGAGTTGGCCCAATCCAGTGGTATGATTTTATGATCATTTGTTGGTAGCCTAAATGAAACTTGGATGAGTGTAGAAATGAACCAATGTGCATGTTTTTAGTGGGCATATATTTGGATCGCATGACTCAATTGTTTCATGGGCTTTGAGATGGATACATGGGCTTCCATAGTTTTGGGTAAGGCATGAGGCACTTGAATTGGTTATGCATGTTGCATGGTCAAACGATGGACCAAACACCTCACCTTTGCATTCTCTATAGTTGACTCTCAACAACAACATGGGTGCTCCCACATAGCATTTTGGGCAATGAAGTTTGCATTTGGTACAAGAACCTTGTTGGATGAGTGGGATACATTGTTCATGAAGTGTGTGGATTCCTTCAAGACATTGTGGTTGTGGATATGGATGGTTGGAAGACTTCCTGCAATGGATTCCTTTGGGTCAATTTCAAGTTATTTGGCATCTTGGGATGCATCCACGTTTAGCTTGAAGGAATTTACAATGCAATTGAAAGTGAATTGAAACCACCCAATGGGACAAGGAGGAACCAAATTTTACTTGAAGACTCACTAAAATGACAAAATTTGACTTTGACACCCTAAGACCACTTTGTAAGAGCATGTTTGATCACTGGTGGAAGGCTGCAAAGACTGACACTAACACACCACAAACAGCCTATGGACAACGGTGGCTTATTCAAAATACATATCCCCCCTAAATCTGATGGACTGGCTCCGACAGCTAATCTAGAACAAAACAGGGATCTCAATCATCTGGAAAGCTGCGATAAATTCCATGCCTATTATCCAAGAAGGGATCACATGGAAAATCCAATCTAGCACATCAGTCTGCATCAGATTAAACCCTTGGATAGGATGCGGTAATGCCCACAGACTACCTCAGGACCTCATGCTACACCTTACTAATTCGGGCATCACACATATCAGTCACATTGTAGATCTGGAGCACACCACCTTATTTTATCAGGCCTGGAAATCTGCTCATAGACTACACATCCCACAGATCTGGCATCAACAATGGAAAGATTATACAATAGCACTGACAGAATCACACACCAGAATTGTTGAAGGGGATGATGAGATAATTTGGGCGCATGCTAAAAATGGGGTATACTCTCCTAAGGAGGGATATCTCTACTTAGCTATTGTTCATAGACCACGGGCTATTAAACACTGGTGGAAAAACCTGTGGAAATTAAAGGCGCCACCCAAAACTAAATTATTCATGTGGACAGTTCTAAGAAATAAGGCACCCACGGGAGACAATCTAATCAAAAGAGCTCAACATGGACCTACTTTGTGCTGCATTTGTAAGAACAACTCCAAATCAATAGATCATCTCTTTCTTACCTTCCCGGTCATTCAGGACCTCTGGAAATCCATCCTTTCAACAAGCATCCCCCAATGCAAATGGCAGGGCTTGACAGTAATGGAAGCTTGGACCACATGGTGGACCACCGCGACCCCGACCAAGGCTAGGAATCTTCCTCTCCTCATTTGTTGGGCGATCTGGATTGCCCGTAATCGCTGCATTTTTCAGGACATCATACCTCATTGGCCCTCAATCACTTCCCGTCTTCTGGAAGACTATGGCTCCTTACCTGAAGATGATGATAACCTCCCCCCCCTCCACCCCCCCGTCACACCCCTACACCTGCGGTAGTCTTCCAACCGCTTGTAGCAAGGTGCGGCACCACCAAACGCTTTCTTTTCACCAATACTAACATCCATGGACTACGCCTACTTTCACATTAACATTACTTAGCTTGTGTTTCGCAACCAAGTAAACATGCAATTATCCTTTATACTTAATGAAGCCCATACTCATTCATTATCATCATGCAATTATAACAAGAACATCAACAATTGCAACAAGTATAAAGGGGAGGGGCAACTCCCCGTAATGTGAGTCTGCCCGACAATATATTAAGAATATCAGTTTACAACATACAAGTGTGTCTTGGCCGAACCAAGTCTCACACTTAACCAAATTTACAAAGAGAGGCAAACTTGCCTTTTACAACAGTCTTGTGCACCTCTTGCACAAAGGACGGTGCTCACCCAAGCCACCTAAAATCCCATGCCAAGTCTTACACCAAAACCGTACTTCAGAATCCACCCCGGGCACACTTGCCCAACCTTCGACTTAATTCCAAGACTACACCCAAGCGTACAATCCTCTTAGAGCAGTGCGCATGAGATATGCGCAGCTCCCTCTTAACTGCGCACTTGTCTTCTTGTTCCTTGCGAAGATGTGTGAGTGAATGCGTTGATGCCTTATGAGCTCCAACGCTCATATACTTATATGCATTTTAGTGTGGGTTACATGTGGGTGGTAGCCCCTTGGCCGACCCCCAAAACAGCTTCAACGCACCCTTAAAACACTCCTTTACGAGTCAGCCTTCCCTCAGCGCAATCCTCCTCCAAGTCGTTGTATAAAGGTGCCATCGTTCCATTGTTTTTCCAAGTGTCGCACACGTTCACCGTTTCGTCGCATTTCAGCTCGCAGAAACATCGCTCGCCCGTTCAGCGCATGCCCGTCGTGCGCCCGCGCACCCGCCCGCGCCCTCGTGCACGACGACTTCGCCCGGTGCCCATTGCACTATTGCCCGAAGGCCTTACATCCTCCTCCACCTGAAATCATTGTCGTCCTCGACAACATACCATCTTGGTAGCCATCCACCAAGATCATCACCATCCATGATGTTGACTTCTCCACATAAGGCAAACATCCCTGCAACATATGTAGAGCCTCATCTCCATCATGCCTCAACTTAGTGACCAACTGCCACCAAGCTCACCATACCAAGGTATGCACCTCAACGGTATGCTCTCCATCAGATATCATCTCGATCCATGATCATCGACCCCTCTGCCACAATCTCCACTGCAACATCTCGTGTCGACCTCATCATGTGTCCCTCCTCCATGTAGTCTCCCTGTCAGATGCCAACACATATGTGTTACCATGTCTCGACTAATGCCAACATATCTCTGCACATTGGTACCCCTCATGACTCGAACTAGTCGGGTGATCAGTCCAACCATATGCCCAAACCATAAGAATGCACATCCTTATGCCATCACAAGTCTTTCCTTGACTTCTGCTACATCTCGGACTCATCAAGAATCTATCACTCATTCCATGCTTAGGTCCATGGAAACTCCATCCCATCTGCAACATGCTCCACATAATCAACCTGATGTTCATGACTCTAGTTGTCCATGATGTCCAACCCATGTAGACTCCATCCCAACCTCTGGCCATCTATATCCAAGTCTGCAATCTGTCATAAAGAAGCCTTCCCCAAGGCCCCTTTCAAAGTTGGTGTGGTTCCTCCCTACCAAGGCCTCCACACCAACCTTCCTCCAAGGTTATCTATAGAGAAAGGAAGGCCAGGAAGTTTCCTCCCTGACTCTCATCCACCCATGTGTCAGATTGATGTTGTGTCCTCAAGTATCTATGCACAGCCTCAATCTCCTCACATGTACATCCAAGCTAACCTAGCTTGTCCCTTGTCAAATGAAAGTCATATATGCCCATAGCATATCTACAAAAGTCCACTATCCCAGCAGGATCTCTACCTCCATAATCCTCATCAACCACTGCCTCTGAAGTAGTACTCGGACTCCCTTCATTTGCAACTCCATCGTGAAGATCATTAGTAGAAGATGCTCCCAACAAGTGTCTCCATGTTCGTGAGGTTGTCTTCTCACTTCCTTTATCCTTCTTTCCAGCTCTTGCAACGAAGTCAACCAACTTCCTTTCCTTCGTTGTTTGAGTCACACTCCCAAGTCCTCTTTGCTCCACATCCTCATGCTTCACATTCGGATCTTTGGGATACAAAGTCATAGAAGCCATCCTTGGTCTATACCCCAAGCAACTTCTTCTATTCATCGGTACCATCATGGTCTTCCCTTCAGCTGTGATCAAGAGAATGTCCCGGTCCACCATTGGTATGGCTTGTGCAAGCTCCATAAAGTCCAGCCCCAACACCATAGAATGATCATCCATGTCCACAACTCTCAAGTCCAACTTTCCAAACCACGATCCTACTTTCACCTGAGTGTCCTTCAACACCCCATCAACAGCTCTAATGGTAGAGTTGACTGCTTTGAAAGCACTCCATTCCCTCTCCATCTTTTCTTTCTTCCCAAAAGACTTTGCTGCCTTCCTGCTTAAGAAGCTATGAGTAGCCCCCGTATCCACCAAAGCTGCAAATCTCTTGCCCTTCACGGTCACCTGCACAAAACTTAGCTTCAAGGAATCACCTTCCTTTGTTGGCTTTGTCTTGCGCCTTACATCAACAACCTTCTTCAAGAATTCGGCCTCAGAAGTGTCAATTGGCTCATGCTCCACCTTGACATTCCTCCTAAGGTACTTCACTTCCTTGCTTGGCTCTTCTAGGCAACTCGATCCTGGTCTAGCTTGACTCCCTTCAAGCTTGCCCTTCATCGCATCTTGCTCAAGTGCACCAACCAAGTGTCCATTGACCAAGTTCATAGAACTAAACTTCTGAATGTCCTCTGGATGCTCTCGGTATTGAGTTCCCAACCTGTCAATGTAGTCGAGCTCTTCCTGCTCAATCACAACAACCTTCTTACCAAGAAGCTTCTTCTTTATCTCTTCCTCAATTTGCTTGATTTCGGCCTCCACCCTGGCACTTTCCTTCCTCAACCGGGCTCTTTCATCAAAGAGCTCTTGAAGATCAAGACCACTTCGTTGGATCTCCTCATCAAGTTCCTTGAGTTCAACATCTGTCGTACTTCCGCATTGGCTCTTGAGTTCTTCAAGTTCCCTCCTTAGTTCCGAACAGCTCTCCCAAATCTTCATATTCTCAGCCTTCATCGAAACCCAGTTAGAACTCCATCGACTCATATGTTCCAACACTTCGTACTGGAGAGCTTCAACTGCACTATGGCTAGATTCACCTTTCGTAGGTTCATCTACCATTACTGCCTTTTCAGCCTTCTCCATGTTCACCGAGTCACCTGCAACCTGAACCAACCCTTGTTCCACTTGTGTGAAACGGTTTCCTTCACCTGCAAGTACCTGTCACGAGCAACCCTGCTCACCGGCTCTAGACCGAGCTCTGATACCACCTGTCACGCCCCTACACCTACGGTAGTCTTCCAACCGCTTGTAGCAAGGTGCGGCACCACCGAACGCTTTCTTTTCACCAATACTAACATCCGTGGACTACGCCTACTTTCAGATTAAAATTACTTAGCTTGTGTTTCGCAACAAAGTAAACATGCAATTATCCTTTATACTTAATGAAGCCCATACTCATTCATTATCATCATGCAATTATAACAAGAACATCAACAATTGCAACAAGTATAAAGGGGAGGGGCAACTCCCCGTAATGTGAGTTTGCCCGACAATATATTAAGAATATCAGTTTACAACATACAAGTGTGTCTTGGCCGAACCAAGTCTCACACTTAACCAAATTTACAAAGAGAGGCAAACTTGCCTTTTACAACAGTCTTGTGCACCTCTTGCACAAAGGACGGTGCTCACCCGAGCCACCTAAAATCCCATGCCAAGTCTTACACCAAAACCGTACTTCAGAATCCACCCCGAGCACACTTGCCCAACCTTCGACTTAATTCCAAGACTACACCCAAGCATACAATCCTCTTAGAGCAGTGCGCATGAGATATGCGCAACTCCCTCTTAACTGCGCACTTGTCTTCTTGTCCCTTGCGAAGATGTGTGAGTGAATGCGTTGATGCCTTATGAGCTCCAATGCTCATACACTTATACGTTTTCGTGTGGGTTACATGTGGGTGGTAGCCCCTTGGCCGACCCCCAAAACAGCTTCAACGCACCCTTAAAACGCTCCTTTACGAGTCGGCCTTGCCTCAGCGCAATCCTCCTCCAAGTCGTTGTATAAAGGTGCCATCGTTCCATTGTTTTTTCAAGTGTCGCACACGTTCATCGTTTTGTCGCATTTCAGCTCGCAGAAACATCGCTCGCCCGTTCAGTGCGTGCCCATCGTGCGCTCGCCCGTTCAGCTCGCGCCCGTCGTGCGCTCGCCCGTTCAGCGCGCGCCCGTCGTGCGCCCGCCCGCACCCTCGTGCATGGCGACTTCGCCCGGCGCCCATCGCACTATTGCCCGGACGCCTTACACCCCCCCCCCACAGGCATATTGTTCCTGAAGACATCAACCGAGAACATCCCTGGGCTTTTTTTGATGGCTCAACACAAGACGTTGGGTGTGGGGGAGGAGCAATTCTATACCTATCTAATTCCCACCACTATAAAATTCAAATGGGCCTAGGAAGGGGCACCAACAACTTTGCAGAGTTGATCACTCTAAAACATCTCATACAATTTGCTTTGGAAAAACATTGCAGGAATATTCAAATATTCGGGGACTCAAAAATTGTCTGCAACTGGATTAACAAAACAACAAATTGTTCTGCTTACACACTGAGACCTATTCTGGAGGAGGCACATAGACTCATTACACATTTTGATCTCTTTGTTTGTCGTCATATCTACAGGGAACACAACCAAACTGCCGACCAATTATCCAAGGAAGCTGCGATCTGGCCTTATGGCACATGGTTGATCCAGGAGTAGAGGGACAGTGCCCATTATCAGTATTACCACCATCCATATATGGATTATATAGATTAAATGGCTCAACAGGAGCCTGTCTTTTTGCACATGTTTATAGTATTTTGATTTAAATTATCAGACGTATATATATGATAGACATACTTACTCCTTGTGAGGAGTCTTTTTGCATATCTTTATTATGAACAATACTGAAGACAGAGCCTCCCTGCGTGGAGAGCACTGAGCTATTTTGATACTCTCTTACTCGATAGTCACTCAGCCTTGCATACAAAATATGTGAATCACATCTACAATATGTAATTTTCCTATATTAATGAAAATTACGATTTTTCCAAGGGGAAAAAAGACACATAAAAAAAAGCAGAGAAGATAAGTTCTTTGTAAATTCTTTACAAAAATAATATGTTTGTGCTATATGTAAGTTTAATTCATATGTATTGATTGGTGTGTGTTATGCAGAGCCGCAAAATGAATAAGTTCAATAAGATTATTTCTAATCTAAATACAAAAGAGCATAAAAGCCTAATAGAAAATTTTCAAAATGATGAATCGGGTGAATGAAAAAATACTATTCAATATGATTTTTTTTTCAAATTTTCATTAATAATATACTTGAATATTAGATAACATGTTTCAAACAATCTATTAATTCATATATGTTTAATATTCTAAAGGGAACAACAACGAAGGAAAAGATCAATGTCCTTCTAAGAAAAGAAAAATTATAGAACATGTAAATGACAATGAATTGGTCCGTAGCTCATTTGGAGTGGTGCTAGAGGTTAATGAAAGAGGATAATTTTTTTACATAACTATGGGGGATCTAGTGGAATGAACGTATAGACTTACTTTCCACTTAAAATACAAAAATCAATTCAATGATTCTAAAAATCAAATTATATCTTAACTACAGGATGCGTTTCCAGAGCAATGGTCAGTGAGACAAGTCAGACTTGCAATAGCCAAAACATACAACGACAAAAAAGAATCATTCAAAAGGTAATATTCCTAATTGTATAAAATGATTTTCTAGAATTATATGTATATATTTCTACCAACCATTAATTTATTAATATAGTCTTTTTTATATTCAGTTTTCATATATCTTTATAAAAATATTTTATTACTTTTTTCAAGAAGATTATGAAAATCTCAAAAGATCAATGTCAATGCGCTAATATGTGAAACATGCTAGTAGGAATGGACATAATTGCATCATAGGAGGAGCCATCTCAATAACAACGTGCTTCAAATGTATGTAATCATGATTGACTTTGTACATTTAAAAAAACAATTCAACATTAAATATTAATTTTCAAGTATTTTCTTGCAGAAAATAAAACAAGATGGAACTCATTCAGCACATAAAATAGGACGACAAGGAGGAAAGGGTTGATTTCAAATTTTGTGAGTAATTATTAATATTTCCTTATAACAACTCAAGGTTTCATTTTGGTATATTTCAAGTTGTTTTACGACAACCATCCTTGAATGTCTTCAAATAGGTGCTAACATGCAAAGAAGAGCCATCAGAAGAATTCAATGACATTGCGTATAAGGGTTGTGAGTATATGTTGGCATATTGTTAGGTGGATAAATCCCTCTTGCTGACAAGAGTGATCTCCCTAGATCCTAAAGGAAACTAGAAACAAACAAACAATTAAATAACTCTTTTCCTAAGCTTACCTCATTTGAATTGTAAATACAAGAGAAGGAAAATAAGCCTCTTACCTATTTGCAAAATGCTTGATGGAGATCCATACTCCATCCCGATGCAGCGTCTCATTTCTAAAAAAGAACTGCAATCACAAACATAAGAAATATCAAAGGCATATGCAATATAACAATTCAAACAAGCTTAATCTAACGATCAAGGAGACTAGAAATTGAAATCATCTTAATGAATACTAAAAGAGACATAAATCATTCATCATTTCAATAAGACAATACAATGGAAAAAAGGATTCATTTGTATTAATTTAAGGATAAAGAAGAGCCTTACAACCTCTGCCTTGATGTCATGAGGTTCCTCCCAAATGCCTCCAACCCTCTCCTTAGATGATAAGCCTTCCAATCTAAATCCAACAACATAAGTTTATGTTTTTTGAACCTCCTAATCCCTCTAGCGTGTAGTCAATTTATAGGCCAAGAGGAAGGAATCTTAGATCCAAAAGAGAAGGATGAGATCCTCTAATTGGGGGATTAGGGTTCCTTGATGAGAGGGAATTAGCTCCATGATCTGAGGGGTATGGCTCGAATAGATATGACCTAGAAGCTTTCAGTTGGGATATATTTGCCCAACAATGCTTCTGGAATTCACTTTTTATTTTTACTTTTCTTTGAATTATGTGTGCAGTCTATAGTGGAAGACAGAGCACATTTCTATGCAGGTTTCAAGGAGAGATGCTGCAAATGCGTGGAAATTGACTAGGAAAAGCGTGCAGGTCATACTAAATAAGCTATAAAGCCATTTTACCCAAAATTCACATCTTCTTCAAGGGTTTTTGATTATTTGACTTCTAAGGGAGTGTAATGGAACATGTTTATCAATGGCGAGAGATCCATTTTAACAGTCAAGTGCCATGGTGACAAAATGATGTGTAACAAATTGCCCCCTAAAATGCAAAGTCTGTGTTAACACCCAGGTTGTTCCCTATGACTCCCAAGGGAATACGACCGGGGTAACCACTAACCAAGCTTTGGATTATAGGTCCTAGCCTACCTGTAATCAGAGAGGGCTCTCTCTTTAAGTTTTAGCTTTGTTTTGTAAAGATTTTAGGCTAGTTATGATTCTAGTTTTTTGTTTAAAGTTTTGGTTGTGAACTGTTGTTGTGAGAAGGGCATGAAATGTTTGGGAGATATTAGTCCATTGGGCATATGGAGTCAGAGATTTGGGACAGTCCTGGTGCCTGTAATGGAGAAAGATTTACTGCAAGGCTAGATGACTATTCTTGATATAAATTCTGATTAGTGAGTGAAACAGTGGAAGATGAAATTACAGACAGTGTGATAACAATTAGAACAGCAATTTCTACTTAGTAGCATACATGAATTACTAAATAGAAACTGTGAAAGATTCAGAGTTTATTGGAGCAGTTAAGAATTCCAATTAAACAGTTGAGCCTATAGAAAACATTTATAGTAAAGAGAGATTGAAATCAAGGTGTCTCCATGGACAAATCCTGAGCTATTATTTTTCTTTCTTCCTAAGTTTAGATTTAACATATGAAAGATATGAGTTAAACTGATAATAAACATGAAAAGAGATAGAGAAAACTTATTATATCAAGACACAGCACTAGAATCCTGCATCATTCAGTAGTTCCAAGACAGCAAGCATCAGTAAGACCAATTTCTGCAAACCCAAAGCCTTTCTGTATTATTTCTCCAGAGAGTACAGCCGAGTTCTCTTTCTTGAACAACAGAAGTAAACAACAACCCCCAAATGAACTGCGTGGGGGAGATTTTATACAAAAATATCAAGCAAAATATCTAGAATGATAGTTATTGAGCAATAACTATCTCTACCAACTTTGTACAGTGAAGTTATTACAAAATTTAAAGCATGTAGTAAAGGTACATAACAGCTGTTTGATGTTAGTCGGTTGAGGATGACTTTTGGGCCCAAGGGCCGGCTGCGTTAATTCCTGGACGGCTTCTGCTGACAACGGCTGCTGTAGATGACATGTTGTGGCTCTGATGCCTTTGGGATGCTGAACTGTAATCTTTGACCTGTGGTTGCTGATCTGTGACTTCTTTATTGATTCTCTGCTTGCTGTAAAATGCATTTGATTAAATTATTTTATCAAATCACAGCAAAGTCCTTATCATATCTGTCCACCATTGATCAGTGGGCATCTGATGCCTTCGCATCTTGAGGAGTGTCTCATCTGCATCTGTATATTTGTAGTAATTAGGGGGGAATTCAAACAGATGATTGATTTCATGTTCTATATAAAACAGATTTTCTAGTTTATCATACAGCTCTTGTCCTGTGAGCGGCCCAGTTCCTTCCGAAGTGCTAGATGAGGTAGTCAACTGATCAGTGATGTAGTTGTTGACTCTTTTTTCATATTGCTCATGAGAAGATAGCCTTCCTGCGCTGTTTAGTAAAATGGGGAGTCCCCTGTCATATAATGCTGTGATCTTGGCCCCAAAAGTATTCACCTCTGCTTGGATATCCTGACATTTTCTTTCTAGAGCCTGTACATAGTTTCTGAGGGTGAGTACCCTTTTGATCAGCAAAATTGTATCAGTTCTATCTCTGATACCCAGGTTTGCTAACTGTATGCCAGTTTTGTTGTTCAACACATTGATCATTCTAGAAGCTACATCTGGCATACTTCCTAGAGAAGCTCTGGCTTTTTGACTTTCTGCATAGGCCTTGCCCAGCAAATCCATTTTCTCATGGATGGTCTCTATATATTGCCATTGGTCTGTGATTGATTGACCAATTTTTAACCATATGATTTTCTTGAGCTCTGTTATTGCTTTGCCCATGTTCATCTCTTTCTCTAGCTCTTTGATTTTTCTTTCCAAGGTCCTTACTTCCCTTGTCTTTTCTGCCACTTGTTGCTTGGATTTATCATGTTTCTCATTAAGTGTGACCAATTTCTCCTTGGCTTCATTCAGCTCTGCCATCTGGGATTCTAGGACTTGAATCTCATTCATCAACTTTTGCATGTCCAGGCTTGGAGCCTGCTCTGATGTTGGTGTTGTAGGAGGAATGACAATTTGAGGGGGTTCCTCAAGGTCGATTACTTGCTGAGGGGGCTGAGATGTTTGGCCTCCTTCTTTCTGTTGTAGGGCTGCCTGCAGTGCAGCCTCTGTTTCTACCAATTTTCCCTCTGTCTGGGCAAGTTGTTTATGGAGTGATACCAGCATGGCTGCTACATCTTGGTCCTGCCTTCGCTGGGCAACCTCTTCTGTTTGAGGGTGAAGGGTTGCTGGGATCTTTATCGTCTTTCTTAAGGCTGCAATGTCTGAATCCCTTATCTTTAGCAGCTCCTTTATAGCTTTAGGGTCCTTTGGATCATGCCCAAGCTCTATGATTATATCCTCCAAAGACCTTATCCTGTTGTCTTTAGCCTGGGAGGATGCCTTCTCTAACTCCAATTGTGCAGTGGTATTATTCAAAGAATTCTGCAATCTATAATTTATCAATGTTTTGTCTGCTAGGGTAGCATACACCATCTCACCCGTCTGTTTATGCAATTCAATTTGGTCCATTGGGTGGATGTCCTTGGACAAGATTTCCAAGTTTGTTCTTATATAATCAGCTGCAGACTGTGGCTGCAGCGCTGTGGGCATGAAATGGCTCATTATCATTTTGCCCTCTTGCACATCATATGCAGACATCAACCTCTGCTAGTTTGTAGGAGCCATTTTCAACAAGAGATTGTACAGCTGTAACCTCACTGGCTCATTTCTAGTCTTGATGTCTATGAATTGTTTCTTTATGCTAGATTCACCCTTTCTTTGTTGCTCTGAGGAGCTGACCTCTCCTCCAAGTATTCTTTGCTGCTCTTGCTGTAATGAGCTAGTTGATACCTCTGTGCTGGGGGGACCCATCTGTGTTTGACCAAAAGGCATCTCTTCCTCTGAAAAAGGATTGAGCCTTTGTCTCTTTTCCCCTTGCTGTGATGTTGCGGTACTAAGGGGAGTCTGTTCCTCTCTATCTCTTTTCTTACCCCTCTCTTCATTGATAGGGGTTTGGAGCACCGAAGTCTCCACTGTAACATTCTATACTGGGGCCTCCTTATCTTGCATTTGCTCATCATTAGGACCAGGAGTCTCTGCCATTCCTTCCTGCTGTTCAGGATGATTTTCAGGCTGTTCTTCTTGGTCTTCTGGCTCTTTTTCTTAGGCTGATCGCTGCTCTTCAGGGGCCTCTTGCTGTTCTGTTTCCTTGCCTTTATCCTTGGCTGAAGTCTCTGCTGTAATTGGGGCTTGGATTGGCTTTTGTGGAGCTGTGGATGATGAGGCAGCTGCTCCCACTTGAGTGCTTGGAAGAGAAACTACCTGTGAACAAAGCTCTAAGTCAGCCAACTTTTGGAGATTTCTTATTCCTCTTTGGGCTAATTCTTCTTGTGTAGTAGCCTCTTCTAAGGTGCCTTCCTTCCATTCTAGTTGATTTGCATACTTTTCTATGTGAGGCAATCTTATGTGATCATAACTGGCCAGCCTATATCTGACCCTTCTTAAGCTTATGAAATGATTGGGGTCGTATGGTTCCCAAAGGAAGCTGGTCTGTAAGCCAAGGCCATTTAGCATTCTATCTGCCTCTTGCCAAGCTTCCTCCCTTTTATTGTAGATGAAGGGACCTAATTGGTTTCTGACTTTAAGCTGTGCTTTCTTGCCCTTGCTTGAAAAATGGAGTACATCAGCATTCCCAAATTGCCTGAAATACTCAAGGGCAAACAATCTCATAGGTACATATCTGGGCAATCTGTATGGGGTCAACTCACACCCATACATTCTGATAATTGTGTGGTTTTGGTAAAAATACCAATCCCCAATGCTGTATACCTTGGACAACTGAAGAATTCTCTGCATCTCATCAGTTAGTCTTGGAGGAGGTGAGCTCAGAAGCAGAGACATGGCTGGGTGGATGAAGAGGTCTATAAACTCACAATAAGTGTAAGGGGAATAAGACCTACGGTGGAAAACAGAGGACCAGTAGACCACTGACCTTGGATTGCCTTGTGCATCCATTCTTTTCACTGGAAAAGGAAATTTCTCATGCTGATAGTATAGGATTAAATGATAGATATAGGAGGTGTATCTGAACACCCTCTCTCTTTCCAAGTCTATCAATTGCTCATGTATTTTATTGGAGATGTAAGTGGCATAGTCATAACAGATTGGGGGCTTACCAGGGGAAAACATGGCCATAATCACCAGCACAGTTTCATCAACAATTTCTATTGAATTATAGCCCAATATGGGACTAATCATGTCTGCAAGGTCTGTGCCCAATTGATTTAGGTATACATAATGGATGGGAGGGTACTTCATGGTCTCAGAGGTAGACTTGATGAACATTTGATTTATCATGGTGATTTGAGCATCTGTCAGTTTAACTCCTTGTTTTATCAGATCCATTATTGATAAAAGAACTAATTTCTTAGCAGTTTCGAAATTGAGCATCTCTCTAATGGCTGCAGAGGTGACATAAAAAACAACTGAGCCTGAAGGGTCAGCACAGCCCTCTGAGTGGGGTCATAGCAGGCAGCACATCGATGGATTAGGTCAGGAAACACATTTACCTGAGGGAGCTTGAAGATGGGGAGGAAAGAGTCCCAAATGCCCAATATATCAAGTCCACTGTTATGCTTAATTTTCAATTCATTTAGCAAGTGAATGTGATACTTGCTATGCATTAGCATTTCCTCTGATATTTGATAGTCTTTATCTGCTAATGGTTTCCACTCCAACTCTCTCTAAGGGGCATTCAATGGAGCAATATTCAGGGCAACAGGTGCTACTGGTGTATCCATGTTTTACAATTGACTTTGGGTTAAATTTCGACTATTTTTGGGAGAAATACCGTCCTGCGCGGTAGGTTGAGTAATTTGCTGAATTACAGCCTGTTTCAGAGTAACAGGGGTGTAATTGGGCACAATTGGCCGGTTAAAAACTGATGGAATTGGTTTTAAGGCATAGCAAGCCTATTTCTCTAGGGAAAATGGTCAATTTTAATGGTTTTTTAACAATGCAGGACGAAACAGAGCGCGCCGCTGGGAAATTGACAAATACCTGGTTTAATGGCAGTATTTGAGCTTGGTTGCAGTCGAATTCTGGGCGGCAGCAGCTCTGAATGGTCGTGGTAAGGTGCGGCAGCAAAGGACGTGAAAAATATATGCAGGAGGCGGAGCAGAATAACACAGAAAAATGCGCAAAAATGGCAAAATTCGGCCAAATATGGACTTTTTGACGTTGGCGCGAAAATTTGGGTGATGTCAGCATGACGTCATCAGGTGGGGTTAGGGTCGGGTGACGTCATCGGGTGACGTGGCGGCCTGTGAGTGGTCCACGGGGACTGCATAGGTGGCGTGACAGCTCGGAGCGATGGCGGGCAGGGGCGCTAATGCGGCGGTGAGGTGGCGTGACGTTGGCATGACCGGTCAGCGGAAAACCGGGAGTGGTAAGCGGTATGATATCGGACCGCCCTTCATATGGAAGCGGGAATGTCAGAGGGCCGCCCGATCCAGTAGTATGGCGACGCATGCCCCCGTGTGTACGTCAGCGAACGTCAGTTTTCGGAAGCTAATGGCAGTACATCGGGGCCGCTCCGAAATTGATGAGGGCCGTCGTATGGGAAAGCCCAGATCCGACGGCTGGCGGGAGGGCAAGTTGTCAGGGCGATACGGTCAGGCGGGGAAAAATAAAATATTATTACTTGTTGAAATATGTGCCCGGCGGAACATTAGAAAAAGTGGGTTTTGCGGGTTTTTAATAGTGTTACGGGTTAAAAAGGGGTCGTTTGGGTTTTTCAAAGGTTTATTTACAAAATAAAGTGGGTAAATCATTTCAGAGGGTTGTGGAGGAAAAAAGGGGTAGGGGTTAGGTTATTAAACTGACCAGAGGTCAATTTAATTCCTGGCTTTGGACATATGGCTATAATGCCAAGGGGAAGGGAATATACATATTGCTGGGGTTTTATACACCATGGTGTTATAGTAATAGGGAAAGGGAAACATAGGGAATTAAGTAGTAAGAAATTAGGAGTTAATATGAGTGGAAAAGGTGGATGAGGGGGAAAAACACTAAGTTTTATATAAAATCAACTTAGTTTAGGAAGTAGATCAAAATGAAAAGAATTTTTACAGAAGAAATGTGGCTTTTAAAGAAACAAGAACCAACTAAAGACTTTGACTTCTTCCATGAGCACAGGTAGTATTGGGATGTTAGTAATGAGTGTAATGGGGGTAATCAGGGGGTTAGACATGCTTCATTGTATTGCTGCAAAAATGATAGAGAAGAGACCTGCACTGGCGCCATTTTTTTCCTTTGCTTGGGCCAGTGACAAAAGGAAATCATGCTTCTGCAACCTCATCTACCTACCCACCTACTTGCCTAGCATTTTTTGTTTCTTCATAGAGGGTGCACTTGGACTAGCAAACCCTGAATTGTTCTTTTCTTTTCTTTTTGCTTTTTTATTTGCTTTTCTATCTACAACTAACCTTATTACCTCCAAGGCCCCAGATTAAACAGTTGGGAACCTTAATTCTCTACCTAACTACTGGCTTGCCAAGATTAAGCAGTTTGGACAGGCTTCTTTCTCTATTCCTATGACAAGAAATTGAAACATGGCATGATCCAGATTAGGCTGTTGGACCATCCATCAAAAATTTAGTCAACATCAAGCTATGTACACATATTGCATTCTCTTGGAAATATGGGATCTTTGTATCACCAAAGCAGAGCATATTTGGAACTTTCTTTGCCAATCATGAAATATGAAACCTATTGGTATAGGTATCTAACAGTGGCTCCACATGGGGATGGTTTTTCCATTTGAAATACCAAGAACAGCAGGTCAGAATGCCTTGGCCCTTGACTTCTTTTACCAAAACTTGGAGTTTTCCTCCTTGAAATCTCAAAATTGTGCCCTTCCCATCTTGGTAGATCTCTGAACTTATTTGCCTTTTGCTGATAACTTACAAAACTTGGGAAGCTGCATTTTATACATGTTAACAGAAAGTAATATATACACCCTATAATGTACAAGGGAGAGTCATACTATATACATGGGAAGTAGTCAAAATAGTGCTTCAACATCCTGCCATTCACAGGACCTTCATCCAAGTCAGTTTCATCCAGATTTTTTAGGAAGTGTGTGTTGTTTCCTTGCACTGCTTGGATAACAAATGGTCCTCTCCAAAGAGAATCAAATTTTCCATGTTTTCCTTTATCTTCCCTTCTTGAATCCCACTTGAGGACTTTGTCACCAATGTTGAAATATTCAGCCTTAGTCCTTCTATCAAAAGCTTTCTTTAACTTTTCTTGTAAAACTTGAACTCTGCTATAAACTTGGTCTCTAGTTTGCTGCAAACATATTATTTGATTGATCCTTCTTTGCATGTCGTTGGGCTCGGCTTGACTTTCTTGAAGTAGTTTCATAACAGGAACCCCTAGTGATGAAGGAAATTTGGCTTCTAATCCATAGACTAACTCATATGGGCTGACCCCAATGGATCTCTTGGTTGTTAGTCTATCTGCCCATAAGGCATTCACAAGCTTCTTATGCCAATTCTTCTTATTTTCTTCCAACACCTTCTTTATGATGTTTACAAGGCTTTTATTTGATGATTCAGCTAGGCCATTTCCTTGAGGGTAGTATGCAGTGGAATGGCCCAAAGTAATATGAAATTTGTGGCAGAAGTTCACCATCTTCTTGGATCTAAAAGCAGCAGCATTGTCTGTTATTATCTTGTTGGGGCAACCAAATATAGACAATATGTTGTTCTCCAAAAACTGAATGATAGTTGAATCATTTGCCTGTCTACATGGGATGGCCTCAATCCATTTGGTGAAGTAGTCTGTGGCTGTGAGGATCCATCTATGTTGGCCTGAAGATGAGGGATGAATTTCCCCAATGAAATCCAAGCCCCATTGTTGAAAAGGTCTCTCTGTTGCAATAGGCCTCAAAGGAAGTGGCAGCAACTTTCTCTTTCCCTCAAACATTTGACACTTATGGCATGAGGTGGTGAAATTTTTAACATCAGAGAACAAAGTGGTCCAATAGTAACCAGCCCTCAGTATCTTATCCACAGTGGACTTCCAATACAAGTGTCCACCACAATCACCTGCATGAAATTCTTTCATGACATTGTTAGTCTCATTCTCAATTAAGCAGTTTAACAATATACCCTCATGGTTTTTCCAAAGCAAATTGCCATCCATGACACAAAATCTTGCGGCTTTCATTTTTAGGAACCTACATTTAGTTCTGGACAATCCTGGGGGAGCACACAGGTTTTGCAACACATAACATATATCAGAATACCAAGAGGATTGTTCAAAGGCTACATTGATCTTTGGAGTCGCCAGCTCCGGTTCATTGTCCATTTGATTTATGTCTAGGGCTTGGAAATTTGTTTCAGACATCAGTTTGGCCAAACCTTGGCCCTTTATCAGTTTTGTAGGTCTAATCTCAATGTCAAATTCTAAGATGTTTGCAATCCATTTTCCTCTTCTACCCTCTAAATTTTTTTGAGTCAAAATATCCTTGACAATAGCATTTGGTACATAGGCAATGACATGAGAGTATAGGATGTAAATTCTGAAATCTTTGATGGCTTTTACTAAAGCATAAGCTTGTTTTTCCATGATCTGGTATTTGAGAGGTGCATCTCTTAGTGCTCTGCTGAAGAAAACAATAGGTTTTTCATTCCCCTGATCATCTTTTTGTAACAAGACAGCAACAATTGTGTGTTCGGAGGCAAAGGAAAATATAATGAAATCTCTATCAAATTGAGGGTTTGTCAGGACTGGGGTTTGGGTGAGGGCTAGTTTGATTCCTTCAAACGCCTGATTTGCTTCCACAGTCCACTTTACCTTAGAATCCTTTTTAAGCATGTTATTAAGCAATCTGATCAGTTCTGCCAAGTTTGGGATAAATCTCCTTAGGAAGTTGATCTTACCCAAGAAGGCTTGCAATTCTTTTACATTTCTTGGATGGGGCATTTGCAAGATGGCTTGTATTCTATCTGGATCAATTCTAATACCATCCTTTGAAATGATGTGACCTAACAGCTTGCCTTCTTCCAAACCAAACAGAGATTTCTTGGGATTTAAGGAAATTCCATATTTCCTACAAGTTATGAATATTTGCCTTAGATGTTTCAAATGTTCAGGGTCAGATTTTGAAAATGGTGTAAGGTCATCTAGGTAAACCACAAGGAAATCATGAATCTCTTTGGCAAAAGCAATATCCATTGCTCTTTGAAAGGTAGCTCCTGCATTTTTCAACCCAAAAGGCATTTTGACATATTTGAAGGTTCCCCATGGGGTTGTGAATGCTGTTTTGTCATGATCATCAGGGTGAACTAGGATCTAGTTGAAACCTGAGAATCCATCAAGTAAAGAAATTCTTGAGGCCCCCACTACTCTTTGCAAGATGTGATCCATCTTGGGTAAGGGGTAATTATTTTTTAGGGACGCTTGATTCAAGTTCCTTAGATCAACACAAAGCCTTATTTCACCAGTTTTCTTTCTTGTAGGGACCAAATTTGAAATCCAATCAGAAAACCTGATTGGTGCTATGATGCCAGCTTTAAACATTTTTTGTACCTCTTGCTCCATTAATGGGAGAAGCATAGGATTGATTCTCCTCAATTTTTGTTTAAAGGGTTTTTCATTTGGCTTGAGGGGGATAGTATGTTGAATGACAGAGGTGTCATATGATTTCAAATCCTCATAGCTCCATGCAAAGACATCTTGGAATTCTTTGAAAAGGTCAACATATTTGGGCTTTTGGTCAGGAGGTAAGGAAGCAGACAATTTTATTATTTTGGGTTGTTCAGCAGTTCCAATGTTACATTCTTCTATAGCTGCATTGAGGGGCTGTATTTTGGGCTTCCTAAGAATATCATTTGAGCCAAAAATGTATTCCAGAGGAGTGAGGCCTGTTGGAAGAAAATTATCTTTCAATTGTATAACTTCGGCTTCAGCATCAGCTATTTCCTCACAGCTGATTTGTTTAAGTTCTTGTATGTTTTCTTTGTTAAAAATTGTTGGATGTAGCATTTGGTTTACTGTTTTGGGTGAAATATTTGTTTGGTGCTGTTCACCTAGTGTTTGTGAGTCACTTGCAGCCTCTGTATCAATGTTTAGTCCTGAAAATTCTTGCTGCAAAGTCAAGAAATTATTTATATGTGTATCATCCTCAAACACTTGCCAATCCTCGACATTGTTTGGGACAGAAGGTCTGTGTTTCATCTCAGCTGTAAAGCAATGCTTGGGTTCAAAAGGTAATTTACAAGTGCTTGCAAATGTGGCCAAACTATGAGCATGAAGATTATGAGTTCTAGAAATTTTGGTAATTTGAAATTCAGTGAAGGAATTTAGTATTTCAGTAGCAGAAGACCTATAAGATCTCAGTCTTTTGTCATTGGTGACAAAATTCCCCTTTACTTGTTGGATAATTAGGTCTGAGTCTCCTAGGATTGAAACTTTTGTGGCTTGTAAGGATTTTACTAGTTTGAGGCCTAGTAAAAGAGCTTCATATTCTGCCATATTGTTGGTGCACCTGAATTTTAACCTATAGGCTCGGCCCTCTGCATGACTGTTTTGTTTGTTATGTATCCAAACTCCTGCTCCTGCCCCTAATTTGTTGACTGACCCATCAAATTCAAGAAACCAGAGGACTTCTTGGTTAAGGGAAGAATTGTCAACTATTATGGGACTTGGCATCAACAACTTGAGATCTTGGCTTACACTTGGTTTTTCTTCTTGAACAATTTTGTTTATTGATTGCTCAACCATTATTTCTAGAGCAGCAGTTTGTTCATTTATATGCTGATCTTGTTTGAGTGTCCTGGTTTCATCATCATTTGTGGGACCTGTATTATCATTGAAGAGAATATAGGAGTCTATGTCAGAATGTACAACATATATGGGAAAGTTTTGAGGTTTTTCTTCACTGCTGACCATGTATTTCATCAGTGTTTCTATGTATAGTCTCTTTGGTTGCCCAAAGACAGAGATGGTGGCATAGGACATGTCTAATTGAAGGGAGCCTTGAAGTTTAGCACCCCATGATCTTGATAATAACATTCCATACTTTGGTGGGATATCAGCAACCACCACATCCATTAAAATTGTTTTATTTGGATATTGAACCAAGGAAACACATAAATCCTTTATCAAACCTAATCTCTTAACTTGGCTGGAGTCAAATGAAAATAGGTCCTTGTATGGCCTTGTTATGTCTAAATTCAGTCTCTCCATCACAGATTTGGGCATAAGGTTATGGGATGCCCCAGAATCAAACATGGCATTGTGTAGTATCTTGTCATGGATATGCAGGCTGACATAAAAAGGTAAAATTCCATTACCTGCTGTTTTTCCATCAACCTCAGGGCCAAAAAGTAATTCTGGGGTATCGTCCAACACATTAACATCATCTTTATTGTTTGTCAATTGAAGGGACTTTTTAATTTGTTGTTTGTAAATGTCATGTTTGGCTAATTCAGCAAGGGGTATGGCTATTTTCAATTTGCCAATTTCAGACTCAAAGTCAAAAGGTTTTTCAGTTTGAATTTTAGCATTCTGGTTGACCATTTTTTCCTTGTCATTTGACCTTTTAGAGGGTTCCTCTTGGTTCTGTGTCTGATTTTGGGGTTTGTCCTTTTTACCCATCTTTTGAGGAGGGTTGTTTGAATTGGTCTGTAAAGGAAGTGCAGCTGATGGCTGTTGATTTGAGGCATATGTTTCAGTGATAACCTCCACTGTGACTTCATTAGTGATTGGATCGGATTTGTCTTTGGATTCTGAAATGGTAGCTTTCTTAGATTGCTGGTCATCTTTTACTTTTTCAGGCTGTGACACATTTATGGTTCTACTTCGTAGTTTGTACTGTTTATGAACTTCAAAAACAACTGTATCATATCCTTGCTTAAAGTCAAAAGACTCACCTGATTTTGTTTGAAATTGCTTTACTTCATCTTCTTCCTGATCTTCTTGAGTCAGGAAAACTTGCTGTTCATTGTTCAAACCCATCAAATTGATGTGGGTGTCATCTGTTTGCTCATTAGAAGTAGATGTCTCAGCATAATTTTCTTGGAAAGGAGGTCTAACATGCTGGTCAGGATCAGTCCTACCAACATTAGGATTTTGATTCTTTCTGAAGTTTGGGTTTCTAATATTGCTTGTTTGACCTTCCCATGATGATTTTCTTTCTATGGTTTCCACCCTGTCTCCAAGTCTATCCATCCCTTTGATGATTGCATCTAGCTTTTGCTCAAATGATGAAGGTTCTTCTTTGAAAGTAGTCCTCCTTTCAGTTCTGGCCCGGTTTCTTTTGGCAATTAGATTTGCCTCTACACTAACAGCTATGTTTTGCATGTCTGCTAGAGTTGCAGGGGCTCTTTCTCTCAGTTGATATGCCATATCAGCATCAAAGCCATCAGGGAATTTAATCAGCGCTAGATCATGTGGAGGTCTAAGGTTTTGAGGTATGGCATTGTAGATAGTATTGAATCTAGTGCAATAGTCCAGGACAGTTTCTTGTGGGCCTCTTCTTATGGTGTCATATTCAGATAGAATGTGCAGAGGGTCCTTTTTCTTTTCCCATCGGTTTAAGAAGGACTGATAAAGGGCACCCGAATCAGCTATTGAATTTGGGGTCAGGGCCCTGAACCAGGTTCTTACTTCACCTGTCAAACTTTGGACAAAAATTTTCATCCTTACATCATCATCATCTATCTCATAGTTCTCAAAGTAATCTTGCATTTTCCTAGTATGCTGTAAAGCAGTGTATGTACCGGTCCCATCAAAATAAGTAACCTTGCTTTGGTAGTCCTGAGGCATAGCCCCAGGATTACCAGGTAACTGAAGTGGAGCATAATGGTTAGCCATATTTGGGAGAATGAGTGGGACAACATGGATAACAACAGCAGTCTGTGTGTTGGGTGTGGACAATGTGCTATGTGAAGTGGATGATGAAGAGGGTGAAGAATGACTTATATGGAGGTGAATAGATGGCTTAGCGGGGGTTGGAATAAAACTCTGCTGACCTGCCTCAGGGCTAGCTTCAGGAGATTGTTCTGGTTCCTTCTGATTCCTAAGAGTTTTAGGGATGAGATTTGGATTATCAAAAACAGGTGGGGGATTTGGGTCAGGATTTGACCTGGTGTGCCTAGTTCTCTTCTTAGGAGCCAGCTTCTGAACTGTTTTTTGGTATTTTTTGAGGCTGTTTTTAGAACTATTTTAAAGGGACTGTTTAAGCTTTTGGAACCACTGTCTAAGAATAGACAGCAGCTGAAAATATGCTCTCCCCAGTGGAGTCGCCAATTATGTTAACACCCAGGTTGTTCCCTATGACTCCCAAGGGAATACGGCCGGGGTAACCACTAACCAAGCTTTGGATTATAGGTCCTAGCCTACCTGTAATCAGAGAGGGCTCTCTCTTTAACTTTTAGCTTTGTTTTGTAAAGATTTTAGGCTAGTTATGATTCTAGTTTTTTGTTTAAAGTTTTGGTTGTGAACTGTTGTTGTGAGAAGGGCATGAAATGTTTGGGAGATATTAGTCCATTGGGCATATGGAGTCAGAGATTTGGGACAGTCCTGGTGCCTGTAATGGAGAAAGTTTTACTGCAAGGCTAGATGACTATTCTTGATATAAATTCTGATTAGTGAGTGAAACAGTGGAAGATGAAATTACAGACATTGTGATAACAATTAGAACAGCAATTTCTACTTAGTAGCATACATGAATTACTAAATAGAAACTGTGAAAGATTCAGAGTTTATTGGAGCAGTTAAGAATTCCAATTAAACAACTGAGCCTATAGAAAACATTTATAGCAAAGAGAGATTGAAATCAGGGTGTCTCCATGGACAAATCCTGAGCTATTCTTTTTCTTTCTTCCTAAGTTTAGATTTAACATATGAAAGATATGAGTTAAACTGATAATAAACATGAAAAGAGATAGAGAAAACTTATTATATCAAGACACAGCACTAGAATCCTGCAGCATTCAGTAGTTCCAAGACAGCAAGCATCAGTAAGACCAATTTCTGCAAACCCAAAGCCTTTCTGTATTATTTCTCCAGAGAGTACAGCCGAGTTCTCTTTCTTGAACAACAGAAGTAAACAACAACCCCCAAATGAACTGCGTGGGGGAGATTTTATCCAAAAATATCAAGCAAAATATCTAGAATGATAGTTATTGAGCAATAACTATCTCTACCAACTTTGTAAAGTGAAGTTATTACAAAATTTAAAGCATGTAGTAAAGGTACATAATAGCTGTTTGCTGTTAGTCGGTTGAGGATGACTTTTGGGCCCAAGGGCCGGCTGCGTTAATTCCTGGACGACTTCTGCTGACAACGGCTGCTGTAGATGACACGTTGTGGCTCTGATGCCTTTGGGATGCTGACCTGTAATCTTTGACCTGTGGTTGCTGATCTGTGACTTCTTTATTGATTATATGCTTGCTGTAAAATGCATTTGATTAAATTATTTTATCAAATCACAGCAAAGTCCTTATCATAGCTGTCCACCATTGATCAATGGGCATCTGATGCCTTCGCATCTTGAGGAGTGTCTCATCTGCATCTGTATATTTGTAGTAATTAGGGGGGACTTCAAACAGATGATTGATTTCATGTTCTATATAAAACAGATTTTCTAGTTTATCATACAGCTCTTGTCCTGTGAGCGGCCCAGTTCCTTCCGAAGTGCTAGATGAGGTAGTCAACTGATCAGTGGTGTAGTTGTTGACTCATTTTGCATATTGCTCATGAGAAGATAGCCTTCCTGTGCTGTTTAGTAAAATGGGGAGTCCCCTGTCATATAATGCTGTGATCTTGGCCCCAAAAGTATTCACCTCTGCTTGGATATCCTGACATTTTCTTTCTAGAGCCTGTACATAGTTTCTGAGGGTGAGTACCCTTTTGATCAGCAAAATTGTATCAGTTCTATCTCTGATACCCAGGTTTGCTAACTGTATGCCAGTTTTGTTGTTCAACATATTGATCATTCTAGTAGCTACATCTGGCATACTTCCTAGAGAAGCTCTAGCTTTTTGACTTTCTGCATAGGCCTTGCCCAACAAATCCATTTGCTCATGGATGGTCTCTATATATTGCCATTGGTCTGTGATTGATTGACCAATCTTTAACCATATGATTTTCTTGAGCTCTGTTATTGCTTTGCCCATGTTCATCTCTTTCTCTAGCTCTTTGATTTTTCTTTCCAAGGTCCTTACTTCCCTTGTCTTTTCTGCCACCTGTTGCTTGGATTTATCATGTTTCTCATTAAGTGTGACCAATTTCTCCTTGGCTTCATTCAGCTCTGCCATCTGGGATTCTAGGACTTGAATCTCATTCATCAACTTCTGCATGTCCAGGCTTGGAGCCTGCTCTGATGTTGGTGCTGTAGGAGGAATGACAATTTGAGGGGGTTCCTCAAGGTCGATTACTTGCTGAGGGGGCTGAGATGTTTGGCCTCCTTCTTTCTGTTGTAGGGCTGCCTGCAGTGCAGCCTCTGTTTCTACCAATTTTCCCTCTGTCTGGGCAAGTTGTGTATGGAGTGATACCAGCATGGCTGCTACTTCTTGGTCCTGCCTTTGCTGGGCAACCTCTTCTGTTTGAGGGTGAAGGGTTGCTGGGATCTTTATCGTCTTTCTTAAGGCTGCAATGTCTGAATCCCTTATCTTTAGCAGCTCCTTTATAGCTTTAGGGTCCTTTGGATCATGCCCAAGCTCTATGATTATATCCTCCAAAGACCTTATCCTGTTGTCTTTAGCTTGGGAGGATGCCTTCTCTAACTCCAATTGTGCAGTGGTATTATTCAAAGAATTCTGCAATCTATAATTTATCAATGCTTTGTCTGCTAGGGTAGCATACACCATCTCACCCGTCTGTTTATGCAATTCAATTTGGTCCATTGGGTGGATGTCCTTGGACAAGATTTCCAAGTTTGTTCTTATATAATCAGCTGCAGACTGTGGCTGCAGCGCTGTGGGCATGAAATGGCTCATTATCATTTTGCCCTCTTGCACATCATATGCAGACATCAACCTCTGCTGGTTTGTAGGAGCCATTTTCAACAAGAGATTGTACAGCTGTAACCTCACTGGCTCATTTCTGGTCTTGATGTCTATGAATTGTTTCTTTATGCTAGATTCACCCTTTCTTTGTTGCTCTGAGGAGCTGACCTCTCCTCCAAGTATTCTTTGCTGCTCTTGCTGTAATGAGCTAGCTAATACCTCTGTGCTGGGGGGACCCATCTGTGTTTGACCAAAAGGCATCTCTTCCTCTGAAAAAGGATTGAGCCTTTGTCTCTTTTCCCCTTGCTGTGATGTTGCGGTACTAAGGGGAGTCTGTTCCTCTCTATCTCTTTTCTTACCCCTCTCTTCATTGATAGGGGTTTGGAGCACCGAAGTCTCCACTGTAACATTCTGTACTGGGGCCTCCTTATCTTGCATTTGCTCATCATTAGGACCAGGAGCCTCTGCCATTCCTTCCTGCTGTTCAGGATGATTTTCAGGTTGTTCTTCTTGGTCTTCTGGCTCTTTTTCTTGGGCTGATTGCTGCTCTTCAAGGGCCTCTTGCTGTTCTGTTTCCTTGCCTTTATCCTTGGCTGAAGTCTCTGCTGTAATTGGGGCTTGGATTGGCTTTTGTGGAGCTGTGGATGATGAGGCAGCTGCTCCCACTTGAGTGCTTGGAAGAGAAACTACCTGTGAACAAAGCTCTAAGTCAGCCAAATTTTGGAGATTTCTTATTACTCTTTGGGCTAATTCTTCTTGTGTAGTAGCCTCTTCTAAGGTGCCTTCCTTCCATTCTAGTTGATTTGCATATTTTTCTATGTGAGGCAATCTTATGTGATCATAACTGGCCAGCCTATATCTGACCCTTCTTAAGCTTATGAAATGATTGGGGTCGTATGGTTCCCAAAGGAAGCTGGTCTGTAAGCCAAGGCCATTTAGCATTCTATCTGCCTCTTGCCAAGCTTCCTCCCTTTTATTGTAGATGAAGGGACCTAATTGGTTTCTGACTTTAAGCTGTGCTTTCTTGCCCTTGCTTGAAAAATGGAGTACATCAGCATTCCCAAATTGCCTGAAATACTCAAGGGCAAACAATCTCATAGGTACATATCTGGGCAATCTGTATGGGGCCAACTCACACCCATACATTCTGATAACTGTGTGGTTTTGGTAAAAATACCAATCCCCAATGCTGTATACCTTGGACAACTGAAGAATTCTCTGCATCTCATCAGTTAGTCTTGGAGGAGGTGAGCTCAGAAGCAGAGACATGGCTGGGTGGATGAAGAGGTCTATAAACTCACAATAAGTGTAAGGGGAATAAGACCTACGGTGGAAAACAGAGGACCAGTAGACCACTGACCTTGGATTGCCTTGTGCATCCATTCTTTTCACTGGAAAAGGAAATTTCTCATGCTGATAGTATAGGATTAAATGATAGATATAGGAGGTGTATCTGAACACCCTCTCTCTTTCCAAGTCTATCAATTGCTCATGTATTTTATTGGAGATGTAAGTGGCATAGTCATAACAGATTGGGGGCTTACCAGGGGAAAACATGGCCATCATCACCAGCACAGTTTCATCAACAATTTCTATTGAATTATAGCCCAATATGGGACTAATCATGTCTGCAAGGTCTGTGCCCAATTGATTTAGGTATACATAATGGATGGGAGGGTACTTCATGGTCTCAGAGGTAGACTTGACAAACATTTGATTTATCTTGGTGATTTGAGCATCTGTCAGTTTAACTCCTTGTTTTATCAGATCCATTATTGATAAAGGAACTAATTTCTTAGCAGTTTCGAAGTTGAGCATCTCTCTAATGGCTGCAGGGGTGACATAAAAAACAACTGAGCCTGAAGGGTCAAGCACAGCCCTCTAAGTGGGGTCATAGCAGGCAGCACATCGATGGATTAGGTCAGGAAACACATTGACCTGAGGGAGCTTGAAGATGGGGAGGAAGGAGTCCCAAATGCCCAATATATCAAGTCCACTGTTATGCTTAATTTTCAATTCATTTAGCAAGTGAATGTGATACTTGCTATGCATTAGCATTTCCTCTGATATTTGATAGTCTTTATCTGCTAATGGTTTCCACTCCAACTCTCTCTGAGGGGCATTCAATGGAGCAATATTCAGGGCAACAGGTGCTACTGGTGTATCCATGTTTTACAATTGACTTTGGGTTAAATTTCGACTATTTTTGGGAGAAATACCGTCCTGCGCGGTAGGTTGAGTAATTTGCTGAATTACAGCCTGTTTCAGAGCAACAGGGGTGTAATTGGGCACAATTGGCCGGTTAAAAACTGATGGAATTGGTTTTAAGGCATAGCAGGCCTATTTCTCCAGGGAAAATGGTCAATTTTAATGGTTTTTTAACAATGCAGGACGAAACAGAGCGCGCAGCTGGGAAATTGACAAATACCTGGTTTAATGGCGGTATTTGAGCTTGGTTGCAGTCGAATTCTGGGCGGCAGCAGCTCTGAATGGTCGTGGTAAGGTGCGGCAGCAAAGGACGTGAAAAATATATGCAGGAGGCAGAGCAGAATAACACAGAAAAATGCGCAAAAATGGCAAAATTCGGCCAAATATGGACTTTTTGGCGTTGGCGCGAAAATTTGGGTGACGTCAGCATGAAGTCATTAGGTGGGGTCAGGGTCGGGTGACGTCAGCATGACGTCATCGGGTGACGTGGCGGCCTGTGAGTGGTCCACGGGGACTGCATAGGTGGCGTGACAGCTCGGAGCGATGGCGGGCAGGGGCGTTGATGCGGCGGTGAGGTGGCGTGACGTTGGCATGACCGGTCAGCAGAAAACCGGGAGTGGTAAGCGGTATGATATCGGACCGCCCTTCATACGGAAGCGGGAATGTCAGAGGGCCACCCGATCCAGTAGTATGGCGACGCGTGCCCCCGTGTGTACGTCAGCGGACGTCAGTTTTCGAAAGCTAATGGCAGTACATCGGGGCCGCTCCGAAATTGATGAGGGCCGTCGGATGGGAAAGCCCAGATCCGACGGCTGGCGGGAGGGCAAGTTGTCAGGGCGATACGGTCAGGCGGGGCAAAATAAAATATTATTACTTGTTGAAATATGCGCCCGGCGGAACATTAGAAAAAGTGGGTTTTGCGGGTTTTTAATAGTGTTACGGGTTAAAAAGGGGTCGTTTGGGTTTTTCAAAGGTTTATTTACAAAATAAAGTGGGTAAATCATTTCAGAGGGTTGTGGAGGAAAAAAGGGGTAGGGGTTAGGTTATTAAACTGACCAGAGGTCAATTTAATCCCTGGCTTTGGACATATGGCTATAATGCCAAGGGGAAGGGAATATACATATTGCTGGGGTTTTATACACCATGGTGTTATAGTAATAGGGAAAGGGAAACATAGGGAATTAAGTAGTAAGAAATTAGGAGTTAATATGAGTGGAAAAGGTGGATGAGGGGGAAAAACACTAAGTTTTATATGAAATCAACTTAGTTTAGGAAGTAGATCAAAATGAAAAGAATTTTTACACAAGAAATGTGGCTTTTAAAGAAACAAGAACCAACAAAAGACTTTGACTTCTTCCATGAGCATAGGTAGTATTGGGATGTTAGTAATGAGTGTAATGGGGGTAATCAGGGGGTTAGACATGCTTCATTGTATTGCTGCAAAAATGATAGAGAAGAGACCTGCACTGGCGCCATGTTTTTCCTTTGCTTGGGCCAGTGAAAAAAGGAAATCATGCTTCTGCAACCTCATCTACCTACCCACCTACTTGCCTAGCATTTTTTGTTTCTTCATAGAGGGTGCACTTGGACTAGCAAACCCTGAATTGTTCTTTTCTTTTCTTTTTGCTTTTTTCTTTGCTTTTCTATCTACAACTAACCTTATTACCTCCAAGGCCCCAGATTAAACAGTTGGGAACCTTAATTCTCTACCTAACTACTGGCCTGCCAAGATTAAGCAGTTTGGACAGGCTTCTTTCTCTATTCCTATGACAAGAAATTGAAACATGGCATGATCCAGATTAGGCTGTTGGACCATCCATCAAAAAATTAGTCAACATCAAGCTATGTACACATATTGCATTCTCTTGGAAATATGGGATCTTTGTATCACCAAAGCAGAGCATATTTGGAACTTTCTTTGCCAATCATGAAATATGAAACCTATTGGTATAGGTATCTAACAGTCTGAACAGTGATTTTTTTAAAGATTGAAGTGTTTTATCATGCCAAAGATTGTATCAGAGACAACGGTCGGAAACCTACAAGAATCATTCAAGGATTACAATGCAATATATAATAATCACTGAGGTAGGAATTCCCATACTCATAGTAAAACTAAATGAAAAAGTAAGGAAAATCTCAAGAATCATATTAATAGTAGACATAGTATGGGCGCAACCATCAGCTATGATTTTTTCTACATAATCATGACTATATAACTCCTCACAGCCTGGATTGATGAAACTAGATCCAGGGTCTTGATATCCATCTTTCGATCCGTAGTACGAATGTAGCCATGCGAGTGAATGTCTTGAAGTCAAACATGGTAGAAACCACTTGATTACTAGTCAATGATGTGAATCGTTAACAAGTGCGAGAGAAACCAACAATAATGACAATGGCTCTTAAGGTAATATCAATACAATCTATAGAGTGTGAAAAGATGATCTAAAGTCGAACACTCATAGAATTGTTTGATCAAAGGCTAATGATGAGCACCTGTCGTCGAAGGCGAGAAACCTGCCATTAAGGCATACACGCCTCAAGGTACTGAAGGTTTCTAGATCGACTTCATATATAATGAGCTGATGTCAATAAGAAGCGACTTGTCATAGGAGAGCCTATGACACAAAACACAATGTCAAGTTTTGAAGAATAGTTTGCAAGGACTGACTCAAGGATGGCTAATGTGATTGAAGGTTGAAATTTGCAAAGGAAAATGAACTGAGGTTGAACTTCTCTTAAACCCATAGCGACATGACAATTGACTTGGCAGTATTTGACTCAACAATAATACTCAAAACTAGTTGAAGACTTTCAATGGGGTTTGATTAACTGTAAGACAAATGGATTTCCCAACCTAGACACAGGTGTAACGGAGTGTTGTGTTCAAGAGCGACATACTTCCTTTATAATGAATGTAAAATGAATACCTTTTCCCAATTCCCCCCCACCATTACTGGAAAGTACCTCTTTATTTTTTCACAAGATTGAGGAGGATAACATATGCTTATCATATAAGCTCATCCTTTGAAAGAGTCCTCTGAAGTATTTTTAATGAACCCCAAGAAGGAGTGGTTCGATCTCGTCATGTTTAACGAGTCCTATATTGTTTAATTTTTACGAGTCCAGTAAAGGGGCAACTCGATGTCATTTTCATCTTTAAAGAGTTTGAAAAAGACACAAAATTAAAAGTCATTCACCTCTTTTACTGTAAAATTTTAACGAGCCCGGAGAAAGTAAATATTGGTGTTTTTTAGTTTAAGGGAGTGAGGAGAAAAACATAAGTAAACTCCATATTGTTATTTTTTGTAAATTTAGTCCCTCAAGCCTAAAAAAGGATAAAATAATGGAGGAGAGAACTTTATTGACCATAATTAGTCAACGTATACATTTTTCGTAAATAGTTTCATTCTGTCTGTAAAAGGGGTAAACTTATACTCAATGGACGGTTGTTCATTTATTTTTATGAGTTCGAACAATCAAGTACTTGACAATATTTTCACGTTTCGAGAGTCTAAAAAGGGTTTAAAAGAAGACTCTAGGGTTTTGCTTTTTCATAAGTTTTAATGAGTTTGAAAAAGTGATAAAAATGTACTCATATCACTGACTTTCAATTTAATTAACGAGCAGGAAAAGACGAAAAGAACTCAACATTTTCATGTACGTTTTACGAGCATGAAAATATAGCAAAAGAAGCTCGAGATTTTCATGAGTTTAATGATTCTTGAAAATAATAACCAAAATGTACTTGATATAGGTTTCATTTTTAGACAAGCTTGAAACAAAACAAAATTGTTCTTGAGGGTGGTTTCATTTTTACACGAGCTTGAAACAGAGAAAAATTGTGTTTGAGATAAGTTTTCATGCCCCCAACATATTGACATAGGCACATGCCCCCCAAACTTCATTTCATTCACCTGAGTAGACTGCTAGTTACTAATAGGCGAATGAAATGAAGGTTCATTTACGAGATCAGATGAAAAACTCAACTAAATTAGGGGAGGATTTGTTTCATTTTTTAACGAGCTTAATACATGAAAAGAACTATGCTCATATAACCTATTTCATTTTTTAATGAGGTTGACACGGTAAAAGAACCATCCTCACAAGACCTATTTAAATTTTTAACGAGGTTGACATAGTAAGAGAACTATCCTCATGGGTGTTGTTTCATTTTTAAACGAGCTTGACACAGGAAAAGAACTATGCTCATAAGGATCTGTTTCATTTTTTAACGAGGTTGACATAGTAAAAGAACTATCCTCAAAAGACCTATTTCATTTTTTAACGAGGTTGACATAGTAAAAGAACTATCCTCAAGAGACCTTTGGATCATGACTTCCATTTGGAAGAAACACATGCCAAGGGATAACCCATGATCATGGATTCCGAAAGGTCTTCATCAAATGGAAGAACAATTCCCTGGAAGGAACACATGTCAAGGGGATCAATAGGGATAAGAAAATCGTATTCAAATGCCCCCATTGAAGTTTTGACCACGCTAGTTGCTAGATCTAAGTCAAAATAAGTCGAGCAAACAGTGAAAGGTTTGCTTGCATCAGTAACTCAAAACATGGGACATGTTTCCATATAATTAACCCGTGGCAGGCAGGGTACCACTTCCATATAAGGAACATTCAAGGGTTTCAGATGACTGTTAGTCGAAGCAAGATCAACCTATGAAAGTTGATCAACCGTCACAATGTTTCCATTGTTAGGGAAGGACATCACACGAAAGAGTGTCTATACGATAGCTTTCATGGCATAGACATAGTCTCTCCCAAGGAGAAAATTGAAGTCTAAGGGACCTTGGACTACCATAAGATCAGTACAAACAATTTTATCTTCCAAGGTAATAGGTAACTTAGGAAGGATCCCTAAAGGTTCACTAACAATTCTGTTAAAAGGTAACAAATTACATGTAATAAGCACAAGTTGAGGGGAACCCAAAGATTTCCAAGAAGATGAGGATAAAATACTAACAGAAGCACCTTCATCTACATTTGTGCGCCGCACATTCTTACCATAATCCTTCACAATGATTTGGAAAGGGGTGGAAGAAGGAAGACGGGGTTCTGTCAGTCTACTCCAATCAAAAGAAATAGCTTCATTACTTGGATGGGGTTCATAAGCAATAAATGAAATGTCCCCAAGTGTAGAATAATTTGAGGTAACATGAAGAACTTGATCGGTATGAAGTTCACTCTCTAAAGGGAGAGTGGGATCGACTGAAGATGGAATCGACTCAACCACTTGATCAACAAATTTCCCATCAACTTGAGTGACACATGTTTCACTTTCCAATGGAAGAGTGGGATTGACTGCACTTTGATTTAGATCAATCACTTTGGCAACAGATGATAGATGGTGAGAAAGTTTACGGTAATTAGTTGGAAGTTGTTGCTGTGAAATAGTAAGTTTTTCCGACTATCAAACGAGAAAATGATCTGGTACCTGTTTTTTTGAGGTAGCAAAAAATCACCCAATTTTGAAAAGTGGTGATGTCAGAATACACTTTTTTTAGCATATTTTTGGCACTTTAAATTTTCTTATGTTTCAAGTATGAACTTTTTTTTAGATGTTAGTGATTTTCATGCTGATTTTGAAAAGTGTTGATGTAGCATCAACCCCCTTTTTTAGAGGGTTGATTTTTGACACTTTAAATTTTCTAATGCCTTCTTCTTCCCGTAAGATTTTTTTTTTTAAGTGTATATTTTTGTGTTTGTGTGTTTTCATTTTTCTTTTTAGTTTTTTTTGTAATGAAATCTTAATTTTTTCGCATAGTTAAAAAAGTTAAAAAAAAATGGTCAATATTTTAAAGGTATTATTTTCTATATGTTTATGTAATGTTAATTAATATTTCAATGGACATCAAATAATTGTCACTAAAACACAATAATTTTAAACATTTGACAAAAAAAAACACATTTTCTATATAAATATAATGAAAAAAATACACATTTTCAGAAATTTTGTCAAAAATGACATGTCAAATAAACGATTTTTATGGGAAAATCCCAACAAAAAAGCTTTAAGAAATAGCATTTTTTATGAATTTTATGTAAAAAAATAATAGTAATCACAAGTTTTTTACAAAAAAAAAAAATTGATTCAAATAAAATTTAAAGTGAAAATTAGATTATACAAATATTGAACATATAACAACAATCAAATGTTCATTCTTCTCATAAAATCTCAAAGTCAAAAGATTACAAGTGAAACTAATGAAGATCTCTCAAAATTGAGTTTGATTTGCAATCATAACTTAAATGTCATCAAGAATATCATATAATCCATGTTCATTGTCTTCTTCAGCTTTATTATTTTCTTCTTCCACAATATTTCATGCTTGAGTTTCCTCATTTTCCTCTTCTAATGGATCTTTCATGTTTGCAAATCTCTCAAAGTGTCATTTTCCAATCATTCCATATAATGGTGGTTGAGGTTCATTTTCCCTTTTGCCACACATGATTCATTAAAATCTCCTTTCCTCAAACCAACTTCTTGCATTACATCTGGAAGAAATTGAAGAGCATTAATTCTTTGTTGATTAAAATTGCATTGTAGTGGGTTTCTTTCAATCGCAACGCCATTTCTTCCTTTTTGTAGGCAACATGCTAGTGTTGTACCTAATCATCAAGCACAAAAACAATAAGTAAGTAAATTAGTATAAACACATAAAAACAAAAAAACAAAATATTAAAATTCAATTTTATATAATAAAACTTACCTGAACCTGAAAATAAATCCAAAACCCAATTTCCTTCATTTGAACATAAATCTATAAGATAGTTAATCAATGTTTGTGGTTTTTTATAAATGTTAACTATCTCTCCTTTTGCATCTTTATCCTTATATGTTAACTTTTTTACGATAGCATCATGAACCAGTACTTGGCTATGACTCTTTCCATCTACTTGGTTCAAAAGAATGGACTTATAGCTATCATATTTTTCCCAACATTCAACATGGATGAACTCACCTTCACTTGTAATTGGATGATCTCTGGAAGAAATAAGATTTGACTTTTGCTTGTAACACGACATAGTAAAATTTTAATCCAATTGTACATAAAAGAAAAAAAAAAAAAAGAAAAAAAAAAAGAAATACATTAATCAAACATACAATTTCAATGTCTTACCATGTAAGCTACATCCTTGAGTTTGATTTTCTCTTGAAGCTTGTTAATAACATTGCAAATTGTGTGTCTGAATGAAATGTCACAAATCTCCAAAGTCGTGATGTTGTGACTTCTTGAAAGCCCGTAACCACTTTATTAAAAGCTTGATAAATGTAAGGCTCACTATCATATTCAATGTTTGGGAAATTGAAACCATGAGGAATGTCTGCAATAACCAGGGCATATTCCCTTTTAGGTATGAGTTTTTCAATGTATTCACAGTCACCTTGTATTATTTGATATTGGATAGTCTCCAGCCCATTCCAAATGAAATGAGTAAGAGTAGGATCAAGTTCAACATTCCTAAGACGTTGATTTCTCATCCTTTTCAACTTAATTTTTTCAATGAAACTTTTGAAAGTATTTGTTATTCATTCGCATCCTTTTTCGACATCTTTAATGAAATAAATAAATATAAGTATAAGTAATGTAATAAAATAAAATAAAAAATTATATGAATAAAATGAATGTAAAAATCAACATACATTTTTGAATGCAAGATAAAAATCTTTAAGTGTTGTTGTAGAACTTGATTATGGGTAGTTGAGTACAATATCATTCCAACTCTCCTCATTCAACATTTTAACCATATGTTTTTGTATTTTCATATAAATCTTATGACTGAATAAATAAAGTAAAAATTGTTAATATAGTGATATGTATAACAAATAATACCAACAACAATATGTTATATTTAAAATAAAATTATAATCCAAGAAAAAGTAAAAGTAATTCAACAAACTTACTTTTGAAATTCCGAGCACATTTCCTCCAATGACAATTCACCTGACTTCACACGACATAATATTGATTTGACTAGTTTGTCATCTTTCACACCTTGCATTGTTCTCCAAGGTGTGATAGTCATATCATCTGGAAGTTGCTTCATTTCAGGACCTGTCTTACTGTTGGTACATATTATGGGTTTAGACCTTTTAACCTTTTGATTTTTTATGGCAATATTCTCCCACATTTCGAAAATGTCATCAATCAATTCCCATATCTCCCCTATTCTAAATGCCAACTGGAAAATGTTATCTATGCCTCTTAATAGTTCTAAATTTACTTTTCCACCTTTTGATTTGATTCTATCCTCAATTTGATAACTTGTTTCCATACAACATTCCTTCCGAAAGCTTAAACTAACCTTTGTCTTATCCCCACAACGTTTTTCTAAAAATTCATTATGACTAAATCTAACCCTTTGGATGAAAGTCATAGACATTCTATACTCATTATCAGCATTATGATCCCATGCCAATAACTTTGATTCTGTTTATGTTAAACCAACATAAATGATGCATTTCATTGTTTCAAAAAGATAGTTTCCAGGATATTCCTCAATCAATTGTATTTTGGCCTTTGCTGAATGGTTCCCTCCAATTACATAATATATGTAGTCAAAACATTGTGTCCTATCAAATGCCTCCTTATTGAGAACTTGATTTGGATCAACAAGAACCACATAATCCACCACATGTGCATATGGATTGTACCTGGACAATGTTTTCAAATTATGGACATGTAGGTGATGTGCCTTCTAATTTGATATTGAGATTGTCCTTCATCTGACCTATAGAATTGGGTGACATTAAGTTCAAATGTTTTTCCACCATTAATTAATTTATTCTTCCTTAAGTGATTCTGAATGACATTTTGTTTTGTTTTCATAATGCCATCCTCTAAATCAGCACCTGATGTTATGATTTCTTTGTTGCCTTGAGAACTTTCTTTTTTTGCTAATGCAAGAGTCGGACCTTCTATTTCATTAATCAGCAGCTAAAATACATAGAATACAACCATCCTTGGTGAAAAGAGAACCAAGGAAAAAACCTACAAAACTTGTGAAAAGGGCGAGAGGAACTAGCCCCAAGTTCAATATCACAACCTCAAAATTCTCAAAAGAGAAACAATGAGGCATCCAACAGACCAAAAGAAAAACCAAGTACCCAAGTACCAAACAGAAAAGAAAACAGCTTCACAAAACACATCTCCCGAAGAAACTGAGGAGGAAAAGGAAAGGCGCTTTCCTCAAAGAACAAAAAGCGGCCCGACTAGTGAGAAAAAGACTGACATCTCCCACCAAAAACCTGACAGCTGCTTTAAACTCACCCGCCTCGAGTAAGCCAGCCCCCGTACAAGGTAGAGGACGTGCCCAAAAAGTAAGATGAAACTCATTCAACTGACAACCTACCTCTAAAATCTGCACTGTTGATACAGCTAACCCGATCCGATGGCAATGATCAACTTCGCATAAGAAAGAGGCACAATATTTAACATTCCCATACACCAAACTGCACGATCCATCTCCGTCGTCGCTTCACCTCATCTGAACGGACGAACTTTAATCATATCGCACCTCCCAACAAGCTCGAACTATAGTGCACAGGGAGGGTGGTATTCCCACTGACCCCACCGCCACATGTTAAATTGTGAATGTGATCGCTGCCAAATCTGGAAAACCTGAATCTGCCTTTGGGTCTTGCAATCGTCTGTACACCAAACAACACGATCCATCTCCGCCGTCGCTTCACCTCATTTGATCAAACGGACATGGAGCCAATCGCACCCCACAACAAGCTCGAACTATAGTGTGCAGGGAGGGTGGTATTCCCACCGCCACATGTCAAACTGTGATTGTGATCGCTACCAAATCTGGAAAATCAGAATCTGCCTTTGGGTCTTGCGATCGCCATAAAACCATTTTTACTCCGGTAAACAGCTTCTGGACAGAGAACTTTAGGTTGCGCAACCACTGAGAGTGTCAGACAATGCGCCCAAACATCCAGAACCAAAATACAAAGGAGACACCCACCCAAGAGCCATCGAGAGATGCCTTTGATCCAATCGACAGGAAAACCCTTGAGGAGATAATGAAGAAAGAGATGCTGCTTCCTTCGAACAAGGCGTCTCTGACGTCCAACATGGAGAGGAAACCTGATAATTTTCAACATAATCGCTAAACTCAGCATAACTTCCCTACTGAACCTTTTGTCCAAATTTGGGCAACCCACTGACCTTCATCCGATACCCATTGGTTTCTGTCATTTTGCTTCTATACCCCTCTATATCTTCCTCTGCCTGGTTTTGACAGAGATTTTTTAGGTTGCTCTGTGCCATTGTGTTCCACCTCCATAAGATTGTACTGTTCTTGCAGCCAACACCTTGGTTGGCAAGAATGTCTACCAACTTATTTGCCCTTCTTTTCACATGTATAAATCTGAGGGTACGAAGCACTTGAAGATGAACTTGAATTCTTTGAAGAACCTGAGTTAACCTCCAATGTTTTGTAACCTTTTCCGGCCCTGTTCCATTACTAATTCTCCTGGCTGCGTTGATGACTAACTCTGAATCCGCCTCTATTATGACATTTTGGCAATTGTTCTGTATCAAAAATTCTAAACATTGTTCTAAAGCCATTAGTTCTGCCATGTTGTTGGTAGCTTTTCCAAGGTATCCATGGAAGAGGGTAATTATTCTACCTGTTTCATCCCTTAGAACTCCCCCAAAGCCAGCCTCCCCCGGGTTGCCTTTGGAAGCTCCATCTATGTTGTATTTTAAAAATCCTTCCGGGGGAGGGTGCCAGAATTCCTCTATCTCCTCACTCATGCTTGCTTTCCTGCCTAGGCCTTGAGGAATAAGCCCCTGCAAGTCTAGCAGCTGAAGGATTCTTAATTCTCCCACTGAGGGAGGATTTTTGGGGAGATTCCTAACTATGGTACCAACTGTTTCCTTAAGTTGTTTTGCAATCAGCTTCACCAGGCTGAGAGAGTCAGTTTTTACCTCTTTGAATATTCTTTTGTTCCTTTCTTTCCACACATTCCAAATAATGAAACCTGGCAGGAGCTCCCAGGTAGAATTGAGAACTTCATTATCAGAAACCTTATTCCTCCAGTTGTTGAGGGTGTTACCAATACTTTATTTATCTCTATCAGACTGTTTGAATATATTTGTAAAGAAATCCCAAATCCTATCAGTGAAAATGCAGCTGTTGAGAAGATGCTCGCTGGTCTCCTCTTGGGCCTCGCAGAGCTGGCATCTGGAGGGTCCCAGCATGCCCCTTTTTTTGAGGTTATCCCAGGTTAAAATCTTAGTTTGATTTTCATCCAGCCTTTGTGATTCCAAAGCTTTTGCCAAGTTTTGTTTGGAGCTTGTGGTTCCAGATCAAGGAGAAGGCCTTTAGCTTCCTTGATATTGAAGTTGCCCTCTTTGTTGTTACCCCACCTCAGTTGATCCTACCCTGTCGTTACTAGAATTATTCATTGATCTAGAATTCTCTTCAGGGACTCAGCTTTACTATTGAGGATCCTGTCCTCTCTACTCTCTATTTTTTTCCAAATTCTCCACTTTCCTGCATTATGTGGATTCTCCCAAAAGTCTTTTACCTTAACCAAACCTAGATTGTCAGTCTCTTGCTTGAGGCCTAAAAATTCTTCCCTTAGAAGATTAGGTTCTTGTTGCCACTTGTCCTCCCAGAAAAGTGCCTGATCTCCCTCTCTGATTTCCCAGAAACTATTCTTTTGAACCACTTCTCTGTTCTCCCAAGCCTTGTTCCATATGGGTGAGCCTTTCACTGTTCCTGTCATACGGATTATGTCAGAAGCCAGCCAGGCATTGGCATATTTTTCCTTCCAGATGCTTGCCCATTGAGCTTGAGGATCCTTAACCCACCTCCACCAAAGTTTTGCTCCAAGAGCTTGGTTGAGAATATCTAGATTATCCAAACCCAGGCCTCCTTGGCATTTGGGTTTGCAGATCTTTTCCCAAGAGACCAAACCCCATTTTTTCGTTGTTTCCTCTTTGCCCCACAGAAAGTATCATTGAATATTCCAAAAATGTTGTAAGACTCCTATTGGAGCTGGGAGGATAGATAACATAAAGACTGGGATAGCTTCGAGAACTGCTTTAGTAAGCACTAGTCTACTAGCTAAATTTAGAGATCTGTTTGTCCAGTTCCTGACCTTGTCTTTCATTTTGGTTGCTAGAGGATCCCAAATGCTTTTGTGTCGGGGTTTAGCTGTAAGAGGTACCCCCAAATACTTGGAAGGGATGGAATCTCTTTGAAAGCCTAAAATTCTGGAGATATTTCTTTGGATGGCTATATGTGTGTTAAAGAAAAAGACTTTTGATTTGGTAAGGTTAACTTCCATACCTGTAGCTTTCGCGAAATCCTTCAAAATTTGTTTGTAAGCCTGTGCTTCTTTAACTGTGGGAATTCCCTGTAACATGGTATCATCTACAAACTGTTGATGCGTCAGAACCTGCCCATTCTCCGAAAGTTGGAGTCCTTGAATTCTTCCTGTTGCTCTTGCATGTTTGATAGAATGGCCCAACCCTTCCATCATGAGGATGAAGAGAAAAGGGGATAGCGGATCTCCCTGTCTAAGACCCCTGGAAGGGATAAAAAGTTCAGAAGGAGAGCCATTCACCAAAATTGAAAAGCTGGAAGAGGTCACCAGGGCCATGACCCATCTGATCCAATTATGATCAAAACCAAACGCTGTGAGCACTTTTCTTATGTATATCCAATTTAATTTGTCGTAGGCTTTGGCTGTGTCCAGTTGCATGATCATACCTGCTCTCTTATTGCATGTTAACGAGTGAACCACCTCGTGAGCTTGAATTATATTGTCCAGAATTTGTCTTCCTTCTACATACCCTGTTTGTTCCCCGGAGATGAGCCTGGGTAGCAGGGGTTTAAGTCTGTTAGCCACAACTTTGGAGATTATCTTGTAAATAACATTGCATAAGGCGATGGGCCTATATCTCTCTGGAGTTTGAGCATTATCCTGTTTTGGAATGAGAGCAATAAAGGAGGTATTGAGAGCTTTCAAAATGGTTTTGTTCCGCCTAGAGTCTTCCACCATCTCCACTATATCCCTTTTCACTGTATTCCAACAAGCTTTAAAGAAATCCATGTTAAATCCATCTGGCCCCGGTGCCTTGCCGTTTTGCATTTCCTTGAGGACCTCACTGATCTCTTTTTCAGTTAGAAGTCTGTTGAGATTACCATTGTTCTCTCTGGAGACAAGTTTGGGAATGTGTTTAGTTAAGTTCTTTATAAAAGGTTCTCTGTCTGAAAAGTTTTCCTTGGCTATGTTCCAAAAATTCTTCACTAACACTGCATCTATCTCCTCGTGGGAGTGATGAATTTGGCCATTTTCATCCTTGATCGAAGAGATTCTGTTGTGGGTTCTATTTGCAATGGTAGATCTATGAAAAAAATTGGTATTACGTTCTCCTTCTTTCAGCCATAGTACCCTAGATTTTTGCTTCCAAAAAATTTCTTCTTGTTTGCACAGTATTTCCCATTCTTGTTGATGTTTCTCTGCTTGATCATTTATATGATATATCTTTATCAAAGCCATTCCTGATCAAAGTTTGATTAAGCTCTTGTATTTTGTTTTCTACCATTTTTTTATTCGTGAAAAGATTGCCAAATTCCTTCTGGTTCCATTCCTTTAGCTTCTGCTTGATGTATTTTAGTCTTTTATGTAGCAGGAACATAGAAGATCCTTGAATGTGCAGTTCTTCAGCCCACCATTTTTCAATATTGCTGTTGAAATCTGGGTGTGACAGCCATATATTTTCAAACCTGAACGGTTTGTTTCTTGGGGTGCCAATACCCTTGATCTCCATTTGAATCGGCCAGTGATCTGAGCCTCCAAAAGGAAGAATGTCTGCTATTATATCCTTGTTTAGAAGCATGAGCTCTTCAGAGATCATGAATCTATCTAGCTTGGAAGCTACCTGGGAATCCCCTCCTCTTTTATTGTTCCAAGTGCAAAGGCCATTGTTAGTCTCAATGTCCACCAGCGTCATGTTTTCATAAAAACATTGGAAAGCTAAGGAATCTTTGCTTAGAGCTCTTGTGCCTCCTTTTTTCTCCGAGAGAGATCTAATCATGTTGAAATCTCCTCCTATAACCCACGATAGCCCTGCAAATCTGTTTCGAAGGTCCACTAAGGAATCAATAAACCTGATTTTTTCTTCTAACCTTTGAGGGCCATAGACATTCGTAACAAGATAGGTGTCCCTGTCGCCTACAGGCTGAATAACAACTGATAAATAGTTTCTTGATGCCTCCGCATCTATAATGCCTATTTTTTGGGGATTCCAGAGGATAAGGATACCCCCTGCTGTGTTTTCTTCGTTGACTTCTATGTATTCATATCTACTAACCCATTTACTATGGATTTGTTTTATCTTTTGAACCGAACTTTTTGTTTCTTGGACAAAAATTATATCCGGAGTTACCTGCTTCGTTCTATTATTCAGTATTCTCTGCTTTCTTTTGCTACCTAGACCTCTGATGTTCCAAGTGGTAAACTTCATTATTACAAATTGGTAAAGGAGTAACTGGTTAGATCTTTCATCTTACCTAAGTTTATCATGAGCTTTCCACACTCCATTAATAGCTCGTTCTGCTTTTTTCTACCCCTTTTTTTCCCCGGGTTTCTTGGTGCTAATTCTGGTGTTGATTTTATTGCTTTTATTCCATGAGTGCCTTGTCTTTCCATGTTGTTTTCTTCGCTCAATCCCTTTGCCTGAGTTTTCCATAAGAATAACTGCTTTACCCGAACACATTCTTCTTGTGGTAGAGATTCTACCCCTCCCGTTGTTCCCTTGCTCAGGAACCCTTCTAGATCTAGGTTTTCTTTGTCCAGAATCTCTTGCAACTCATTGTCTTCCATTTCCATCTCGCTCTGAGTCATTTCCTGATCCATATCCATCTCTGATTTGCTCATCATGATTCCTTTCTGTGTTTCCTTTACCTTTTCTTGATCCTGTTCTTTCTCTTTGTCCTGCCTATCATATCCATCTTTCATTACTTGGTTTTCGACTGCTGTATCTTCCTCTTCTTCCAGTACTTGGAACGGATTCGGCCTCACTATTTGGTCTCCGCTTTGGTGTTGTTTCGGCCCTTTTTTGCCATTCCTGCCTTTATGCGCTACTTTGTGAAAGCCTTCTGTTTCTTTCATTATGTTGGGATTGCTTTTGCTCTCTGCCTTACTGAGAGGGCAGTCTCTAAGGAGGTGCCCATGTTCGTGACATTTACGACATCTAAAAGGAATATGCTCGTAGTCAATCTTCTGCACCCATTCCTCATCATAAACCTCCAAAATAACTTCGTCCAGAAGAGCTCCAGATAGGTCCATCTCTACGCAAATCCTAGCAAAGGAGGTATATTTTCCTCTTCTTGTGGCTTCAGATGTTTTGACATACCTCCCTAATTTGTTTCCTATAGCTTTTAGTGATTCTATTTGCCAATAATCCAGAGGTAGTGAATAGAGTCTTACCCAAACTGGAACTGAGGTAAAGGTTTCCCGCTCCTGCATGAAGTTCATCGTCCACGGCCACATATAGAGCCCTGTTGCTGCAAAGAAGTAGGGCCCCCCTTCAAACACTCTATCTTTGTCCTCAATGTTTGCAAACACCATAGTGAAAAAACCCTTGGATCCTAGATGAAGATCAATGCTTCCTTTAGGCTTCCATTGGTATCTGATCCAAGTTTGTAAAGCCTTTTCGGTGGGCCATAGTCCCATGAATTTTCATATGATGGCATAAGTCTGCATGTGCTCCCTGTGGGCCTACAGCTCTGGGTTATTTAAGATTACTGTGGGAGTGAATTCAGCTCTAGGCTTGCACGGTCCCTTTTGCTTCCTGTCTGGAGTTCCCTGCTTTTTGTCGTTTTCCTCCATGTCTTTTGTGCCAGCATTTTCCTTCTCATTGTTACTTGTTGTTTTCTTGTCCCTGTTTTCTTCTTCTTCCCTCGAGTTGCCTCTGCTTGGTTCCATGGGTGATTTTCCATTGTTAACCACTGCCTCTCTGTAGGAGGGAGAGGTCTCCCTCCTTTGCGACCTTCCATGGTGAATCGCGTGCTTAGAAACCCTCCGCCTTGAGAATCCGCAGTCTCCCGTGCTCCAAGTTGTTCTCTTCGCAATCTATTCCGGGTCTCTCACCGCCTTTAGAACTTTCACTTTGTTCTTCACTCTTGCTTTTGATTTTAATAGATTCGCCAATTTTTTATTTCTTCTTCTTCCTAGTTAACATATCTTCTTCTACAGAAATAATCTCCTCATCATCAAGTGGAAGAGCGACATCCATGGGCATTTTTCTTTTCGGTGTTTTATTTCTTTTCTCCTTTTCAACAACAATTCTAACCTCCTCCTCACTAATGGAAACATATTTTTGAGCTTCAGCTTGAGCTACAACTGCCACATCTTCAAAAAAAACATGTTTACCTTTGTTAGATTGACCCACCGTATGGATTCTTTGTTGATCCCCTACATGTACCATTGCAGTGTCATGGATTGTTGATTTTCGCTTCATTCCCTTTTCTTGTTTCGACTCTATATGGAAAATTTTGATCACATGCATAATATTTGGTTCCATATAATAAATACCCTCCAGCATCATTGAAAGACTCTCAGCAAAATCCTATCAAAGAAAATACAATATGTCAATGATCAATTATTTATAAAAAATTTAATGATCATTACAATAATACATTACACATAAATATAAATAAGCATACTTACAATGTTATTTGAAATGTTGGATGAGATTTCTTCACACAATGGTGTAGATTCTTCATTTGTGTCATACTTGTTATTTGAGAGACGATATCTAACATTTTCATGTGACTTGGAAAATTTTTCAAGAACATAAACAATGTTTGAATTCAACACCAAAAATACGTCTCGTACTCTGCCTATCACCTCATACAGTTCACCCATGTAAATCATACCACAGTATAGATAGAGATGTGTACTATCATCAGATTCAACATCTTTAACATGCCATGTAAAATTTGTTTTATTTATTTCTCGTGAATTCATCCATTCAGAAATAATCTTTGATGCAATTGATGGGTCAGTTGGTCGACTTCTACGTTGTTTCTCAGTTCTGGTATGTTCGGCAGTCTTCAAAGCGTGTCCACCTGCAACTTTAGATGATGAAATTGTTGTATTTGTTCCAGACATATTCACAGAGACCTTCCTTGATGCCATCTTCCTTAAAAACAATTATATATATAAACATGTAAATTAGTTAATAAAAACAATATACATTGCTTAAAAAATTTTAAAAATAAAATTAAAAAAAGTGACACTATAATTGTTATTTAAATATAAAAATAAGTTAAATTATATGTAATTTTTTAAAAATGTTATAAAATTTATATCTACAAATTTATAAAGAAATTATTATATACAAATTTTATTTATATATTTTTGAAATTATTAAAAAAAATTATTAAATATAAATTTTAAAAAAATGATTTATATCTACATTTTTATAAAAATATAATTATATATTAAATTTTAAATTATTAAAATCAACAAAATATATATATATAAAAAATTTAAATATTATATATTAAATTTTCAATTATTAAAATTGATAAATTATATATGCAAAAAAAAAAACTAAAAAAAAAATAATTATATATTAAATTTTAAATTATTAAAATCAACATATATATTAGGCCTTTGCCATGGTCTGCCTCTACATCTGGTCCTGATAATAAACCACACTTGTTGGTTCGAAACGCGTTGGGCAAAAAATTCTCTCATGTGATTTCTACCGAAAGACTTTGTTTAATATATATTAAATTTTTAATTATTAAAATTAATAAATAAATTATATATATATATATATATATATATATATATATAATAATTAAAAAAATATTAGATATTTAATTTTAAACTATTAAAATCAACAATTATATATATATATATATATATATATATATATATATATTTATTTTAAATTCTAGACTTACATGAAAAAGTATTAATAAAATTTTAATTTATTTATTTTATTAACATTTGCATTTTAATTTAACAAAAAAAATTAAAATTAAAATTAAAAAAAATCGGTCAGCGCTTTGGCCGTTGGCTGGGGCCCGAGTGGGCGAAGGGATGCCCCTCCACCCGCTCGGGCCCCCGGCTAACGCAACCAAAGGGTCGCAGGGCGATTCTGGGAATCGACCTGCATAGGGAGGGGCGTTGCTTTGGCACGGGCAGGCAGAGGAGCGATGTACGCAGCCCCCTCCACCCGTCTAGGCCCTTGGCCAGCGACCAAAGGGCCATACCAAATATTTTTTTCTTTATTTTTTAAAAATAAAAATTCTAATTTTAAATAATAATAAAAAATTAAAAACAAAAAAAATTATAAAATTTTAATTTTAATTTAAATTAAAATAAATTAAAATAAAAACAATTTTTTTATTTAAAATTATAATTATAATTTTAAATAAATTAAAAATAAAAATAAAAACAAAAAAATATATAATTTTAATTATAATTTTAAATAATAATAAAAATAAAAATAAAATCAAAACAAAAAATTATAAAATTATAAAATGACGATTATAATTTTAAATAAATAAAAAAATTAGAAAAAAAACTATAAAAAAAATGGCTGATTTTTTTTTAATATTTAATAATAAAACAAAATTAATTTAAAACAAAAAATCTAATAATTTTATTTTTATAAATTATTTTTTAATAATTAAAAAAACATATAACAATAAATTTATATATAAAAGAAAAAACAAAATTCTAAATATGTTTTTTTTTTTTTTTTTTAATTTAATTTAAATTTAAATTTTCTTTTTTAAATTTAATTTAAATTAAAATTTTCGAATATTTTCAAACATATATATTTTAATTTAAAATAACAAACGAAATAAAAATTAAAATTAAAATAAAAATAAAAATTTTATTAATAGTGTTTAATAAATACAATTTCAATAATAAATAAATAAATTACAAATTACAAATATATAACAAAAAAAAAATGTATTTTTATTTTTATTTTATTTTTTTCTTCTAATTAAACAATTTTTTTTTTGTTTTTTCCATGCAATAATTTTAATGCTCCCCAAACGAGGAAAAAAAAAAAAAAACCCATTTTTCATTTCAAAAGCCTAAAAATTAAAAGAAAAAAAAAAAAAAAATCTTAATTTTTCTCCTAAAAATCCTACAAATTTGTGTTTTTTTTCCTTTTCGTCCCTATATATATATATATATATAAGAGTTTTTTATGTGGTTTTTCCCATAAAAACACAAAATTTCCCCAAATTCATCTGTAAATAGTCGAGATAGAAAGAAAACTAACCTTTAAAATGCGTAAAACTCCTGTTGAATGTGCTATCTATGACAATGCAGCTCCTTCACAGCTCCTCCGCAAAATCGCTCCAAACTTTTTAACAAGACCCAGAAGACTTGATGTGATGTGATGAATAGAAACGATGAATTTTATTTTATAGCGATGATTGTGGGATTGATTTATCATTTCTTGAATGTGGGATTAAACTTAAAATTTAAAAAAAATATGTAGTTAATATTATAGCTTTAGGTTAGTTTTTATTCATTATGGGATAAAAAAAAAATATTAATTATAAAAATTAATTTACTTACATAGTCAATGTTAAATAATTTAAATAGAAAAATTATTTTGAGTTTTTATCAATGTTTTGAATAGAAACTAAGGTGAAATTTTCCAAACCCAAAAGTTTAGTAATATGTTTTCAAGTAAATTATAGATGAAATTTTGGAGGGAAATATTTAAAAACGAAATTTTTGGAGGGAAAATTTTCAGCGAAAGTTTTTAGGGGCAAATTTTGGAGGGAAAATTTTTGGCGAAAAAATTTGGGGGGAAAACTTTAGAGGGAAATTCTCAATCTCTAAGTTATATATTGTCATTGGGAGAGAGTGCATTTGTATCATTCAACATCTTCTTGTTGAAGGCCATGGATTCTTCTGATAGTGAAGTTTTTCTTTGTTTAGCATCGACATCTTCGTCATGCAACAAATTTATTCATTTTGATGAATGTAATAGGAATTATTTCACTATGAATAGAGACAAATTTTCCACTTGATCTTAATCTTAAGGATAATGAGAGAAACATTGATGAAGGGCAGCAAAAAGAATTTCCTGTGAATAGAGAGTCAATTTTTCCACTTCCTCCTAATCCTAAGGATTATGAGAGCACCACTGATGAAGGGGGGATGAAGAATTTCCAGAGTCAAAGTTTCCACATAGTCCTAATCCTAAGGATTATGAGAGCAGCACTGATGAAGGGGGTGATGAAGAATTTCTCGAGTCAAAGTTTCCACTTCCTCCTAATCATAAGGATTATGAGAGCACCACTGATGAAGGGGGGGATAAAGAATTTGCAAAGTCAAAGTTTCCACTTCCTCCTAATCCTAAGGATTATGAGAGCACCACTGATGAAGGGGGCGATGAAGAATTTGCAAATTCAAAGTTTCCACATAGTCCTAATCCTAAGGATTATGAGAGCAGCACTGATGAAGGGGGGGATGAATAATTTGCAGAGTCAAAGTTTCCACATAGTATTAATCCTAAGGATTATGAGAGCAGCACTGATGAAGGGGGGGATGAAGAATTTGCAGAGTCAAAGTTTCCACATATTCCTAATCCTAAGGATTATGAGAGCACCACTGATGGGGGGGATGAAGAATTTGCAGAGTCAAACTTTCCACATATTCCTATTCCTAAGGATTATGAGAGCATCGCTGATGAAGGGGATGGCGAGGATGAACAATTTCCAGTAAATAGAGATTCAAAGTTTCCACTTAGTCCTAATCCTAAGGATTATGAGAGCACCACTAATGCAGGGGAGGATGAAGAATTTCCATTAAATATAAATTCAAAGTTTCCACTTGTTCCTAATCCCAAGGATTATGAAACCACCACTGATGAAGGGGAGGATGAATAATTTCGTGAAAATGATAATTTGACTATGAATAGAGAGTCATATTTTCCACTTATTCATAATCCTAAGGATTATGCAAGCACCAGTGATGAAGGGGAGGATGAAGAGTTTCTTGCAAATGATAATTTTAGAGGCACAAATGTCAATAATGCATTTTCTCTAAGTGATTGTTTCAAAGGTAGTCATGGTGATGATGAATTGAGTCCTCCAAGGGAGGATTTCAAAAGCAGGGATGAAGATGGTGAAGAATTTCGTCTGAGTCAAGATTTCAAAAGCGCGGATGTTGGTAGTGAAGAATTTCCGTCATGTGAGGATGGCAATGAATATTTTCCAAGAAATTATGGTGATGAATTTTCTAACTATCTTCGTCAGTATAATATTCGTCCTACTAATGATGAAAATGCTTCTGCAGATAATAATGAAATGAGGGAGATGTTATAAGAAAATATTGTTTCTAGGAGTAGGAGTAAGCCTTTTCATATCAATCTAAAATATTCTAGTTATACAAGGGTTAGGACAGAATATCTCACAAGTAGAAGTTCTATTAGTGATCTGATTTCAAGTGAATGTTGTCGAAAGGATTGCTTGAAACATATGGATTTCAAGTTTTCTTTGGAGCAAAGGAAGAAATATTTGTCAATGAATAAAAGCATGCAAAATTCATTTTTAGTGGGTTGCATGCAATCTACACTGGCAGGTTATGATTATCATATTGGGAATGTATTGATCTGTAGAAAGGATTTCAAAATGTTGCATTCAGTTGGTAATTTTCGTTTGTCAAGAATCCAAGAAAGACTGGAAAAAGACCCTACATATTATTTAGAAGTACGTTATAAAAGAGAGGTTGGACCATCAGCAATTACTGCAATGTCATGGATGAAAGACTTCTTTTCAAAGCATGGAGAGTGTATTCCAACTAAAGACACAATGCATATTCTAGATAAGTTCTCAAGACGAGAAATCTACAACTTATACAGAAAATATGCAAAAGGTGCTGAAGGAGATGGTAATTTTATTACATATTCATATTTTTTTTTTTCTGAATATGCTTAAATCTATTATCATACAAATCAAAAATAAAAAATAGAGTACAATGGGCAAGGCTGAGAAATTTTGCCTGTCAGCCCTTGCCTTGCCCTGTTATCTGATCCAAAATTGAAAGGATTCAAAATTGGAATTGTAGCCGACACAGTTACATAACATAGAATGACTGGAACAACACCAAGACACCAGGACACTAGGACACCAGGACCATGAACTGGCCCGGACAAAGACAAACAGACATCTGGACAAAGACAATGACACCTGAACCATTACAGTTAACACCTGAACATTACATTCGACACATTGACAAAGATAATGCCGCCACATAGCCGAGATACACATCGAGATCCCAACAAAAATGACAGAGATTACCGGGACGAGTTCAATCCTCATCAGTAGTCTGGGGCGCCTCTGCAATTCGACACCCAAAGCGGAGCGCGTCCTCTGAATCTGAAAGCTGGATGACCGCATCTGGGCTTCCCTCTCGGGCTGGCCTGCTCGGACCAGCATAATCAGCATGCCTAGAAGGGCCAGCATCCGGGTCATAGTTGATGGCAGGGCGCTCAAGATCCAGCCCGCGTTCACGACCAGACGCATACCAACTCGGCCCAGGTTCTCGTCCATGTGCCGACCAGCCCGTTCCAGCTCCAACCGGAAGGCACGCAATAGGGGAATTCTCCCTGCTGGAGCGCTCCCCTTCCGGCGGAGGCGCATCCTCTACATTCTGAGTGAGTCCAGGCTCGACCTCGATCGAAATAACCAAAGTGGAATTGACTTGAGGGCAGGGGAGCCGATACCTGAGCATGGGGGGCTCCCGCTGCCCTTCTTCAGAATTCGGGCCTATGCCATGATGCCCTCCCTCTTCCTCATTGCTGCCCTGAAATCTCTGAGGCAGCGAAGTGACCTCGAGTGAGGAAGAGGGCGAATAGTAATCGGTCTGCGGGAGGGCCCTGCCCTGAATTCCCCCTCTTCGGCTGCCCATACGCGGTCTTGCTCTCGGCATTTCTGCGCTCCCTCCTACACAGGCACTCTGAACTTCAACAGCGACCAGAATTAATATCAGCCCCAAGAACCAACACCAGCGCCAAGAACCGACCCCGGCTCCCAGAACCAACATCAGCGGCAAGAACCAACACCAGCGCCAAGAATCTACACCAGGCTTGCAAACCGGCAGCACATCTCTCAGTTCCTCCTTCCCATTTCCGTCTGAGCGGAGCAGGGTCTCCTTACTATGCTCACTCATACTCGCCTGCCGAGCCATCCTACACAGTTTAAACCTCATCACAGCGTCGAACTCCAACGTTCTCCCTCGAGCCGAATAGACAGGCATTAATGCCTTCCCTTCATTGCATTCAAGCGGGTTAAAGGCCCGCTGCGCGTGGTACCGACGGACGCCATGGGCATGCCACCTGCCCACGTGATGGCGCGTGCCATTCCCACAGCTTTTATGCACCCGCATCCGGGATGTTGAAATCCTTCTTTGCCAGAGAGATGCAGTCATTGATGAGCTTGTCATCTTCTGAGTTGTCCAGAGAGCCTACAAAGTAAGGTATATCCTGGGAAGCACCTTGGTTGGCTAATCTATCAGCCACCTTGTTCGCTGTTCTTCGTGCATGCTTGAATGTTATACTATGGGGAGTTTGTAGCTTTTCCTCCATAGATTCCAACCTGCTTAATAGTCTCCAGCTTGTGGCGACCTTGACCGCGGGCGTACCTGCCTGGATTCTTTGGGCAGCGTTGATAAGGATGAAGGAGTCTCCTTCTACTTCCAAAGGGAAGTAATTGTTTTGCTCTGCAAGGCATAAGCCTCTCCATAAGCCTTCTAATTCAGCGACATTATTCGTATCTTTACCCAACGCGCCATAGAAGATCTGGATTATTTCCCCTGTGTGATTTCGGAAGAGTCCTCCATAACCTGCGAGCCCTGGATTACCTTTGGCAGCCCCATCGAAGTTTAATTTGAAGGTAGCATAAGCGGGAGGGGACCAGCTAGAAGGGGAGGCGCTGCTGTTGGAGGATCGGGTGCCTTCTTTCTTTATCCCTGAAAGGTTTATGTTCCAAGACTTTAGGATCCGGCATTCTAAAGGGGAGTCTGGCATATCCGCATCTGTCCAGGATTTGAGGGCCAGAGTTTCTTGCAGCTGTTTGTTAAGGATTAACCATAAGGCTTCAGTGGGCCGGGAGGAGTTGTTGAAGATCCTATGGTTTCTTTCTTTCCAGAGAATCCAGTATATGAATCCTGGTAAGAGTCTCCACAGAAAGTTGAGAAGCTGACTTTTGAAGGGGGAGGGAGCCCATTTCCTTAAGTTTTCAGCTATGTCTTCTGTTCTGGCCTCTGATCTCATGTTACAGCTCTCAACTTTCCTCCAAATTTGCTCAGCGAGCGGGCAGGTTTCCATGAGATGTCCAATTGTCTCAGAGTTAATGTTGCAGTTCGGACATCTTGAAGGCCCCACGAATCCACGCTTTATCAGGTTGTCCCAAGTGAGTACTCTTCTTTTACTGAGCAGCCATAAGAAAGTGGAGATTTTGGGCCAAATTCCTGGTTGCCATATCTTTTCCCAGATCTGGTCCTTGTTGAGCTGGTCTCCAGTGTATCTGAGTTGATGGGCTTCTTTAGTAGTAAATGTGCCTTTATGCTGATGGCCCCATCTGAGGCGATCCTGTAGAGTGGAGTATCGAATTTTCCTGAATGATAGTTCTCGCTCTATGTCCTCATAAGTCTCTCCTTGCCAATTACTTTGCCAGAGATTGGCTTTCTTCCAGGTTCTGAAGTCGGTGTTTGCAGAATGTTGCCAAAATTGATTGACTTGAGTGAGGTGTGCATGCTGCATCTGCTCTTGCCAGAGAGGCTTGTGAAAAACTGTGGCTAGCTTGGGGAGCTGCTGCCACGAGTCCTCCCAAAATCTTGCTGTAGTACCGGAATGAATCTCCCAGAAGCTATGCTCTTGAATGAATTTGCTGTGAGGTTTGGCTGCGTTCCACATGGGTGATCCCTGAGTAGTGGAGTTGATTCTGATTAAATCATTCCATTGGCTGCCTGGTGCATATTTTGCTTGCCATAGTTTGGCCCATGGAACGTTGGGCTTAGTGATCCAATTCCACCACATGCGAGCCCCCATATTATTGTTGCTCTGTAAAGGGTCTCGTAGTCCCAGTCCCCCTTCAGATTTGGGTTTGCAGACATCTTTCCAATTTACGAGCGCCCATTTTCTGTTCAGGCCGGTAGACCCCCAGAGGAAGTTTCGCTGGAGATTACGGATAGATTTAAGAACCCATTTGGGTGCAGCCAATAGAGAAAAGAGATACAATGGCATGGCTTGAAGGACCGCTTTGATCAGGACAAGCCTGCTGGCGATATTGAGAGCTCGGAAGGTCCAAAGGGAGAGTTTGGATTCAAGCTTATCAAGAAGAGACTGCCAGGAGGAATGTTTGATGGCTGCAGCAGCCAGGGGTGCCCCTAAGTAGGTCGACGGAAGCTTGGAAATAGTAAACTGCAAAATTCGAGCTATGTTCCTTTGAGTGGAGAGGGGGGTATTAAAGAAATATAGCTGAGATTTCGACACATTGATGGAGGTGCCTGAAGCTTTGGAAAATATGGAGAGCAGAGACTTGAAGACAGAGGCTTCTTGCGAGGATGGGTGGCCAAAGAGCATAGTGTCGTCAACAAATTGTTGGTGGGTTTGGGGAGGAAGGCCATGAACAGATATGCCTTTGAGCATTTGAGAAGAGACGGCGGCCTTTAACAGTCTGCCTAGCCCTTCTGCCATAAGAACAAAGAGGAAAGGCGACAGGGGGTCCCCTTGTCTTATGCCCCTTGAAGGCCGAAAAGGATGAGATGGAGAACCATTTAACAGAACTGAAAAGCTTGGAGAGGAGATCAAATTGTATATCCATCTTGTCCAAGTATGGCTGAAGCCAAAAGCTATAAGCACTTTTTGAATATAGTTCCAACTGAGCTTGTCAAATGCTTTGGATAGATCTAGTTTTAGAAGCATACCTGGCTTTTTTAGTATCTTGAGAGAGTGAATCACCTCATTTGATAAGACGATGCCATCCATGATCTGCCTCCCTTCAACATAACCTGTTTGTTCCGGTGAAATGAGTAAGGGTAGGAGAGGTTTTAGCCGATTTGCAATGACCTTAGAGATAAGCTTGTATATGACATTGCATAAAGCAATGGGTCTAAAGCTTTCCGGTTTACTTGGCTCTGCACATTTGGGAACTAGTGCGATGAAGGTGGTGTTGAGGGCTGGAAGAATCCAGTGCATGCTTCTTGATTCTTCCACCAGCTCCCATACTTCTTCTTTAATTAACTCCCAGAATTCATGGTAGAAATTGGCAGTAAAGCCGTCTGGCCCCGGGGCTTTGCCATCCTTGAGCTGATTCATAGCCTCTTCAATTTCCTTCAAGGAGGTGGGCTGAAGTAATTTGTTGTTGTGCTCATTTGTTATTATTCTGGGAATATGCTGTGTGATGGCTCTGATTTCTGCTTCCCTGTTTCCTTCCGGCTCTTTAAGGATATCTTGAAAGTAATGTGTTAATTCTTTTTCCATGTCTTCGTGGGTTTCGACTCGCTCCCCTTGTTGGTTGTTGATAAATGAGATGTTGTTATACATGCGCCTTTGAAGAGCAGTTCTATGAAAAAAATTTGTGTTCTTTTCGCCCTCTTTTAGCCAGCTGATGCGTGATTTCTGTCGCCAAAGTATTTCTTCTTGCTTTCTCCGTTCTTCTAATCGATTCCAGAGGATTTGCTCTTGTTGGGATTGCTCCTCCGTGCGTCCTTCTTTGATGATATCTTGCTGTAGTGCTTCCATTTGTTTCTCCAACCTTTGTCGATCCTCATGAATGTTGCCAAATTGAGTTTTGTTCCAATTCTTGAGTACTTGCTTTAGGTTTTTCAACTTTTGCTGGAATTGAAACATTTTGGCTCCTGCATTTGGCCTGTAAGATTTCCATGTCTCCTCTACGATCTGCCTGAACTTTGCGTTTGTGAACCAAAACGCTTCAAAGCGGAAGGGCCTGTTGCATCTTGTACCGGGCCGAGACCAATGAAGCACGATGGGCCAGTGGTCCGAACCTCCGTGGGGCAGAATTGAAGCATTGAAGTCTCCTCCTAGATGTATTGCATTGTCTGAGAGGAGGAACCTGTCTAGCCGAGAGGCAATATGGTTGGCCCCACTGCGCTTGTTAGTCCAGGTGAAAATCCCATTGGTGGTCGGAATATCCATTAAGTGGTTGTCCTGTATGAAGTCTCTGAGTCCTTTGCTATCGTTTTCTAGTCTTGTTCTTCCCCCTGTTTTCTCCTCCAGTGACTGAATGATGTTGAAATCGCCTCCACTAATCCAGAGCGGGAACTGTCTGTGTTCATTTAAACTGGAAATCGTGTCCAGCAAATCTAATTTCTGCTGAATGCTTTGCGGAAAGTAGACATTGGAAAGGTGCCCGTGGATGTTTGTTCCAATGAGATGAAAGGAAGCTTGAATGAGAAAATGGTTGGCATGGAAGTCATAAAGATTGAGAATCTGTGGATTCCACATAATAGCTAGTCCTCCAGAGGCCCCTGAAGAGTCTACTGACATTGAGCTACTACCAGCCCAGATCTTATTTCTTACTTTGTCCATGGCTATTGTGCTATTTTTGGTTTCTTGAAGAAAAACTATAGAGGGTTTTTCTTGTTGTATCAAGTTCTTAATCATCCTAATTTTTGAGGGGCTGTTGAGTCCTCTCACATTCCAGGAGATGAGCTTCATTGTAACTGGGATGCAGGTTTGTAAAACTTGGTCAGCTTAGGGAATCTTCCTGATTCCATAAGCAATTCCCCTACTGCAATGGTCCTCTGCAAGTCAGTTTTGCGCCCCCTCTTCTTGTTTTCTTTGAGACTCTTTTTGATATCCCATGGACTTCCTCCCTGTATGCCTAGATGCTTGTTGTGCTGTACCTTGGCTAGGACTCCTTCCAGCCGCTCTATTTGCCAGGGAGGAATAGTATTGTATTCTTTTTGCTTGCAAGCTGCTTCAAGTTTTAAGATGTCTATTCCTTCGAGGATGATGTTCTCCGGATCCTGTTCCATGTTGCTAGGAGCATTTTGTTCATCTTCCGCTGGGGTGTTTTGTAAGCTTAGTGCTAATGCTGCATCCATATCCATGTCGGATGCCATTTGCCTGGGATCTAATTTTGATTTCCCTTTGTCAGCGGATGAATCATTGATATCAGTTACTGCCTTAGGAATATCTTCAAAAGGAGAGAGGGGTGTTTGAACAGCGCTGAGTTTAACTGAAGGCTTAGGAGCTTGGGGTTTAAGGGATGAAGATGGCTGAGAATCAGAGTCTAAAGGCTCTCCATTGGAAGTATCTTGGTTGGCAAGAGGCGAAAACTTGTTTCGAGAGTCTAATCTGGTGGGGATATCAGGGGCAGCCGGATTCTTCTTAGTGTGCCGGCGGCGGTTGGGGATGATGGTAAAACCTTCTGAGTCAGTCTGGGATTCTGATGAAAAGGCTTTGGTTTGTTGATTAAGAGGGCAGTCCCTGAACAGGTGTCCATGTGCATGGCACTTGCGGCATCGAAAAGGGATGTGTTCATAATCAAGGGTTTGTTCCCATTCAAAATCTTCGTGAAAGAGACTTACCGATTCTGCCAGTGTCTTGGCAAGGTGCATCTTGACGCAGATCCGTGCATAGGAAGTATATTTGCGCTTCTTTGTTTCCTCAGCAACTTTGATGAAGGTTCCCAATCGGTTTCCAATGTCTGCAAGCGTTTCTTCCTTCCAATATTCCACAGGGAGCCCGTACATCCTGATCCAAACTGGAGCCCAGCTGAAATCTTCTTTGTTCGGGTCAAACCTTGGCTTCCATTCTGTGAGGTAAAGTCCTGATGAGTTGAAAAAGTATGGGCCTCCCTCAAATACCTTGGTTTTGTCCTCCAGGCAGTTGAAGATGGCCGTGAAGAAGCCTTTTGGACCCAGTTGCAGAGTGACTTGTCCCTTTGGTTTCCACTTTGATTCGATCCAGCCATTCAGGGCTCTTTCTGTCGGCCAGAAGCCCAAAAATTTGCCTATCAGTGCATGGTCCTGCATGTACTGTATTTCGCCATTGATTCGATGACTAGGCAGTTCTATCCTGATGCGCTCTGTCGACTTGGGAATACATGTAGCCGAGGTCGCCTTTGGCTGTGACGAAGAGGCGTTTTGGCCCTTTTCATTTTCTGGGTCTGTGGCGGTAGTCTGATCTGCAGGAGCCTCCTGATCGGTGGTCTTCGGTACTTCTTGTTCGCTTTCACCATTTGTGTCAGGAGGAGTCAGCGGCGTGCTATTTTTTTTTCCACCGGCGGTAGAGTCATTCAAAGGAGGGGGGGCAGAGCCCGCCCCTCCTGCAGGCAGTACCATGGAAGCCTTCAGTAGAGGACTGGCGGCTTGTCGAGCTCTGTCAAGAACGAGCAGGTCGTAGGGTTCAGAGATGGCGGCAGGTGCTCAGGCATCCGTAGGGTTGCAGAGGCTCTTCTTTAACATCTCAAAGACTATTGGATCAAGTGTACATATTCATATTTTACAAGGATATGGAGGAACGAATTAAACAATGTTCGTATTCCTAAGAAGACAAGGATGGGGATTTGCAGTACATGTGCTTCTCTTAAATAAAAAAGAGATAAATTTCAAGGGGCAGAAAGAGGTATGAATTCATAACATTCTTTTTAAAAATTGGATAGTTATCAACTATGAAAATATATTTATTAATAGATTTCTTTTATTTTATGTGAAGATTCCATTGTCAAAGCACTTCAAGAGCATTGCAATCAGCAAACAAATGAAAGACAAAAATTGTATAAACATAGAAAAAATTATTATGATAATCCAAATAAATATTTGGGTTTGATAATTGATGGTATGGACCAAAAGAAAACACTTCTGCCACATTTTGTCTGCACACCAAAAAAATTACAGGAAGAAAATTTTATTCTATTTCACTTGGTTGGTTGTATGGTATTTAATGGGAAGATGTTTCCAAGGGTTTACTTCACAGCTCCAAATATTTATAATGATTCAAATCTTACCATAACTATAATCCATGATGTGCTTTCTCATTGGTTTGGCATTCTTCTTGAACTTTTGTATCTGCAATTGGATAACACAAGCCGTGAAAATAAAAATCAAGTTATTTTTGGATATCTAAACATGCTTGTTGAATTGGGAATTTTTAAAAAGGTAAAGGTTGGTTTCATTCTTGTTGGGCACACTCATCACCATATTGATAAGATGTTTAGTTGTTTTTCAGTAACATTGAGGAGGAAGAATGTTGGGAGCCTTCCATCATTAATTGAATGTATTAAGAAAGCATATATTCCAGAACCTATTTTTCATGTGCTGGAAGAAACTATTAACATGTGAAGGTTTATTTCGAGATCGCATGGTGAGGAGAAATGCATTGAAGAACTTAATGGTATTAGCTTCCAGCATCAATTTCGTATCAAAAAAATTGATGGCAAAACACTTATATGGGGCAAGACGTATTCAAATGTTGCAGAATGGGGCTCGTCATTAGGTTTAGAATTTTTGAAGTTCATTCCAGATCATCCAATATTTGCATCAAACATAATATTATTACAATCAGTTGCTAAACTCAATAATGCACGAAGGCATAAGAGAGAGAGAAATTATTCTGAATGTCTGGAAGAAATAAAAAAATGTATTAGAGATACATATGACTACTTTGATGTTGCTGATTCAGTTTGGTGGGAGTCTTTTTTCAATGATCAAAGTGATATCATCTCAATATCAGGAAACGAATATACACTTTTGAAGACTCCATTTATTTGGCCTCAAAATATGCCAAATGAACAGGAGGAGAGACACATTATTGAACAAAAACAATCTCAAGGAATTATTAATTCTCAATAAGAAGAGGAAAGAGAAATCTATATTGGTTCTAAAAGATCGCGTGCACAACGTGAAGCCATGGAAGACCTTTACAGGGGTTTTGTGCAAGATGTTAAGGAGGGTTGCATGATAGCAGTATTAGCAGATGGAGATCCACTTGGCTATCCATTTTAGGTTGTGAAGGTTATAAAAGTCATTAAATAAAATGAAGATATTACAGTTGTTGAGGTACATTGGTATGCCACAAATACTCACCCATTCAATGGTGTGTACAAGCCAAAGATGGTAGTTGATAAACAAATTCGCAGAAAGAGAAAAAGAAAGGGTACAAATATAAATCGTCACCGCATAGACCTATTAAAATTGGAGGATGTTGACATACTTGTCTATGACTTCAATTTAACAAAGAGAGGAACTCTTCGCTTCAAGACCATAGATATTTTGAAGAAGTTGCTACCAGAAGGAACAGTGTTGAGATGGGAGTCTGCTAAACCTAGTCGTAGATCTAGAAGACTTTTGAAACCTGAAATGGTGGGCATGCATGTTGACTCAGATGGGGCTCTAGTTGATGAAAGAGAAGAATATGGGTCATATTCATCTACATCCAGTCATTCATCTAAAGATGTAGATTCTGATGGTGTGCTAGATCTTATGGAGGATTTTTAATAAATGTCTAAGACATTTTATGTAAATGAAGTTTGCATGGTAACTTGAAATAAATATTTTGACTTCCATATGATCTTACATGAAGTTATGAGTCATTTCTATGTTTGTTGGATTTAATGTTTTAATTAAAAGAAATTCATGTCTTTAGAGATGTTTGCATGGTAACTTGAAATAAATATTTTTGAATTCCATATGATCTTACATGAATTTATGGGTCATTTCTATGTTTTTCGGATTATATGTTTTAATGTATGTGATATTCAATCTACGAAAGTTGATATTTTGATTAAAAGTAAATAAATATTAGAAATTAATGTTGAATTTTTAAATTATACAACGATATTTCCATATTATTTATTGTTATCATTTGGTATAAGATAGTTTTAAAATTGTTGAAATTCTAATGCCTCATTAAAAAGAACACTTCATTTTGATGGTTGAATTTTAGGTTTTTCTTACAATAGGATAAGTTGTCTTAGGCTAAAATTTGAAAAGAGCTATAGTTTTATCCTTTAAAATAAAAATTACTCTTGGAATAATGAATATTTCATTTACGGTTAATCAAGCTACAGATGAGCCTAGGTTTTGTCCTAAGAGTAGGAAGAACAACTAGGGTTTATTGGTTTTAGCAGGTGTTGAACTCCATGGAAGGGCGCAAAGGAGGGAGCTCCACTCCCTCCTACAAGCAGGCCGTGGCCAGCTGAGGTAAGAAACCAATAGAAAATGTCAGAGGTCCTACAGAAGAAGGGAAAAGGAGCATGGAAGAGGAGCAAGAGGGAAACAAATCAGGGGAGAATAACAGCACAAAAGAAAAGGAGGAAGAAGACAAGGAACAGGGCGCAAAAAACAAAGCACAAAAGGGACCATGTAAACCCAAAGCTGAGGTCACTCCCAGAGTAGTTCTGAATGATCCTGCTCTGCAGGCACACAGGGACCACATGCAGACATATGCTATCATTTGTAAATTCATGGGTTTATGGCCCACTGAAAAGGCATTACAGACATGGATTAAATACCACTGGAAACCAAAAGGAAGCATTGACCTACATCTTGGGTCAAAGGGATTCTTTACTGTGGTCTTCACAAATATTGAGGATAAAGACAGGGTGTTTGAAGGAGGGCCCTACTTCTACGCAGCAGCAGGCCTCTACATGCGGCCGTGGATGATGAACTTTGTCCTGGAGCATGAGACTTTCACTTCGGTTCTGGTCTGGGTAAGACTCTACTCCCTCCCTCTTGATTACTAGCAAACGGAATCGTTAACTGCCATAGGAAATAAATTAGGGCATTTTGTCAAAGCTTCTGAGGCCACCAGAAGGGGAAAATACACTTCCTTTGCACGAATTTGTGTGGAGATGGATCTCTCCGGAGCTCTACCGGATGAGGTTATCTTGGAAGTTTTTGATGAAGAATGGGTGCAAACAGTAGATTATGAACATATTCCTTTCAAATGTCGCAAATGCCATGAGCATGGGCACCTATTCAGGGACTGCCCTCTCAGTAAAATAGAGAACAAGAGTAAAGCTACCACAATGAAAGATACTGAAAGCTTTCACAAAGTGAGTCACAGAGGAAAAGGGGGTAAAAGGGGACCAAAACAACATCACACAGAAGGGCTACAAGCCAGTCTGAATAGGTACCAAGTCCTCGAAGAAGAAGAAGAAATAACAAAAGTAGATCAGGGAATGGAGGGAAGTCCAGTGGAGAAGGAGAAAGAAGAAGAATATGATCAAATAAAGGATATTAATATACAGAAAGAGACTATGATGAGCGATGTAGATCCGGAGATGGACCAGGAAATGACCCAGAGTGAGATGGAAATGGAGGACTATGAACTACAGGATATTCTTGATAGAGAACACATAAATCTGGAAGGGTTCTTGAAACAGGGAACCATGGGAGGGGTAGACTCATTACCTCAAGAAGAGTTTACTAGAGTACAACAACTATTCATATGGAAAACTCAGGCTAAAGGGCTGGATAGGCAAAGAAACACTGAAAGACAGGGTAACGAAGGTGTGAAAACTATGAAAAACACACCAGGATTAGCACCTAGAAACCCAGGAAAGAAAAGAGGCAGGAAAAAGCAGAATGAGCTATTGATGGAATGTGGAAAGCTAATGATAGATTCAGGTAAGATGAAAGACCTAACTAGCTACTCCTTTACAAATCTTTAATGATGAAGTTCACTTCTTGGAATATCAGGGGTCTAGGTAGTAAAATAAAACAAAGATTACTTAGTAATAGAATGAAACAAGAAGCTTTGGATATGATCTTCATCCAGGAAACTAAATGTTCCATTCAAAAAATAAAAGAAATATATAGCAAATGGCTCAATCGATTTGAGTTTCTAGAAGTCAAAGCAGAGAATACAACAGGAGGCATACTAACTCTTTGGAACCCCCAAAAGATTGGCATAATAGATGCTGAGGCTTCTAGGAATTATTTATCAGTGGTTATTCAGCCTGTGGGGGATAGGGAAACCTATCTGGTCACGAATGTTTATGGCCCTCATAGAATGGATGATAAACTCAAGTTTCTAGATTCTCTTGTGGATCTCAGAGAGAGACATGTAGGAATTCCATGGATCATAGGTGGGGACTTCAATATGATCAAATCACTTTCGGAGAAGAAAGGGGGAACCAGAACTCTAAACAAAGACTCTTTATATTTTCAAACTTTTATGGATAATATGAAGCTAGTTGACATTGATTCGAGTAATGGTCTCTTTACTTGGAACAATAAAAGAGGAGGAGAGTCTCAAGTAGCCTCAAAGTTAGATAGATTCATGATCTCAGAGGACCTTATGCTCATTGATAAGGAAATGGTAGCGAGAATTCTCCCCTTTGGAGGCTCAGATCACTAGTCGGTTCAACTGGAGGTTCAGGGCATTGGTACCCCCAAGAATAGACCTTTTAGATTTGAGAATATATAGCTCACCCATCCAGATTTCATCAGCAACATTGCAAATTGGTGGTCTAAAGATTTGCATATTTAGGGTACAAGAATGTTCCTCCTACACAAAAGACTAAAGCACATCAAGCTCAGGCTTAAAGATTGGAACAAGAATGAATTTGGCAATATTTTTGAGGGAAAAAAATCTGTTGAAGACAAATTGCAGGAACTCAACCAAGCCCTTATCATGGTTGGCTTTGATAAAGTCAGAAATGATCAAGCCACCAAATATCAGCAAGACTGGGAGAATTTATGTAAACAAGAGGAAATATTTTGGAGACAAAAATCTAGAGTTCAATGGCTAAAAGAAGGAGAGCGAAACACTAGATTTTTCCATAGATCCACCTTGGCAAATAGAGCTCATAATAGAATCTCTTTGATCAAGGACGAGGGAGGGCAACTTCTTAATTCCCACAAAGATATAGAAGTTGTGTTAGTTCAGCACTTTCGTGGTATAGCAAAGGAAACCATTTCAGATAGAGAGCATTTCATCAAGGACTTAACAAGACATATACCTAGGCTGGTGTCTAGAGAGGATAATTTCAACCTCAATAGGCCAGTGACTGAAGAGGAGGTTAGTGAGGTCCTCAAGGAAATGCAGAATGGTAAAGCGCCAGGCCCTGATGGTTTCAATGTGGATTTCTTTAAAGCTTGCTGGAATATTGTTAAACAGGATATTCTGAATGTAGTAGAAGATTCCAGGATGAATAGAACTATTTTGAAGGTGCTCAACACCTCCTTCATCTCCCTGATCCCTAAACAGGACATTGCTCAAACTCCAGATAAGTTTAGACCCATAGCTTTGTGCAATGTGGTTTACAAGATAATATCCAAGGTTGTTGCCAATAGACTCAAACCTCTTCTTCCTACTCTAGTGTCTGGGGAACAATCTGGTTATGTGGAAGGCAGGCAAATTCTCAATAATATCATTCAAGCGCATGAGGTGGTGCACTCACTGACTAGCAATAGAAAGGCTGGAATGATCATGCAACTAGACCTAGCCAAAGCTTATGATAAGTTGAATTGGACCTATATCAGGAGGGTTCTTATTTCTTTGGGGTTGATCATAACTGGGTTAGATGGGTCATGGCCCTGGTAACTTCTTCCAACTTTTCAATTTTAGTCAATGGTTCTCCCTCCGAGACTTTTATTCCTTCAAGAGGCCTCAGGCAGGGAGATCCGCTCTCTCCCTTTCTCTTCATCCTCATGATGGAAGGACTTGGTCGGTCTATCAAGCATGCAAAAGAAGTTGGCAAAATCAAGGGTCTCCAACTCTCTGAGAATGGACAAGCCTTGACTCATCAACAATTTGTTGATGATACCATGCTGCAGGGAATCCCCATGGTCAAAGAAGCTCTTGCATACAAACAAATCCTGAGTGACTTTGCCATGGCTACAGGTATGGAGGTTAATCTTTCCAAATCTAAGATTTTTTTCTTTAATACCAATATTGCTATTCAAAGGAATATCTCCATAATTCTGGGCTTTCAAAGGGATGTCCTCCCCTCAAAATATTTGGAAGTTCCTCTAACTGCTAAACTTTTTCACAAGAGCATTTGGGAGCCGGTGATTAATAAGATGCGGGATAAAATCAAGAACTGGACTATTAGATCTTTAAACTTGGCAGGTAGGTTGGTGCTTACAAAGGTTCTTCTTCAATCATTCCCTATTTTCATGCTTTCAGCACTCCCAGCACCAAAAGGAGTCTTACAACAACTCAAAACCATTCAAAGGGACTTTCTTTGGGGTAAGGTGGAGAAAAGAAAGAAATGGGCCTTGGTAACCTGGGAAAAGCATATATTCTAGAGCCTATTTTTCATGTGCTAGAAGAAACTATTAACATGTGAAGGTTTATTTCGGGATTGCATGGTGAGGAGAAATGCATTGAAGAACTTAATGGCATTAGCTTCCAGCATCAATTTCGTATCAAAAAAATTGATGGCAAAACACTTATATGGGACAACACGTATTCAAATGTTGCAGAATGGGGCTCGTCATCAAGTTTACAATTTTTGAAGTTCATTCCAAATCATCCAATATTTGCATCAAAGATAATATTATTACAATCAGTTGCTAAACTCAATAATGCACGAAGGCATAAGAGAGAGAGAAATTATTCTGAATGTCTGGAAGAACTAAAAAAATGTATTAGAGATACATATGACTACTTTGATGTTGCTGATTCGGTTTGGTGGGAGTATTTTTTCAATGATAAAAGTGATATCATCTCAATATCAGGAAACGAATATACACTTTTGAAGACTCCATTTATTTGGCCTCAAAATATGCCAAATGAACAGGAGGAAAGACACATTATTGAACAACAAAAATATCAAGGAATTATTAATTCTCAATAAGAAGAGGAAAGAGAAATCTATATTGGTTCTATAAGATTGTGTGCACAACGTGAAGCCATGGAAGACTTTTACAGGGGTTTTCTGCAAGATATTAAGGAGGGTTGCATGATAGCAGTATTAGCAGATGGAGATCCACTTGGCTATCCATTTTAGGTTGTGAAGGTTATAAAAGTCATTAAATAAAATGAAGATATTACAGTTGTTGAGGTACATTGGTATGCCACAAATACCCACCCATTCAATGGTGTGTACAAGCCAGAGATGGTAGTTGATAAACAAATTCGCAGAAAGAGAAAAAGAAAGGGTACAAATATAAATCGTCACCGCACAAACCTATTAAAATTGGAGGATGTTGACATACTTGTCTATGACTTCAATTTAACAAAGAGAGGAACTCTTCGCTTCAAGAAAATAGATATTTTGAAGAAGTTGCTACCAGAAGGAACAGTGTTGAAATGGGAGTCTGCTAAACCTAGTCGTAGATCTAGAAGACTTTTGAAACCTGAAATGGTGGGCATGCATGTTCACTCAGATGGGGCTCTAGTTGATGAAAGAGAAGAATATGGGTCATGTCCATCTACATCCAGTCATTCATCTAAAGATGTAGATTCTGATGGTGTGCCAGATCCTATGGATGATTTTGAATAAATGTCTAAGACATTTTATGTAAATGAAGTTTGCATGGTAACTTGAAATAAATATTTTGACTTTCATATGATCTTACATGAAGTTATGAGTCATTTCTATGTTTTTTGGATTTAATGTTTTAATTAAAGGAAATTCATGTCTTTAGAGATGTTTGCATGGTAACTTGAAATAAATATTTTTGAATTCCATATGATCTTACATGAAGTTATGGGTCATTTCTATGTTTTTTTTATTATATGTTTTAATGTATGTGATATTCAATCTACGAAAGTTGATATTTTGATTAAAAGTAAATAAATATTAGAAATTAATGTTGAATTTTTAAATTATACAACAATATTTCCATATTATTTATTGTTATCATTTGGTATAAGATAGTTTTAAAATTGTTGAAATTTTAATGCCTCATTAAAAAGAACACTTCATTTTGATGGTTGATTTTTAGGTTTTTCTTACAATAGGATAAGTTGTCTTAGGCTAAAATTTGAAAAGAGCTATAGTTTTATCCTTTAAAATAAAAATTACTCTTGGAATAATGAATATTTCATTTACGGTTAATCAAGCTGCAGATGAGCCTAGGTTTTGTCCTGAGAGCAGGAAGAACAACTAGGGTTTACTGGTTTTAGCAGGTGTTGAACTCCATGGAAGGGCGCAAAGGAGGGAGCTCCACTCCCTCCTACAAGCAAGCCATGGCCAGCCGAGGTAAGAAACCAATAGAACATGTCAGAGGCCTTGCAGAAGAAGGGAAAAGGAGCATGGAAGAGGAGAAAGAGGGTAATAAATTAGGGGAGAATAACAGCACAAAAGAAAAGGAGGAAGAAGACAAGGAATAGGGCGCAAAAAATAAAGCATAAAAGGGACCATGTAAACCCAAAGCTGAGGTCACTCCCAGAGTAGTTTTGAATGATCCTGCTCTATAGGCACACAGGGACCACATGCGGACATATGCTATCATTTGTAAATTCATGGGTTTATGGCCCGCTGAAAAGGCACTACAGACATGGATTAAATACCACTGGAAACCAAAAGGAAGTATTGACCTACATCTTGGGTCAAAAGGATTCTTTATTATGGTCTTCACAAATATTGAGGATAAAGACAGGATGTTTGAAGGAGGGCCCTACTTCTATGCAGCAGCAGGCCTCTACATGTGGCCGTGGATGATGAACTTTGTCCCGGAGCATGAGACTTTCACCTCGGTTCCGGTCTGGGTAAGACTCTACTCCCTCCCTCTTGATTACTAGCAAACGAAATCTTTAACGGCCATAGGAAATAAATAGGGAATTTTGTCAAAGCTTTTGAGGCCACCAAAAGGGGAAAATACACTTCCTTTGCACGAATTTGTGTGGAGATGGATCTCTCCGGAGCTCTACCGGATGAGGTTATCTTGGAAGTTTTTGATGAAGAATGGGTGCAAACAGTAGATTATGAACATATTCCATTCAGATGTCGCAGATGCCATGAGCATGGGCACCTATTCAGGGACTGCCCTCTCAGTAAAATAGAGAACAAGAGTAAAGCTACCACAATGAAAGATACTGAAAGCTTTCACAAAGTGAGTCATAGAGGAAAAGGGGGTAAAAGGGGACCAAAGCAACATCACACAGAAGGGCTACAGGCCAGTCTGAATAGGTACCAAGTCCTCGAAGAAGAAGAAGAAATAACAAAAGTAGATCAGGGAATGGAGGGAAGTCCAGTGGAGAAGGAGAAAGAAGAAGACAATGATCAAACAAAGGATATTAATAAATAGAAAGAGACTATGATGAGCGATGTAGAACTGGAGATGGACCAGGAAATGACCCAGAGTGAGATGGAAATGGAGGACTATGAACTACAGGAGATTCTTGATAGAGAACACCTAGATCTGGAAGGGTTCTTGAAACAGGGAACCATGGGAGGGGTAGACTCGTTACCTCAAGAAGAGTTCACTAGAGTACAACAGTTGTTCATATGGAAAACTCAGGCTAAAGGGATGGATAGGCAAAGAAACACTGAAAGACAGGGTAACGAAGGTGTGAAAACTATGAAAAACACACCAGGATTAGCACCTAGAAACCCAGGAAAGAAAAGAGGCAGGAAAAAGCAGAATGAGCTATTGATGGAATGTGGAAAGCTAATGATAGATTTAGGTAAGATGAAAGACCTAACTAGCTACTCCTTTACAAATCTTTAATGATGAAGTTCACTTCTTGGAATATCAGGGGTCTAGGTAGTAAAAGAAAACAAAGATTACTTAGTAATAGAATGAAACAAGAAGCTCCGGATATGATCTTCATCCAGGAAACTAAATGTTCCATTCAAAAAATAAAAGAAATATATAGCAAATGGCTCAATCGATTTGAGTTTCTAGAAGTCAAAGCAGAGAATACAACAGGAGGCATACTAACTCTTTGGAACCCCCAAAAGATTGGCATAATAGATGTTGAGGCTTCTAGGAATTATTTATCAGTGGTTATTCAACCTGTGGGGGATAGGGAAACCTATCTGGTCACGAATGTTTATGGCCCTCATAGAATGGATGATAAACTCAGGTTTCTAGATTCTCTTGTGGATCTCAGAGAGAGACATGTAGGAATACCATGGATCATGGGTGGGGACTTCAATATGATCAAATCACTTTCGGAGAAAAAAGGGGGAACCAGAACTCTAAACAAAGACTCTTTAGCTTTTCAAACTTTTATGGATAATATGAAGCTAGTTGACATTGATTCGAGTAATGGTCTCTTTACTTGGAACAATAAAAGAGGAGGAGAGTCTCAAGTAGCCTCAAAGTTAGACAGATTCATGATCTCAGAGGACCTTATGCTCATCGATAAGGAAATGGTAGCGAGAATTCTCCCCTTTGGAGGCTCAGATCACTGGCCGGTTCAACTGGAGGTTCAGGGCATTGGTACCCCCAGGAATAGACCTTTTAGATTTGAGAATATCTAGCTCACCCATCCAGATTTCATCAGCAACATTGCAAATTGGTGGTCTGAAGATTTGCATATTCAGGGTACAAGAATGTTCCTCCTACACAAAAGACTAAAGCACATCAAGCTTAGGCTTAAAGATTGGAACAAGAATGAATTTGGCAATATTTTTGAGGGAAAAAAAATCTATTGAAGACAAATTGCAGGAACTCAACCAAGCCCTTATCACAGTTGGCTTTGATAAAGTCAGAAATGATCAAGCCACCAAATATCAGCAAGACTAGGAGAATTTATGTAAACAAGAGGAAATATTTTGGAGACAAAGATCTAGAGTTCAATGGCTAAAAGAAGAACGAAACACTAGATTTTTTCATAGATCCACCTTGGCAAACAGAGCTCATAATAGAATCTCTTTGATCAAGGACGAGGGAGGACAAATTCTTAATTCCCACAAAGATATAGAAGCTGTGTTAGTTCAGCACTTTCGTGGTATAGAAAAGGAAACCATTTCATATTGAGAGCATTTCATCAAGGACTTAACAAGACATATACCTAGGCTGGTGTCTAGAGAGGATAATTTAAACCTCAATAGGCCAGTGACTGAAGAGGAGGTTAGTGAGGTCCTCAAGGAAATGTAGAATGGTAAAGCGCCAGGCCCTGATGGTTTCAATGTGGATTTCTTTAAAGCTTGCTGGAATATTGTTAAACAAGATATTCTGAATGTTGCAGAAGATTCCAGGATGAATAGAACTCTTTTGAAGGTGCTCAACACCTCCTTCATCTCCCTGATCCATAAACATGACATTGCTCAAACTCCAGATAAGTTTAGACCCATAGCTTTGTGCAATGTGGTTTACAAGATAGTATACAATGTTTTTTCAAATAGACTCAAACCTCTTCTTCCTACTCTAGTGTTTGGGGAACAATCTGGTTATGTGGAAGGCAGGAAAATTATCAATAATATCATTCAAGCACATGAAGTGGTGCACTCACTGACTAGTAATAGAAAGGTTGGAATGATCATGCAACTGGACCTATCCAAAGCTTATGATAAGTTGAATTGGACCTATATCAGGAGGGTTCTTATTGATTTTGGGTTTGATCATAACTGGGTTAGATGGGTCATGGCCCTGGTAACTTCTTCCAACTTTTCAATTTTAGTCAATAGTTCTCCCTCCGAGACTTTTATTCCTTCAAGAGGCCTCAGGCAGGGAGATCTGCTCTCTCCCTTTCTCTTCATCCTCATGATGGAAGGACTTGGTTGGTCTATCAAGCATGCAAAAGAAGTTGGCAAAATCAAGGGTCTCCAACTCCCTGAGAATGGACAGGCCTTGACTCATCAACAATTTGTTGATGATACCATGCTGCAGGGAATCCCCATGGTCAAAGAAGCTCTTGCATACAAACAAATCCTGAGTGACTTTGCCATGGCTACAGGTATGGAGGTTAATCTTTCCAAATCTAAGATTTTTTTATTTAATACCAATATTGCTATTCAAAGGAATATCTCCAGAATTCTGGGCTTTCAAAGGGATGTCCTCCCCTCAAAATATTTGGGAGTTCCTCTAACTGCTAAACCTTTGCACAAGAGCATTTGGGAGCTGATGATTAATAAGATGCGGGATAAAATCAGGAACTGGACTATTAGATCTTTAAACTTGGCAGGTAGGTTGGTGCTTACAAAGGTTCTTCTTCAATCAATCCCTGTTTTCATGCTTTCAGCACTCCCAGCACCAAAAGGAGTCTTACAACAACTCAAAACCATTCAAAGGGACTTTCTTTGGGGTAAGGGGGAGAAAAGAAAGAAATGGGCCTTGGTAGCCTGGGAAAAAATTTGCAAACCTAAAAATCATGGGGGTCTCGGATTAGATGATCCAGAGGTTTTAAGCAGGGCTTTAGGGGAAAAATTATGGTGGTGTTGGGTAAAATACCCAAAGGCTCAGTGGGCTAGTATCTGGAAAGAAAAATATGCTAGCACTTGGAAAATTAATGATCACATAAGGATGTCTGGAAGTATAAAGGGCTCACACATCTGGAATAAGGCCTGGGAGAATAGAGGCTTAGTACAAAAGAATAGCTTCTGGGAAATCAGAGAGGGAGATCTTGCTTTATTTTGGGAGGATAAATGGCAACAAGAACCTATACTATTAAAAGAGGAATTTTTGGACCTCAAGAAAGAGACAGACACCATAGGGTTATCTAAGGTTAAAGATTTTTGGGATCAAACCAATAGTGCAGGAAAATGGAGAACCTGGAGGAACATTGATTACAGAGATGACAATCCCTTGAAAGCAAAAGTAGAGGCTCTTATGAAAATGTTGGAACAAAGGAAGATTCTAGTAACAGGGGGGCATGACCAACTTAGATGGGGCAACAATAATGAGGGTACCTTTAATCTTAAGGAGGCAAAACGCATACTCCTTGAGCTGGATTCTCATGCTCCGGATAGGATTTGGTAGAACCTATGGAGGCATCAAGGCTGGATGAAGATTAAACTCTTCATGTGGCTGGTTCAACATAAGAAAATTCTGACTTGGGATAACATTCAGAAAAGGGGTGTTCTGGGGCCTTCCAGATGCTAGCTCTGTGAGGCCCAAGAGGAAACTATGGAGCACCTTCTCAATAATTGCATCTTCACCTCCAGGTTGTGGGATTCTTTTGCCACCATTTTCCAACAGACCGACAGGGACAGAGGGAGTATTATCAATACCCTAAACAACTGGAGGCGAAACTTTTCTGATAATGAATTTCTTGGCTCAGCTTGGGCTCTTATGCCAAGCTTCATTATATGGAATGTCTGGAAAGAAAGGAACAACAGAATCTTCAAAAATGAAAAGAAGCCCTCCCATTGTCTTTTTGAGCAGATCTTAAAACAGCTTAAGGAGACGGTTGGCACTTTAGTGCTAAATCCCCCTAAGAATCCACCTTCAGATGCTGAAATGAGGATACTCCGACAGTTGGGTATGCAGGGGCTTATTCCTCAGGGCCTGGACAGGAAGGTAAGGAAAATGGATACTGAGCAGGATTACTGGCATCCTCCCCCCAGTGTTTTTGAAATATAACATTGATGGGGCTTCAAAAGGCAACCCGAGCACTGCTGGCTTTGGAGGGGTGCTAAGGGATGAAAACGGAAATATCCTTTTCATCTTCCATTGCCATTTAGGTAGAGCCACTAACAATATGGCGGAATTAATGGCTCTGGAGCAATGTTTAGAACTCCTGGAGCAGGATAATCACCAAAATGTGATTATCGAAGTTGATTCTGAGTTAATCATTAACTCAGTCAAGAGAATTAGTTGTGGCACGGAGCCAGAGAAGGTCTCAAAACACTGGAGGCTGATCCAGGTCTTTCAACGGATCCAGCTCCACCTCCTTGGCCTTCGCACAGTAAGTTTTAACCATGTGCGAAGGACGGCCAACAAACTGGCAGATATTCTGGCCAATCAAGGAGTGCATTGTACCGTCAGCAGGGTCGCGATGGGTTGGCAAGGGTTGCCTCAGAATAGACTTAAGGCACATTGTCATGACCAGGCGGATGAAGACATGATGGTATTTCGAAACAGAGCCCTGGAGGCGGGGTCTAGTTGACTTGGGATCATTATGATTTGCAATTCTTTCCACAGTCTGGTCCTTCGAGGGTTGCTTGGCAGACTCTGCTTCTCGGGCAGTTGGCCACAGGGTTGGAGCTTCATTTTACATGGGTTCATGAACTGGCGCAGAGGGGATGGTGTGAGCGGTCGGAATCTGGGCTTTCTCGGCGGCTAGAATACCCCAGATTTTCATCATATGGACACAATACCGCTCGCAGGGTGGTATTCGGTTTATCGCGAGCCTTTCAAGCTGGAAGCAATTTTTATGAAATGGGAGCGATTCCACTCACCACGCAACACGTGGCCGAGGGAAGGGAAGGAATATTGCCCTCATCGCATGCTAACTATCGGTGCTTTAGACTTGTGCGATATGATCCTTGGCCGTCGGATCAAGCACGGAGGATCTACAGTCAGGAATAATTGAGCATGTAAGTGGGTCCAAGCGGTTAATCGTCGGGCTTCTAGGTACTGCGATGTTTTCGGCAGCTGATGGATCGGACGAGGAGTTTTGACAGTTGAGATTAAGGATGCAAGTTAGAATGAGGATTATTTTCCGTTTCTTGGCGAGATTTGAAGTTTTTTAGTATTCCATATGTTCGTGGGTTATTCCCCCATTCAAACCCAATTTCCTGTAATTTTGGTCCCTTTTTCGGATTTCTGTGGGTTGGTCGTATGGCCTTGGCACTATCTGTATTTTGAGGGTATTGCAGTTGGGTTGGTAGGGTTCGGGGTTTTTGGCCCTTAACTCACTGCCCTTGGTTTTTAGAGATTAGTTTTTCCTTGGTCCACAGTTCCACGTGGACTGTTGTATTTTATGTAATTTATTTTCGGTTATAATGATATAGAAGGTACGACTCTTGCTTTAGCAAAAAAAAAATGAATATTTCATTTACTTGTTCATTTTTAAAAATTGTTTTAGTCATATAATTTGTCCATAATTTCATGGTTGACATGTGCTACAAACTGAAGGTTTTTAATTACAAGGTTGAAAATTTGTCAAAATGTTAAGGTGTTTCTGAATTATGATATTTTATCTTTAATGCTATGGTTGAAAACAATTACAATTTCAAGGATTTTTAGAGTCAAAATATTTTATGTTTAACTCCATTGCTAAAAATTACTCTTGGAATAATGAATCTTTCATTTACTTGTTCATTTTTAAAAATTGTTTTAGTCATATAATTTGCCCATACTTCATCGTTGAAATGTGTTACAAACTAAAGGTTTTTAATTACAAGGTTGAAAATTTGTCAAAATGTTAAGGTGTTTCTGAATTAGGATATTTTATCTTTAATACTATGGTTGAAAACAATTACAATTTCAAGGTCTTTTAGAGTCAAGATATTTTATCTTTAACAACATGGATGGAAATAGTTGGAATTATCACGATTTGGGACATGATATTTTATCTTTAACATCATGTCCGAGAATTGTTGGAATTTTACAGTTTTTCAAAGTCCGGAAATTTTATCTTTAACTCCATTGCTAAAAATTACTCTTGGAATAGTGAATCTTTCATTTACTTGTTCATTTTTAAAAATTGTTTTAGTCATATAATTTGTCCATAATTTCATGGTTGAAATGTGTTACAAACTGAAGGTTTTTAATTACAACGTTGAAAATTTGTCAAAATGTTAAGGTGTTTCTAAATTATGATATTTTATCTTTAATGCTATGGTTGAAAAAAATTACAATTTCAAGGTTTTTTTAGAGTCAAGATATTTTATCTTTAACAACATGGATGGAAATAGTTGGAATTATCAGGATTCGAGACATGATATTTTATCTTTAACATCATTTCTGAGAATTGTTGGAATTTTACAGTTTTTCAAAGTCCGGATATTTTCTCTTTAACTCCATTGCTAAAAAATATAAAAATTGTAACCCGTTTTTTTTTTGTTTTTTGTTTTTTCTTGTTTTTTGTTTTTTTTTGTTTTTTTTTTTTTAATGTTATTCTAGAATAAACATCTTCTTTTTAAGGGTGTTTTTTTCATCCATTTTTCAAAACAAAAATGGTTTTTACTTCCATTTAAACAAACAAAAAAAAAATTACCCTAAAAAAACATCATTCTGGCATAAACAATTTTCATTTTTGGGTTGTTTTTTCATGTTTTTTTGGGGTTTTTGGGCTTGAGTACCCGTTTTGAGGTAATAGTTCCCGTTTGATCGATAACTATGTTGTGAGGGAAAAGGTGACTATGATGATTCCCTTTGCATAACCTACAAGGAAACTTGACTTAATCTTTTTCCCTGAAATCTGAGGATCACTATTGATGGATCAATAGTAAGTTGACGAGAATTATTTCACCATTCTTCCAAAACCTTAGGAATACCAGGACAATAGATAAGAAAGTGGTAACCCTTACAAAGCTTGCAAGGATATTTGGGCTTACAATGAATTTTAGAAATTTCCTCAAAATTACCAATACTTACAGCCATGGTTGGTTGGTTGACTACTTTCTTTTATTGCTTCTTCTTCTTCTTCCCTTTCTTCTTCTTCTTAGTCACCTGGTTACTAGCATCAAGGTTTTTCCTAAGTGAAGAGGAAGAAAGGGAGGAGGACATGTTGGACGAAGAAGGTAAAGGGTCAATAATAGGTTGGTGATGTTGAGATGGTGAACTCAGTTTGTTGGCATTATGAGACAAGTGTTGTCCTTGATGGCAAACCACACTGATGAGAAATCTTAGTGCAGAAGGACAGCAGCAAGGAATTGATGATCAGACTATAAGAAGAAGAGAAAGTTCATACACGCAGGTTCATTAAGCCCAAGTCGCGTGTACACGCAGGTTGGCTTCAGTAAAAGAGCGTGTATATGGAAAACTTATCTCTGGTCCATGGCGGTTATTCCTTGGAAGTTGTGCCTATGGTTTTGGACCTTGGTGTCTCGACGGACGTGTTGATCCCTAGTTTTGAAGTTGATGGTATTGGATTTCTATGGTTGTGGCCCTTGGTATTGAACAAGGCCTAAGGCTATATAAGGAGAAGGAAATCATTAGGCAAATGCATCTGAAATGTCTTGAATATCTGATGAAGCATTAGATCCAGTATACAGGGTTATGGGTTGATGATGCATTGCTTGATCTGAGCTAAGGAGAGATCTCACCGGTTGATGGAGAACTAGATCTAAGGAGAGATCGGGGTCAAATGGTTTGAAATGAACTATCTTTATGATGCTTATTCTAGATCTACATACTGACGCATGTATTGTTCTATAAGTGTTATGAGTATGACTGATGTCTGGTACAGCTGCAAGTTATGAAAAATTATTTTTAGATCTGTACGCGGGTTGTCTTTGGCAAAAGCGCGTATACACGCGGGTTTGATTCATCGAAGTAGCGTATACATTGTAAAGCTTGATATTTGAAGTTGCAGATGGATCTGATGGTTATTACAGAGTTCTGTGTCTGCTCTGTGTTCTGGTGACTGTTGTTAACAGGGTTTCAGTGATTCAGAGTTTGATGATTGTTTTGAGCTTCAATGATAGTGATGGGTCCAGTATGAAAATTGGATGAAAAGTGGCCTTACAGATTATGTGTTGTGCTTTAGTGTATCCAGTCTGAAAATTGATGAAACGTGGTACCTGGAGGTGAGAAGATTGTAGGCAAGCACCTACGTACTAGTATCTAAGCTAGTACAAAAGCTAAAGGAGATCTTTGGAGCATTGTAGCAGGTAGCAGCCTGCGTACTAGTAAATGGATCGGCTAGTACAAGAGCAAAGGGGGTTGTAGCTCCCGTACTGGTATAAGACTGCACCAGTACAAATATTGTAAAAGGATTTTCTTATTAAGAAGAAGATTGAGATGACTTGTAGCAGGTGGTTTTCACCCACATTGGGTTTCCACCTTATATCTTTGTGTTCATGTGTGTGGCTCTTGTGTGGTGTTCTGTTCTATTATTCTGCACCTGTTTACTGTTAATATGCTTAATAATGATCTGATGCATTTACTGAAGATTAAGCTAACTGAATTATAAGATCTCTGGATATACGCGAGTTTCATTAGACACAGTAGCGTGTACACGCGGGTTCACTTAATTGAAGTAGCGTATATGTTTCTGAGTATGAAATTGAAAAGTTTGATTGATCTGATAATACTGATTCACCCCCCCCCCCCTCTCAGTATTATTTCCAACAATTGGTATCAGAGCAGGTCCTTTGATAGAAGCTTGATCGCTTGAAGGAGATCCGTGGAACAATGGGAAAGAAGCTTAAGAAGAAAGCTCATAAGAAGAAGAAGACATCTCAGAAGGACTATGACAGTGGGAGAGTCGATTGGGGATTAGGTATAAGAAGCTCTTCAGATTCAGAATCAGATTCAGAATCATTATCAGGTATGAATGTGTTATCCTCTGATGTTCCAGCTATATTTCCTTGTGAAAGAGATGGAAGTGATAGTGAAACTACTGAACATGCTTGTATATGTGAGCAAGAAAAGTGTCAAATAGAGGCAGTATTTAGAAGGCTTGCAGACAAAGTTAAAGATCAACAAGATCTATTGAACAAAAGGGAATGTGCTTTCAAAGAAGAAGTTACCAAACTAAAGGCCCAACTAGAAGAAGGAAACAAGGTAAGAAAGCTACTCAAGGACAAGGAGGACCAATGTCAAAAATTGCAGCATGAAGTGACATCATTAAGAAAAGAAGTCAACGAAAGAAGCACAACCATCAAGAAACTCAAAGATAGATCCAGCTACTATGAAAATCTTGAAGCTACAATCCTCTCACTAAAAGGAGATCTTGAAGAATCAAAGAAGCAGAATACAGATCTACTCCAAGCTGCTGCAAAACAAGAAAACGAAGTCACCAGCTTAAAATCTCAACTGGAATGTGCCTTCCGAGTTCGTCAAATGCAGCAGGATCTGTATGAAGAACAAGAAAAAGAAATTCTCAAACTAAGGGAACAAATGGAAGAAGGAAGGAAAGCTGAAGAAGTTTTGAAAAAGAAATCTCTTGAAAAGGAAGAACAACTTCAGGTTGAGGTAAATATCTTGAAAGGTAAACTAGAAGAAAAGGATAAGCTTTTACGATTTCAAGATAGCTCTAAAGTATTGGATGATATTCTTAGTAGTCAAAGGTCCCCTGCTATAAAGACTGGTCTTGGTTTCCATGAATCTGTTGAAGGTGAATCTAGTTCACAAGGTGAGGCAAGGAACTCTAAAGAGAAATCCAAAATGATCAACAAGGAGATGAAAGGTCAATCTCATCATCAACCAAGGAAAGAAAATCTTCAAAGAAAATCTTTTACTCCTCCTATGAATAATGTTGAATGTTATGTATGTCATAATCTTGGACATGTTGCAGCTAGATGTAGAAGAAGAAGAGTTCAAGACTATTATGCGGACAGGTCATCTCAATCAAGGTACTTTAATGGATATTGCTTTACTTGCAATATATATGGTCACAAAGCTGCTGATTGCTACAGAAGGAACATGAAACATGTTAGATGTTATGCATGTAACAAGCTTGGACATATAGCAAAGGAATGCAGGAACAAAGGATGGACATCACACCGAAAGGAGAAAACCTCATCACACTTGAAGATATGGAGGAAGAAGGAAGTACAGTCAGCACAATGTACTGAGACACAGCACAGCACAGACATATCAGACTCAGGGGGAGCTGAAAGTGTAAACCTTCAGTGTCCTGAATCTCATACGCAAGTTCCTTAAAGGGAAGTCGCGTATATACGCGAGTTCGACACTGCAAAGTCGCGTATATGTCAGTCTGAGGAAAAGCAGTGGGGACAGGCTCAGAAAAGGGATCTGATATGATTCAGTCCATTATTTGCTCTATTGGTTAATAGCTACAGTTTGCTGAGGATGTGTGGAAATGTTTTGTTACTTGTATGATGTCTAGAAGTGTTTTGATCCTAACTTGAGGATGAAGATGTTTTGATGCTTACTGCTGATATATGCATGATCAGATCTAACAAATGGCACTGGTTGAGGGGGAGCATATGCCTTTAGTAATTCATTGTTGGCATTATGGTTAATAATCCTTGGTGATGATTCTTATATGGATAAATGATATATCTTGCTATGATGTGGTTGTGAGTTGTCTATGATAAACTCTCATATGATTCTTGAAGTTACATAGAAGATGTTCAGATCAGATTTATGATTGATTCTTTGATGATGCATATATAGTGCTTACATGGTAATCTTCATAAGGACAAGGAGAAGTACAAAGCTTGAATACACATCTTCCTCTCTTGATGATGAGTCACTTATATACTTCTGTTGTCATATGCATAAAGATCATACAGTTATGATGCAGGCACTCTTGTGAATAAGGATTGTTGCTGTTGATGATATCAAGAAGTTTTGTCAAATGAGCTTAAGCTCAAGATACATAGTGCTGATACATGGATGACTACTCAAGGTTGCTTTGTTGGAGACATGGTGATGAGTTCTTATCTATATAATGATAGGTTGATACTTGCATGTGTTGATTGATGCAGATGTTCCCAAGTAATGATACTTGGATCATGTAGAGCTTGATGAAATGGCTATGGTGGTTTCACACATGTGAATGACTCTGAATTCTGTTCAAAGGGATGAATTGATGCAGTCATACCTTGTTAAAGGTTGATGACTTATTCTCTACAGGACATTTACAGGTTGCTGATATGGAAATTGGTATACGCGAGTTGGATAAGGACTATCCGCGTATATACGCTTGTTTATGTGGATGCAGACGCGTATATGGAGTTTTGAAGGAAATCAGCAGGGACAGATGTTGGTTGCAGAAAGTCTGATATGGGTCTGACAGAGATCATCTGGCACAGGTTCAGGGGGAGCAGATAATCTTCCAATGATGCATTGTTGGCATTATCTTAAAGCCTTTGGTTCTAGTTCACATAGTTGTTGATTCAGGTGGAACAAAGGCGAAAGGAGAACAGAAGGATCTCTTGGTTGCTGATCTGAATGGTGATTATCAGATGCTATTGGTGACATTCATAAGTCTTACTTTAGATATTTTGTCTCTATGTCATATATCTCTTTTATGGTATCTCTTTCATGGTGTCAAGGTCATGTAACGGCCTATTTTGGTTTCCCCACTATGCCTGGGATGATTGATGCAATATGATTGGTTGTCATATGTAAACTTTTGATGTATCCCCACTTGGTTGGATGGATGAGTCAATTTTTGTATATCCTCACTTAGTTGAGAGATGGATGTATGTATGAGTCTTTGGTGATAGGAAGGTCTTTTATGATGTATAGAGTCATGTTCTTCTTGAAGAACATCTTTTGCAGATCTTGCCTACAGTCAGGAAGAGCATGAACAACACACTTCAGCGGAACAGAGATTCAGCATGTACTCAGAGGGAGCATGGACAGATTGGTACACCTTGGCATATACAAAGGGGGAGATTATTCAGAGATTTCAGTAGGTACTCAGGGGGAGTATGGACAGTGGAATGATTCAGCAAAGGAAGAGAATATCTTGGTCCACCCTTTGCCCTTGATGTCAAAGGGGGAGAGTGATTTGGTGTTGTTGCCATCAAGTCCAAAGGGGGAGATTGTTGGCATTATGATGCATGTGTTGTACTTGATGGCAACCCTCTCATAGAAGAACATCTCAATTACATATAACTAGATCAATCTACAGATGTGACTAAATGCATGGGATGCAGGATAGCTCAAAGGAACAAGAAGATCAAGTTCTAAGTGTGACAAGTTAGCTTTGCCATCAAGTCCAAAGGGGGAGATTGTTGGCATTATGAGACAAGTGTTGTCCTTGATGGCAAACCACACTGATGAGAAATCTTAGTGCAGAAGGACAGCAGCAAGGAATTGATGATCAGACTATAAGAAGAAGAGAAAGTTCATACACGCAGGTTCATTAAGCCCAAGTCGCGTGTACACGCAGGTTGGCTTCAGTAAAAGAGCGTGTATATGGAAAACTTATCTTTGGTCCACGGCGGTTATTCCTTGGAAGTTGTGCCTATGGTTTTGGACCTTGGTGTCTCGACGGACGTGTTGATCCCTAGTTTTGAAGTTGATGGTATTGGATTTCTATGGTTGTGGCCCTTGGTATTGAACAAGGCCTAAGGCTATATAAGGAGAAGGAAATCATTAGGCAAATGCATCTGAAATGTCTTGAATATCTGATGAAGCATTAGATCCAGTATACAGGGTTATGGGTTGATGATGCATTGCTTGATCTGAGCTAAGGAGAGATCTCACCGGTTGATGGAGAACTAGATCTAAGGAGAGATCGGGGTCAAATGGTTTGAAATGAACTATCTTTATGATGCTTATTCTAGATCTACATACTGATGCATGTATTGTTCTATAAGTGTTATGAGTATGACTGATGTCTGGTACAGCTGCAAGTTATGAAAAATTATTTTTAGATCTGTACGCGGGTTGTCTTTGGCAAAAGCGCGTATACACGCGGGTTTGATTCATCGAAGTAGCGTATACATTGTAAAGCTTGATATTTGAAGTTGCAGATGGATCTGATGGTTATTACAGAGTTCTGTGTCTGCTCTGTGTTCTGGTGACTGTTGTTAACAGGGTTTCAGTGATTCAGAGTTTGATGATTGTTTTGAGCTTCAATGATAGTTATGGGTCCAGTATGAAAATTGGATGAAAAGTGGCCTTACAGATTATGTGTTGTGCTTTAGTGTATCCAGTCTGAAAATTGATGAAACGTGGTACCTGGAGGTGAGAAGATTGTAGGCAAGCACCTACGTACTAGTATCTAAGCTAGTACAAAAGCTAAAGGAGATCTTTGGAGCATTGTAGCAGGTAGCAGCCTGCGTACTAGTAAATGGATCGGCTAGTACAAGAGCAAAGGGGGTTGTAGCTCCCGTACTGGTATAAGACTGCACCAGTACAAATATTGTAAAAGGATTTTCTTATTAAGAAGAAGATTGAGATGACTTGTAGCAGGTGGTTTTCACCCACATTGGGTTTCCACCTTATATCTTTGTGTTCATGTGTGTGGCTCTTGTGTGGTGTTCTGTTCTATTATTCTGCACCTGTTTACTGTTAATATGCTTAATAATGATCTGATGCATTTACTGAAGATTAAGCTAACTGAATTATAAGATCTCTGGATATACGCGAGTTTCATTAGACACAGTAGCGTGTACACGCGGGTTCACTTAATTGAAGTAGCGTATATGTTTCTGAGTATGAAATTGAAAAGTTTGATTGATCTGATAATACTGATTCACCCCCCCCCCCTCTCAGTATTATTTCGATTGAGCTGGTACAATTGGAGTATTTGGAATTAAAGAAGTTGAGAACAACCATACATGTAAGCCTATGTAAATCCGAGAAGTGATAATGTGGCTATATAAGGAGGACCGACATTTCCAAGATTGGGAAAAGGACTAGGATTCTCGTTAATGGGGATTCCTTGGTTGGTAACTTCCAGATTGGTAGACATTCGATTCAATACAAATAAGTTTTTATTATTAAAATTAAATAATATTCACAATCCACACCTAAGGTCTTGTAAAAAAAATAAAAACAAACATATAACACACGCTAGTAAATCTAAAGAGTCAAACCATGTAAACGAAATTTTCATGGTGAAATCACTAGTTGGTAATGAAATCCAACATCGTATAGATCAAAGTGAAAAGTGAATAATGATAGAGTGGAAGGAACCAGTTACGCTGACAACCTACTTAATGAAACAATCTAGTGCAAGTAACTTCACTTATGCCATCTCGAGTGAAGATTACCCTCCAAAAATTCCAAGTGAGTCTAGTCAATGTATGTTCTAGGTACAGCGGGACCTTCCCTTTATTGTCACCTTAGGCAATATCCCTAATATTATGGTCACTAAGATTACCAACTACAACAATTCTACTTGGGGGAACAGTCGCAGATCAGACGTACACGCAAGGGCAGAGTAACAAAGCTCAATCCCCTTGAAAGCTCCTCAACATGGTTAATTGGAGGTTTACTTTCAAGTGACCCCAAGTACCTTTCAACACCATTGTAATACATGCAAATAACTCCACCATAGCCAATGAATTGGGTACGATCACTTCACCAAGTCTTATATGATCTCATGCTTGAATCCTTTGTAAGGGGAGCTTCCCATAGAAAAATTGTAATAACTGGACTTATCTCCCTATCACAAGATTCTATTGTTTGTCTGCAGCTTTAGAAAGTTTACTCACTTCCATCTTCCAAAGCCCTACAACCTAATCTATTGTAGGTGGAAAAAGCCCTGAAAATAATAAAAATTCTAGATGAATTTTATTAACGCTGTGTTATCAAGCTGTTATTTACTCAAAGGGTAAATGGATGTGAAACTGATGGTATTATGACTTGACTAAAAATTCCAATGCAATTGAACATGAAATTTGTAATCTATTGTTCAATGAAATCCTAATTAAGGGAAGGTTAGAGTTTATTCATTTTCTTCAAATAAAATGCAAAACTCGAAACTTCACAAAAATTCTTTTCACAAGAGAGCCAATTTCACTTTGATGCATAAATAAACTAAGATTTCTCAAAATTTTAAAACACACATAAACCAATCAAGAGCTTGGAAAAAATGAAATTTTCCTAATGAATGCTTTAGCTTAATAATGTCAAAAGTGTAATTATGAAAGACTTCAAAACTGAAAAGAAATGATTTCATTTTTACAATTCAACAATGAAAGCAATTCTTCACAAAACACATCATTTTCTAAGAAACCCTAATTTGCTTTTAAACAAATATTTCATCACAAAAAAGCAAGATTAATAATGGATCTGGTATAATTGATAGAAAAAGACAGGAATACAATGATCGTGAGAACAACCTATCTCTTTTTTACCAATCAGCAAACAAGCCAAACAAAACCCTAATCAATTTTGCAAAAGGGATTGATTCCCAAAAAGGCTTCACCAAAGCACTCAAACAAGTTCAGAAAATGTATTTGACAGTTAAAGAAATTATGATGACAGATTCAGAAACCAAAATTTAGACTGTGGCTAAGAGAAAACCTAATATTTCAAAATTTTCTAGGAACTGCGCAGGCAAGTAGCATAGTCCAGTGCGCATGCGCGTAGTTGTTGGGGAAAAACTGCTCAGATCTACACTCCGTTGATGAACAGAAACTGCGCAGATTTGGGAAGTCCAAGAAAAATAAAAAAGAAAGCAATCAAACAAGAAGATCTGAAAGATCATAAATTTTCTAACATTAGGTCCAACTAAACAGAAAATATCAAAAAGAAAAAACAAGGAAAGAGAATATAACATTAATGTTCCCCAGTGGTGTCGCCAAATTGTTAGGCGGATAAATCCCTCTTGCTGACAAGAGTGATCTCCCTAGATCCTAAAGGAAACTAGAAACAAATAGATAATTGAATAACTCTTTCCTAAGCTTACCTTGTTTGAATTGTAAATACGTGAGAAGGAAAATAAGCCTCTTACCTATTTGCGAAATGCTTGATGGAGATCCCCATGTTGGCATTATGATGCATGTGTTGTACTTGATGGAAACCGACTTGTAGCAGAACAAGTATATAGTAACTAGATGAATCGACAGGACATATCAGAGGTGACAAAATGATGTAACAGAATAATGGTCAAAGGTTTGATACACAAAGATTGTTAGTGTGTGTTGTCCTTGGTAACAATTGTTCTTTGATGAATGAACTAATTGATAAAAGTATAAATAGGATGTGACATAATGCATGGCAGTTGTGTTTACAGATGTGACAAAATGCAGGGTAGTTCACATGAATCAATTCATAAGTAATATACAATGGCAAATCACATTATAACAGGTCTATTCAGAGGTAACAAAGTAATGGTACATAAGAACAGGATAATGGAACAAAGGACTACAGATCATAATCAAGCAATTGAGGAAAAAGAATGTTTTCAGGTATGTTAAGTTGTATACACAGGTTCATTGTACAAAAAGAGTGTATACAAGCGGGATCACTGTACAAAAAGAGTGTATATGTATGCACACACTTTCACAAGAGGAAAAGCGCATATGGGATGGAAAATTAAGGAAATTAAGGTGAAATAATACCAAGGGTCCATGCCATGGTATTAGCCTACAATATTGAGTGGAATAACGATTACTTGATCCCGTCCACGAATACCACAGGTTCTAAGTGTTGTTTTGGTCCGAGGTATTGAGAAAGGCTAAAACTATATAAGGAGGAGAAGATCAAAGAGCTATGTGTACAAGTAATGAATATCTTATGAAGTGTTAGTTCAAAAGAAAATATTCATGTTATGGGTTTCTGATGCTTTGCTTGATCTGGACTAAGTATGCACCTGAGTGTTTGATGATGGATGAGATATAATGATGGATTAGGATCATAATGACTCATCATTATGTGATCTGATAATGGATAGGCTAGATCTGAGTGCTAACAAATTTTTATGTCCTTTAAATTCTATGATATGGGTATATATGAAGTCTGGAATAGCTGTGAAAGTTATAGTTTTTATTTGCAAATCTATATGCTGGTTCGCCTTGGTGAAGGCGTGTATACATGCAGGTTCGACACTTCCAAGTCGCATAAAGAAAAGCTTGTTGTTCAGGGATGACTGGTCTATCTTATTAGTGTTGTTGTTTGTCAATGATGTCTTCATTAGATCTGAAAGTAAAATTGATAGTATAAGGAGATTGAGTCTGGTTGATTGATTCATTGAGTAAAAAGGGTGATCCTTGCTGCTATTTGTTTAAAACTCTGTAAATTGACAGTAGATCTTCAGAATGCCACTGATTGGTACAATTTTTTTATTGAGAGGTTTTTATGATTCAGTATTTTTGGAGGTATACGCAAGTTGGGTTAAAGGAAGTAGCATATATACGCAGGTTGGCTTCATTGAAGTGGCGTATACATTCTCACATATGATTTTTGAGGTTGCAGTTGGTTCTAGTTGTTGATGCAGTGTTTTGGGTTCAGATCTCTATGCTGGTTACAGTGATCTGTCTGTTCCAGTTGATTGGTTGAATTGATGATTAGGTGATTCAGTTATGTCAGAGGTTTCAGTGAGTGATTAATTCAATTGTGGTTGATTCAGAGATTGATGATTGAGTTTTAGAGTTGATGAGTTTCAGTAGTTTTGGTTGATTCATAGATTGATGATTGGGTTTCAGTTATATCAGAGATTAATGATTGAGTTTCAGTTGTTGGTTGATGCAGTTATTATTGAGTTTGAGCTTCAATGTTACTGATGGGTCCAGTATGAAAATTGGATGAAACGTCGCCTTCATATTGTGTTGTTGTATACCAGGAGTATCCAGTCTGAAAATTTATGAAACTGGGTCCCTGGAGGAAGAGAGAAGGTCGTAGCCTTCTATAGGACGGCGCCTACGTACTGGTAAACATATCGGCTAGTACAAGAGCTAGGGGGTTGTAGCTCCTTTCTAGTAGAAGCTAGAGAATAAGATAAGGTTGTAGCCTTCTGCAGGTGGGTGCCTACGTACTGGTATGAGTCTGCACCAGTACAAGATTGTAAACAGATTATTCTTTATATTAAAAAGAATACAAAGACAACAGCAAAAGGTGGTTTTTCTCCCGCATTAGGTTTCCACCTTAAATATTAGTGTTCATGTGTGTTTCTTATGTGTGATGGTTTATTCTATTATTACTGCACACAGTTATTGTTTAATGTTTAATAAAGTATTAATGCACTGATTAAAGATCAACATATGATGAATTAATTGAATCATAAGCTCAGTGGATACATGTTGGTTGCCTTAAGAATATTTGCGTGCACATGCGAGTTCCCTTCACTAAAGTAGCATATATAAATCTGATTATGAAATGGAAAAAGTTATTGATGTGTAAATATTGATTCACACCCCCCCCCCACCCCACCCCTCCCCCTCTCAGTATTATTCCCAACACCCTACTCCATCCCGATGCAGCTTCTCAATGCTCAAAAAGACCTGCAATCACAAACATAATAAAGATCAAAGGCATATGAAATATAACAATTCAAACAAGCTTAATCTAATGATCAAGGAGATTATAAATTGAAATCATCTTAATGAATATCAAAAGAGACATAAATCATTCATCATTTTAGTAAGACAATACAATGGAAAAAAGATTCATTTGTATTAATTTAAGGATAAAGAAAAGCCTTACAACCTCTACCTTGATGCCATGAGGTTCCTCCCAAATTCCTCCAACCCTCTCCCTAGATGATAAGCTTTCCAATCTAAATCCAACAACATAAGTCTATCTTTTTTGAACCTCCTAATCCCTCTAGCTTGTAGTCAATTTATATGCCAAGAGGAAGAAGTTTCAGATCCAAAAGAGAAGGATGAGATCCTCTAATTGAGGGATTAGGGTTCCTTGATGAGAGGGAATTAGATCCATGATCTAAGGGGTATGGCTCAAATAGATATGACCTAGAAGCTTTTAGTTGGGATATATTCGCCCAACAATGCTTCTGGAATTCACTTTTTATTTTTACTTTTCTTTGAGTTATGTGCACGGTCTATAGTGGAAGATAGAGCACAGTTCTGCGCAGGTTTCAAGGAGAGAAACTACAAATGAACAGAAACTAACTAGGAAAAGCGCGCAGGTCATACTAAAAAAGTTATAAAACCATTTTACCCAAAATTCACATCTTCTTCAAGGGTTTTTTATTGTTTGACCTCTAAGGGAGTGTAATGGAACATGTTTATGGATGATGAGAGATCCATTATAACAGTCAAGTGTCATGGTGACAAAATGACGTGTAATAGATTACCCCTTAAAGTTATAAGTCTGAAAAGTAATTTTTTTAAAGATTGAAGCGATTTATCATACCAAATATTGGATCAGAGACAATGGTCAGAAACCTGCAAGAATCATTCAAGTATTACAATGCAATATATAATCATCACTAAGGTAGGAATTCCCATACTCAAAGAAAAACTAACTCAATGAACAAGTACGTAAAAACTCAAGAATCATATCAACAGTAGACACAGTAAGGGCGCAGCCATCAACTATGAATTTGTCTACATAATCATGAATATATAAATCCTCGCAGCCTGGATTGATGAAACTAGATCCAGGGTCTTGATCTCCATCTTTCGATCCATAGTATGAATCTAGCAATGTGAGTGAATGTCTCAAAGTCAAACATGGTAGAAACCACCTGATTACCAGTCAATGATGTGAATCGTTAACAAGTGCGAGAGAAATCACCAATAATGACAATGGCTCTCAAGGTACTCTCAGTACAATCTATAGAGTGTGAAAAGATGATATGAAGTCGAACACTCATAGAATTGTTCGCTAGAATGAGAACCTATCATCGAAGGCAGAAACCTGCCATTAAGGCATGCAGGCCTCAAGGTATTGAAGGTTTCTAGATCGCCTTCCTAGATAATGAGTTGATGTTGATAGGAAGCGACCCGTCACAGGAGAGCCTACAACACGAAACACAATGTCAAGTTTTGAATAATAGTTTACAAGGACTGACTCATGGATGGTTGACGCAATTTAAGGCTAAAATTTGCAAAGGAAAATGAATTGAGGTTGAACTTCTCTTGAACACATAGTGATAAGACAATTGACTTGGAAAAATTTTACTCAACGATAATAATCAAAACCAATTGAAGACTTTCAATGGGGTTCGATTAACTGTAAGACAAATGGATTTTCCAACCCGGACACAGGTGTAATGGAGTGTCATGTTCAAGAGCGACATACTGCATTTATAATGAATGTAAAATTAATACCTTTTCCCAATTTCCCCCACCATTACTGGCAAGTACCTCTTTATTTTTTCACAAGCTTGAGGAGGATAACATATGCTTGTCATATAAGCTCATCCTTTGAAAGAGTCCTCTGAAGTATTTTTAATGAACCCCAAGAAGGAGTGGTTCAATCTCGTCATGTCTAACGAGTCCTATACTGTTTAATTTTTACGAGTCCAGAAAATGGGTAACTTGATGTCATTTTCATCTTTAAAGAGTTTGAAAAAGACACAAAAATAAAACTCATTCATCTCTTTTACTGTAAAATTTTAACGAGGCCGAAGAAAGTAAATCTTGGTGTTTTTTAGTTTTAGGGAGTGAGAAGAAAAACATAAGTAAACTCCATAGTGTTATTTTTTGTAAATTTAGTCCCTCAAGCCTGAAAAGGGATAAAATAATGGAGCAGAGAACCCTATTGGCCATAATTAGTCAACATATACCTCTTTCGCAAATCGTCTGGTTCATTCCGTAAAAGGGGTAAACTTATACTCAATGGATGGTTGTTCATTTATTTTTATGAGTTTGAAAATCAAGTACTCGACAATATTTTCATGTTTCAAGAGTCTAAAAAGGGCTTACAAAAAGACTCTAGGGTTTCGCTTTTTCATAAGTTTTAATGAGTTTGAAAAAGTGATAAAAATGTACTCATATCACTGGCTTTCAATTTAATTAACGAGCAGGAAAAGACGAAAAGAGCTCAACATTTTCAGGTACGTTTTACAAGCATGAAAATATAGAAAAAGAAACTCAAGGTTTTCATGAGTTTAACGAGTCTTGAAAATAATAACCGAAGCGCACTCGAGATAGGTTTCATTTTTACACAAGATTGAAACAAAAAAAAATTGTGCTTAAGGGTGGTTTCATTTTTACACAAGCTTGCAACAGATAAAAATTGTGCTTGAGATAATTTTTCATGCCCCCAGCATACTTACATAGGCACATTCCCCCCAAACTCCATTTCTTTCTCCTGAGTAGACTACTGGTTACTAATAGGCAAACGAAATGAAGGTTCATTTACGAGATCAAATGAAAAACTCGACTAAATTATGGGAGGATTTGTTTCATATTTTAACGAGATTGACCCATGAAAAGAACTATGCTCATAGAACCTATTTCATTGTTTAATGAGGTTGACACAGTAAAAGAACCATCCTTACGAGACCTATTTGATTTTTTAACGATGTTGCATAGTAAAAAAATTATCCTCATGGGTGTTGTTTCATTTTTTAAGGAGATTGACACAGGAAAAGAACTATGATCATAGGGATCTATTTAATTTTTTAACAAGGTTGACACAGTAAAAGAAAAATCCTCAAAAGACATATTTCAATTTTTAACAAGGTTGACATAGTAAAAGAACTTTCCTCAAGAGACCTTTGGATCATGGCTTCCAAAAGGTCTTCAACGGATGGAAGAAAATTTCCCTAGAAGGAGCACATGTCAAGGGGATCAATCGGGATAAGAAATTCGTATTCAAATGACCCCATTGAAGTTTTGACCATGCCAGTTACCGGATCTAAGTGAAAAGAAGTCAAGCAGACAGTGAGAGGCTCGCTTGCATCTCTAATTGAAAACATGGGATAAGTTGTCATATAATTATCCTGTGGTGGGGTAGGTACCACTTCCATATAAGGAACATTCAAGGGTTTCAAATGACTAGTAGTCGAAGCAAGATCAACTTATGAAAGTTGATCAACCGTCACAATGTTTCCATTGTTAGGGAAGGAAATCACACGAAAGAGTGTCTATATGACATCTTTCACGGCATAGACATAGTCTCTCCCAAGGAGAAAATTGAAGTCAAAGGGACCTTGGACTACCATAAGATCAATACAGACAATTTTATCTTCCAAGGTAATAGGTAACTTAGGAAGGATTCCTAAAGGTTCACTAACGATTCTATTAAAGGTAACAAATTACGTGTAAGAGGCACAAGTTGAGGGGAACCAAAATATTTCCAAGAAGATGAGGATAAAATAGTGACAGAACCACCTTCGTCGACATTCGTGCGCTACACATTCTTACCATAAGCCTTCACAATGATTTGGAAATGGGTGGAAAAAGGAAGACGAGGTTTTGTCAGTCTACTCCAATCAAAATAAATAGCCTCATTACTTGGATGGGGTTCAAAAGTAATAGATAAAATTCTGCCATGTGTATAATAATCTGAGGTAACGTGAAGAACCTGAGTGGTATGAAGTTCACTCTCTAAAGGGAGAGGTGGATCAACTGAAGATGGAATCGATTCGACCACTTGATCAACAAATGGTCCATCAACCTAAGTGACACATGTTTCACTTTCCAATGGAAGAGTGGGATTGATTGTACTTGGATTTAGATCAATCACTTCGTCAATTGATGGTAGATGGGGAGAAATTTACAGTAATTAGTTGGAATTTGTTACTGTGAAATAGTAAGTTTTTCCAACAATTTTGAGGCTTCATCCATGTGAGGGAAAAGGTGACTATGATGAGCCCCTTTGCATAACCTACAAGGAAACTCAGCCTTAATATTTATCCCTGGAATATGAGAATCACTAATTGATGGATCAATAGTAAGTTAACGATAATTATTTTACCATTCTTCCAAAACATTAGCAATACTAGGACAATTGATAAGTAAGTGGTCACCCATACAAATCTTGCAAGGGTATTTGGGCTTACGATGCATTTTAGAAATTTCTTCAACATTACCAATAGTTACAGCCATAGTTGGTTGGTTGACTACTTTCTTATCTTTCTTCTTCTTCTTCTCCCCTTTCTTCTTCTTCTTAGTCACCTGGTTACTAGCATCAAGGCTTTTACCAAGCAAAGAGGAAGAAAGGGAGGAGGACATGTTGGACGAAGAAGGTAAAGGGTCAACAATAGTTTGGTGATGTTGAGATGGTGAGCTCAGTTGAGGTGAAAAACTCAGTTGAGTTGGTACAATTGGAGTATTTGGAATTAAATAAGTCAATAACAACCATACAAGTAAACCTATCATGAATCCGGGAAGTGACAATGTGGCTATATAAGGAGGACCGACATTTCCAAGATTGGTAAAAGGACTAGGATTCTCATTAATAGGGATTCCTTGGTCTGTAAATCCTGGATTGGTAGCCATTAGATTCAATCCAAATAAGTTTTTATTATTAAAATTAAATAATATTCACAATACACACCTAAGGTCTTGTAAAAAAAATAAAAACAAACATATGACACATGCTAGTAAATCTAAAGAGTCAAACCATGCAAAAAAACTTTTCACAGCAAAATCACTAGTTTTTAATGAAATCCAACGTCATAGAGATCAAAGTGAAAAGTGAATAATGATAAAGCATATGGAACCAGTTACACCAACAACCTACTTAATGAAACAATCTGGTGCAAGTAACTTCACTTATGTCATCTTGAGTGAAGATTTCCCTCCAAAAAGTCCAAGTGAGTCTAGTCAATGTTTGTTCCAGGTACAACAGGACCTTCCCTCTGCCATCACCTTGAGTAATAGCCCTAAGATTATGGTCACTAAGGTTATCAACTACAACAATTCTACATGGGGGAATAGTCACAGATCGAACGTACACGCAAGGGCAGAGTAACAAAGCTCAATCCCCTTGAAAGATCCTTAACATGGTTAATTGGAGGTTTACTTTCAAGTGACCCCAATTACCTTTCGGCATCGTTGTAATACATGTAAATCACTCTACAATAGCCAATGAAGTGGGTAGGATCACTTCACTAGGTTTAATATGATATCGTGCTTGACTCCTTTGTAAGGGGAGCTTCCCAGAGCAAAATTGTAATAACTAGATTTATCTCCCTATCGCAAGATTCTAATGTTTTTCTGCAGCTTTGAAAAGTTTACTCACTTCCCTATTCAAAAGCCTTACAACCTAATCTACTGTAGGTTGAAAGATCCCTAAAAATAATAAAAAGTATATATGAATTTTATTAATGCTGTGTTATTAAGTTGTTATTTGCTCAAAGGGTAAATCGACGTGAAACTGATTAAAAGATCCATAAAAATAATAAAAAGTCTATATGAATTTTATTAATGCTGTGTTATTAAGTTGTTATTTACTCAAAGGGTAAATCGACGTGAAACTGATCGAACATGCAATTTGTAATATATTGTTCAATGAAATCCTAATTAAGGGAAGGTAAGAGTTTCTTGATTTTCTTCAAATAAAATGAAAAAATCGAAACTTCACTAAAATTCTGTTCACAAGACAGCCAATTTCAATTTGATGCAGAAATAAACTAAGATTTCAATTTTTTCTAAAAGATCAAACAAACTCAAAATGTCCTTTATTCCTAATCAGTAGAAATTATAAAACACACAGAAACCAATCAACAATTTGGGAAAAATGAAATTTTCCTAATGAATGCTTTAGCTTAATAATGTCAAAAGTGTAATTATGAAAGACTTCAAAACTGAAAAGAAATGATTTCCTTTTTACCATTCAACAATGAAAGCAATTCTTCACAAAACACACCAATTTCTGAGAAACCCTAATTTGCAATTAAACAAAGAATTTCATCACAAAAAGAAAGATTAATAATGGATCTGGTGTAATTGATAGAAAAAGATAGGAATACAGTGATCTTGAGAACAACCTATCTCTTTTTGACCAATCAACAAACAAGCCAGACAAAACCCTAATCAATTTTTCAAAAGGGATTGATTCCCAAAAATACTTCACCAAAGCACTCAAACAAGTTCAGAAATGTTATTTGACATTCAAAACAAATATGATGACACATTCAGAAACCAAAATTTAGACTCTAGCTAAGAGAAAACACAAATTTTCAGAAATTTATAGGAATTGTGTAGGAAAGTAGCATAGTCCAATGCACATTTGCGTAGTTGTTGGGGAAAAAACTGAGCAGGTCTACGCTTTGTTGATGAACATAAATTGCCCAGATCTGGGAAGTCCAAGAAAAAATAAAAAAGAAAGCAATCAAACCAGAATATCTGAAAGATCATAAATTTGCTAACATTCAGGTCCAGCTGAACAAAAAAGGTTGGAAAGCAAAACCAAGGAAAGAGAAGAGAATGGTAACGTTTCCCAGTGGATTTGCCAAATTGTTAGGTGAATAAATCCCTCTTGTTGACAAGAGCGATCTCCCTAGATCCTAAAAGAATCTAGAAACAAGAAGACAATTGAATAGCTCTTTTCCTAAGCTTACCTTGTTTAATTGTAAATACAAGAGAAGGAAAATAAGCCTCTTACATATTTGTGAAATGCTTGATGGAGATCCCTACTCCATCTTGATGCAACTTCTCAATGCTCAAAAAGACCTGCAACCACAGACCTAAGAAATATCAAAGGCATATGAAATATAACAATTCAAACAAGCTTAATCCAATGATCAAGGAGACTAGAAATTGAAATCATCTTAATGAATATCAAAAGAGACATAAATCATTCATCATTTCAGTAAGACAATACAATGGAAAAAATTATTCATTTTTATTAATTTAAGGATAAAGAAGAGCCATAAAACCTATGCCTTGATTTCATGAGGTTTCTCCCAAATGCCTCCAACCCTCTCCTTAGATGATAAGCCTTCCAATATAAATCCAACAACATAAGTCTATCTTTTTATAACCTCCTAATCCCTCTAGCATGTAGTCAATTTATAGGCCAAGCGGAAGAAGTTCCAAATCCAAAAGAGAAGGATGAGATCCTCTAATTGGGGGATTAGGGTTCCTTGATGAGAGGGAATTAGCTCCATGATCTGAGGTGTATGGCTCGAATAGATATGACCTAGAAGCTTTCAATTGGGATATATTCGCCCAACAATGCTTCTGAAATTCACTTTTTATTTTTACTTTTATTTGAGTTATGTGCGCGGTCTATAGTGGAAGATAAAGCGTATTTTTGTGCAGGTTTCAAGGAGAGAAACTGCAAATGCATGGAAATTGACTAGGAAAAGTGCACATGTCATACTAAACAAGTTATGAAGCCATTTTACCCAACATTCACATCTTCTTCAAGGGTTTTTGATTATTTTACCTCTAAGGGAGTGTAATGGAACATGTTTATGGATGGCGAGAGATCCATTTTAACATTCAAGTGTCATGGTGACAAAATGATGTGTAACACATCAAAAATTAATTATGGAATTTGTAAGTATCAATGTTGTTTTACTTCTCTGAGTTTATAATTAATAGAACAAAAAAAATATTTATATTAAATCTATGATTTATAATGGGGTTTAAAACATGCAAGAAACAAAGTATAGAACTACGCGAACAGAAGACGTTACAACAAGGCATGAGACTTGGTTTTGAAACCATGTGCACAGTTTATGAGTCACTTCTTGCAAATGGTACATTATTATTTGATTTACATTGATGTATATTATTTATTTCAAATTTCATTATTCTCACCAATGTAGATACACTCATTACACTTTATTTTTACGTTTGCAGATGGAACATGAGTGAGAAGAGGAAAACAATCGATGAAATCAACAAAACATTCATCCAGATAACCCAAGTCATGGAAGTAGTTCAAGCATTGACAACTGTTCTAGCAAAGAATGATGATTTATTTGGATATCAATGCAAATTGTTGTATTTTTTGAAATAATTGTTTGTGAAAATCAGACATTTTGTTTAATGTAATGGACCAGTGTCCCAATTGAGAGACAAGTGGTTACCAATAACAATCCCATTTTGTATGACAAAGAGCCTCTTATTGATATATAATAAAATAGATTTAAATTTATTCTATTGTGTTATCCAATGTTGTTGTGAAATATTACACCATTGATTAAATATGTGGATGATTAAATATTATAATGAAGAGATGTGAAATATAATAATATAACAAATTAATCCCCCCAAGAAAAAACCTCTCATTGCACAGATTTTTTCAGTTGTGTTGAAGTTCAGTTAAAACCTCTGTTGTCCCAAATAGATGTTTTAGTGGATTTTTTTTAAATTTTTTTTCCAGTTTTATAACACTAAAAACATCAATTATAACCTCCACTAGAAGGGGTTTTCCTTGTAGTGTCCACAACATCATTGTGGCAGACCATAGATTTACAGTGCTAAGGAGACAGATAGTTGGGGATGTTGGACAAAGTATTCCTCAGATTTATGCAACATTAGATAATAGGCAGGCTTATCATCATGCATCTATTATCAAGATGGAAAGTAAGCTTTGTGATCAAGTTGTTTCTATTTTGATTTACCATGGATCTAACTATAGTTATATCAGTCTTGACCTGGTGGATAAGTGTTGCTTAAATAAAGAAGTGAATGTAGAGTCTTGGTTGGTTCAGTTGGCTACATGTACCAAGAAAAGAGTTCATCATTGGGTAAGACCTTGTGCACTTGAACTGAATGGTATATCTACATCAACGCATCTAAATGTACTTCCATTGGGATTATATAGTATGTTGTTGGGTATGGAGTGGTTTTACATTCACAGGACTAAGGTAGATTGATATGATAAGGCTATTAAGTGCTTGGATGATGACGAAGAGAAGAGAATCTTGTGAGGTAAGAAGAAGCCTACATAAGTGATAATGGTTACAACTATGCAGGCAAAGCACAATAGCAGGAAAGGGTGTGTATTGTTTGGAATTTATATTTCCAGTGACAAAGGAAAGCATGTTGAGGATGTGAAGTCTTGAAGAGGTATCTGGTTTTGAAACAGTTTCAGGATGTATTCCCAGCAGATATCTTAGATTTACCTCCTCATAGGGAACTGGAATTTTCTATTGATTTGATGCCAAGAGAAGCACCAACATCGAAGGCAGCTTATAGGATGAGCACTCCAGAGTTAGTGGAACTAAAGTTACAACTTAAGGAAATGCTTAACAAGGGATACATTAGGCCAAGTGTGTCGCTTTGGGGTGCACCAGTATTGTTTGTGAAGAAGAAGGATGGTACTCTCAGGTTGTGTATTTATTATAGACAGTTGAACAAGGTGACAATTAAGAATAGGTACCCTTTGTCGCGGATTGATGACTTGTTTGATTAGTTGAAGGGAGTAACAATGTTCTCAAAGATTGATTTGAGATCAGGATATCATCAGGTACACATCAAAGAAGAGGACATTTAAGAGATGGATTTCTGGACTAGGTATGGGCATTATGAGTTTGTTGTGGTTCCTTTTGGTTTGACTAATGCTCCAACTACTTTCATGTGTTTGATGAATAGTGTGTTGTGTCCTTATCTGGACAAGTTTATGATAGTATTCATTGATGACATATTGATATATTCTAAGAATGAGGAAGAGCATGCAAAACATCTAGCAACAATGTTGAGATTGCTAAGAGAGCATCAATGGTATGCCAAACTTAGTAGGTGTAGTTTCTTTCAGGAAACAATTTATTACTTGGGACATGTTGTTTCCAAGGAAGGTATAGAAGTGGATATGAAAAACATCAAATCTATCATGGAGAGGGAAGCTCCCAGAAATGTGGATGATGTTAGATCATTAATGGGATTAGTAAGTTATTGCAGGTGGTTCATCAGGAACTTCTCAAGGATTTCCTATCCTATCACATATTTGTAATGAAAAGGAAAGAAGTTTGAATGGGCAGAGGAATGTATAGCTAGTTTTGAGCAGTTGAAGCAGTTGCTTACAAATGCTCTAGTTTTAAAGATTGCGGATCCAAATAAATAGTTTGTGGTATATATAGATTCTTGCAAGAGAGGACTTGGTGGAGTTCTTATGCAGGAAGGATAGGTAGTATGCTACGAGTCAAGGAAATTGAATGAGCACGAAAAAAATTATGTGACTCGTGATATTGAGTTGGCAACAACCATTCATGCATTGAAGATGTGGAGACACTATCTTATTGGAAGGAGGTTCATTTTAATGAGTGATCATAGTAGGATGAGGTACTTGTTTGACCAACCTAATCTGAATTCCACACAAACTAGGTGGTCGGTTACGCTCAGTGAGTTTAACTTCGAGATCAAGTACATCAATGGAAAAGAGAAAAGGGTTGTAGATGCTCTTAGCAGAAGAGTGCAGGTAAATCACATTACAGCTGTGAATTCATATGGGAATGACTTGCAGGAGCAGATCTTATAGGCAAGACAACAGGATGACAGGTACTGTAATTCCCTATATAATCTTATCGTACAAATTTTACAAAGTGTTTAAATTTCCTTAAAATATGGACTTATAATTATTAAGAAATATTGGTACATACCTACATTGGTGAAATTGTAAATTTGGTACTGATATAAATTTTGTTATTTACCTCCCCAAATTTTTAAATTTTGAGAAGACATAGTCCTCTCCAATTCATTACCAAATTATATATATATTCATACCTCATTCCCAAAATGTCCTCTCAGATTTATTTGGGAGAAGACATGGTCCTCTCCAATTAATTACCAATTTATATATTCATCTCTTATCCCCGAAATGTCCTCTTACATTTACTTGGGAGAAGACATGGTCCTCTCCAATTAATTACCCAATTTTATATTCATATCACATTCCCAAATGTCCTCTCAGATTTACTTGGGAGAAGACATGGTCCTCTCCAATTAATTACCAATTTATATATTCATCTCTCATCCCCAAAATGTCCTCTCACATTTACTTGGGAGAAGACATGGTTCTCTCCAATTAATTACCAAATTATATATTCATCTCCCATCCCCAAAATGTTACTTGGGAGAAGACATGGTCCTCTCCAATTAATTACCCAATTATATATTCATATCACATTCCCAAATGTCCTCTCATGTTTACTTGGGAGAAGAGAAGTCAAATGTAAGGATGAGGGAGAAGTTATGACATTAATGAGAGGTGGTTGAGGTGGAGAAGAGAAGGGGGCATAAAAGGGGAAGGATGAGGGGAGGAAGGGGATGCTTGGTCTTGCTTTTGGTTTTGGTTTGGCTGTGGTTTTGGAGGAATTTTTTGAGAGAGAGGAAGAGAGTATTATTCATCTTGGACACACTACATATGGTTGGACATGGGCTCAAAGGGCTAGGGAACCTATGGAGGTTTCCTGGGCTAGGAATTACTTCCTAGTTGGCTGGGAGGTAAATCCAGTCGGTAGTCAAGAGGAGCGTTCCAGTAGGAGCAGCAGCTCAAGGGCATCTCCACTAGGCTATTGGTACAGGTATTTCTCTATGCATAGATTACTCATGTAAGTGATTGAAATGAAATGTTCACTATTTAAATTGTAGGAATTAGATTTTAAATGGTAAATTATCATCGTTTAAATGTCTTGTCAGAAAATAAATTATTGCCCTTTTATTGCATTTAAAATAAGAGAATATAGATCTGGTAGAGGACCCTAGGAGGGGACCTTACACGTGGTATCAGAGTTGGTTTCAAAATCTGGACCTTGAAGCCTACCTTTAAAAAAATAAATAAAAAATTTGCAATTTCAAATTCAAAATTTGGAGCCAAACCGGTCGACTTAATCATAATGAATTAATCCCTTTTTCTACATTAATATATACATTTTCTCCCAACCTGCCACCGCAACCTTCTTCCAATCCTTCGCTGGAGTTATTTTCTAAACTCTCACCGGACTTATTTTCCAAACCCTCAATCATTTTTCTTCCACTGAATTCTCATGGCCAATAAGATTACTGTTATTTTCAAGCAGAACTGGGCAATCAAAATAAGTTGTTCTCGGGTCTGGAGATTTGTTCATCGTTTCAACAGACGAAAGCATGTCAGTCCTATTGTTTTCTGTATTCTGATAGATTTCTTTCTTCTCCTTCTCCCTTAAATACAATCCAAAAGCTTCTCGTGAAATAGATTTCAGACAAAGTTTCAAAAGGACAAGGATATGACGAGTCATTGGCATATCAATTATGACCCCGTAAGCAGGAGAATTCCGAATAATCCATTTGAGAATCTCAGACTCCTTAAGCTTCACTAAACCTAATGAAGTTTCAAGTGCTACCAGTGAATACTTTGAAGGGAAGTCATTCCATCCCGCCACTTCTGTCTGTAGAGCCCAAAATTCAGAAGGGAGGAGGGTTATATCATGTTTTCCTGGCGACACAACTTCTTCACTTCTAGAGTTGGAGTTCACACATTCCATAGACAAAATACTAGGTAAGATAAAAGTTCTATCGATCCCATTTTGTTGAGCCGCATTAACAACGCCGAGGGCATCCTTGTAGAATAAGTTGCCTTCGAGTAATCCTTCCTCTTCTATAGAAATGCAAATATCTGATTGAGGGCCCTCGAGGGGTTTAAACAACTGGGTTTCTGTATTTAAATCTTTGTCAGATTTTAAAGAATAAGGGTACCTGAGTGAAGACAAGATGTCCAAGTCCACCATTGCAGGCGATGAAGGACATCTCAGATAATGGCGAACATAACTTGTGGTGGCATTCGATGTTGTGGATTGAATGGGCACGATGATAGTTCTAAGTTGCTACTTGATGAACCAGAATTCAGTAAACCTGGATCGCTGCTACATAAACTTGATTTCAGTAAATCTGAGATGTCTTTAACCCTTGCTTCTACGTGCAATACTAATTGTCTGAAAAGGGTTATGGAGTCGTTTAAGTTTATTTGGTTGTTTTGTTTGGTATACTGAGATGAATCCCTATTACCGCTGAGAGAAGGGGGAGCTTTTACAGTGTTTGTGGGCAAGGAAGAGTATAGGGGAAAGGCGTTATTGTTGTTATTATTCAAGCTGGCATTGGGTACAACAAAACTGAATGGAGAGATAAAGGAGGGAGTCTCACACATGGTATCCTTCTCTGATAGGATCGGTTCGTGTATGTTATTCAAGCTACTTAGAGTAAAACCCTTCTGAAAGCTTTTTATTCCTATTGGACCTTGATTGGAAAAAAAAGGGGTTGTCCACCATTATTTATAAAATCAATATATTCAGCACCTGAGGTGTTTACATAATTTGGTGAACCTCTATATGAATTATTAGAAGACATGTCTGAAGCCCTTGGGAGGTTCTCCTTGAGTTTCTCTGATAGTTGTGGGTTCAGCTGAGTCGGCATGCTTCCTTTGCAAACCCTGCTAAAATTCTTCAATATGGTCTCACGAACCTCATGCACATTTATCTGGACTGTGCTTGGAAGAAAATTACCATTTGAGAGGCCTTGAGTAGCATGCCCTTCATAAGAGTTGCTACGATCAACTGGATAATTCCATGATTGTGTATTTCTTGCTTTCACTATGGAATTATCCATTCTATATGATGAAGCATTCTCCTTTTCCATATTTTGTGAGCTAGTACTCTTGTATTTCGCAGTTCCAGTTTCAGTTAAATTTTCATCAGGCCAATCCCATATTGGTTCTCAAATATGCATGTGGCATAGGACCCCACAACCAATAATCTTGCTGAAGGCCACAGTGCCACACCCTTTGTGAAGTGTCGGACTTTGTTTTGTAAGCAAGTATTTAAGAAATTGACTTATTTCGAAGATTTGAGTTTATTGTTTAGCTATCAACTCGATGAAATGGGGATCCCACTTCTAACATAAATCTCAAAAGATAAAATGTCTTGACAACCCCCCTGGTATTTTGGTGAGGGTAAATGCTTTTCTTGATCTGTGGGGAGCTATGGACCCCAATTTTTTCATTATCACAATAATGCCCACTTTAACATGGGGGCTGTCAAACTTAGCTAACTCATATACATGATCATGGATCTATGCTTGCTGGGTTTTGAAATAGGGTCGTTATTGTAGAAATGCCCCATTTGGACCACTAGACCACAACCTGGTGGACATCTTGACAACCCAACATTTCAAGTTATTTCAAGGCATTAAATTTTATCATGTTCCTTGTAAAGGATATAACAGGGGAGTCAATGGGTAAATAATGGAGCCAATGTGTTATATACCTAGGGGGGATAATATGGGGTACCAAGGGAGGTACCCAAGGTAATAATGTAATAATGGGATGGGCCATAGTAATAAATAAGGTGGTTAACCCATGTCATGTAAGGGACCACAAGTAGTTAATAATAATGTAATGCGCCCATGGTATTAGTTTGATGGTATGAGGGAACCATGGTAATGATACATGGGATTGTATGTATGTGGCCTATATAAAGGCTAGAGACTCCACATGGAGGATATGAAGAGAAGTATTATTGTATGAACAGGCATATGGTTTGTGGAGTGTTCTCCTTCCTTAAGGAGTGAATGTATGGTGTTGCCCTACCATAAGGGTTCAAGATCAATAAAGAATCATTTCATCTTATTCTTGGGTTTATTTGCATTATATCATATTTAGGGGGGTGGAATGTTATATACCTAGGGGGGATAATATGGGGTACCAAGGGAGGTACCCAAGGTAATAATGTAATAATGGGATGGGCCATAGTAATAAATAAGGTGGTTAACCCATGTCATGTAAGAGACCACAAGTAGTTAATAATAATGTAATGGGCCCATGGTATTAGTTTGATGGTATGAGGGAACCATGGTAATGATACATGGTATTGTATGTATGAGGCCTATATAAAGGCTAGAGACTCCACATGGAGGATATGAAGAGAAGTATTATTGTATGAACAGGCATATGGTTTATGGAGTGTTCTCCTTCCTTAAGGAGTGAATGTATGGTGTTGCCCTACCATAAGGGTTCAAGATCAATATGGGGTTAGGGGGGATAATATGGGGTACCAAGGGAGGTACCCAAGGTAATAATGTAATAATGGGATGGGCCATAGTAATAAATAAGGTGGTTAACCCATATCATGTAAGGGACCACAAGTAGTTAATAATAATGTAATGGGCCCATGGTATTAGTTGATGGTATGAGGGAACCATGGTAATGACCCATGGTATTGTATGTATGAGGCCTATATAAAGGCTAGAGACTCCACATGGAGATATAGTGAAGGATTATTGTATGAACAGGCATATGGCTTGTGGAGTGTTCTCCTTCCTTAAGGAGTGAATGTATGGTGTTGCCCTACCTTAAGGGTTTGATAATAATAAAGAAGCATTTCTATCTATTTCTATCTTGTTATTTCTTGGGTTAATTCTATTATCATATATTTCTGGGTTAGATCTACAACAAGTGGTATCAGAGCACTTTCTTGGGCACAACTGTGGAGAATTTTTTTTTTTATTTTTTTTGCAGGGATTTTGGGTGGCGAATTTGCAGATCAGATCTGTACGTTTTGGTGCAAGATCTGCAAAATCTAATTATAGATCTGTATTCTTTGCGAAAAAATAGCCGATTTCAAAAAAAAATCGGTTGAATCGGAGTCCGGATGAAGGAGATATCACTGATCTAAAAATCAGTGGGGTTGCAGACAATTTTCAGGGCAGCGATTTTGCGGCGCAGATCTAGACATCTTGGCACCAGATCTGCAAAATCTAATTGTAGATCTGGAATCTTTGTGAAAAAACACATGATTTCAAAAAAAAATCAGTCGAATCGGAGTCCGGATGAGGGAGATATCGCTGAATTAAAATCAGCTCTTTTTGCAGAAATTTTGGGTGACGGCGGGAGAGTAGCAGCGCAGATCTGTAATTCCAGTGTCTGAATCAGGATTTCTATCACGTGGGCAGATGCAGAATGGTTGCTCCATTTCCAAAAACAGGTTATAATAGAGATTCTGAGCAATATTGACGAAACTGTGACAATTACAAATTTTCTCCAAGTAAGTGAATTTTTTCTTCATGGCGACTCTATATTTTACAGGAAAAGATGATGGTCCTACTATTGAAGAATGCATACAAAGATACAAGTCCACATATGGGACATTTTGGAAGTTTCAAATGTTGTCTAATATGAGAGGTGAGGCTCAAAAATGGAATTTATTACTTGACTACGAGCGGTTGAACAAAATTTCAGATGCAGAATTTGAAAAAGTCTTTTTGGACAAATGGTCTCGGGCTAGGAAAAAGGAGAATGAGACACATAAAGGGTTAATTCCTACTGGTATATCCTTATTGCAGATTCATGGATTGATTCAGAAAGAGAAGATCATTGTTTCTATCAATCCTAGTTGTAAACATAATTTTATCAGTGTTAATTTGGCAAAAAAATTGCAAGTCCCAGCAAAACAAATTGAACATACACAGGTTGATGATAAGGATGTTCAAATTTATAAGAATTTGAAGATTTCTATGGATAAATATGTGTTGCATGATGATTTTTATGCTTCAGAGATGGATAATATGGATGTTGTTTTGGGATATCCTTAGATGGAATCCGTGGGTACTATCAATATTAATGTGCAGAAGAAATTCCTGAAGCTCTGGTATAAAAAGAAGAAAATTACATTACAGGATATTTCCATCAATAAGCAGGTAGAGCACATGGAGGCTGAAGCAGAAGATGTTCCAGGGACTGACATATCAGATGATGAGCCTTTGATGATTAACAATCAAACACAAATAGAGGCTGAAGAAGAAAAGGTTACAGGTGATGATACATCAGAGGCGGGCTCAGTGGTTGAAGTCATATTGAAAAAGAAGACAACACAACAGGCACCACAGCAGGATGAAGTAAAGAAAAAGCCATCGTGGGTTAAAACTTCAACATATCATCACCCACATCACCCCGCAAGACAACCATCAAGATGGAAACCAAGTAGTCACATGACGGATAGCGAGGAGAGAAGATCCACCTACTACACATCAACACAGAAGAGCTGCCACGGTCAACTTCCATCTCAAGCGAGCGAGGCACCAGCGAGATCGAGGGTTCACCTTTCTCTTGGATGGCTAGATGCACGTGCATGGTATCAGTGGACTACTCTTTTGAGTAGATCTTATTATTTGTGTTCTTCCCATGTTTCGGGGACGAAACATGCTTAGGGGGGTGGAATGTTATATACCTAGGGGGGATAATATGGGGTACCAAGGGAGGTACCCAAGGTAATAATGTAATAATGGGATGGGCCATAGTAATAAATAAGGTGGTTAACCCATATCATGTAAGGGACCACAAGTAGTTAATAATAATGTAATGGGCCCATGGTATTAGTTGATGGTATGAGGGAACCATGGTAATGACCCATGGTATTGTATGTATGAGGCCTATATAAAGGCTAGAGACTCCACATGGAGATATAGTGAAGGATTATTGTATGAACAGGCATATGGCTTGTGGAGTGTTCTCCTTCCTTAAGGAGTGAATGTATGGTGTTGCCCTAACTTAAGGGTTTTGATAATAATAAAGAAGCATTTCTATCTATTTCTATCTTGTTATTTCTTGGGTTAATTCTATTATCATATATTTCTGGGTTAGATCTACAACACAATGTTGAAGCCAGGCAGATTTCAAATCAGAAGGACATCCCACCATGGGGCATCGATGAGGCAAGGATGATAAGCACCATGTCAGAGATCGTGATAAGAAGGCGACCGAAGGCTCACTTTGAGTTGTCTGATCTTGGAAGCCCTTCAACTACAATTAGTGTCGATGAGCTAATTTATCTGCAGCAAAAATTTACCTATTATCCTTTGCGTCAATGTTATCCAATGAAATGGCAGTAAAGATAAATTTTTCTCCTTGAGAAAATTCAAGAATTGAGTGGTCTTTCTGGAGTGGGTGGATTGGGTCCCAAAGTGGGTAATGCTCATGACTGGTGAATGTGAAGATGGACTCAAGCTGTGGGACTTCTGCCATGGTGGAAGGAAGAGCAGATGTTGAGTGTGCAGGGAATTTCAGAGTTTTATTCAAGTTCTCCCAAATGCACCCTCTTACTTTCTGAGGTAAGCCAAATGGATTTAATTAACCGAATTCTAATCTGTATCAGTCTTGGAATGTTGGATCTTGTTGTAAGATTGGGTGGACGATTCAGGACTTCTGAAGATCATACCCATGGCTCAATTTTGTCAGGCTGGATGCCTCTTGCTATCTGTTTTCATTAATAAGTAGAGCCCATGAATGTTGCATACCAACGTTTCGTTTTTGTGTAATTGGTTCTTGTTGTTTTCTGTGGCCTGACATATGTATATGTGGGCTCTTGCAGGGTTACTTATTGTAGTTTTAGTCTATTTTTAGAATAAGTTACATAAAGATGCTTGTCAAATGACTTGTTGACAAGTGGTTAAATCAAAGCACCTTTCAGAGTTAAGACTTGGGTTCAAACTCCTTGAGAACATAATATGTCAATGATGTGGCCAACCAAGCCATACTGCATCTGGTCTGGCATCTGAGACCAGGTGAAAGTCCTGGAGACCTTCGTGACTCATGGATGCAGTCCATCTCAGTGGGAGAGGCCAGATGCAAGTCCTGGTTGAACTTGGTGAAATATAATACCTTTTGGTCATGGCATCTAAGGCAATGGTAGACCCACTTCTTTAACAAAGGTTTATTTACCAACCCAAAGGTTACAGAACTGACACAAAACGAGGAACAAGAAAATTTATTGCTTTGTTGTGCCACTGAAGGCTTGTCAATGGCAATGGTGTTTCGTACACTATGCCACTTTGATTCAGTGTCATGTAAGAATATGATGCTTCAATAAGCATAGACTAAAATTGGCCAAAGGGAAAAGATTGAATTATATTCTGATAATCACTTAATGAAGTAGATGGTCAGTTCAGGTTTTCTGCAATAGATAGTGGGGAATATTATATAGTGCCATCGATCTAGCCAATGGCTTCTCATTGGATCACTATGAATCACTACGAGTGAAATAGTAAATGGATAAACCATGATGATCAGAAATTTATAAGTGGCTAGTGCAGATGTTTCAAGCCATGGTGAGAATGTGGGTGTCTGATAAGAACAAAGTTATCTAAGCTAAAGGTAGACCCAATTCCTTTATTATTTACCTCTCACCACATGCAATATGTGGAAACAACACACTAGATCTCTTTGATAAGGTGTCATGTAAGAATACAATGCTTTAATATGCAGAGACTAAAACGGGTTCAAGGGAAATTTTGAATCATATTATGATAATCAGTCAATGAAAAACATGATTCACTCAGGTGCTCTGCATAAGGCATAGTGGGGGAATATTGTATAGTGTTAACTCTAGCCAGACTGCTATAGAAATCATAAGTAGATAAATCATGATGATCAAAAAAATTGTCAGGTGATAGTGCAGGTACCCCCAAACCATATGGTGCAGACATAGGTTCCTAAATAAGCATGGAGTTATATTTGAGCCTTGAACTTTGCCAACTATCATGTACTAGAGGAAGTTGGAGTTATGATTAAGGCAAGGACATGGAAAATAGTAGAGGAATGATGTGTATGGAAACTTCATTCATCCCTTCCATGTGTGGATTATGTACTATTCAATCTTAGTTTCTGTGTTCACCTTCTACCTTCAAGATATCAAAGGAAGGTTTATGATTTTGAATCTTTGATACAATTATTGATTACAAGTTGCTGCAAACTTGGGCTCTAAACTCTGTCAGTCTAGGTTGGCTTTGATTATTTTCTACCAGATAATAATGACTCGTAAAGGTTCACATTTGTTAAGGGTTTTGTACATCTATCATTAATTAGAAAGAATTGTTTCAGGATCCCTATTCGTTGTCCTTTTTCCAGTTTCTACTTGCAAGTCCAGTCCCACTAGTGCCAAGCCCTGTCATGGCATTTTTATTATGTCAATACGGTTATCTGATACATGTTTTAACAGGTTTATAGAAGTCTTGCATGACAATATTGTAGCCTTTAAAGCAGTTGTTAATTTCCCCATTTATAGAACCAAAATTTTAAAGGAAAATCTAAAGGAAATTATAGCTCGGTGCAAGCATTGACATTGCATAGCAAGAAACTTCATTGTTAGTAATCGATACATTTTTTTTAGGAGAATGAAGAATGACATTGGCTCTAATTTCTCTCTCTATTTATGATCCTACCAAAGGCATAAACACTAGATTTATGTGCCATATTCTCTCAGCTTGGATTTGGAGATTTATTTTGCATCGGTCTTGCACTCTAATCCTTCATTTATGTTTTCCAGTTGATAATACCATGTCCACATAATCACCATATTAATTTCTTTCCTAATTTGAATCAATGTCAAGTTGGTGGCTAATCGTATTAATGATTCATTGAGTTAGCTGCATACAACAATGGAACTTGCAAAATTTTAAGATGGCTCACTCCTTTGCATCATTCTATCCAACCTTTCTCTTCTCAAAGATACTTCTAGGAGAACATTTTTCTCTATTGCATAAAGTCAGCTAAATTGTATCAGTGACACAAAATGTTATTGCTACATGGCTAAGGGGTTGTCACTGTGTCTTGTTCCCATCAACAGTGGCCGCATATCATGGAAGGTTTAGAATCCTGAAGTTGTTTGTGTGATGGTGGTGTCAGTGAAGAGTCAAGACACACATGCATGTCAATATGGGACTTTGGAGTTGCTCTAGCGCTAAAGCTCACTGGAGTGCTACTTCCCTCTTCACACTTCAATTGCTAAGAAGCAAATCTTTTCTGGGAATGGAGGTCCTCTTTATGTGCTTGCAGTGAGTCAAAGCATCCTAATTCTATGTGATCCTGAATGACACCTTGACTGAAGGAAATTATTTAGCCTGCATTAGTAAGCCTCTTAGACAGATTTATCTTGAGATCAATTGCCACTAGTTCACCCCCTGCAGAAACTTTACACAATAGAGGCAGGTTGTTGATCCTCGAAGACCACAAACTCATTTCAACAAGATACACTCATTGCACAACAAAAGGCATATCTAGGTAATCAGCTGATCAGATTGTCCTAGGTGCTCATTAAAGTTGTTTCATCTCTATTGCACACGTGATTGATGTTAACCAGAAGTTTGTATTGGAGATGGATATAACTAGTGGGTTACAAAGGTAGAAGGCTCTAAGGATGCAACTGCTGTAACTAAAGTGTCAGGAAGAGAAACGTTTCTAAGACACCATTAACATCCTAGTTCCAATGACTAGATTTCTTGTAGAATACCACCAGGATTTATTTGGTAGAGGAATCAGCTACTCTTGTGCAACGCCAAGACGGACTCGCTAATGTTCAAAAAGTTGAGCTCATTTAAGACAGAATAGTTCTCAAAACAGTGTTGGCCAGGTCTTTTGCTTCCCGAATGAGCTTCTTCTTGGACTACCAACTTAGAAACCAAGGAATATTGATTACGTTGTCCTGTATCATTTAAGGAATCTTGATTAAGCTCATTTAAGTTTGCATTCAACGTCCAAATGGGTCCAAAGGACTTCAGATTTAATAATGTGCGAGCAAGCAACAAAATCATTATCTTGATAATGTGTGCATCCTAGAAGACCCATTTGTAATATAGAGGCTTGAATAAGAAATTGCTAGTTATTGAGCATCAGAAAGCCCAAAACGGTCTAGCCTTAGAGCAATCCCAAAATAAATACAAGATACTTTTCTACATATGTAATAAGGTGCATGCATATGTGTATTAAACTTTCACAATCTTAATCTAGATTCTAACTATAAACATATTATTAACCAATGTATATATAAGATAAGATAATTTTATTATTGTGCATTAGTGATCAAAGTACATTAATGGGACTAGAGAGTACAACAATCCACAATAGTGATATGGGAGTGTTGAGACGACTCCTAAGTAACAAACAATCCATATAATAATAGTTATTAGAAAGGGATAAACCCATACAAGAACTATGATGAGTATATTGTTATACAAAAGGGAAAAGGATAAATGAGGGAGGTTTTCTTTTTTTGGGGGGGGTGTAAATGTAGAGGTGTAGGAGGATTTATCTTCATCATCATGAATCATTGTGAAGGTACAAACACAATGTGAAAATTTCATCTTTTGCAGCAACTAGAAATTATTCTGCTAACTGTAAATTAAATTATGCAATTTATTTGCTACGACAAACAATGAATAAAATCACAACTGCAATTTTCACCATAAAAATATTGTGGAAAGTAAAATACTGGAAACTGAGAAATTCTAGCACACACATTAGAATTTTGACATAGTTAATTTTAGACAATTGTCCCCAGAAAACCCCAATGTGGGAAAACTGGTGTAGCAGATGAGGGTTTTATATTATTCTTCAACAACAATTCTGAGTACAATAATTTAGATGTTCTACTAGAAATCTAATCCGAGGAAAATGTTGGCAAAATTATTGTGATAATTTTCTCTCACCCCACAACTAATTTCTGCCACCGAAATTGCCTTCCTAGCCACATGTTGAACCTTTTGCATCACCCTCTGCACAGTGCTTGCGCATAACCTCTGGGGATTTTGACCTTCCTCTCACTGTCTCTTCCCGGGACTGGAATATTTCCTCCTGGAATGCTGCTAACCTCCTCTACCACCTACTACTCACCCTTTGCCTATATATTCTATGTTGAATCTCTGCCACTAAGAAAATCGAACTGCCTGGGCAACTGAGTATCTGCACTGGTATGTTCTCCATCACCACATTACAATGAAAAGGGGTTAGGTATGAATGGACATATGAATGTGACACTACATTCACTAAACTAAAGAGGCTATTAACTAGTGCATTGATCCTTATCTATATATATTTTGTTGTTATATATATGCATGAATGAGAACTAACCTGCAGATTGGAAAGAACTATATGATAGCCAAGATCTACTCTTCCATTGGGGAAGGTCGAGACATCTAATGAAGAAAGGTATGATGTACATTTTTCTATTACATTTTCTATCTACTTGATATGCACTCTTATGACATGGGCAAAATGTAAATGGCAGGTGGCAAGACTATCTGACTGGATTATTCGATGACAAGTATCCAACCAGCGTTGTAGTGTGGTCCATATTAGGATGTTGACCCTAGTGTAAGGAGGGGTGGAGGTATTTCCCAGCGTGTAACCTCCAAACCTGGAATCATGGGAGGGCAGTAATGGACATGCTCCCCTAGACGTGTGATGGCGATTGTCAGTTGGTGTTGACCCTAGTTGTAAGGAGGGGTGGAGGTATTTCCCACTGTGTAACCTCCAAACCTAGAATCGTGGGAGGGCAGTGGTGGACACGCTCCCCTAGACGTGTGATGATGATTTCCAGTTGCCTGCTAGGGAAGTTAGGACGATATATTCGACGCTTTCTCCATGTTGGTTTTATCAATGGTTAGATTGGTATAGTCGATGCCACCATATATAGCAACAGAGGATGGATAGGGTGGGAACGGAAGTAGGTCAGGAGGGATAGGAGGATATAGATCAGTTGGAGACTCTTGATGGGAAGGAATGTCATTGTCTGACTTATCAAATTTTACTACTATAACTCTCTCTCCATTTGTTATGCCTTATTGCCAAACTGCTTCGAACTCTTGTATCTTTTACACTCTAACTTCGGGACGAAGTTTTCTGAAGGAGGAGTGTATGTAATGCCCTATTTAATCTTATCCTGCAAATTTTACTAAGTGTTTAAATTTCCTTAAAATATGGACTTATAATTATCAAGAAATATTGGTACATACCTACATTGGTGAAACTGTAAATTTGGTACTGATATAAATTTTGTTATTTACCTCCCCAAATTTTTAAATTTTGAGAAGACATAGTCCTCTCCAATTCATTACCAAATTATATATATATTCATACCTCATTCCCAAAATGTCCTCTCAGATTTACTTGGGAGAAGACATGGTCCTCTCCAATTAATTACCAATTTATATATTCATCTCTCATCCCCAAAATGTCCTCTCACATTTACTTGGGAGAAGACATGGCCCTCTCCAATTAGTTACCCAATTTTATATTCATATCACATTCCCAAATTTCCTCTCAGATTTACTTGGGAGAAGACATGGTCCTCTCCAATTAATTACCAATTTATATATTCATCTCTCATCCCCAAAATGTCTTCTCACATTTACTTGGGAGAATACATGGTCCTCTCCAATTAATTACCAAATTATATATTCATCTCTCATCCCCAAAATATTTACTTGGGAGAAGACATGGTCCTCTCCAATTAATTACCCAATTTTATATTCATATCACATTCCCAAATGTCCTCTCATGTTTACTTGGGAGAAGAGAAGTCAAATGTAAGGATGAGGGAGAAGTTATGACATTAATGAGAGGTGGTTGAGGTGGAGAAGAGAAGGGGGCATAAAAGGGGAAGGATGAGGGGAGGAAGGGGATGTTTGGTCTTTCTTTGCTTTTGGTTTTGGTTTGGCTGTGGTTTTGGAGGAATTGTTTGAGAGAGAGGAAGGGAGTATTATTCATCTTGGACACACTACATCTAGTTGGACTTGGGCTCGGAGGGCTAGGGAACCTGTGGAGGTTTCCTGGGCTAGGAATTACTTCCTAGTTGGCTGGGAGGTAAATCCAATTGGTAGTCAAGAGGAGCGTTCCAACAGGAGCAACAACTCAAGGGAATCTCCACCAGGCTATCAATACAGGTATTTCTCTATGCATAGATTACTCATGTAAGTTATTGAAATGAAATGTATTTAAATTGTAGGAATTAGATTTTAAATGGTAAATTATCATCGTTTAAATGTCTTGTCAGAAAATAAATTATTGCCCTTTTCTTTCATTTAAAATAGGAGAATATAGATCTGGTAGAAGACCCTAGGAGGGGACCTTACAGGTACTAGTAGCTTAAGCATAGGTTACAAAAATAGGGTACAGTTTATCAGGATGTGGATTATCATCTCATAGCAGATAGCTTGGTCCAATTCAGGAACAATATTTATGTGTCGGACAACAACGAGCTCAAGAAGCTTATCTTGAGGGATTTCGTGTTAAGTTGTATTCAGGTCATCTAGGATATCATAAGACTTTGACAGTTGTGAAGAAGTTCTACCATTGGTCGAATCTAAAGAAAGAGGTGGTTGAGTTCATCGCTAGGTGTTTGGATTGTCAACATGTAAAAGCAGAGTGTAAGCATACAAGTGGATTGTTGAAACTGATTCTGATTCCATAATGGAAATGGGAGGTCATTTCCATGGATTTCATTACGGGTTTTCTAAGGAAATCTAGACAACATGATTCCATTATGGTTGTGGTTTATAGGTTGACCAAGGTAGCTCATTTCATTGCAATTAACTCTACTAATTCAACTAGTGAGGTAGCTCAGATTTTTATCATGGATATAGTGATGATACATGGTATTTCTAAGAAGATTATATCTGATAGAAATGTTAAGTCCACTTCAAAGTTTTGGAAAGAGTTGTTTGCAGGTTTGGGGACATGTTAAGGATGTATGTCATGCATTAACAATAGAAGTGGGAAGAGTATCTTCCACTGGTAGAGTTTGCGGACAATAATGGGTATCAAGAATCTTTAAATATGAGTCTATTTGAGGCACTTTATGGGTGGAGCTGTAATAATCCCATCAGTTGGAGTGATACAATGAACAAGGTATTGATTGGGCTGGATATGTTGGCAGAGATGGAACATGAAATGCAGGTTATCAAGAAGAAATTAAAGGAACCACAAGATAGGCAGAAGCGTTATGCATATCAGCATAGGGTACTTAAGGAGTTTTAGGTTGGATAACATGTGTACTTACACATCAAGCCCAAGAGGATCTCCTTGAGGATTGGATCATGTGCTAAGTTGGCACATCATTATTGTGGGCCTTTCAAGATCCTTGAGAGGATTGGACCAGTGGCCTATCGATTTGCATTGCCTCCAATAGTGAAATTCCATGATGTTTTCCATGTGTCATTGCTTAAAAAATATGTAAAGTATATTGATCATGTTATTGGATGGTCTGTATAGTAGGTGGAACCAGAAGGATAACTCCAGTTAGAACCTCGGTGCATTTTGCAATGAAAGATGCTCATCCTTTAGAATCAAGCAAGTTAAAGTGCAGTGGAAGCACTTTGGGCCTGATGAAGCTACATGGGAGATGGTTGATCATATGTGGGCTATGTATCCTCCTCTATTCGTTGGTTGAGTGGATGTATGTTGATATATGTTTTGATGTTGAGCTTTGATTATGTTTATATATGCATATGTATGTAAATACGCATTGAATTGTGTTATAAAACTCCAATAAGCGGTATGGTGTTCATGGTATGATGGTCATGGTCTCGGGAATATGATATGATGTAAATGATGCATCAAGATATGTTATAAAGATCCATGGGAATCATGTGTTTTGATGATTTATAAGTGTCATTGAACATCGAGGACGGTGTTCCCCCGGGGGGGGTTTATAATAGCCACTGGTTGATTTTTATGTAAATAAAATATAAGACCAAGGCCATGCGACACATATTCCAACCTAAGTGTTAGGAAAAACATAGTGATGGGTATCATTTGTGATCAATTAATGGCTATGGAAATTGGCAAAGGAAAAGAAGCATTAATTGGCTTTTCATTTATGAAATAAAGGAAAATAGGAGAAAAGGGAGATGAAAGGTCACAAATTTGCATGAGAGGAAATTGAAGGAAAATAAAGAAAATAGAGGCATCAATGATAAAAAGGCTTCTGAGGATCAATTCACAACTTTTTTTAGTTAATTTTTTGGAGATCTCTTCTATTCTCTCATTCTCTCATACTCTTTCACACTTAAATCATTCTTGGAGCATGATTGGAGCGTTCTAGTTTCACTTGGATTTGGAGAAAGAAGGCAAAGGAAAGTAGGAAAGTGAAAGGGAACATGTGGATCAACAGTTATAACTGGATTGCTTTGCAGGTAACAGGTTGCATGTGTGATTTCCTTGTTTATTTATGGATGCATGGTATATGCATGTGATTATTTGGTTATGTGTTTTCATTGGCATGGAGGATTGCCTGGATTAATAGTGGTTTTAGCCTTGCCTTGCCATTTCCTGGATAACCATGGTGTTGTGTATTTTTTCACTTCATTGTTTTCTAATTGGTGCTCATAATTCCTTATGGTTGTGGGTTGGAACAAATGCTCTGGAAGCCTTGGAACAACTTGGGTTGAGTTACTAGTCCTGGAGCCTAGGTTGGGACAAATGCTCTGGAGCCCTTGGTGGGTTGAGTTACTAGTCCATGGAGCCCAGTTGGAAAAATGCTCTAGAGACCTGGATGGTTGTGGGTTGATTTACTAGTTCCTAGAGCCCTGGATAGTTTGGGTAGAGATCGATCTAGTTGGTGTTAATGATGTTTGACTGTGAGGTGGAATCACTGGTTGAGGGTTGAGGTGGTTTGACCTATAGAAGCCCTGGTTTGGTTTGTCTTGGTTGATTCCATGAGATACTGCACTTATGATTGGAATATGGCGCAAGGGTGATTGGATGAAAGAGAGATTTGGTTCAACCCAATCTATGGTCGGGTGGTATGTGGAATTCCCTGACTTGGTTGTTATCTTCATATGTTAATAAGAGTTATCCTTCTATTGCGATTCATGTATATTTGTTGGAAATATGTTGGTGATATTATGGTTGGGTTGCCATGTTTTATATGTTGGTTATTTTCTAGTTATATGTGTTTCATATGATGTATATCATCTATGGCTCTTTTCATGAATTATTTATCTATCGATTGGTTGATGAATGCATGGACTAATAAGAGTTGTTGCAACTATGTGGAGATGGAATAGGGCCTTCTCAGTGATTTTGAGATGAATCTCAGACTATTATGATCAGATATGCATTCATGACCTGTAGATTACATGTTTACCATGTGTTTGACGAAATGTATGTCATGTTCTAGGAAATCTAGGTCAAGTTCTGCCTCTAAGTTGTCATGCATGTAGTTGGGGGTTAAGTTGCATGAAAGGGAGCCTCAACTCATGGTTTGGTCACTTGGGGTGGTTCTTTGGCCCTTAAGTGTCCCGTGGCCCTAAGGGATGAGGTGAGTTTCCAGTTTGTGGTCAGTTATCCGGCCCCACTTTCTTAACTGGATCTTGGAGGTTAGGCCATGTCATAGTAACTCTTCGTCTCAAGTTTACCTTGGCAGACCAGTGAAATAGGGTAAATGTGGGAGGGGTGGTTATTATTGTTCCTTAATAGCATCTCAGAAAGGATTTCAAGAGGGGGCATCTGTAAATAGAGAGGGCTCCTTGGTCCTTTTCTCATAGTAATTTTCCCACCAATCCTTGACATGGTGAGAAACCTTAAGCAGTGCAAAAGTAATCTTCTCCCTATTGGAGAAACTATGGGCCGAAAAATAACCTTCCAATAGATTCAACCATTTATCTGTAACGTTTGGATCTATTTGACCTTCAAATATAGGGATATTGAAGTTCGCCTATACCTTGAAGGGGGCGCCATCTCCGAATTGACTGCTAGATGAAGATGTGTCGTCGATAGGCATCTGCCGAACGATTTGGGCAAAGTTGTCCATCATCTTGTTCCTTTGCCGCTCATGAGCTTCTTCGAGCAACAATTTGATAGGATCTCCTGCTCCCTCATCTTTATTTTATTTCGCTATGGGAGGCCATCGATGTTGGCGGGGATGGTCTTGCAAAGGCTCAACCAATTTAAGTCCCAACTCTTTATACCCCGACCTCGTTGGGGACATGCACAAAAAAACAGAGAAATAGTTTATTGCTCTAACACCACTAATCTAGATTTTATGAAAGAACAAAATGAAATACATATATAATAGAAACACAGAGATACAATGAAAACAATACTTCAATTCAATAATAACAAAGTACTAAAAATTATTTACAAGCAGAATGGAAATAAACTAGCTTAGGCGATGGTAGCTTATCTCTGAGAAGAGATGTGGCATCTACATGCCTTCTGAATTGTGTTACAATGAGGCTCGAACACTTATTTATTATGGAGAAATATCGGAAAACCCTAAACATCCAAAAACCTAACCCTAGGGGATGAAGCATCAAAAGTTTGTCGACCCTATTGAGGTAAATTGGTATATCAACTTCCCGAGGTCATAACTTTGGCATACGATCTTTGTTTGACGCGTGCGATACCTCGTTAGAAAGATCTTTCTGAGGCCTAAAACATGTGAATGTAAATAGCTCCCAAGTATTTTGTGTTTACCCATTTTGGAAAAAATGTCATTTAGGACCTCAAAATGGCTTCGGAAGATTAGGACTCGAAAAACTACCAAAAATAGTAAATTGTGCTACAATTAAGGAAACCGAAAGAAACAATAGTGGGGTTCCAAGTGGAATAGTTGGGTGGCCACCAATATCCACCTCAATCAACAATAGATGAAATGGCCTTTTTGAAGGCATTTTTTTGGTTAATTTTAATCAAAATCCAACAAAGCTTTTTAAAAACTTGAGTTTAAATTATTTAATTTGTAGAATTCTAGTGCCCCAAGGGTTTTTCAGGGCACTAAATTCATTTATACATTCAAAAATGTATTTTAAACAACAACAAAAACAAAATCTTGCTTAAAATTGTCTTGTTGGATTCCAGTGAAAAGGCCATTTTATCTATCAGTTAGACTCTAACACACACAAACATAATATTTTAATAATCAATATTATTTTTTGGTTGGCTAATTTACACAGTGATTTGAATAAATGACATTCTTGTAAGGAATGCCTTAATAGTACATGCATTCACGTTAATTCAAAGCCCTGTGAGATTTTTAATATTCATTGTTATTATGATTATAGTGTATATGTTTTCCAACTTCATTTTTTTTTTTTTGAACTAGAGCTATTTATATTAATAATCAAAATGGAGAATTACATAAATATTATCATAGCTTTCACCCGAGCCTAGGGGATCTAAGGAACTTGAAATCTCTACAAATCCACATACCAAATCTAGAGCAATAGGTACTATGCAGTACATAATTAACCAGAATTGCATCCCATACATAGCAAGTACAATAGACAATACATATTGACTTCAAGCCCTTTACAGTAAGGAAAACCAAACATAGATAATAATAATAATAAAAATACTCAAAAGCATTGACTCCCATAATAGCCTCTTCAAAAGGTACATTGTAAGTAGAGGATCCATAAAGCCACCAGGCTATAGATAAAGAACTCCAAGAACCATGAAGAATCTAACTGATATCCAAAGGAAGCAACATATATCAAGAAGGTTTATTTTCATAGATAACATTGGTCTAAATATTTTGTGATTTAGATCATGTTCATGAGCATACTAATAATACAACCATGCACCAAAAGTCGTGTTGCAAGAGAGTAATGACACAATACCACCATACTGTAGAGTATATTGTGCTGCAAAGTACATGAACTAAGAAAAATAAATAGAACAAAGCATTGAGTCAACCATAGAAACTAGTAGCAAACACAACGCTCCACCAAGGAGCAAGTAAATTGTGTTCTAGGTCCCAGAAACAACTTTAGGTTTCTTACAAGACCAGTGCCTAGGCACATCTAGAGTTTGAGTGTCTCAAATGATTCTCAGTAAAATGGAGACCTCACATATATTCTACATGTATATATAAAATGGAATGGGTTGGTTCATTCATCCAAAAGGTATAAGTCATGTATTTCTAGTGCTTCTTCACATATGCAGTTCACATAAATATGTGCATAAAATAATGGAGGCCGAGTAGTTTAAGGACTTACAGCTTAATAAGCTTTAAGTAGAGCAAGGAGAGAGGATATGGGGAAAGAGAAACACATATCATAGAGTCTACAATTATTTGAGCTGTTGGCAAATATAATGGACAGAGGAGAGACTGCTATGATTCATGTAGCGCAGTTTTAAGGATATAATTTCAACAATTCATATAGGCACATGCATTAACAAATCAATACAAGTGAATCTGTAAGGAAGTATGAAATATTTCTAGCAGCTATAATTGCATGAATCTAGAGAAGAAACATGAACACAATGAGTTTTAACAAAGGGATAACATACTGTAATACTTGAAGGGGGAATCACCAACATTTACTTGATATTATGAAAGATTTGTAATATAAAGTTATACGGTTTGAAAATAACATGTAGCTTTTTCTTTAGAATTTATGAACCTTTGTGAAGTGTTGCTTCCTCCTATTTATCTAGAGAGGAAGAGCGTTGAACATTCATTACATCAAAATATCTTCAGCCAAGTCTCAGTTATCAGGTTGACTAGCTGTCTCGGCCAAGGATGGCTCTGTGGCCCAAAAACATTACAAAACATTAACTTCCTCATTGAATGGCCACACATTACAGGAATAAAAAACAAGTCAATCAATTAGATGAGAATGCCAACAAAATATCTTCATGCCCATCCCTGTGATCGCTACTGCTTCAGGTTGTAGTTTGCTCATGGTATGGCCTCTTGTGTTGCTCAGCTGAGTCCCGTTACTTCTTCCCTTACTGCTTGAACCATTCATCCTTTAAAGCTGGGAATGGACACTATCAGTTTCACGCCGCAGTACTGAATAAGAGGACACCTAGGCGGTACCTCGTTTCCCCTCTATATGGGAGACCATGCCAGATAATTAAATCCTCCCGAGCTACTAAGTCCTTTTTACTCCTGTCAATGCCGACCCTGGTTTCGTGTCACAATGGGCCTTTCTGGATCAGCCCATGCCGGGTTTGAATGCACCACTTGTTTTCTTAAAAGCCATAGCTGTCGACCCATCACGCCTTTAAAGTGCGGCACTGCACTATTGACGCCCTGATATGTCTGGTGACATGTTTATGGTGTAATATGGGGGACTTTCCAGTGCTGGCCCCTATCACTAAAACATTGTGAAACATGTGAGTCCCAATCCCCTTTAGGCCCCTTTGCTTTGGCCCCTTTCTGTAATATTCTTCATATGACCGAGGTCTTGAACCAGGTGCTTAGCCCGAAGGTGCTATAGCCTTTAAAAGCCTTTCCAGGGGCCTTTTTCCTTTAATACATGAAATCCTGCACTTCAGCGATTTATGATGTTTTCCATTGATATTTTCTCTGGACCCTTACGATCACCGACTTGCGGGATCGGGCCCACCCGAGGTCTCGTAATCGCAACACGAGAGAGGGAGTTGAGGATGAGTGGTTTTCGTAGGGGAGCATGAGTGGTAAGTGGTAAGTGAAGGGGGGGGGGGGTACAAAATGATATGAGAGGGACACGTAGTGGAGGGGCCTAGCGGGGAAACTTCTTTTCGGACCCTGCCCTCATTAATAAACGAAAACATGGCGGGGGGGCCAAAAAGGCCTGGGAGCCGTTGATCTGGGCGGAGTCAAACTGGGTTGTCCAGAGATGGGGGTGTTGAATGAGCATGTGGCCTTTGAAAGGGACAAACCCAACAAATTTTTTAACTCCATTGTATAAAATATCGCGTCCCAGGGGTTCCCACATATTGCAATCACAAGTCGGAAAGGACTTTGGCGGAGGAGGGGCCTTGCTTTGCATGATTCTCGATCACTGATTTTCTATGGGTGATGTCATCACAGCCACTTGTCACCATGTGAGTGGTGTCACGTGTCACCATGAAATGCCCCCTTAAGACCCTTGAAAATGACAAATTTGTGTGCCACGTGTCCTTTGTACTGCCACGTCATGTTGACGTCAGCTGCCATGAGGATTCATTTCGACCAATGGTATTCTGCCACGTGGCCCCTAGAGGAGAGATAAAAAGGCTTGGTCATCCCTATTTTTGTGTTGATTTCCTTTGTTAAATGTTTTCAGCCTTCCCCAACGATTTAACACTATTATCGCAACATAGTGATATCGCAATGTTTTTAGAGTTGTATCTCTGCTATCACGCCGATTCACTGATTGTGATGCCCTGGACCCTGAAACCCCACGATATGTCTGATACATTGATAGACTGGACCTGCCGATATGCAATTTGTGATTTCAAATATCAGTCGATTGCAACTTCAGGTGTCTTCCCCTTTATAGCTGCTTCGGTAAGCCTCGATATGCGATTTGCGATGAGCCTAACCCTTAGCCATTTTTCTTTTGTTCAGTGGCCTTGAAAGGGTATCTTTAATCTACTCTAACTTCTGATTCAAGAGTCCATTTTTGGATTTCCATCCACCGTTGGAAATCTCGTTCCAAGAACTGTGCAATGGAGAGGGTATGATTTGGCTTTGAGTGCTTCTACGACCTAGAAGATGGCTCCAAACTTCACTTCTCTTTAGCAACTTTGATCAACTGAAAAACTCATAAGGTAGTGAGTGACAACATTGGCTCCAACTAGGGACAGTGACTTACTGGCAAGGTGATCAGTACCTGCAGACTAGTAGCCTTTCTTCCATTGGGCATGAAGCCATTTTTAAACAAAGTTACGATAATTCTGTGAAAATGGAATTTTCAACATAAACTGAAAATTTCATATAAAAATTACAATACACACACCGTTATTTACAATGAGTGTATGACATGTACCTCTATTTTTGGAAATAGCGTTTAAGGAATTGACCATTTACTGGCAGTTCTAGAGATTCACCTTCTAGATTCTCAAGCATGTACATGTTATTTCCTCTTTCTTCTGCAATATTGAAAGGGTTGAACCATAGCGGATCGAATTTTCCGTGTTTGCCTTTGTCTTCCCGTCAGACGTCCTAGCGGAGAACTAAATCTCCTGGTTGAAGCAGTCGATCCTTGGCCTTCTTGTCAAACAGGGATTTCATCTTTTGTTGGTAATTTGACAATTTGGCCCCCACCTGTTCTCTGTTCTCATGAAGCTCGACCAGTTGATTTATCCTTCGCGTTAAGGCACTTGGCTCTTCCTCTGCTTCTTGTAGTAACTTCGCCACCGACATCGCTAATTGGATCAGGAAGACTGCAACCTTACCATACACTAGCTCAAAAGGCGATTTCCCCATGGATCATTTAGGAGTTACCCGGTTGGCCCATAGGGAAAACTTCAGTTGGGAGTCCCAGTTCCTCTGATTCTCGGTGATGGTCTTCTTTAACACCCTCACCATAGTTTTGTTTGAGGACTCAACCAAGCCATTACCTAGAGGATAATAGGTAGTGGAGTGCTCGATGACGATATTGAATTTATGGTAGAAGTGGGTGAACTTGGAATATTTGAAGACCTGAGCATTATCATTAATAATTTTGAAAGGACAACCGAAGCGACATAGTATGTTCTCCTCCATAAATTTGATTACCACTGAGTCTGTAGCATTTCTGGTTGGGATGGCCTCTACCCACTTGGTGAAATAATCCATGGCCGTCAATATCCACTTGTGTTGGCCACTGGATGGTGGGTTTATTTCTCCTATGAAATCTAGTCCCTGAAAGGTTCTTCCACGTGTATTGGAATCAGGGGGAGAGGAGAAAGATTTTTCCTCTCAACAAACACTTGGCACTTCTAACACGACCTGACCTGGGAATGAACATTCCCAAACAATGTAGGCTAGTAGAATCCTGCCTTGAGGATTTTATGTGCTGTGGTCTTCCAGTTGTAGTGTCCTCCACAAACTCCTCCATGAAAATCCTCAATCACCTTATGGGTTTCTCCCTCTACCAAACATAGCAGCAATACTCTCACCTGGTCCTTCCAGTAGAGTAGACCATTGGATATGATATATTTTTGCACTTGCAATCTCAGACTTCAGTATTTGGATTTATCCAGCCCCAACGGGAACCTTAGGAATAAGAGATAATGAACGATGTTCTTATACCAGGGTGATCCCTCATATTTGGCATAGATTTTCTGCTCAGATGTTTTAATATTACTTTGATGATCCTCTGGTCTACCTTCCTTTGTGATCAGGTTTATCCATAAATCTTGGCAATTAGATTCGGATAAAACCTTGGCCAACCCCTGGCCTTTTATGAGCTTGGTAGGCTTTATGTCTAGCTCATATTCTTGTATCTTAGCTATCCACCTACCCCTTTTTCCTTCATTGTCTCCTTGCACTAGGATGTCCTTGACTGTTGTCGTTGGGACAAACGTTGTGATTTCCGATTGTAGCACATACATACGAAATGCCTTCAAAGCCTTGACTAGTGCATAGGCTTGTTTCTCCAAGATGTTATATTTCATCTTAGCATTGATCCAGGTGGATGTTGGTGGCCACCCACCTATCCCATTTGGACCCCCACAACTATCTCTTTCAGCTTTTTCAGTTTCCTTAATTGTAGCACAACTTACTATTTTTAGCAGTTTTTCGGGTCCTGAACTTCCGGAGCCGTTTTGAGGCCCTCAACGACGTTTTTTGGGAAATCTGGGGCAACATGGATCCATGGACGGTTGTTGCCTCCCAAAGTGGTCGTGCTCGGATAGATCTTTCTAACGAGCTATTGTATGCGTCAAAAGGAAATCGTATGCCAAAGTTACGACCCCGGGAAGTTGGTGTACCAATTTACCCAAACGGGGCCCACAGTTTGGCGTTTCATCTTCTAGGGTTAGGTTTTGGAATGTTAAGGGTTTTCCATGGTTTCTCAACAATAAATAGGCCTTCGAGCCTCATTGTAACACAGTTCAGAGGCATGTAGCCGCGACATCTCTTCTCAGAGATAACCCACCATCGCCCTAGCTGGTTTATTCCCATTTCTTTTTGTAAGCATATTTCAGTATTTTACAGTAATGAAATGAAGTATTATTTCCATTGCATATCTGTGTTTATGGTTATCTCTGTGTTTTATTGCGTTCCTGTCTAAGTCCGGATCAGTGGTATCAGAGCGGCCTCCCATGGCGGGTGAGAAGAAAGACGAGGGGGTAGTAGATCCTATCAAAATCTTGCTCGAAGAATTGCTCGAGCGGCAAAGGAACGCGATGATGGATAGCTTTGCGCAGATCCTTCAGTGGCTACCCAGAGCGACGCATTGGCTTCCAGCAGCTACTCTGGAAACTGTTAGGATATTCCGACACATAGGATATAGTTAAGATCAACTTGGTCTAGTTTAGAGTTAGGTATAGAGTTAGGTAAAGTGTCTTTCTTTACCGTTGTACATATTGTAACTTACAATCCGACGGTCACGATATGTAGTGATCCGACGGTTCACTCTCACCTCGGTATTATCGACACTTGATCCGTGGCTTGACACCCGATTGGTCCATGAGTTCTATTTAAAGCGCATGGAGGGTCATTGTTCGGGTAATCCGTGCATGAGAGAAGCTTATGTAAATTTTCATTCTTTGATTAATAAATTGTCTGTACCCACGTTGGGACAGGCCGTGGACTGTTTCCCTCCTTGCACTCTGAGGGTTTTAACCACGTCAAAAATACTGGTGTATTGATTTGAGATCTGGTTGTGAGCGGTGTCCTTTTGGTATTCTTTCTGAGGAACTTACCCTGTAAATTCCTACATGGTATCAGAGCTATTTGAGGGCCGCGTCCGTTGGTGATCCAAATCTGAAGCCGGTAGAACTGCATGCGGCTGTCGTTTCCTAGATCTGCTGTTTCTGACTGCTTTCGGGCCGAGAGGACTGCTCTGTTGCGTTCGGAGCATCTGTTTCAGTGAGGAACCCCTTTCGTTTCACGCGAAAAGGTTTCCGGTAGCCCTAGCTGCGTCATTTTTCAGATCGGGAGGTATACAGTGTTTTTTGCAGTTTACTGTCATTTTCTCTCTGCTTATTTCGGTTTCGGTTTATTTAGCCTTTTTTTTTCCCGGATCTATACCTTTCATTTCTGCGTATGCTCTTTGCCCTGCGACTCTGTGCGATCTGGGCAAATCAGAAACAGAAAGAAAGGATTTTTTCTCATGCGTATGCTCTTTTCCCTGCACCTTAGTGTGATCTTGGAAAATCAGAAACATTGAGAAAAATATTTAGTTTTTCGGTTAAAAGCTAACCTTGAGATTTTTTTTAAAATTCTAGTTTTTTGGCTAAAGCTAACTTCGAGCCGTAAGGTTCGTTTTTTCTTTGCATATTCGTGTTGGGTTTTGTGTTTTGTGTTTTGTAGGGGAAAAGAGCCTTCCCAAGGCAAGCACGCAAATCGAGGCCCCCCCCCCCCTCTCTCTCTCTCTCTCTCTCTCTCTCTCTCTCAAATATTTTGTATAGATCAATTGGTTCAAAGACTTTTTAAGAGAGTAGAGGTCTTGGGTTCAAGTCTCCATTTTGTGGGGGCGGATTTTTTCATTCCCGCACATTCGCGCACTTTGCCGGCAACGTCAACAATTTTTTTTCAAAAACCATAACTTCTTCATCCGGAAGCCTTTTTCAGAGCCGTTTTTTTTAAAACCGCCTATTTTTTCGAGATCTATCCATTGGACCACTTACTTTCAGCATCTTCAGCTTCAGTTTTTTTTTCAAAAAATGGAAAGTCCATGCCAAGTCATTCTTGACAGCACTAACTACTTCCAATGGGTAGCCTACATGGGAGATTTACTTAGAAGTAAAGGTCTCTTCAGAATAGCCACAGACCAAGAGAAGAAACCCAAAGATGAAGACAAGGCCGAAAAATGGGAAAATAGACAAGATCAAGCACGTGGTTTGATAGGAATGTCTGTTTCTCCTGATCTTAGATTCCACATTGCAGAAATTGAAACTCCTCATGAAGCATTAGAAAAACTTGCTAAAGTTTTTGGGATTAAAAATGAAATTAGAGCCCATCAACTTGAGAATGAGTTGCTTACTTTGGATCCTAATAATTTTTCTTGCATTGAAGATTTCTTGTCCAAATTCAAGACCCTTAGATATCTCTTGGAAGGTGTTAAAGTTAAGAAAGAAGATGGTAACCTTATTTATTCCATCCTTACTAAGTTGGGACCAGCCTACTCTGTATTTGTTTCCACTTTCCATTCTACAAGGGAAGCTTTCATTTGTCAAGGCAAAGACTACAAACCCCCTTCCTTTGACTCCTTTTGTGATTCCTTAATAAGAGAACAAGAAAAACTCTTACACCTTGGTCTTCTTAATCTTGGAAACTCTTCCTCGAAAGCGTTAGCCGCCCAGCAGCAACCAAATTCAAAGAATCCTAAGAAGTCTTATCCTCAAAGGAATGGTCCTAAACCAACTCAGCCTCAAGATGAAAGATCATTTCAGCAAAATGACAAGACCAATAAAAACAAATGGAAGAGGACTGACAGACATTGTAACTTTTGTAATCGAGATGGCCACTTAGAATCTAAATGCTTTAAGAAGATGGAAGCCTTGGAAGCCGCAATGAAGAAACATAACATCCATGTGGAGCCTACTTCAACTTCAACTTCCGGAATGGCACTTTCTGCATGTCGTTATCAATCATCTCAGTCTGGTTATGCATTAAATGTATCTTCTTCTTCTTCTCATTCTCATGAGTGGCTCATTGATTCTGGAGCCTCTTATCACATGGCCAAAAACCAAGCCATGTTTTCTTCTTTAAAAGATTGTAACACCAAAAATATATATGTTGGTGATGATAGATCTCTTAGTGTTGTAGGGACTGGAACTGTTCATCTAGACAATGGTCAGTTTAATGATGTATTATGTGTTCCAACCTTATCCTGCAACCTTCTATCTGTCTATCAGATAACTCATTCAGGTGAAGGTAAAATTGTTGAATTTTCACCTCATGATGTTGTAATCAAGGATCTAAAAGATCCTAAACAGATTCTAGCTACTGGTCTTGCTGATGATTCCACAAGGTTGTATAAGTTTCACAACTTTGGGTCATCAAATCTTCCCTCAGTATTTGTTGCTCATAATGATGAAGTGAGCAAACTTTGGCATGAGCGATTTGGTCACTTAAACTATCGCTCCCTTCAGCATCTATGTAAAGAAAATATGGTGACAGGTCTTCCTATGGTATCTTGCAGAGATGGTGTTTGTTCCGGATGTGTACTCGGAAAACATCATCGGGACAGTTTTGACAAACGTGCCTCTTGGCACGCCTCAGCCCCTTTACAGCTTGTGCACAGTGATTTATGTGGTCCTCTTCCTGTTGCTTCATTCTCTGGTTGCAAGTACTTCTTAACTTTCATTGATGATTTCTCCAGACGCACTTGGGTATACTTCTTAAAACTCAAGAGCGAAGTATTTAACACTTTTTTGGCCTTCAAAGCCTTTGTTGAAAAACAATCTGGACATCAAATTCTTAAGCTACGAACTGATAATGGTGGAGAATATGTTAAAAACACATTCATCAACTTTTGCACTGAAAATGGAATTCAAATGCAACATACTGTTCCATACACTCCACAACAAAATGGTGTAGCTGAAAGGAAAAATCGCACCTTAAAGGAAATGGCTAATTGTATGCTGCAATCTAAAGGACTCAGTCTTAGTTTTTGGGCCGAAGCAATTAATTGTGCAAATTATATAATCAATCGCACTCCTACTAAGGTTCTAGAGAATATCACTCCAGAAGAAGCTTGGAGTTCCATTAAACCAGATGTAAGTCACTTTCGTGTGTTTGGAAGTGAAGCATGGGCCCATATTCCAGATGAAAAGCATAAAGCTTTAGAACCTAAGAGTGAGAAATGTACTTTTGTTGGATATTCTGAAGATGTAAAAGGTTATAGACTTATTCCATTTAAGTCCAAAAATGTTATCATTAGAAGAGATGTAAAATTTGATGAAAATAAATCGGCCTGCGAGCCTAGTCCGGCGGATGTGCCACCTCTTCCTATCTCTTCTACTTTTGAAAACATTTCTTCTTCAGATGATGAAAGTGAGGATGACAATCCTCCCCCACCTTCTCAGGATCCTCAACTTCCAAGATGGGTCCGTGCTACTCGAGATGCAGCAGGTGATCTTGCCGGTGATCCTACAGATCAGCGACGTACACGTTCTCAGTTTGAAAGAGCCTCTTCTTTACTGGCTCAAGCTCCAGTAAATCATGATCCTGACACTTTTGCAGAAGCTTCAGGCCATCCACATTGGGAAGCAGCTATGAATGAAGAATATCATTCATTGATGACAAATGATACATGGGATCTTGTTCCTCTACCAAAGGGACGAAAACTTGTTAGATGTAAATGGGTTTACAGAACCAAGTATGGACCAGATGGGAAAATTGATAAACATAAAGCTCGTCTTGTTGCTAAGGGCTTTTCACAGGTTGAAGGCATTGACTACACTGAAACCTTCGCCCCTGTTGCCAAAATGAACTCTATCCGCCTTGTTCTTTCCCTTGCTGCCTCTTTAAAATGGGAAGTCCATCAAATGGATGTTAAATCTGCCTTCTTGCATGGGGACTTGCAGGAAGAAATCTATATGGAACAACCCATTGGCTTCATACAAACAGACTCCAGCCTTGTGTGTCGACTTAAGAAATCCCTTTATGGTCTCAAGCAAGCTCCTCGGGCTTGGTATGCCAAAATGGATAGCTTTCTTTTAGAATCTGGCTTTTCTAGGTGTCATTCTGACAATACTGTCTACACCAAGAAAGTGGGTGACTCTCTTATCATCCTTGTTCTTTATGTTGATGATCTTATCCTTACTGGTAGTGATCCCAACCTTATAAACCATGTGAAGTCTATCCTTAAAAAGAAATTTGAAATGACAGACTTAGGACACTTACACTATTTTCTCGGTCTTCAAGTCTTGCAATCCAAGGAGGGTATTTCCCTTTCCCAGTCCAAGTATGCTTGTGATATTCTTCGTCATTTTCACATGGAAGACTGTAAGCCAGCCCCTTCTCCCTTTCAGTCTGGAGTCAAACTTTCAGTCTCTTGTTCTTCTCCTGAAGTTGATGCTACCTTATACCGTCAACTTGTAGGAAAACTCTTGTACTTAACCCATACTCGTCCTGATCTTTCCTTTGATGTTGGCCTTGTTGCTCGTTTTATGCAAAACCCCCGTGAAAGTCACTGGAAAGCAGCCAAAAGAATACTTCGTTATGTTCGAGGTACAGTACAGTTTGGGATTCATTACAGTGCCAAAGCAGCTCCTCTGTTAGTTGGTTTCACTGATTCTGATTGGGCTGGTGACCCTGATGATCGGAAGTCTACTGCCGGTTATGTCTTCACTCTTGGTTCAGGACCTATTACATGGGCTTGTAAGAAACAGGCTGCCATTTCTCTTTCGTCAGCAGAAGCAGAGTATCGTGGTGCCGTGGAAGCTAGTAAGGAAGCCTTGTGGCTTCGTCAGATCCTATCAGAGTTTGGCTTTGAGCAGCAGCATCCAACCTCCCTTTGGTGTGATAATCAAAGTGCCATTCAGCTATGCAAAGATCCAGTCCAGCATCAGCGCAGCAAACACATCGAACTACACATGCACTTCATCAGAAAACTCATTCATGACCATGCTCTTGAAGTGCAATATTGTCCAACAGATGATCAGATTGCAGACATCTTCACAAAGGCTCTCACAGAGGCGAAGTTCACTAAACTTCGATATATGCTTAGAGTTCAGGAAGTTGTCACTAAGGGGGGATAGGCTCTAGTGCCTCCTTCCTTCTCCTATTGTGTCATATTTGTAAATCCTTCAATCCTATCCCAAGTTGTTCTTAAGGGGGGATGTTAGGATATTCCGACACATAGGATATAGTTAAGATCAACTTGGTCTAGTTTAGAGTTAGGTATAGAGTTAGGTAAAGTGTCTTTCTTTACCGTTGTACATATTGTAACTTACAATCCGACGGTCACGATATGTAGTGATCCGACGGTTCACTCTCACCTCGGTATTATCGACACTTGATCCGTGGCTTGACACCCGATTGGTCCATGAGTTCTATTTAAAGCGCATGGAGGGTCATTGTTCGGGTAATCCGTGCATGAGAGAAGCTTATGTAAATTTTCATTCTTTGATTAATAAATTGTCTGTACCCACGTTGGGACAGGCCGTGGACTGTTTCCCTCCTTGCACTCTGAGGGTTTTAACCACGTCAAAAATACTGGTGTATTGATTTGAGATCTGGTTGTGAGCGGTGTCCTTTTGGTATTCTTTCTGAGGAACTTACCCTGTAAATTCCTACAGAAACGCCACGCCCTTTAAGGTACAAGTTAATTTTGAAATCCCCATTTTCTAGGGTCAAATAGACGCAGATGCCGTAGATAAATGGTTAAATCTGCTAGATGGGTATTTTTCTGTTCATGAATTTTCAAGTCGGGAAAACATTGTTTTCGCTCTTCTCAAAGCAGCCCCCCACGTCAAGGACTGGTGGGAAACCTACTGCGAGCAGAAGGATGAAAGTACAGGCTCACTATTTTCAGCCTCACCCACTTGGAATGACTTTCGGGATGCCATCAAGGAGCAGTACTGCCCTGTCGGAAGCTATGAGAACAAATACATCAAATAGACCACACTGCGGTAGGGACGAGACCAAGATGTGTCGGAGTTCACAAACATTTTTCATACCCTTCGCACACACTTGGGTATCAAAGATTCTGAGCTGCATCTGGTACTCAAATACCGCGGCTGCCTACACAGATACATCCAGGAAGAGATGGGGTTCTTTAACATCTCCTCACTCGGCACAGCATACCGATACGCTGTCAAAATCGAGCAAAATTTCAAACAGAAGAAGCTAGACTTTAGATCTGCAAATCCAAAGCCCAAAGGACAAAGCCAAGGCGAGGTGACCCAAGACAACCCGTCGAAGCCGCAAGAAAAGAACAACACCACGAAGCCGAAGAAGGACACAGGAAAGTGGTGTGAGTTCCACAAGAGTCCCACTCATAACACAAGTGAGTGTCGGACCAAGCAGTCGCTGGTGGCCGAGTTGAAGGCTTCCGAATCAGATGCATGTTCTGACCCTGAGCCAAAACCTGACAAGGGGAATGGCAAAGGGAAGCAAATCATTGATGCGGATCCCAGCGCCACTGTTGCCACTGCCAAGATCCAGAAGAATGAACCTGCAAATCCAGAAGAGGGGGAGCGTCTTTTCCACTCACAGATGTGGGTGAAGGGTTCGTTGTTGCAATTCATTGTCGATAGTGGTAGCCAAAAGAACCTCATTTCAGCAGAGGTCGTGAAGCGGTTGGGCCTACCGACTACACTGCACCCGCAGCCGTATAGTATTGGGTGGCTTCACGAAGGACGAGATCTGAAAGTTCGCCAGCAGTGCTGCCTTCCCTACAGCATCAAACCCTTCACAGACGAGGTATTGTGTGATGTTACACCTCTGGATGTTTGTGATGTACTACTAGGCCAGCCATACTTGTGGAGGTGACATGTTGTGTATGAGTCAAGGCCTCGCGCTGTCATTATTTCTTTGGGTGATTCATTATATAGGATACTGGAGGTAGCCCCACCTACCGCCACCTCTTTGATCACTGCTAAGAAAGGCAGCAAGCTCATCTCCCAGACCAGGAAATTCATCTGTCTGGCTCACTCCCAAAGTAAGGGGAAGATCGTTGCTACATCCATGACCCCCGAAAAGGGTTCCTCCACGCAGCAGCAGCAGCAGCAAAGGGATACGGTCATGATAGAACACAGGAACAACTTCTCCTCACCCACAAGGACACCACAATAGTTTCAGGTGGGCGAAAAAGTTTGGTTACATCTGCAGAAAGAACGCCTTACAAGAGCCCATTAGAAGCTCCGACCACTCCGACATGGTCCTTACACTAGTACGAAGGCTATGGGCAACAATGCTTTGAAGCACAACATTCCTCCATTCCTTCGCTTGCACCAAGTTTTCAATGTGGACCATTGTCGACCATGCTTCTCACCATTTCCGGTCACATCAGAGATTACAGAACAGCTCACCAGAGACCCAACTTAGCAGAAGCTTCCTCATCTCAGGGAGGAACTCAACGCAATGGGGACCATTGCTTCCTAAGGGGGGAGGACTGATCCAGGTGGATGTTGGTGGCCACCCACCTATCCCATTTGGACCCCCACAACTATCTCTTTTAGCTTTTTCAGTTTCCTTAATTGTAGCACAACTTACTATTTTTAGCAGTTTTTCGGGTCCTGAACTTCTGGAGCCGTTTTGAGGCCCTAAACGACGTTTTTTGGGAAATCTGGGGCAACATTGGTCCATGGACCAATGTTGACCCATGTTGCCTCCCAAAGTGGTAGTGCTCGGATAGATCTTTCTAACGAGCTATTGTACGCGTCAAACGGAGATCGTATGCCAAAGTTATGACCCCGGGAAGTTGGTGTACCAATTTACCCAAACGGGGCCCACAGTTTGGCGTTTCATCTTCTAGGGTTAGGTTTTGGAATGTTAATGGTTTTCCATGGTTTCTCAACAATAAATAGGCCTTCGAGCCTCATTGTAACACAGTTCAGAGGCATGTAGCCACGACATCTCTTCTCAGAGATAAGCCAACATCGCCCTAGCTAGTTTATTCCCATTTCTTTTTGTAAGCATATTTCAGTATTTTACAGTAATGAAATGAAGTATTATTTCCGCTGCATATCTGTGTTTATGGTTATCTCTGTGTTTTATTGCATTCATATCTAAGCCCGGATCAAGCATCCCTCAAAACTTGGCTGAAGAAGGCGATGGGTTGTTCATAACCATATTTATTTTTCTGTAGCATCACTTCAGCAATAGTATGTGGAGAGGTGAAACAAAAGATGTAGAAAGGCACTGAATAGTCGAAGCTTCAACCAAAGCTTCTTTAATTCTAATGAAAGAATCTTTGGGGGCAGGGCTCCACCTGACTTCATTTTCCTTCTTGAGCATGTCCGTAATACCCTTGACTATTTCTGCGTAGTTGGGTATGAACCTCCTTAAGAAATTTATTCTCCCCAAAAAGGATTGGACTTCTTTCTTATTCTTAGGCAGAGGAATATGGATGATGGATTCAACTCATTTAGGATCGATCTTCACACCTTCCTACGCTACTATATGTCCTAGTAGCTTCCCCTCACTCAGGGCGAACTAAGATTTCTTAGGGTTCCGGGAAAGTCCATACCTCCTGCATTTCTCAAAGGTGAGCTTTAAGTGGAGGATGTTCTCTTCATCAGTCTTAGAAAAGACTATGATATCATCTAAATAAACCACCACGAATTTTTCTTTCTCCCCTACGAAAGCTATGTCCATGGCTCTCTGAAATGTGGCCCCTTCATTAATAAGACCAAAGGGCATGTGAGCGTACATGAATGTTCCCCACGGGGTGGTGAAAGTAGTTTTCTTTTGATTATCAGGGTGGACTGCCACTTAGTTGTAGCCAGAGAACCCGTCCATCATGGACATTCTAGCAAAGCCAACCACCATCTACAATATATAATCCATCTTAAGAAGCGGGTAGTTGTCTTTCAGCAACGCCCTGTTTAGATTTTGAGAATCTACACATAGCCTTATTTCTCCACTCTTTTTCCGGACAAGGACTAGGTTGGCCACCTACTCAGAGTACCTTAAAGGCGTTATGATCTTTGCCTGTAGAACCTTTCTTACTTCCTTTTCAATGGAGGGGAGTAAGAGTGGATTTATTTGCCTGAGTTTTTGCTTGCATGGCTTTATTCCACTCTTCAAAGGAATCTTATGCTGAATGATGTTAGTATCAAATGCTTTCAAATCCTCATAAGACCAAGCAAAAACATCCTTGTAGATTTTGAATAGATTTAAATACCTTTGTCTATATTGCAAGGGGATTCCTTTTGATAGCCTGATCATCTGAGGTTCCTCCTCTGAGTCGATGTTGCAGTCTTCTACTTGATCGTCTATCTCCGGGGCCATTGGTTTGGAGACTATGTCATCCTTATTAAAAATCATTTCCAGTGGGACCAGTCTGCGAGGGATGGTATTCCCTTTCAGTTGCAAAATTTTGCACCCAGCCACTGTGTCTTTCCACAAAGTGGCTTCTTGATCTGCTTCTTCTTCTTCTTGATCGATGGTGGAGTGGGCGAACTCCCCAACGACTTCTATGAATCTTTTCACCTGCTCGTCATCCTCGAATACCTGCCAATGTTTGACATTATCAAGTATTGAGGGTCTGTATCTGACTTCTACCTCATACCTAAGGAGCAGATTTTGAGGGGGCCTGAAACTACTTGCAACTACAACAAGGGAGTCAGCCATTCTATTTCCTTCCCTAGGTAGAAATTGGATATTAAAGGCCAGGAAGAAATTATCAATTAGATCCCACACTTCATTCCGGTACATCCTCAGTCTGGGGTGTTTGGCCTGGCACTGATTTCTAATCTGCCTTACGACCAGCTCAAAGTCTCCATATACCGCCAGGCATTCAATATTCATATTTTTTGTTGTTTTTAACCCAAGGATAAATGCTTACTCCACCACATTGTTGGTTGCCTCAAACTCCAGCTTGAATGAGAGGGGTATCAGGCTTCCCTCCGGAGATACCAACAATACTCCAACTCCATTTCCCTCTTTTGATTTTGCTCCATCGAAGTATAATTTCCATACTTCATTTTCATTTGTGTGCTAGAGCTCTATGATCCGGACTTAAACAGGAACGCAACAAATTACAGAGATAACCATAAACACAGATATGCAACGGAAATAATATTTCATTTCATTAATGTAAAATAATGAAATATGATTACAAACAGTAATGGAAATAAACTAGCTAGGGCGGTGGTAGCTTATCTCTGAGAAGAGATGTGGTGGCTACATGCCTCTAAAATGTGTTACAATGAGGCTCGAAGGCCTATTTATTGTTGAGAAACAATGGAAAACCCTTAACATTCCAAAACCTAACCCTAGAAGATGAAACGCCAAAGTGTGGGCCCCATTTGGGTAAATTGGTACACCAACTTCCCAGGGTCATAACTTTGGCATACGATCTCCGTTTGATGCATACAATAGCTCGTTAGAAAGATCTATCCGAGCACTACCACTTTTGGTCGCAACATCGGTCCATGGACCGATGTTGCCCTAGATTTCCCAAAAAACGTCATTTAGGGCCTCAAAACGGCTCTGAAAGTTCAGGACCCGAAAAACTACTAAAAATAGTAAGTTGTGCTACAATTAAGGAAACTGAAAATGCTAAGAGAAACAATGGTAGGGGTCCAGGTGGACTTGGCAGGTGGCCACCAATATCCACCTGGATCATTCCTCCCCCCTTAGGAAGCAATGGTCCCCATTGCATTGAGTTCCTCCATGAGATGAGGAAACTTTTGTTGAACTTGTTCCCTAGTGAGCCACTTGCCCTGGTGAAGGAGTTGACCTGCTTTGACAACTCGATATAGTTGGATATTCTGTTGGCGAGTGTTCTTGATCTGTGTGTCCATGATCCGATCAGTTGCAGCTTCTTCCATGCAATCTGGATTTAATTCTGTGGGTGTGAGCTATTCTGCAATGTCGGATGTGTCTAGCAATGGTGGAAAGTATGGCCGAAGGCGGTCCACATTGAACACTGGGTGCAGGCCAAGGAATGGAGGAATGTTGAGCTCAAATGCATTGTCTCCCACAGCCTTGGTAATGGTGTAAGGACCATATCGGAGTGGTCTCAGTTTCCGATAGGCTCCAGTAAGGCGTTCCTTTTGCAAATGCAACCAGACTTTGTCGCCCACCTGAAACTTGTGTGGCACCCGATGTTGATCATGTCCCTGCTTGTACTTGGCATTTGATCTCTCCAGAATGTCATGGACCTGCTGGCGAATATGTTGGATGTGCTTAATGAAGCTGGTGGCCTTATTTGTTTCAGACTGGACATGAGCTGAATTTATGTGAGTAGCTGCAAGTGGCATGGCCACATCAATGGGGCATAGTGGCTGGAATCCCAAACTCACCTGAAAATGGCTATGGCCAGTGGAGCTGTGAAGAGCGCGGTTGTAGCTGTGCTAAACATAGGGGAGGCTCTCATCCCATGTGCGTGGATGCTTTGAGTTATACATGCGCAGAATGTGCACAATCATCCTATTGACAACCTCTGGCTAGCCATCAGTTTGAGGATGGAAGGTTGTGGACTTCGTGAGTTTGGTGTCCAGCATTGACCAGAGACTGGACCAAAATGTGCTGAGAAACCGACTGTCCTAATCTGAGATGATAGACTGTGGGATCCCAAAGTGCACCCGCACTAATTCAAAGAAGAGTTTAGCAGTGGCTTCTGCTATGATATTCTTCTTGCAGGCCGCCATAATGGCCATCTTCGAGAACCTGTCGATGACCACAAAAACACAGTCATTTCCATGCTTAGTGGAAGGAAGGCCTGACATGTAATCCATGGAGATGGATTCCCAAGGTCGACTAGGGGTAGGAAACGGGGTATAGAGGCTGTGCTTCTTGATGGTCGGTTTGGCAATGGCACAAGCAGTACATGATCTGATGTACTTCCCAACATCCTGTCGAAGATTCGGCCAATAGAAATAATTTTGCAGTACTGCCACTGTTTTCTCGACCCCGAAATGCCCAACAGCCCGACTGTAGTGTGCTTCCCAAATCATCTTGGCACGCTCGCTTGAAGGAACACAAAGGTGACCCAGGTGGCATAACAGGGCATCCTGGAGGTGAAAATCTGGAACATGCCGACCCTCCAAGAGTGTCTGGTATGTGTGGCCGAATTCTAGGTCGCTTTTGTATAGAAGTGGCCAATCAGAAGTCTCGTGCCCACAAGAGTTGAGCACGGTGGTTAACGCCATGATCGGTGGTCGACTGATGCAATCTGCAACATTATTGGTGCTGCCCTTCTTATACTTGATATTCAAGTGGAATTGTTGCAGGTACGTAGACCACTTCTGATGGCGATCATTCTGCAATTTCCCTTGGGTCTGTATGAACTGCAGGGGTCGGTGGTCTGTGTGGATGACCGTTTCCTTCCCCAAAATGTAATGCTTCCATTGTCGGCAAGCCTGCACAATGGAATACATCTCTTTATCATAAGTGGGGTACTTCCAGACTGTGTCTGAAAGTGTTTCACTGTGATATGCCATTGGATGTCCATGTTGAGTAAGGACTGCCCCAATAGCATAGTCAGAGGCAACTGTCTCGACCTCAAATGGTTGTTGTAAATCTGGTAACGCGAGCACTGGTGCTGTGCAGAGGCGATCCTTCAACTAATGAATGCCTTCTGTTGAGATTCAGACCAAAAGAATTTTTCTTTCGCTCCTCCCTTGGTGACTTGACTCAAGGGCCAAGTAATATGAGAAAACCCCAACACGAACCTGCGGTAGAAGTTGGCAAGACCTAGAAAGCTACAGAGCTCTGTTAGAGTGGTTGGAGCTGGCCAATCCCGAATGACTTGGATCTTGGCTGGATCCACATGCACCCCCTGTTCATCAATGATGTATCCCAGATACTAAACTTGGGTCATGCCAAAAGTGCATTTCTCTAAATTGGCACATAGCTTGTGTTGCCGCAGTGTTTGGAGAACTTGTCGGATGTGGTGGAGGTGCTCTTCCCAACTCTGGCTGAATATCAAAATTTCATCCAAGTATACTACTACAAATGAGTTGGTGAATGGCCGCAAGATGTCATCCATTAGCCTCATGAAGGTTGCAGGAGCATTCGTCAATCCGAAAGGCATAACCAACCATTTGAAAAGGCACTCCTTGGATTTGAAGGCAGTCTTCCACACATCAGAGGGTTCGATTGGTACCTGGTGATACCCTGACTTCATATTGATCTTGCTGAAACATTTCGCCCCCTTTAGTTGGTCCAGGAGGTCATCAATCCGCGGGATTAGGTAACTATTACGAACAGTGATCTTGTTCAGCGCCCAATAGTCAATACAAAGTCTCCACGTCCCATCCTTCTTCTGTACCAACACAATCCGGCTCCCACAAGGCGATGAACTCGGACGGATGTGACCTTTCTATAGGAGCTCCTGAATCTGCCTCTTTATTTCATCATTCTCCAGAACGGAGCGCCGATAAATTGGTCCATTGGGTAGCAACGCACCTGGGGTCAGATCGATGGAGTGCTTGACCTGATAGTGCAGAGGAACCCCTGCGGGGGAGGTGAAGATGTCCTCGTACTCCTCCACGACCTTGTCCATCTGTAGTTGTCATGCGGAGGGGCCCTGTCTGGAGGCCGCGGCCACCGTCTTCTTCTTTCCTTGAGGGCGTATCATCAGGAAAACAAATTTCCCGGTTTTGGAAATGAGCTTACTGCATTGTTTTGCAATAATCAAAGAGATGGTGGTAGGTGGTGCTACCTCTGGTATCTTGTACAAATTATTTCCCAATGTAATAATAACACCACGGGGCCTTGATTCATACACATCATGTCGCTTCCACAAGTATGGTTGTCCTAATAATACATCACAAACTTCAAGGGGAGCAATGTCACACAATACCTCATCTGTGAAGGGCTTGATGTTGTATGGAAGGTGACACTGTTGGCTCACGCAAAGATCTCGTCCTTGGTGAAGCCACCCGATGGTGTACGGTTGTGGATGTGATGTGGTCGGTAAGCCCAACCGCTTCACGACCTCTGCCGAAATGAGGTTATTTTGGCTCCCGCTATCAACAATGAACTGTAGCAGGAAGCCCTTTACCCACATCTCAGAGTGGAAGAGACGCTCCTCCTCCTCTGGATCTTCGGGTTCATTTTTCTGGATCTTGGCGGTAGCAACAGTGGCGTTGGGATCCGCATCAATGATGTGCTTCCCTTTGTCATTCTTCTTGTCAGGTTCTGACTCAGAGTCGGAACATGCATCTGATTCTGAAACCTTTAGCTTAGCCACCAGTGACTGCTTGGCCCGACACTCACTTGTGTTGTGAGTGGAGCTCTTATGGAACTCACACCATTTTCCCGTGTCCTTTTTCGGCTTCGCGGCACTGTTCTTTGCTTGCAGCTTCGGCGGGTTGTCTTGGGTTGCCCCGCCTTGGCTTTGTCCTTTGTTATGTGGTTTAGGGGCACCTTTCCCCTGCTTTGGATTCATAGATCCAAAGTCTCGCTTCTTTTGTTTAAACTTCTGCTCGACCTTGACGGCATATCGGTATGCTGTGCCGAGCAAGGATATGTTCAGGAATTGTATTTCTTCCTGGATGTTCTTAGGGTCCCACCCTAACCCCCTTATTTATGTCATGGGATCACGTCATACTCAAGAGTCAATAAAGCCCATATTAATATTTGTAAGTGGTTAACCTGCAATTAATGATGGGACCATAGTTAGTTGCAAATGGGTCGTAGTATTAGATAGATGGTATTAATAAAACCCACGGTATTGGCCCGTGGTATTGCATGTATGAGTCATATATAAAGGATAGAGACTCCTTGCAAGGAGCATCGTGTCTTATTTTGTAAACAAGCTCTGCTATATTGGAGGTTGCCCCCTCGAAGAGGCATGTGAACATTGCTCTTTGAATAATAAAATCATTGCTATTCTGTGTTCTGGGTATATTTTCTTCGCATATTCTGTGTTCTGGGTATCTTTTCTTCGCATATTCTGTATCTGGGTATTATTTGCAGGTTAAGAGCATAACAAGTGGTATCATAGCACTTTCCAGGGCTCGGTGGGATCTCCAATTTTTAGCAAAAAAAAAATTTGGCTAGAGACGTGTTCCGGCGTCTTTAAACAACGGGATCTGTCGTTGAGCACATAAACCTGCGGATTTGGGGAGGCATGCACGCAGGAAATACAAGAGGTGGTCATGTCTGTTGGACTCCCTTGTAAACCCTATGGGTACCCCTTCAAGTAGTATCACATTAGACAGAACCGCGCACGGACTGTCTTCCACATACCCTCTGGGTATATAGGAAGCCCCCTAGGCTCCCTTGAAACCTCGCCATAGATAAACCTTCGGTCGTCTTGTGGCTACAGTACACCGAGAACAGCACTCGGAGAGATTACTCGCCCGTACGATAGGGTAGTCGGGTTGTATGGCTAAGGGTACGGTCGATCCTCCTTAGTTAGAGCCCTGAAACATTGGGCCGAGTACTACTGTCAGACCCTTATGTATATTGCGATCTGTAGCACCTGACACTCCTCTAGACCATAGTTCCTTTTTCTATCGGGGATCACACATCAGATCCGCGTGTGCAAAGACGTGCTGCAGCAGCAGACATCAGTCCCGCAGCTCCATCAGATCCGCAGCAGCAGTTGTTCCACCATTCAGATCTCTCAGATCCACCAGATCGGAGTTGTTGTGCAGGGTTCCTATACAGGGGAATACTTTTCGCAGGACTTTTGGCAGCATTGACATTTTGAGGATTTGGCAACTGCAGTATTGATCAGGAAGGAGTAAAACTCCGTTAGGAGTAAAACTCCGTTAGGAGTTTTCCAAAAACAAAGAGTCTGAGATCTTCTGGGGCGCTTATTGGTGATCTAGCCTATCAGAATCAGGACGACGAGCTGAGCAAGGTGGTACCATTCAATTTATTAGTAAAAATTTTTAGGCGGTCCCAATTTTTCATCAGGTTGGTGTATGGTAGAAACGTGCGCTCAAGCGATGGCCAATGAAAGGATGGACAAAATTGAAGACACTGTGACCTCCATCCAAACTGTGATGGACAACATCCAAACTGAGATTCGCGAACTAAGTCTCCAGGTACAGTTAGCACTCTCGAAGGGCAAGGAGCCAGCCCACGAGGAGGCGTATAAGGGCCATGAATACCATGAGGGTGAGTCTAGCCACTCTCCTCACGTCTGGCACACCCATCCACCACCCAGTCAGCGACCTCCCAAGTTGGATATGCATAAATTTGACGGTTCTCACATGTCCACATGGCTAGCACAAATGGAGCAGTATTTCAAATTGAATCATATCCTAGATGAGGGGACTAAGCTTATGGTGGGGACCATGTACTTGGACAATGAACGATGGCAATGGGGGGAATGGCATCAGCATTGCAATGGACCTTTTCAGAATTGGGCCCAATTTACCAAAGCTCTTCGAAATCGCTTTGAACAGGAAGACTCTTTTTTGGGGCGTCTCACTAAGCTCCGACAGACGGGTACAATGGATGAATATATTATCGCTTTTGAAGCCTTAGCCTTCCTCACTAAGGGTCTCACAGATGAGTTCTACATGGAATGTTTTATCAGCGGTCTTAAAGAAGCCATCAAAGCTCAAGTTCTACTCCACCACCCTCCCACGTGGACAGAGGCTTGCCAGGTAGCTCGTAAGGTGGAACGTGCATTAACAGCCCAATCCAGCCGCCCCAACTTCCCCGCTAAAGGTCGTCCCCCACAGGCTCCCAACACGACTCAGACACTTAAGGTTCAAAAGGTGTCACCTGCAGAAATGGCCGAAAGAAGGAAGCAAGGTCTATGTTACTACTGTGATGAAAAATATTCCCCGGGTCATAAATGCAAGGAGCCCAAGTTTTTTCAAATAGATGCCACTGACTACAGCTCCACCGAGGAAGATCCACCACTTGAGGAACCGGAGACGATCGAAGAAGACAACCAAAAGGAGATTGTATCTGACGAACCAGTTATTTCGCTAAATGCGTTGGCAGGAATTTCTTCCCCTCAAACTCTCAAAATCAGGGGTTTTCTTAAACATCGCCCAGTAGTAGTCTTGATTGATAGTGGAAGTACCCATAATTTCATCCATCAAAAAATCGCCGAAGCAGCGCATTGTTTTGTACGGGCAGTCTCTAACTTCCAAGTCCAAATTGCAGATGGGAGCACAATGAAATGTGAATGCCGCTGTGAAAATGTCATACTTCAAATGGGGGATTATCAGTTGAAAACCCACATGTTTGCCATACACATGGGGGGTTGCGACATTGTCCTAGGCGCTGAATGGCTCCGCACTCTTGGGCCAATCACAATGGATTTCCAGGAGTTATATATGAGTTTTAAGCAGAACAACTCCACACATACCCTCCATGGACTCCAGGCGGGAGCCCCCTCTGTCATCAGCTCGCATAGGATGGAAAAATTGTTAAAAAAGGGCCATCATGGAGTGGTAGCTCAATTTAATGCCATCCAGGTAGTCGAAACCATGTCTCTGCCAATTCATCCTGAGATGCAGCAGATTTTAAATAACCATCGGACGGTCTTTGACAAGCCTCATGAGCTTCCACCCTCGCGAGGGGAACATGATCATAGCATCACCTTGGTTCCAGGGGCCCAACCCCCAAATGTGCGGCCATACAGATATCCATTCACCCAAAAGAATGAAATAGAAAAAATCATCAAGGAATTGTTGGAAGCAGGTGTCATTCGTCCCAGCATTAGTCCTTATTCATCCCCAGTGGTCATGGTCCTCAAGAAAGATGGGGAGTGGCGGATGTGTCCCGACATCAGGGCCCTCAACAAATTGACAGTCAAAGATAAATTTCCCATCCCGGTGGTTGACGATTTGCTAGACGAACTCAATGGGGCTCAATTCTTCACTAAGTTGGATCTTCGCTCCGGCTACCACCAAATTCGCATGAAGGAAGTCGACATTCCCAAGACGGCTTTCAGAACTCATGAAGGCCATTATGAGTTCCTGGTCATGCCATTTGGTCTCTGTAATGCCCCTTCTACTTTTCAGAGTCTTATGAATCACATCCTCAAACCATATCTCAGAAAATTTGTCCTTGTCTTCTTCGATGACATTCTCATCTATAGTGGCACTTGGGCGGCACATCTTCAGCATGTAGATCTACTCTTGCAACTGCTTCGCAAGCATAAATTATTTGTCAAGATGTCTAAGTGCTCGTTTGGCATGGAAGAAGTTGAGTATTTGGGCCACATTGTGGGGCGTGAAGGTGTCAAGGTGGACCCCAAAAAGATCCAGGCAATGCAAGAATGGCCTCAACCTAAGACCTTGAAGAGCTTGAGAGGATTTTTGGGTCTCACAGGCTATTATCGTAAATTTGTCCGCAACTATGGCCACATAGCGAAGCCCCTCACTCAACTCCTAAAGAAAAATTCCTTCTTCTGGAACGAGGAAGCACAACATGCATTTACAGCTCTCAAAAACGCCATGTGTTCCACTCCAGTCTTAGCACTACCTGACTTCACCAAATCCTTTGTCATTGAATGTGATGCTTCGGGTACAGGTATTGGAGCGGTCTTAATGCAGGAAGGGTGATCATTGGCCTTCACAAGCCAACAACTCAGTGGGAGGAATCTAGGCCAATCTACCTACAAGAAGGAAATGATGGCCATCTTACATGCAGTCGAGACCTGGCGACCTTACTTATTGGGGCGACGTTTCCAAATCCGCACAGATCATCACAGTCTTAAATATTTTTTGGAGCAATGCCTATCCTCCCCACAACAAAATAAATGGTTAGCCAAAATGCTGGGATATGATTATGAGATCATTTACAAGAAAGGGAAAGACAACAGTGTAGCAGATGCATTATCGCGCCAATTTGAGGAGGAAAGTACTCTGCTCGCAATTTCCCTTCCCATTCCAGACTGGATTGAAGAGGCTCGCAGGGAATGCTTTTCACACCCAGGGCTCTCCCAACTCATTTCTCAATTGCAGGTAGATCCTAATTCCAGCAAGGGCTACTCGTGGCATAATGATATTCTTCGCTACAAGGACAGAGTCGTAATATCACCAACATCCACCCTCAAAAGTCGCATTTTGGTAGAATTGCACTCATCCCCCATTGCAGGACATTCGGGCTTTCAGAAGACATATGCTCGCACCAGAAGATCATTCTTTTGGACAGGCATGAAAAAGGACATCCTTACTTTCGTAGCAGAATGTGATGTCTGTCAACGCCACAAAGGGGAAACCATCAACACACCAGGCACATTACAACCATTGCCCATTCCGGCATCAATTTGGACAGAGGTTTCTATGGATTTCATTACAGGTCTTCCAAAGTCAGGGAACAAGTCAGTCATCATGGTGGTTGTGGACCAACTGTCGAAGTATGCTCATTTCTGCGCCCTACCCCACCCGTTTACACCAACTTTGGTTGCTCAATCTTTCATGGATCAGATCTTCAAATTACATGGCATGCCCACTTCTATAGTGTCCGACCGCGACCCGATCTTCACCAGCAATTTTTGGCAGGAACTCTTCAGAATACAAGGCACTCAACTCAAACTCAGTACTTCATATCATCCGTAAACAGATGGTCAAACCGAATCCGTCAACAAATGTCTAGAAACCTACCTTAGGTGTTTCACTTCAGAAAAGCAACACCTTTGGGCACAGTGGTTACCTCTGGCTGAATGGTGGTATAACACCAACTATCATGCCACCACCAAAATGACTCCCTATGAAGCAGTCTATGGTCAACTTCCGCCTTCCCCTACTTCTTATCTCAAGGGGTGCTCCAAAGTACAAGTAGTGGATCAACTCCTACAACACCGCGCAACCATGCTCGCCCATCTTCGCGAGAATCTTCATCAAGCTCAAAACCGCATGAAGCAACAGGCCGACCAACATCGCTCAGAGTGCCAATTTCAAGAAGGGGATCAGGTCTTTTTGAGGCTGCAACCATATAAGCAAACATGACTCAAAGACAAGGGTTGTCAAAAGCTCTCTCCAAAATTCTACGGACCATACCAAGTACTTCAGCGCATTGGAGAAGTGGCTTACAAGTTGGCTTTGCCACCTACAGAAAAAATCCATCCAGTTCTCCATGTATCGTGCCTCAAGAAAGTGATTGGGAACAATTGCCGAGTTCAAACCAGTCTACCTGAATTGGACGAAGAAGGGTCAATCTGGCTTCAACCCGAAGAGGTTCTAGACACACGAGACAAGCACCTGCGCGACCGCATGATTAAGGAAGTCCTCGTCAAATGGAAAGACACCTCTCCGGAAGATGCAACTTGGGAACCAGCCACTATTCTTCAGCAGTTTCCGCAGCTTCAGCCTTGAGGACAAGGCTAGTCTTAAGGGGGAGGGCATGTTAGGGTCCCACCCTAACCCCCTTATTTATGTCATGGGATCACGTCATACTCAAGAGTCAATAAAGCCCATATTAATATTTGTAAGTGGTTAACCCGCAATTAATGACGGGACCACAGTTAGTTGCAAATGGGCCGTAGTATTAGATAGATGGTATTAATAAAACCCACGGTATTGGCCCATGGTATTGCATGTATGAGTCATATATAAAGGATAGAGACTCCCTGCAAAGAGCATCGTGTCTTATTTTGTAATCGAGCTCTGCTCTATTGGAGGTTGCCCCCTCGAAGAGGCATGTGAACATTGCTCTTTGAATAATAAAATCATTGCTATTCTGTGTTCTGGGTATCTTTTCTTCGCATATTCTGTATCTGGGTATTATTTGCAGGTTAAGAGCATAACAGATGTACTTGTGTAGGCAACCGCGGTATTTGAGTATCAAATGCTGCTCCTAACCCTTGATACCCAACTTTGTACGAAGGTTATGGAAAAGATTGGTGAACTCCGGCACGTCTTGGTCCCTTCCCTGCCGCAGCGTGGTCCACTTTATGTATTCATCCTCATAGCTTCCGACAGGGTAGTACTGCTCCTCGATGGCATCCCGGAATGAATTCCAAGTGGGTGCAGCTGAAAATAGTGAGCCAGTACTTTCATCCTTCTGCTTGCAGTAGGTTTCCCACCAGTCCTTGACGTGGGGGGCTGCTTTGAGAAGAGCGAAAACAATTTTTTCCCGACTCGAAAATTCATGAACAGAAAAATAACCCTCTAGCAGATTTAACCATTTATCTACAGCATCTGCGTCTATCTGACCCTCGAATATGGGGATTTCAAAATTAACTTGTACCTTAAAGGGCGTGGCATTTCCAGAGTAGCTGCTGGAAGCCGATGCATCGCTTCTGGGTAGCCGCTGAAGGATCTGGGCAAAGCTGTCCATCATCGCATTCCGTTGTTGCTCGAGGGCTTCTTCGAGCAAGATTTTGATAGGATCTCCTGCCCCCTCGTCTTTCTTCTCATCCGCCATGGGAGGCCGTCGGGATTTGCGAGGCTAGTCTTGCAAAGGTTCGACCAGTTCAAGCCCTAACTCCTTATATCCCGACCTTGTTGGGGACATGCAAAGAAAAACAGAGAAAAAGAAGACCGCTCTGATACCACTGATCCGGACTTAAACAGGAACGCAACAAATTACAGAGATAACCATAAACACAGATATGCAATGGAAATAATACTTCATTTCATTAATGTAAAATACTGAAATATGATTACAAACAGTAATGGAAATAAACTAGCTAGGGCGATGGTAGCTTATCTCTAGGAAGAGATGTGGTGGCTACATGCCTTTGAACTGTGTTACAATGAGGCTCGAAGGCCTATTTATTGTTGAGAAACAATAGAAAACCCTTAACATTCCAAAACCTAACCCTAGAAGATGAAACGCCAAACTGTGGGCCCCATTTGGGTAAATTGGTACACCAACTTCCCGGGGTCATAACTTCGGCATATGATCTCCATTTGACGCATACAATAGCTCGTTAGAAAGATCTATCCGAGCACTACCACTTTGGGAGGCAACATGGGTCCATGGAACATGGACCCATGTTGCCCCAGATTTCCCAAAAAACGTCATTTAGGGCCTCAAAACGGCTCCGGAAGTTCAGGACCCGAAAAACTGCTAAAAATAGTAAGTTGTGCTACAATTAAGGAAACTGAAAATGCTAAGAGAAACAATGGTGGGGGTCCAGGTGGACTTGGCAGGTGGCCACCAATATCCACCTGGATCACTGTAACTCCATTTTTAGGTGTACTGATGTTTCCTCCAAGATGGTCTCATCTTCTTCTAGGAACAGACAGGAGATGTCGCTTTATTTCCCATTCACTGGGGAGTTTTCTGAGCCTTTAGTTGGGGTCACAATTTTTACAAACCTATATTCTCTATACAACCTCCTTTTCTCGCCCCCAAACATGGGAATAGTGGCATAAGTCAGATCTAACTTGATAGATCCCCCCACCTTGGAACCCCAAGATCTAGATGGGAGCATGCAGAACGTAGGGGAAATGTATGCCACTACTATGTCCATCAGAGGGACAAGAATCTTTACATTTTCAAGATCCTTCGGAAGATTGAATGTAGGTAGTACTTTTTCTATACTTCCTAGCTCTCCTCCTTCTTCCTTACCACTAGAAATTTTCAGCAGAATAGGTGCCTCCTTTTCTGCATGTCCCTCTGAACTATTGCTTTCCTTATTAGAGGAGACTTTTATCTTGGAAGGGTCAGGATTTAGCTTACCTTTCCCTTTATCTAGTACTGGGGGAATAACTTGGGGAGCAGTTCCCTCTTGTTGTTCTGGTTCTCTTGACCTCTTCTTTGAAGATCTTAGATCATACTTATGGTGTGGTTGTGCTTGCATGAAATATGCAAACTGTTTACAATAATAATCTATATCTTCCTCATTTGTTGTTGCTTCTCTATCATGACTAGTCTCCTGGTGAGCCATATTTTGATGTTCTTCTTCAGAGAAAGCATAATACAAGTTTCCCTGCATCTCATGTGTATCTGACGATTTCTCATTGGGATCATCTTCTAGATATAGAGGATGAGGGATCTGGTCGAGTTGTTCCTTTCTTTCCCTTGGAAGTATTTGCAATGGAGGTCTTCTATACTATGGGTTATAACCCCGGTTGTTGACTTGAGCATTCTGTTTGGAGAGATTCTTGTTCTCAAGTTCAAGCTTTCCAACCTTATGTGATAAACTCCTGATGAGTTTGTCCAATTCATCCCACTTCGGGTCTGGTGATTCTCTATCTCGACCACAGGAGGATGCCTCTTATTTCCCTCTTTTATTCTCAGTAGGTTCTTGCTTTCCTCTTGACTTCTCGGTTGAGGTGAAATTTGTTTCCACCTCAAGTGCATTGATTCGGAGTTGATCTAGAGTGAGAGACTTCCTTTCCCTCAGAGTAAAGCCAAAATCAGATTGAAAGGCTCCCAAAAAAGCTACTCGAGTTGCAGCTGGAGGAGGCTTTATCTCAGTGGGCTGGAGGAGGCTTTATCTCAGTGGGCAGGTTATTGTATTGCTTGTTGAACCTTTTTATAAATTATGAGATATCCTCTTTTGGCTTTTTCTTTATGGTGTTAAACTCTGTGAGGAGGTACTCATGATTTCTCTTTTCACCCCATTTCTGTGTGAAAGAGTTTTCAAGTTCCTCCCAGGTAGTGATGGAGGCATTGGGTAGGGCCTTGAACCATTTTCTGGCTTCTCCATCAAGGGATTGTACAAAAAGTCTCATGACCACATCCAGTTGTTCCACGTTTAGGTTCTCAGCAAAGGCACAGAAGGTTTCGATGTGTCTCTGTGTAGTGTTATCATCCTCCCCATTGAACCTAGGCAGAAGCTTTAGGTAGTCTTGGGGCATAGCACTTAGAGGTTGAGGTAAATTAAGAGGGGCATATTTATTTAGCAAAAAACCTGGAAGAGCCATTTGGATTAATGGAGGGGGATTGAGATTTTCCTGAGGAACTTGGGCCAAAAACATAGTGGTAGGAGTGGCTAGACTGAAAGCAGGGTATGTAAGGGTTTTAGGAGTAATTCCTGAGTAGTGAGTAACAGTAGGTTGAGAGCTGGATGAGGAGGCTTCAAAGATTGATGGGATGATAGTGCAGGCAGTGAGAGTTTTCTCCTTCCTGATTTTTCTGAAAATTATTTTCTCTAGGTCAGATACAAATGGGGCTTTCTGCTGAGAGGTATCTGAGCAAGTGTGAGGCTTCTTAAAATCTAGGATGATGAATGATGATGGGGTGTGTGGAGTCGCCAAGGTGATGTGGATGCAATCAGAACATCTTTGCTCACCTACACAAAGAGTGCTTAATTTGTCATACCCCAAGGGAAAATCCTTCAATACGTTCCCTGACAACGATTCCATAAGATGTTGTAGCTCCTAGATAAAGCCTTGGATTGCTTACAAGACTAGTGCCTGGGCACATCTAGAGTTTGAGTGTCTCAAATGATTCTCAGTAAAATGGTGAGCTCACATATATTATATATGTATATATAAAATGGAATGGGTTGGTTCATTCATCCAAAAGGTATAAGTCATGTATTTTTGGTGCTTCTTCACATATGCAGTTCACAAAAATATGTGCATAAAATAGTGGAGGTCGAGTAGTTCAAGGACTTACAGCTTAATAAGCTTTAAGTAGAGCAAGGAGAGATGATATGGGGAAAGAGCAACACATCTCATAGAGTCTAAAACATCAAGAATTCTATATTTAACACATAGAGCTTGAAGCCATAAGAATTTCTAAAATTATTTGAGTTGCTGGAGGATATAATGGACAGAAGAGAGACTGGGTGCTATGATTCATGTAGCGCAGTTTTAAAGATATAATTTCAACAATTCATACAGGCACATGCATTAACAAATCAATACAAGTGAATCTGTAAGGAAGTATGAAATATTTATAGCAGCTATAATTGCATGAATCCAGAGAAGAAACATGAATACAATGAGTTTTAACAAAGGGATAACATACTGTAATAATCGAAGGGGGAATCACCACCATTTACTTGATAGTCTAAAAGATCTGTAATATAAAGTTATATAGTCTTAAAGATTTGTAATATAAAGTTATACAATCTGAAAATAACATGTAGATTTTTCTTTATAATTTCTGAACCTTTGTGAAGTGTTACTTCCTCCTATTTATTTGGAGAGGAAGAGCGTTGAACATTCATTACATCAAAATATCTTCGGTCAAGTCTCAGCTATCAGGTTGACTAGACATCTCGGCCAGGGATGGCTCAGTGGCCCAAAAACATTACAAAACATTAACTTCCTCATTGAATGGCCACACATTACATGAATACAAAACAATTCAATCAGTTAGATGAGAATGCCAACAAAATATCTTCATGCCCATCCCTGTTATCGCTACTGCTTCAGGTTGTAGTTTGCTCACAGTATGGCCTCCTGTGCTACTCAGTTGACTCTCGTCACTTCTGCACTTACTGCTTGAACCATTCATCCTTTAAAGCTGGGAATGGGCACTATCAGTTTCACGCTGCAGTGCTGAGGAAGAGGACACCTGGGCAGTAACTCATTTTCCCTCTATATGGGAGACCATGCCGGATAATTAAATCCTCCCAAGCTACTAAGTCCTTTTTTACTCCTGTCAGCGCCGACCCTAGTTTCGTGTCACAATGGGCCTTTCTGGATCAGCCCATGTCGGGTTTGAATGCACCACCTATTTTCTTAAAAGCCACAGTTGCCAACCCATCACGCCTTTAAAGTCCTGCACTGCACTATCGGCGCCCTGATATGCCTGGTGATGTGCTTATGGTGTAATATGGGGGACTTTCTGGTGCTGGCCCCTATCACTAAAACATTGCGAAACATGTGAGTCCTGATCCCCTTTAGGCCCCTTTGCTTCGGCCCCTTTCTGTAATATTCTTCATATGACCGGGGTCTTGAACCAGGTGCTTAGCCCGAAGGCGCTAGAGCCTTTAAAAGCCTGTCCAGGGGCCTTTTTCCTTTAATACATGAAATCTTGCACTTCGGCGATTTCTGATGATTTCCATTGATATTTCCTTTGGACCCTTGAGATCACTGATTTGAGACGGGCCCACCTGGGGTCTCGCAATCGCAACACATGAGAGAGAGTTGAGGATGAGTGGTTTTCAAAGGGGGGCATGAGTGGTAAGTGGTATGTGAAGGGGGGGTGCGAAATGATATGAGAGGGACACGTAGTGGAGGGGCCTAGTGGGGAAACCGCGTTTTGGACCCCCCCCCCCCCCACCCTCGATGATAAACGGATACATGGTGGTGTGGGGGGGGGGGGGAAAGGCCTGGGAGCCTTTGATCCGGGAGGAGTCAATCTGGGTTGTCCAGAGATGGGGGTGTTGAATGAGCATGCAACCTTTGAAAGGGACAGACCTGAAAACTTTTTTAACTGCATTGTATAAAATATCGTGTTTGCGAAGGTTCCCGCATATCGCAATCGCAAGCCGGAAGGGGCTTTGGCAGACGAGGGACCTTTCTTTGCGCAATTTTCAATCGCTGATTTTCTATGGGTGACGTCATCACTGCCATGTGTCGCCTTGTGAGTGGTGACACGTGTCACCCAGAAATGCCCCCTTAGGACCCCTGAAAATTCCAAATCTACGTGCCATGTGTCCTTTGTACTACCACATCATGCTGATGTCAGCTGCCATGTGGATTCATCTGGACCAATGGTATTCCGCCATGTGGCCCCTTGGAGGAGAGAGGAAAAGGCTCACTTGTCCCTATTTTTCCATCGGTTTCCTTTGTTAAATGTTTTCGGCCTTCCTCGACGATTTAACACTATTATCGCAACATAGAGATATTGCAAGGTTTTTAGAGTTGTATCCCTGTTGTCACGCTGATTCGCCGATTGTGATGCCCTAGACCCTAAAACCCCCCGATATGCCTGATACGCCGATAGACCGAACCCGCCGATATGCGATTTTCGATATCGGCCGATCACAACTTCAGGTGTCTTCCTCTTTGTAGCTGCTTCAGTAAGCCCCGATCTGCGATTTGCGATGAGCCCAACCCTTAGCCATTTTTCCTTTGTTCAGTGGCCTTGAAAGGGTATCTTTAATCTTCTCTAACTTCTAATCTAGGAGTCCATTTTTGGATTTCCACCCACCATTGGAAAGCTCGTTCCGAGCACTATGCAATGGAGAGGGTCCAATTTGGCTTTGAGTGCTTTTGTGGCCTAGAATATGGCTTCAAAATTCACTGCTCTTTAGCAACTTTGATCAACTGAAAAACTCATAATGCAGTGAGTGACAACAAGTCGAATCTAACAACCCATCATAGAAAACCAACCACCCCTGAATCTGGAACTTAGTGCGAAAAGTAGAGTCCCTCAATCGCGCAAAGAAAGAAAAAGATACCATCTTCAACTTTGAAAACTCCAAAACAGAGCATGACATCTTCCAATAGACAATAGGCACAACAATGTCACAAATCACTACAGGCTCGAGATAGTAAACAAACCACTACAAAAGAACCATAACTATAGGTTTCATATATAAAAAACTATATAGTAAAAAAAATCATGAGGCCCACGACCATCAATCCTAATTAGATGAAATGGTAAGAAGTTGGACATGATTTGAAGGGGTTTCACCATGGTCAACTAGGGGATCTGTGAGGTCGCCTGAAGTAGATTCGCTCACCAGGAAACCTTGAACACGAACCAAGTGGCAATTGACATTGTCCAAACAAAACTTGAGATTGTGAATCATATGTTTTATGTCTTCCAAAGAGGAGAAAGTATTATAGGTCTCCACTTGTTTATCTTTGAATATCAAGCACAACAAAGTGGCCATTTGTTGGTGTAAGGCCAACGAATTCAAGAAATTAAGCCTTCTCTTCCTAAATCTGCGAGGGTCTGGAACCCATTTCACATCATCATCAACCAATTCAGAATCTGAATGATAAGGCCTATCCCCTGCCTCTTTTCTCTCCAGTAATAAAATATCCCTCCTAACCTCCAAAGGAACATAATAAAAAAGGTAGCAACAAAGGAGAAGGCAAAAGGTCGGCTCCTTTCATGCCAACATTTCCTCCTCCCCCTCTTCTACTAGCCATCCTCTGTCTAGGAGCCATTAAAACAATGACCAAGGAACACTAGACACAATACCGAAAATAATCTCTACCTTCAAACCAATGAAAAGGATAAGATACAACACCCTGACTACCAGACTTGAAATTACCCAATCATTCTCTAAGCACCATATAATAGGGCCAAATTTTAACAAATTGTTCAGCTCCCTACATCTCAGAGACATGACATGAACCCACCACCAAATAAGGAATTTTGTAAAACAAGGAACTAGGAGAAAGGAGTTGGAGTTGTATGCAAGGACCTTAACCCTGTCAAGAAACACCAGACCCAAAAAACAATTTTCTAATTAAAACAAGGCAAATATCCGAAAATTTATGGCAACAACCCTAAGCCTAAAAAATTTGTGAACGCAGGTACCATAGGAACAAATATAGGTATCCCAAATAAGTAGCACCTATGAAGACTAAAATCGACTAAACAAAGGAGAAACAAGGCTTTAAGAGAGAAGGAAATTGAGATAAAATTTCAACCTTGCCAAGATTGGAACACATATCTATAAAAGTGGAAATCAAAAATTTGACAAAAATGAATAGACTAACCAAAGTGGAGAAATGATACCTGAGATATATCAATTGAAAGAATAAGCTTCTAAGCCCCTCCTGAAGGTAACAACTCAAACAAAAGAAAACTAGATCCAGACAGATAAGGGAGGACAAGGAGTATACCTCACCTCCTCTCACACATACCTCGTACATTTACAAATTCACCATCTGCATGGAATATTTAAAGCAGTAAAACCACCTGTTAAACTACCCATGAACCTCAACAACTACCTGTGACTTCATTATGCAGAATAGACACTTGATAGGTTGGCACACCATCCAAAGCTAGGATCACACCTGTGACAACTCTAATTGCTTACACTCATATGTGCAATGTAATTACTTTATAAATGGTTTGAGTAATGGGACACGAATTCCAGAGACCAAGGCGATTGCTTGCCTAGGATGGTGTAGTTTCCTTGAGGCATGGAAATCTAAATTGTTGGGACTGCCATTAAAGGTTGGTTGTTAACTGACTTAATAGCATTGGTCTTGAAATTAAAGGGACTGAAGGAATGTACGCCAAAAACCACACTCTTTTAGATAATAATGTAAGCAAGGGAGGACACAAGAACAAATGAAGTTGACTACGTTGTCAAGAAATATGGAGCAAAGCACGCAAGAAGGAATGGGTTGTTGAACCGCATTAGCGAACTGATGATAGTGGAAGATAAGGCTCACTTGCCAGTAGTTGGAAAGATCTGCTGGAAGTGTCATTGTTAGAGGTTGTACTGGGAAGAACATGACCTAAACAACAGGAGAAAATATATAGCAAAAGAAACCAAATAAGGGTAGAAGAGGGAGAGAGGGAGACAGAGCGCAGAGAGTGAAAATGAAGGGAAGAGAAGACATAGACACTAAGGGAGAAAGCGAAGAGAAGAGAAGAACAAAAAAGGAAGATCATGAAGGAGAGGAGACACTCTTGGTTAGCAAGAAGTCAGAAGAATTGGTTCCAAGTGGGGAGAGAAAATTGCCTCTCGAGTCCCCAGTGGCCAGATGGTGGAGATATTCTCAGAAAATCTCAGAGGGCTAGGGTGAAGGTATTACTCCCGGAAAAAAATTCCTGGAAGGCTTCTAGATAGATTTCTTGTTATTTATTCTATTTATAGTGGTTCAGGAGTCCCAAAGTAGGGTGGAACCACAGTGTTGAGTAGAAGGGTGGAGACAGTGAGTCTCTAGAGTCCTTGTGGAATAATCGAATGGTGAAGATAATGAGTCTTTCAACTCCCTATGCATTTGTTGCTACAAATATATTGAGGGTGGAGGGGGAGAGAACTTTGGAGTCCCTGGAGAAACTGTGGTCTGTGGTTATCCCTTGAGTAGAAGATCCCCAAATCTATGGAATCTGAATTGGGGGTGATAGTTGCAAGTGAGCACTCATTGCAACTATTTATGTTTGGGTGGAGAATCATAGTCCTAGACTCATTTGCCCAAGAATCTATAAGATAAGTATTCATATGTAACTCTCGCGATAATAAATGTATGTTACATTTGGTGTCACTAATGCTTAAGGTATGGTTATGTAAATGTTATGTTGCAGGATTAGCCAATCTACGGTATGATTACTTTTGGTGATGGATGGGACAGTGAATAAACATGTTTATATATATATATATATATATATATATATATATATATATATATGCACACACACAATACCTTTTCTTTGTAGCATGGTGAATATTTGATTATCAACTTCTTTTGTTCTATTGCGTTTGCACTATGGAATGTGAAATTCCCTTCTTGTTTATTCTTGTTGACCTGTTATCTGGTATGAGAGTCTCCTTCCAATATTCAAGATGTATTCCATGGTGTTGGGTATACGTGATCATTGCACTAAGGTATTGAGCCAATAACCCTCATGTTGTGAGGAGTGGAGTATCGACAAGTGGGTTGGTTGATGTGGGCTTTACCCAATGCCCCCTGTGAAGTTGAAGTTATATTATGGACGCATTGTTGATTAAATCCTCCAAGACTAGGAGTTATAGACTGTGTGTTGTATCAATGAAGGAGTGTTATGCAACCAGCTCACAAAATAGAAGAAAATATAGATCAACGACTTAAAAATTATCCTCTTCGAAGGGGAAACCTGCTTTACATTACATAATGAACAATTCTTGGACGATACAAATGATAAGACATCCTTTGTATATATAGGGGTGTAAGGGGTCACAATATAATCAAAGCCTACATATCAATAATAATGTAAGGGCGCAACAATAACAATAATGGGTTTCTATGGGGAACAACAATAACAACATGGGGGACACATGGACACAACAATAACAATAGGGAATACACTAACAATAAGAATAAGAGGAATATACTGGTATTATAGGGACCTAACATGCCCTCTCCTTCAAAAAAGTGTTGTACTTGTTAGTTTCAATGTCTTCACACTACCATCAGTGATCAAAATTTACTCTTTTGCATTCATGTTAGGAGTCCCACTTTCAATCAGCTGCATTCCATTAGGTCATGGATCAACTGATGGTAGATGTTAGTCCAGTTTTTACTCCTCATCACATGATATCTGCTGACCTCTTTCAGTCATCATTCAGTCAAATGGTTTAAGTCAATTTTCATCTTTGCTCCATTTGATTTAAAGAAGTCTTAGGTCTTAGGGTTTTCAAGGACATTAGGTATTAGGGTTTCATTGAAGTCAAATTTTCATAAAATAAGGGTCATGCAGACATGTGAAGGATATATGAATCTTCAGATAACTTTGAATTTTCACCATATGTAAATTTAATAAGTTTTTCACCTCAAACTCAGTTTGAGGTGAAAACAGAGTATTGTTCTATTTTGGTAAATTTCATGTAATTTAATTGTTTCTATATGTAATAAGCACTCAGCAGTTGTTCCTGGTCACCTTGCCAACTCCTGCCACTGCAAAAGAAAAAGCATCAAGACATCAGTCCATCAAATTGCCCAGAAAAAGGGTCAAACTTCAAACTGAAAAACAGAGTTTTTGAAAAAGTTACCAAGACTTTAGAAAAGTGGGTTTGAAATGAAGAAAAATCAAAGTGTAAGGTATATAAAGCAAAATCATGATAGAAAGCCATTCCATTGTGAAAAAAGTCAAGTGGAGAGCTAAAATCGCGTTTTGAAGGAAGAGTGAGCAAAAAGGGAAGAAAAATCCAAATTTGGTGCAAGTTTGCCTGGCACTGCGCATTGGGAGCTCGGCGCTGCGCATCAGAAGGGCACTGCGCATTAGAGCCAGTTCTCCTTCATTAATTTACACTGGCGCTGCGCATCAGAGAGGTGCTGCGCATTGGCCAGTGAGGCTTCAAAACCATCAAACTTCACCTCAAATCACCCTAATTGCTGCATTTCTCTTCTAATCAAGTAAGTAAACTCACTTTTGATCTCAGATAGGGTTTTATGCTTAAATTATGGTTTTAGCCTCCTAAAACTCAAAACCCTAGTTGTCTTCTACCTAAATTTCTCACCATTGCAAGCTCTTGTCACTTGTCTCCATTTTCCCACCATCATTTGCCCTAAATTTACCTTTAATTCCCATCTCACTTAACCCATATTACCTTCCCCTATTTCCCTAAGAAACTAATCCCCTTTATCAAACCCTAAGTCCCTCATCCATCAAAACCCTAGCTCCCCAATCCTTCCCTTCATTCCCCTACCTCATCTCATTACTATTGTTCCATTTACAAAATCTCTTCATACTCATCTTTTTTTTCCCACCTATTATCCATTATTCAACATATCATCACCACATTATCTCATAGAGACAAGCATGGAAAGAGGCAGTGAATCAGATTTTGAAGAGGAAACTCTTAGTGATAGCTCAAGAGAAAGAAATTTGCAGCAAAAGAAGCCTCACAAAGGTGGCAAAATTATTAGGGAGGAACCTATCAACATGAGTGAACTTCTTGCTTGCCCACTAGCCACCACATGTTTTAGATATCAATCCTGTTTTGAGTTTTGTGAGATGGTTGAGAGGGTTAAATTTCACCACGAACTAGCAAGACAGTTTGTGACCAACATGGATAAAAATATGGTACATCTTGCTGGGGTAAACTTCACTCTTTCACCCACTATCATTGCAGAGGCCGCAGTAATTCCGGATGTAGGGGAAAAATGGAACAAAAGGCAAAATATCAGCAGGCAGCATTATGAGCCTTACATCAAGGCTAAGTACCATGGCAAACTCAGTAGGGTGTTTCCTTTTAGATTCCTGGAGGACCGGTATGTTCCACTCATGAAACTTATCATCAAATACTTTACATGTGAGGGTAGGTTTTCCAGACTTTATGCCTACCACATCAGATTGCTCATGCACTTCACCAGGGTCAGAATGATGAGCATCCCTTATTTCATATGCAAAAACATAGAGAGGATGACAGTGATTACAAAAAGAAAACCATATCCACAGCAACTCAATAGTATTTACCATTTCTCTGTCATCAAAATTATTGTTTTGCATCAGCTTACTCAGTTGGGAATGTCATGGGAAACTTTCATTGCCCATGAGAGCTTCAAGGGGCCTCAAATATTTTCATCAGATCCCCAAGAGGAAGGTGAGCCTTCCGGACAACAAAAGGTGCCTGAAACTAAAACAGAGGAGGTTCTTGTATTTGTCACCTATGAAAGAGGCACTAGATTGATTTTTGCAGCTGCCAAGCGAGTACTATCTCCACAAGGAGTGGAAGGGGTCTCACCTTCATCTACAAATCACAGGCAAATGCTATCTCCACCTAGAGTGGAAGGGGATTTGCCTTCTTCTCCAGCTAAGCAGGTACAGGTTGGTCAGAAACAGAAGGGCAGAGATAAAGGAAAGAAAAATGTGCATGAGGATGATCCTAGTGAGGGGCAAGAGAGAGATTTTGTCCTGGTGGACCATGAGGTGGCTCAAGAGGAGAATGTCATGGACTTGGATGCTCAAAATCCAAGAAATGTTAAGGATTTGATCATCAAGGAAAAAGAGGCTGACATTCGAGCCCTATCAGTCAATTTAGAAAGAGCAAAGTGGATAATCAAATACCTTGAGCAAGAAAACAATCAATTAACTAATAAACAAGCTATTATGGAATTGCAAATGATTAGGGAAGAAAGGCAAGAGGCAAAGAAAGCAAAGGGCAAGATGACCTCCATTGAGCAAGAAATTGAGAATGACCGAGAAGCTTGGTTAGAGAGGGTGAACATTCACCTTGAGAAGCTACTTGAGAAGGCCAATAAAGAGAAGAAAATGCTTCGCCACATGGCTTATCACTATTTGACCCGGAACAAGATATGCAATATGAGAATGAGAAAGCTTAAGGCAAGACTAAGGAGGGCCTTAAAAGGAAAAAAGAAGGATGAAAAGCTCAAAATTTTGGCTGATGTTACTTTAGCCCAACAAAGTAACCCATGATGCAGCTTTGAGCCAAAATTGGGCAGATTTTGAGACAATTTTGTCATTTTCCAAATTTTGAATTAGAAACACAGAAAATTCTGGCTGATGCGCAGCGCCACCGGCGCTACGCATTGAATTGGTGCATCCTCTTGACAAATGGCTTGTATATTTTGATTCAGCATAAAAAAATAAGTAAACCCAGAAAGTTTCATCAATTTTGGAGAAGATCTTGGCCACCAAAAGGGCAAAAAACACTCAAAAAATACCCTCTCTGCCACTTTTTAGACCCACAAGAAGCAGTCTTGGGAGAATTGATTTTTGAAGGGGAAAATCAACTCCAAATTAGAAAATTAAAAGTGTTCTAGAAACTAGATAGGTAGATCTTTCCAACAAGCTATTTTGGGCATGATTAGGATGAGTGGAAGGCCTCCAAAAGCAGCCTTGAAGCGGCGCTGCGCATCAGGCAAATTTTTGTCAATTTTTCCTAAAAGTCAAATTTCGCCTAGTTTCTTCAGCAGTTGAATTCTTCTTCTTGTCTTGGTAAATTTTGCATGGTAAATGAATATGATGTAAATTTTGATGTAAAACACTTGATGGGGTAGATACATCAAAGCAAAGGTGATTTTAAACTGAATGTATCAGTTTCCTTAGTTTTAGAGGCAAGCTGTTCCACTGCCTATTTTCTTGTTCCTAGTTTAGATATTGTTGAAACAGTTCCTTAACTCATGGATTCGACCCCTGATGGATAGCTTAGATGGTTTTGAGGTCTATATGATGTCTTTTCTCAGTCATTTGTAAAGGTTGGACTCTTGTGGAAGCTCTGAGCTCTATTGTATATCTCTACAGCAGTTTGGCAAGGAATAAACCAGGTTTTGCAGCTATTTTTGTGGGATTCTTGTGATACTGTGTTTTTGTATTGTTTCTTCTTTTGTAATAAGTTATTCTTATGTGTTATATGTTTCAAAACCTTTTCCATTCTTCTTAACTAAATGAATCAAGAGAAATAGGCAAAATACATTGATAGCAGTGCTTTGCCTTGGGAATGCATTTAGTTCTTAATGTTTTCAGCAGTTTGAAGAGGATTCATGATCTCTGCATGCCCTCCTCAGCCCCTCAGCAGTCTTAAATCAACCATCTCACTCGATTACTAGTGCATAAACACTTATCTATCTCGCCCCACAGAACATGTCTGTAAATCTGACTTGATTTCTCGGACCCAAGCTGCCTGCTCCATTTGATCCAGCAACCAATCATCAAAATCAACCAAAAACCCTTGAGCTACTATACCTAGCCTAAAATATAATTTCAATTCAGTCATCTCAAGCTGTAATTGCAGTCATCTTTACTGAGATTGAAAAGGAGAGAGCCCTCCCCCAACTTAGTAGGGCTAGCTACCAGGGTAAGCATGGTTTGTGGTTATCCTAAGATTGCCTCCCTTTAGCCTGAGGTCGATCTAGGCTCTAATAGTACTCAACGCTTGAGTAGTTCTAGATGATTTTATGTAAAATTCTCATCCTCCCATGTGGAATATTTAGTGGGTAAGTTCTTCCACTTAATGAGATACTCTGGAATTAATCAATTCCATAGTTTTCAGGTTATTGTTTCCGTGAATGCTTCAGGCTCAAATATGATTTTTCCTTCTTTGTCAAGTTCTGGCAACACTGCTTGAAATGGGAGTGTGTCATCGATAACCTTCTTTAAGCATGAAACATGGAAAACTGGGTGTACTCGGGAAGATGCAGGAAACTCCAATTTGTATGCCATAGTACCAATCTTTTGCAACACCTTGTAAGGACCATAGTACTTGGGTGATAATTTATTATCCTTCTTCGCTTGCTTGAGCAACATTTGTTTGTATGGTTATAGCCGTAAAAATACCCAGTCGCCTACATCAAAACTTCTTTCACTGCGATGTTGATTTGCTTGTTGTTTCATTCTATTTTGCACCAGAGTGAGGTTATCCTTTAAGAGTTGTAGAACTTGTTGTTGATGCTCTAGGTGATCTTCCACCGCTTGAACCTTAGAAATTTCTCTTAAAGATGATGTGATGGATGGTGGATGATATCCATAAAGTGCCATAAATGGGGTCATTTTTTCTGCAGTATGGAACGAGGTGTTATACCACCATTGAGCTAGAGGTAACCACTTGACCCATTGTGTTTGTTTATCAAATACAAAGCATCGAAGATATCCTTCCAAACATGTGTTCACTATCTCAGTTTTTCCGTGTGATTGAGGATCATAAGATGAGCTATGAACTAATTGAGTACCAAGACAAGAAAATAATTCCATACAAAAAAATTCGAGTGAAAATAGGATCTCTGTCACTTACAATAATCTTTGGGTATCCGTGTAGCTTTTGAATTGTTTCCATAAATGCAGTAGCAATCGTACTAGCTTTAAAAGGATGAGATAATGCACAAAAGTGTGCATACTTAGTAAGTCTATCAACTACCACAATGATGACACTATTTCCTTCATACTTGGGTAAAGCTGTGATAAAATCCATTGGGACCTCCTCCCAACGTTGACTTGGAATGGCTAAAGGTTTTAACAAACCTGGGGTCTTAATTGTCTCAACTTTATTTTGTTGAAAAACCAAACATTCTGCCACAAACTTCTGAATATCATATTTAAGGCCATCCCAAAAAAAATCCTTCTTTACCCTGTGGTAAGTTTTTAAAAATCCTGAGTGCCCTCCTAAGGGGGAGGTGTGAAATTCCAAAAGAATATTTTGCTTGAGTTTGGAATTCTTAAAAATATATAAGCGATCTTTGTACCATAATGAATCATTTTTCCAGCTAAATGTATCAAATGTACTGGGATCTTGCTGCAACTTTTGAATGAGTGTCCACACCTCTTCATCATTCTTCCATTCATCCCTTTCTTCAGTTATCTAATCAGGTTGGATAATAGAAATGGCATAAAGCAATGCTTCCACATCCGCATCCTTTCTTGAGAGTGCATCTGCAACAATATTTTGCTTCCTTTTTTTGTAGATGATTTCAAAGTCATAATCCAACATCTTTGTGACCCATTTTTGCTGCTCCTTTGAAGATAATCTTTGTTCCAATAAGTATTTAAGACTATCATGATCTAGAGAATTCTTCGGCTAAAATCACATGATAGAATATTTGTCGACGCGTTTCGAACCAACCAGTGTGGTTCATCATCAGGACAAGTTGAAGGATTAGATCTAGAATGCATGTTAAATAGTTAGAGAATAACTTCCAACACCTATAATTATTGACCAGGTAACGGCTATATTGACTACCTAACGGCTAAATTAGACGAGGGAACGGCTAGTTTGACTGGACACAGGGAAAAGGGGGCAAAAGACCAATTTGTAACTTATTTGAGTTTTTTTTTTAATTAAATTAATGGTTAGTTAATTTATTAAATTACAATACATATAACTACTAGGGATTAATAATATTAAAATAATATTTTTTTTTAAATAATTAAATAATATTTTTATTGTTTATTACCAATTTGTAACTTAGTTTGAGGTTTTTTATTAAACTAATAGTTAGTTAATTTATTAAATTACTAGTAAATTTATACAATATATAACTACTAAGGATTAATAATATTAAAATATTTTAAATTTAATTGTTTAAAAATTCAAGATCGAAGAAAAGTATTTTTCTTATATTAATTAAGTTGAATTATTATATAAATGGTTAGTTATACTATTACTTATTTTATGTAATTGATGAGCCAGAAAAAGTCTATTCAGGGACATACTTGATAACTAATATATTATTAATCTAATGAAGTTAATGTGTTAACCTTGTTTTAAATAAATTCAAGGATATTGTTAATCGGTTTTATACTAGATTCCTATTATTTTATTAATATTATTACTATTAATTGCATAGGGAATCAATATCGAAGGGTCAGATCTATTAAAGTTTTAGAATCAATTTAGGGGAAGGGTGACTAATTTACGTAAAATCATTAGAATATAAAATGGTTATTTAAATATCAAGAAATTTAAAAGGATAAATCAAATAAGGTAGGAGGCTAAAGAAGGAAGGAATCAAGGGAAAAAACCTCGAACAAGCTATAAAAAGAGGGAGGAGGGTGGGAGAGGAAACGACTAGGAGGTGAGGGTCGAGATCCAGCATCTGTTGATCTTCCACCCATCATATCTATTGAGATTTCTTGGCCTCCTTTCGATCTTAATGGCTTCCCTAAAATAATAGGAATCTAGTATAAAACCGATTAACAATATCCTTGAATTTATTTAAAATAAGGTTAACACATTAACTTCATTAGATTAATAATATATTAGTTATCAAGTATGTTCCTGAATAGATTTTTTCTAGCTCGTGAATTACATAAAATAAGTAATAGTATAACTAACCATTTATATAATAATTCAACTTAATTAATATAAGAAAAATAATTTTCTTACATCTTGAATTTTTAAACAATTAAATTTAAAATATTTTAATATTATTAATCCTTAGTAGTTATATATTGTATAAATTTACTTGTAATTTAATAAATTAACTAACTATTAATTTAATAAAAAACCTCAAACTAAGTTACAAATTGGTAATAAATAATCAAAATATTATTTAATTATTTTAATATTATTAATCCTTAGTAGTTATATGTATTGTAATTTAATAAATTAACTAACTAACCATTAATTTAAAAAACAAAAAAAATCCCTCAAATTAAGTTACAAATTGATCTTTTGCCCCTTTTTCCCTGTGTCCGGTCAAACTAGTCGTTCCCTCGTCTAATTTAGCCGTTAGGTAGTCAATCTAGCCGTTACCTGGTCAATAATTATAGATGTTGGAAGTTCTGCTCTAACTATTTAACATGCATTCTAGATCTGATCCTTCAACTTGTCCTAATGATGAACCACACTGGTTGGTTCGAAACGCATCGACAAATATTCTATCATGTGATTTTAGTCGAAGAATTCTCTTATCTTGACATGGATCATAGAAGCCTCAATTCAACTATCATGATCTATTTTTACCTTGAAATGTCTTCCCATGGTAAGGTCTCCATTTCTTTAGTGCATGTAGTATTGCCAACATTTCCTTCTCATAAATAGGTTTGTGTAAATACTTTCCTTTATTGGGGGAATTTCAAAAGCAATGGGTCTTCCTTCTTGCATTAAAACAACACCAATTCCATTTCCTAAGGCATCACATTCCACAATAAAGGTTTTTGTGCATTCTGGCGTAGCTAAGACTGGTGTTTGGCACATTGCCTCTTTAAGATGTTCAAAGGCCTTAGTTGCTTCTAGAGTCCAAGAAAATGAATCTTTCTTCAGTAATGTTGTCAGAGGTTCTGCTATTCTCCCTAATTCTTAAAAAACTTGTGACGATACCTTATCAACCCTATAAATCCTCGAAGATGCTTTATGGTTGTGGGAATTTTCCATTCCTTAATGGCTTTAATTTTGTTAGGGTATACCTTAACACCCTCATGAGATATCATATGACCCAAATATTCCACCTCATGTACTCCAAAGAAACATTTGGAGGTTTTTGCATATAATTTTTTCTCCTCCAATATTTTGAGCACCCTGTCAACATGTTGGACATGATCCTTCCAAGACTTGCTATAGATTAGTATATCATCAAAAATTACTAACACAAGTTTTCTAAGGAAGGGTTTGAAAATGGGATTCATCAAACCTTGAAATGTGGAAGGTGCATTAATAAGGCAAAAAGGCATGACAAAAAATTCATAATGACCCTCATGAGTTATAAATGTTGTATTCAGAATGTCTTCAATCTTCAATCTTCAATCTAATTTGATGATATCTTGAACAAAGATCCAACTCGGTGAAGTAAATTGCTCCATGTAATTCATCCAACAACTCATCAATGACATGAATGAGAAATTTATCTTTAATAATGAGCTTTTGAGCTCCCTATAATCCAGACACATATGCCATGATCCATCCTTCTTGTGCACCAATACTACTCAAGCAGAGAAAGAACTTTGACTAGGTTGAATAATACCCGCCTCTAGAAATTCTGCAACCATACATTCAATTTTAGTGTTTTGGGCATATGGATATCCGTAAGGTTTGATGTTTGGAGGAACACTTCCTGGAATCAAATGAATATCATGATCATGATCAAAAATACGTGGGAGGCCTTTGGGAGTCTCAAAAACCTTGGAATGATTGTCCAAGACTTTTTGGAGAGCTAGAGAAATAAATGTTTTCAATGTTTGAGCCTCTAGTGAGCATAATTGTGCAATGACACCCCATTGTTATTTCTTAAAAATATTGTCATGACATCAAAGCTAATTATTTTTCCAGGTTTCCCTGCAATACCCCTTAATTTAACTTCCTTTCCTTCCCAAAAAAAATTCAAGAAAAGTTCTTGAAAACTAAAATCTATCATCCCCAAAGATTGTAACCATTGGAATCCTAGTACAACATCAGCACCACCCATTGGAATGGAAAGCATTGGACTATTCAATACATATTCCCCCATGGTTAGCTTGATATTATGGCACTTTCCATAGAAATTTATAGTTCCTCCATTTGCAACCATCACTTGACACCTTGGTTATGATATAGGAAACAGTTCAATTCCTTGGCTATCTTACAATGAATAAAATTATGGGTACTACCCGAATCAATCAAAACTATTACCTTTTACTTCTTCATATATCCTTCTATATTGAGAGTTTTAGGAGTGGTAATTCATGCTAATTCATTACAAGATATGGCCAGATTCATTTATTTTTTCTCTAGGGTTGGTTCTTGGTGTATATCCTCCTCTTTTGATGTTTCTTGTTCCTTTTCTTCCTCCTCTTCACAATATATGTAGAATAATTTCTTCTCATCACACTTATGACCTTTAGTGTATTTTCTATCACAACTGTAGCAAATCCCTTTTTCTCTTTTTTCCTCCAATTTTTGTGGTGTCAACCTTGTAGGTTGTGGAAGACTAGGAGCAACAACATTTCCATCTTTATAGTTGTGAGTGGTAGACTTCCTTATTGCCATGATTTTTCTTTCAACTTTTCTTGCCACCCTGAATGCCTTCTCCAATGAACCAGGTTTCCAAAGGCAAACCTCGTGTTGGATGTTATCTTTTAAAGTCCTTATGAAGACATCAATCCTATGCTCCTTTGGAATATCGGCTACTCTAATATTCAATTTCTGGAAGTATTCAATGTGCTATGGCATTGAACCCTTTTGTTTGAGATTTATTAATTGGGTAAAGAAGGTGTTTCTCTTTGTATCTTCATAACATGCTATCATTTCCTCCACAAAAATTGACCAAGTGACAAGTGGTTTACGAGAAGAAATCCATCTATACCATACAAACTAATTGGGTTCTAAATATAAAGATGCAATACGTAACTTTTGTGAGGGTTGCACATCATGTAGATCAAAATATTGATCCATCTGTAGTATCCATGTTACCAGATCCTTGCCATCAAACTTACTCATAACTATATTTGGAATTTGGTGGTTCTTAAACCCCACATTGGAGTCTCCAAATCATAATTCATCTTCCTTTTGTCCTCATCGTGATTTTCATGGATTACCTTGTCACCACCGAGAAGCCTTTATTGCAGCAACTTTGTCAACCCTTCCGTGTCTTATTTTAAACCATTCATGTCACCTATTAATTATACCTTTAAAGCATCCATCTCCCCTTTAATTTCATCTTTGGTTGCTCTTTGTGAGAGTGAAATTTGTTGCACTTGGTCCCATAATTTTGATACATCATATTGCAATTCTTCCTCTTCATGCGTCATAGTAGAGATTTTCGAGGGCTTAATGGGTGTAGAATTCTTTTGTTTTGGAGGAATTTTAGAACCCAATACTGATATATATGCTTCAATATGCCCTTGGAATTACTTCAAACTGGTTTTTCAAACAAAATTTATGTAATTTGTTTTTAAATACACACCTTTTTCTTGTTTTTAGGAGCTCGATCTTGAAACAGTTGTAACTCTGTAATTTTGGCTCTCCAAGGTCTGAAATTTCGTCCTGTTGTAGCCCTCTAATTCTTCTTTCGAATTCCACAAGTTAGACCAAAATTGGATTCTTCATGATAAAGTTATTCCCAATATCCCACAACAACCTAATTATGGACTGGTTCAGTAGATCGAACTTGTACGAAGTTCCACGTGTCACTATTTTGACTTTCGCCCCTAAAATAGTTAAAAGAGAAACTACAGTTTGTTCTTTTTCTACCACTTTTTATGAAATTCAAATCCGATGCTTGAAGAGAAATTTATGATTGTTTTCCCTTGGTCACTTGTTTAGGACTGAATTCTGGAGCATGCAGAAACCCTAACTTCTTCTAACCATATCTCCGAAAATGTAGCTAACCAAGACCTGAATTTAATATATGAAGTTCATCAAGATTTTAGCTCCACATGATTGCAATTTCAACTTCTGAAGCTTCGTAGAAAAAAATTTATACCGAAAATGTCAATATGTCATGTTTGAAGCAACGAAACCCTAGAATCCAAAGCTCTGAAACCAAATGTTATGCAACCAGCTCACAAAATAGAAGAAAATATAAATAAATGACTTAAAAATTATTCTATTATAGGGGGGAACCTCCTTTACATTACATAAATAAACAGTTCTTAGATGATACAAATGATAAGACCTCCTTTGTATATATAGAGGTATAAGGGGTCACAATATAATCAAAGCATGCATATCAATAATAATGTAAGGGCACAATGTTACATACCTAGAGGGGATAATATGGGGTACCAAGGGAGGTACCCAAGGTAATAATGTAATAATGGGATGGGCCATAGTAATAAATAAGGTGGTTAACCCATATCATGTAAGGGACCACAAGTAGTTAATAATAATGTAATGGGCCCATGGTATTAATTGATGGTATGAGGGAACCATGGTAATGACCCATGGTATTGTATGTATGAGGCCTATATAGAGGCTAGAGACTCCCCATGGAGATATAGTGAAGGATTATTGTATGAACAGGCATATGGCTTGTGGAGTGTTCTCCTTCCTTAAGGAGTGAATGTATGGTGTTGCCCTACCATAAGGGTTTGATCAATAAAGAATCATTTCATATTATTTCTGGGTTTATTTGCAGTATCTTATATTTTTGTATCTGATCTATAATATTCTTGGGTTAGATCTATAACAAGTGGTATCAGAGCACTTTCTTGGGCAAATAGTGGAGAAATTTTTTTTATTTTTTTTTTTTTGCAAGATTTCGGGGGCGGCGAGTTTGCAGATTAGATCTGTATGTTTTGGTGAAAAATCTGCAAAATCTAATTGCATATCTGTATTCTTTGTGAAAAAATAGCCAATTTCAAAAAAAAAAATTGGTTGAACAAGAGTCTGGATGAAGGAGATATCGCTAATCTAAAAATCAGTGGGGTTGCAGACAATTTTTCAGGGCAGCAAGTTTGCGGCATAGATCTGGATGTCCTAGTGCACGATCTGCAAAATCTAATTGTAGATCTGGAATCTTTATGAAAAAATACCTAATTTCAAAAAAAAATCAGTCGAATCGGAGTCCGGATGAGGGAGATATCGTTGATTTAAAATCAACTCTTTTTTGCAGAAATTTTGGTGACGGCGGGAGAGTTGCAGCGCAGATCTGAAATTTTAAGTGCCGGGATCAAGATTTCTATCACATGGGTAGATGCAGAATGACTGTTCCATTTCTGAAAACAGGTCATAATAGGGATTCTGAGCAATATTGACGAAACTGTGACAATTTCAAATTTTCGCCAAGTAAGTGAATTTTTCTCAAACCCTCTTCATGGAGATGATATATTTTACAGGGAAAGATGATGGTCCTACTATTGAAGAATTCATACAGAGATACAAGTACATACATGGGACACGTTGGACGATTCTAATGAAGCTTAATCTGAGAGATGCGGCTAAAAAATGGTGGTTATCACTTGACCACAAGCAGTTGACCAAACTTTCAGATGCAGAATTTGAAAAACTCTTTTTGGACAAATGGTCTCGGGCTAGAAAAAAGGAGAATGAGACACATAAGGGGTTATTTGCTACAGGTGTCTCCTTATTGCAGGTTCATGGATTGATTCAGAAAGAGAAGATCATTGTTTCTATCAATCCTAGTGGTAAACATAATTTTATCAATGTTAATTTGGCAAAAAAATTGCAAGTCCCAGCAAAACATATTGAAAATACACAGGTTGATGATAAGGATGTTCAAATTTATAAGGATTTGAAACTTTCTATGGATAAGTATGTGTTTCATGGTGATTTTTATGCTTCAGAGATGGATAACATGGAAGTTGTTTTGGGATATCCTTGGATGGAATCTGTGGGTACGGTCAATATTAATGTGCAAAAGAAATTCCTGAAGCTCTGGTATAAAAAGAAGAAAATTACATTACATGATATTTCCATCAATAAACAGGTAGAGTCCACGGAGGTTGACGCAAAAGATGTTCCAGGGACTGACATATCAGATGATGAGCATATGATGGTCGACAATCAAACACAAACAGAGGCTGAAGCTGAAAAGGTAACAGGTGCTGACACATCTGATGAGGATTCAGTGGTTGAAGTCATATTGGAAACGAAGACACCACAACAGGCACCACAGCAGGGTGAATTAAAGAAAAAGGCACCATGGGTTAAAACTTCAACATATCATCACCCACATCACCCCGCAAGAAAACAACCAACAAGATGGCAACCAATTAGTCATAAGGACAACAACCCCCATATGACGGATAGCGAGGAGCGACGATCCACCTACTACACATCAACACAGAAGAGCTGCCACGGTCAACTTCCATCTCAAGCGAGCGAGGCACCAGCGAGATCGAGGGTTCACCTTTCTCTTGGATGGCTAGATGCACGTGCATGGTACCAGTGGACTACTCTTTTGAGTAGATCTTATTATTTGTGTTCTTCCCATGTTTTGGGGATGAAACATGCTTAGGGGGGTGGAACGTTATATACCTAGAGGGGATAATATGGGGTACCAAGGGAGGTACCCAAGGTAATAATGTAATAATGGGATGGGCCATAGTAATAAATAAGGTGGTTAACCCATATCATGTAAGGGACCACAAGTAGTTAATAATAATGTAATGGGCCCATGGTATTAGTTGATGGTATGAGGGAACCATGGTAATGACCCATGGTATTGTATGTATGAGGCCTATATAGAGGCTAGAGACTCCACATGGAGATATAGTGAAGGATTATTGTATGAACAGGCATATGGCTTGTGGAGTGTTCTCCTTCCTTAAGGAGTGAATGTATGGTGTTGCCCTACCATAAGGGTTTGATCAATAAAGAATCATTTCATATTATTTCTGGGTTTATTTGCAATATCTTATATTTTCGTATCTGATCTATAATATTCTTGGGTTAGATCTATAACACACAACAATAACAATAGTGGGCTTCTATGGGGCACAACAATAAAAACATGGGGGATACATAGACACAACAATAACAATAGGGGCTACACTAACAATAACAATAAGGGGAATATACTAGTATTATAGGGACCTAACAAGGAATGTATGGGAAATCCTTGTTTCAATGGTTATAGTTAGGACGATTAACTTGGTGGAAATGTGGGAGATCATTTATGTGTCCTTGTTAATAGCCAAGTCACCTGTAATTCTTTCACAAGTGTTGCATCTTTGTTCCTCATGTCGATATTGCTTGTATACATGAGTATAACCATTTGTGAGGTTGACACTTGCCTTGGGTTGCACCTTAGTGTGTGGTAGGAGGATGGAAGTTCCTTTAAGAGTCATCAAACTAGTGGGAAAGGGTAGTTGACTTCCATCGATGTGTCTCATTCCTGGAATTCCTGTCCATGATAAAGGAATAGTTGTAGGCTTATGGTATTATTATCTAGTTACCTACATATACGAATCAAGTTTATCATTGGACTTGGAAGGGGATCCTCCTCATTTTTCGTGGAATGCCAATCTTCCTACAACCCTCCTCGACACCATACATCCTTGATAGTTTATATCAGCTTACAATTTCTGTTAGTTTTTAAGAGAGGTCCTTGGACCTCTGAGCAGGAATAAAATGCTCATGGACATATGGTGTAGCCACTTATGTATTCATACCCATGGCCCATGCCTATGATTGACCTCTGAATGAGGGATTCCTAATGGTTTGGGGTGAGTCGGTCACCTTGTGGAACTTTTGGCACCATATGTTTTCTACATACCAAGAAGGGGAAACTTGGTTGTAAGCTCAAGAGGGATAACACCTATAAGTGCTTCTTAGAATCCCAAAGTTAAAGGTTGAAGTTTGTCACAATTCCAAGTGGTTATAGAACCACCAAGGTCGAGCCATGGCCGATATATTCATGTATGGCCTTTATTATTTTTAGATAGCCCATGTAGGTTGCATTGTTTCTATCACAATGACCAATGTTGTCAAGGAAGCAGTAGGGTTTCCTTATTTGGATCGTAGACAATATGCATAATATTGCAAAGGCGAAACAAAGCACAAGTGATGCCTTTATGGGTGATATCAACCTTTAACCCTTTTTCCTTTATCCCTCGCAGTCGGAGACATGACCGAGTCCTTGTGGACAAGGTCAGGGTCAAGGACCATTCCATTGCATCAAATGAGGGAGTTGAGATACGATTCAACCTATGACTTAAAGGATGATCAATAGTCAGGGTCAAGAATGGTGCAATGACATGTTTGATTCGAGTGGCACCGACCTCCAACTTGGAGTCGGGGTCAGGCCCCATGTAAATATTTCGTATGTGCACGAGGTCAAGATCGGGTCAACAAGCTTGGAGCAACAATGGTTACAAGAATTTTGAGTGGACCTCTGACCAAAACTCGTATGTCGTGCTCGTAAACTGAAGTCCACCTTGGTAAGGGTTCTGACAGAATAAGTTGTATATATATATATAGTGTGTGCATGAGACCCATAAGATAGTGTATCTTGTAATGTTATGGAGCCCACCCATGAATGGGTAGCGACAAATAGAACGTTGTCGAGTGGCATTGGAACACTGGCTAAGGTGGCCACGTGTGTGTTAGGTGGTGGGCTAATGATGTGGCATTATCAGGCTAGCTCGAAATTCAAATGGTTATATCTTTTGATCCAGAGGTCAGATCAGAGTGAAATTTTATATCACCCAATTTGTCTCGGAGAGACGAACGTAATGGTGACATTCATTTCAGGTTTGAAGAAAAAAACAAGATTTTTTTATTATCCCATCTCTCTGATTGTGCAAGTGGGATTGGATTAGCAAGTGACCACTTATCACCTAGTTATGATGGGGAGGGTGGTTACAGGCAATATAAAATCATCTAGGTTCAACAGTTGGACTAAATGGGCTCTATCATGGGCGATTAACAATATATTTTCCATTAGGGGGTTTCCTAACGATTTTTAGAGACTGACTTAATAAATTTTTAGGTGTTAAAAGTTGGTTTGTGTTTTTTTGATTGCACATATGACTGTTATAGTTATCTTGCTAACTTAATGATAATAATGAACATGAGGGATTTTTGGTTGCATATAATTTACCATAACAACTTTGAAAGAGTAGGATCATGGGCATGATTTATTACTGATTATTCTTGTTATTTTATGTCTAACAATTGGGTGCGATTGACATCACATCACAAACAGTAAAAGGTAGTGGTACACTTAGGAATGAGGAACGGGATGGTGCAGTATAGTTTCGATCAGTCATAGTAGGGAAATGAAGAGGCCATATCAAATGAAGATGAAATATCGGTTGGCCAAGGGGGAACGAAAAACTCTCCTGACTGGATATATACCTTAAGGATCCTAAGGGCCGAAGTTAGAAGCTTCAAGGTAGACAATTAAAGGTTGGTGACAGTCCAATAGAAGCAAGCTAAGATAAATGTAGTTATTTTGCAAAGCCTCTCATATTTGTAGAGGCAGAGGCAACCTGAGTTGAAGGCTAGTTATAGAGACCAGAGGAGCCCTCAGGAGTCAGAAGAGAGAACAAATGGATAAGATGGTGGTAGGTCTAGAAAGAGGAATAGGTGGGAAAGTTAGATACAATGAGAGGAACTACACCACTAAGTACCCCAGAAGGAACAACTAACACTCATAGATACCATGTTAGTCGACATTCTAGTGCTACCGCCATGAGATTGTATCACCATTCTCACTCATCACCATCAAAGAAAGAAGGAAAGGGACCATATTCCATAGGAATTTAAGAATACCAAGCCACCCACATTTGAGGATACATGAATAAATATGAAGATACAGAAGCTTGGTTTCTTGGTATGAATAAATTCTTTAGAATCCATGATTATTAGGATAATATGAAAGCCAAGATTGCCACTTATAGCCTGAAAGGAAAAACTGACATATGGTGGGAAGACTTGAAAAATGTCTAAGACATAATTGAAGAGGGCTTGAATGGGAGTGCAAGACGTGTGGTGAAAACCACCAGAAAAGAGACTTCCCACACCAAAGATATACGTGGCCGAATATTTATAGTGCTTAGGAAGCTCATATAGTGGGTGATGTAGCCCAGAGCTTACCGAGAATTTATGCAGCAGTGGGAAATTTCCATGAAGACCACGAGACATCCATAATTGAGATGGAAGGTAAGTTGTGTAACCAAGTTGTTTCCATTTTCTTGACCCTGGTTCTAATTAAATCTATGTCAGTCTAGAGCTTGTGGAAAAATACAATTTTTCCAAGGAATTGCATGCAAAACCATGGTTGGTTCAATTTGAAACAGGAACAAGGAGGAAAAATAGTTATCGGGTGAGATCATGTACATTTGATCTCAGTGGCATGCCCACGATAACACATTTGAACTTACTACCATTGGGTGTGTACAACATGCTACTTGGCATGGGTTGACTGTGCACGCACATAACCAAGGTGGACTGTTTTGAAAAAGCAATTAAATTCTTGGATGATGTCAGGGGAAACATATTTTTGCAAGGAAAGCAAAAGCCAATTTCAGTCAGGTTGATCACAACAATGCAGGCTAAACGTAGTTGTTGGAAGGGATGTACTGTTGATAATTCAATAGGGAAATGAATATTTTGATTATCTTAACTTGATAATTGTTTATGTTACCTTTTTCCTATTAGCTTTGTTCATTATTATTCCAATGTGAAATACATCAAATAACTACCAAAACAATAAGAACAGTGACACAGTATATAGGCTAAAATCCAGGGCCAAAACCCCTCCTCTTGAGGGGAAAACCCATAAATATCTTCTTTATCTTTCAGATCTTTCAATTAACGAATACCATGACCTAGACTCAGAGAAATAACCTCCAGGATCAAGTCTACCACAGCCTCTAGCTGCAATATCTTCGACCTCCGAGTAGATTCAAAATTCTGCTCCGCAACAACTGTTGTTGCTTCTCTAGGAGACTTCGATCTCCCTCTAATAGCCTTCCTCTTGAATTTGCTTGCATTGAATTGAGTCCTAGGGATATTAGGATGCCCTAAGAGACCTTCGCTTTCCTTCCCTTCTCTCATACTTCCAAAATCAAACCCCAAAAGATCCAGCGCAGAAAACCCTAACTTCGATCAACCCAGAAGAATAGATAAGGCCCCGAAAATTTGACTTCTTCGCACTTCCTTCTTGACTTCTCTTTCTTCTGATTCTTTGCATAAGAGATGAGTGAGTGAGTGATCCAAATGGAGGACAAGTTCCTCTTATATATAGGCTTCTTCAAGGGTGGACATGCCTCTTCATGTAGGTCGACTTGATCTTGAGGGTATTTTGAAACTTTAAAGAAAAAATATTTTTTTCTTTACAATTTACAATGTGCCCATAGGGTCTTCAATATATGAAAATGACTCTTATACCTAGGAAAAACCCTAGAAGCACTCAATGGGTGCTTGACCTATAAAATAAAATAACTTGAGCATGAAACCCATGCTTCAATAATAATAATAATTTCTTTTTCATTTTATATTTACAAGAATACATTTCATACTTATGAAGACCGAACCTAGTTACACATTTTTCAACACTCCCTCTTAACTAGGGAGGTATTCATAAGAGGTACATGGTCATTCTCAATTTGAAGAGATCTCATAAGAAGAGTCGGATTGGTAACCCATCTGTCTAGCATCATATTAACCAGCATTGTCACACAACAAAGCCTTGACTAACAACTCTATCTCTCCACAAGATCAGAGCACAATTCTGACGAGACCAATGATGTATAGACACCATCATCATTGTCTCCAAAGGTACATACCCCACCCGGGTGTTCACAGAGTATGACCTCCCATTGGACTATTCTTATCTTGGGTAGCTAATCCTCAAATAATATCGGTCCACGACTACTCTTGTCTTGAATTCCCTACCACATTCTCAAAGATTATCAAATGTCAGATGGTTACCCAATCCTCCATTCTTTCTTCCCAAGTGAAGAAAACAATGTAGTGTCTATCTCTCCATCTCAATTAGGGAGGAAAAATCCACCAAACAAAGCTTGTCCCTTAAGTATACAAGATTCTTGTTCGGAAGTGATTTCATCAATATGTCAACTACTTGTTCATCAGTGGAGATATACCGTAGCTGCAACACGCCATTTTGTTCTAACTCTCTAATATAATGATACTTGTTGTTGATATGCTTTGTCTTTCCATGAAACACTGGATCCTCAGACAAATGAATACAACTAGTGTTATCACAAAGTATTATTGTAGGGTTCATCGGTCCTTCAAACAAGTCTTATAGCAGCTTCCTTAACCATACCGCTTCCCTGTTTACTTCACATGCTGCAACATATTCAACCTCAACACTACTCAAAGCAACGATGTCTTTCTTTCTACTCATCCATGAGACCATGGAGGATCCTAAACTAAAACATCCTCTCGTAGTGCTTCTTCCATCTTGTTCATTGCCTCCCCAGTTAGAATCTGTATACTCAATCAATTGCACATTATTCCTTCTATCATATTTCAGGCAGTAGTTGATGCTTCCTCACAGATATCTCAGAATATGCTTTGTGTTAGGTCCCTATAATACTAGTGATTCCCCCATTACTATTGTCATTTTAGCTCTTATTGTTATTATTGTGCCCCTATTGTCCCCATATTGTTATTAGTGTGCCCCATAGAAGCCCACTATTGTTATTGTTGTGCCCTTATATTATTATTGTTATGTCGGATTTGATTATATTGTGACCCCTTAGACTCCTATATATAGAAAAGAGGTTTAGTCATTTGTATCATCCAAGAATTGTTCATTTGTGTAATGTAAAGGAGGTTTCCCCCTCGAAGAGGTTGATTTTGAAGTCGTTGATCTATCTTTTCTATCTTTTTGTGAGCTGGTTCATAACACTTTTCTTCTATCCAATGATCATGCTTCGGCTCCACTTGGAATTGACTGAGTACATTTACTGCAAAACATATGTCTGGTCGAGTATTCACCAAGTACATCAATGAGCCAACAAGTTGTCTATACCTGGAAGGATCCATAGGGCTTGATTCATAACTCCTCAGTCTTTTCAAGTTTTTCATCATCAGAGTGGTCATAGGTTTACAGTCCATCATGTCGAACTTCTTTATAATCTCGATCACATTCTTACCTTGACCCAAATAAATTTCATTTGGTCCTTTCCAGACTTCTAGTCCTAGATAGTAATGCATCAAGCCAAGATCCTTCATGTCAAATTCTTCTACCAGTTGCTTCTTACATTCTTCAATTCGAACTTCAACACCTGTCAAGAGAAGATCATCTACATACCGAAGAATAATTACAGGTTCATTGTTTAGAACCTCAATATAAAGGTTCAAGTCAGCAGAACTTTTTGTGAAGCCTATTCTCTGCAGGTATGCATCCATTCTAGCATACCATTCCCTTGGTGCTTTCTTGAGGCCAGATAATGCTTTCTTAAATCTGCAAACATGTGCCTTCCTATATTTGACTTCAAATTCCAAGGGTTGTTCTATATAGACTTCTTCATCTATAGTGCCATTCAGAAACACAATCTTCACATCCATTTGGTGGATGTTCCATCCCATCGATGCTCCTAGAGAGACTAGTGATTGAATCATTGTATATCTTGTTATTGGAGCAATTGTTTCTTCATAGTATATGCCTTAGTTGAGAGAACCCTCTAGCCACAAATCTTGCTTTATACTTTCTATACTTGCATGTTTGATCTTATAGATCCACTTGGAAGTGACCATAGGTTTGTCTTCGGGCCTAGGTATGATCTCCCAAACTCCATTATTTATTATAGATTGATACTCTTCATTCATGGCATCCTTCCATTCTCGATGTTCTACAACCTCTTCAAAGGTGGACGGTTCTGCTTCTATTAATTTTGTCATGTATGCAACATACCTAGAGTATTTCTTGGGTCCCTTACTTTCTCTAAATGATCCTTGTGTTGCCCCATGAACTTCTGCATCAAGTAGTGTGGATTTCAACCAATTAGGCCTTTTCCTTGTTTCGGGAATGACTACAGTGTTAGGATATTCCGACACATAGGAAATAATTAAGTATAACTTGGTCTAGTGTATAGTTAGGTAAAGTGTGTTTCTTTAGGATGTATTTTTTGTAACTTACAATCTGACGGTCACGATATGTTCTAGGCATGAAGTGATCCGACGGTTCATTCTCTCCTCGGTATTACCGACACTTGATCCATGGCTTAACACCCAATTAGTCCATGATCTCTATTTACAGAGCATGGAGGATCATTTGTTAGGTGACTGCTCATGAGAGAAGCTTATGTAAATTTTCTTTCTTTTACATTAATAAATTGCCTGAAGTGGCTGCATTGGCTCAAGCCGTCGACTGTTTCCCTCTTTGAGGGTTTTAACCATGTCAAGAATATTGGTGTATTGATATGTGATCTGTTTGTGAGCGGTGTCCTTTGGTGTTCTATCTAAGGAACTTACCCTATAAATTCCTACATGGTATCAAAGCATAGGTCATGAATTCGATACACACCTGACTCGCATTGGGGGGAGATTGTTGGACATTGGATAAATCAATGCTCCCGTGTGTTCCGCCTCTCATGGATCCTTATTTCTGGCAATGCGATCGTTGACTAACACCTGTGCGTTTTGGTCTAACGATAAACGTGATTCCCAACAAGTGGTATCAGAGCAATTAATTGTGTAAATTACATAGTAAATCACACTCTTACTAAGGTCCTCAAGAATATCACTCTAGAAGAAGAATGTATCTCAATTAAACCTGATGTAAGTCACTTTCATGTTTTTGGAAGTGAAGCATGGGCCCATATTCCAGATTAGAAACATAAAGCCTTAGAACCTAAGAGTGAAAAATGTATTTTTTTGGATATTCTGAAGATGTCAAAGGATATAGACTTCTTCCATCTAAATCCAAAAATGTTATCATTAGAAGAGATGTAAATTTTTCTGAAAATATATCGGCCTACGAGCCTAGTTCGGCAGATGTGCCACCTCTCTCTATCCCTTCTACTTCTAAAAATATTACTTCTTCAGATGAAGACAACAAGGATGAAAATCTTCCCCCACCTTCTCGGGATCCTCCTTCAACTCCTCAACTTCCAAAACGGGTTCGCGCTACTCAGGATTCAACAAGTGCTCTTGCAGGTGATCCTACATATTAGTGTTGTACACGTTCTCAGTTCGATAGAGCCTCTTCTTTATTGGCTCAAGATTCAACGAATTATGATCTTGACACCTTTGTAGAAGCTTCAGGCCATCCAAATTGGGACACAGCTATGAATGAAGAATATCGTTCATTATTGGCAAATGATACATGGGACCTTATTCCTCTTCCAAAGAGATGAAAACTTGTTAGATGCAAATGGGTTTAAGGAACCAAGTTTGGACCAGATGGAAAAGTTGATAAACATAAAGATCGCCTTGTTACTAAGGGTTTTTCACAAGTTGAAGGCATTGAATGTACTAAAACCTTCTCCCTGTTGCAAAAATGAACTCTATCTGCCTTGTTTTTTCCCTTGCTGCCTCTTTCAAATGGGAAGTCCATTAGATGGATGTTAAATCCGCCTTCTTACATGGGGACTTGCATGAATAAATCTATATGGAACAACCTCCTAGCTTTATACAGACAGACTCCAGCCTTGTATGTCGGCTTAATAAATCCCTTTATGGTCTCAAGCAAGCCCCTCGGGCTTGGTATGCCAAAATGGATAGCTTTCTTTTAGATACTGGCTTTTCTATGTGTCATTCTGACAATACTGTCTACACCAAGAAAGTGGGTAAGTCTCTTATCATTCTTGTTATTTATGTTGATGATCGTATCCTTACTGGTAGTGATCCCAACCTTATAAACCATGTGAAGTCCAGCCTTAAAAAGAAGTTTGAAATGACAAACTTAGGACACTTGCATTATTTTCTTGGTCTTCAAGTCTTGCAATCCAAAGAAGGTATTTCCCTTTCCCAGTCCAAGTATGCTTGTTATCTTCTACGCCACTTTCACATGGAAGACTGTAAGCCAGTGCCTTCTCCCTTTTAGTCTGGAGCCAAACTTTCAGTCACTTGTAATTCACCTAAAGTTGATGCTACCTTATACAGTCAGCTTGTTGGAAAAATTTTGTATCTGACCCATACTCATCCTGACCTTTCTTTTGTTGTTGGCCTTGTTTCTCGGTTTATGCAAAACCCGCATGAAATTCATTGGAAAGCAACTAAAAGAATACTTTGTTATGTTCGAGGTACAGTTCAGTTTGGGATTCATTAGAGTGCAAAAGCACCTCCTCTATTGGTTGGTTTCACTGGTTCTGATTGGGCTGGTGACCCTGATGATCAGAAGTCTACTGCAGGTTATGTCTTCACTCTTGGTTCTGGAACTATTACATGGGCTTGCAAGAAACAAAGTGAAATTTCTCTTTATTCAGTAGAAGCAGAGTATCGTGGCATCGTTGAAGCTAGTAAGGAATCCATGTGGCTTCGTCAAATCCTATCAGAGTTTGGTTTCCAGCAGCAACATCCGACTACACTTCAGTGTGATAATCAAAGTACCATTCAGTTATGAAAATATCCAGTCCAACATCAGCGCAATAAACACATTGAACTACACATGCACTTTGTTATCATTCTGTGATTTTGAAGATCAAAAAGACAAAAGTCACAAAAGATACATCAAACCACTTATGAGTATAGGACCTAGCCTTCCTAGACTTAGAGAGGGCTCTCTCTGTATATTTATGATTTAACTTTAATTTCAATGTTTTAATGTGTTAGGCTAGATATAAAAATAAAGAGATTTGTAACTTGGTTGCTTGGTTGTTTGTTTGTTTGGTTGGGATAGGTCACTATAGAATTTTTTCCATTAGGCTATGGAGTCAAAGGCTAGGTGGTAACATCAATTTTCTAGAGAATTTGCAAGGCAAGCTAACTGTCTTTACTGGATCTAAAAGCAGAGTGAGAAATGAAATGATAGAAAAGTGATATCAGTCAGGATTAAAAAGCAGTTAAGTATTTTTTAATCATACTTCAGAGGAAAACATTTATATTGTAAACACAGATAGTAGTAAGGTGCTCCAACAACATATCTTAAACTATAATTTCTGTTTCACAATAAGAATCAAAGATGCATAAATGGATAAACAGAAATACATTTAACATAGAAAGAAAGACATCACCAGGTCAAAACAGGTCAAGTATCTTGCAAATGGTCCTTTTTATTGATGCTCCAGCTCGAAATTACAATGCTCCAAACAAAAGATAGTTCAAATGACTAGGGTCCAACCCCTAATACTCCCAATGCATGGAGTATTTAAACAAAAACTACAATGATTTTCCTTGTACACTTGACAATCTATTATTTATTATAATGAAAGAAAAACTGACTAATGTAGCCATGGAGTGGCCACGCTGAGAAAACTGGGATAGGTGTCCCTCTTTTTCAGGGATGTTTTTGCCTGAAGAATTATGTTGATTGAAGTGGTTCTACTAACGTGGCTGGTGCTGACTCATGCCTGTATGGTCACTCTAATCATCCTTGTCGTTCCTCCTGATAATCACATAGCTCACTCCATGCTTCACCATCTAGAATTTTTATCTTGGTTAATTTTCTATACACTTCATCAGCATCAATGTATTTGGCAAACGATGGCTTGAATAAAAACACGTGTTTCATCTCATGTTCAATGTAAATTTGATTGTTGATTGCTTCCAACAATGCCTTTCCTGTTATGTTGCCTTTGATGTTAGACAAATTTGCAGCATCTATGGCTATGCCCTGTAATTTCCTGACATAATCTCCTCTGTCCATGAGTTTGTAATTAATAACAAACAGAGAGCTTGCATTCTGTTGAAAAACCTGTTGACTGTCATCTAGAATTTGGCATTTTTCTTCTAGCTGCACATTTAAGCTCTTCTTTGTCAGCACCTTTTTGACCTGTAGAATAGTCTCTATCATGTCTGCTACTCCCAAGTCTTCCAGCTCATATTTGTTTCTTGTATTAAAAATTTTGATAATTATGTTTGTTGTTGCTAGCATATCTCCCAACTCTGTATTGGTGGCTGAAATGGCTTCTCTGGCTTTCTCCACTAATTCCTTCTGCTCAAAGATAATTTGGATGCTAGGCCAAATTTCATTCATCCCATTGATTATATTGTGCCAAAGTATCTCTTTGACTCTCCCTAAAGTGTTCCCAATGGATGATTCATTTTCTGACTTTTGTAGCCTTTCTATTAATTCCTTTGCTCTTTGCATTTCTACTGAGAGATTGTTTTCAGCCCTCTTGATTTGATCTTGTAGCACACTCACTTGGGTTTCCAATCTCTTGATTTCTTCACTCTGCAGGTTCATACCTTCCATAGATCTAGCCAACTGTTCTGCATTGCTTCCAGCTCCTGTGGCTGCACTTGCTGGAGTAGTTATGGGAAGGGTTGTTAGAGGAAGGGCCTCCATTGTTGTGTTGGCCATATGCGTTGCTTTTTCTTTCTCCTGCACCATCTTTTCCATCTCTGTCTCCATATGTTTGATCTAGATGGACTGTTCCACTATCAATTTCATCATATCAGCCTTTAGGCTCTCTGTTTCCTCTATTTCCTTGGTCAGTGGGTCATGTGTAGCAGGCATCTTGAGCTGCTTCTTCAAAGCTACAATATCTAACTCTTTTTTTCTTTATCACTTCTTCAATTGCTTTTGTGTCTGAGGGGTCATACCCAATTTTTACTACCAAGTCTTCTAAGGACTTAATTTTGTTGTCCTTTGACAATGATGAAATTCTTTCCATCTTCAACTGGGACTAACCATTTGAAAGGGCCACCTGCATTTTGAACAAATTCATAGAAGTGCTGGTTAAAGTGGATGAAATCATTTCATCTGTTTGTTTGTGCATCTCCAGTTGATCAATAGGATTGACATTCTTGACATCAAACTCAAAGGAAGTTTGCTTGTAGTCTGCCGGAGTCTTGGGCTCTGTTATTTGTGCCTCCAAAAATGCCATATGCATTTTTCCCTTCTCTGAATCAAAGGCAGAGAGGAGTCTTCCTTGTGTAGTTGCACTATGCTTCCAAAACTGAGCATAGGTGCTCTTCTTCAGTATTTCATTTCTGATTTTGATCTCTCTGAATGTATCAAAGACTATTTCTTCTTTTTCTCCAATCACATTTGTAGAGGAGGACACTTGAAGTGACTGCTGCCTTTCAGAAATTTGAGTAGGATGAAAATATTGCCCTCCAGCTGGGGATGAATCTGAAATATCAATTATTTTGATCACTGTCTACTGTGGTGATCCTTTATCTATGTCCATATGTTTCCTAGGCTTCTTCCTGTACTTCAACCTGAATTCTTTCATGGAAGTATCATTCCCTGGTGATGGGTCTTCTCTGGATCTCTTCCCTGTTATTCCTTGCTCTTGCTCTTTTACTTTTTCAGTCCTTTCTTCAGTAATTTGTTTTTTCTGCTGCCTTGGAGTTTGTGCACTGGAAGAGGAGATTACTTGCTCCTCGGCCTCCTGTAATGTATCTGGCATCCATTCCATCTTATTCATGTATTTCTCGATTTCAGGCCTTTGAGTGTAGATGTAGGCAGTGGACTTGTTTTCCACCCTCTTCTTAGAAATAATGCCCCATGGGTCATAAGACCATGTGAAACTATGGGTGAAATTCATTTCTCTTAATCTTCTGTCTGCCTCCTCTCCTACAGCTCTGCTGTTGCAAATGAAGGGACCAATTTGGGATTTGATCCTGAATTTGGACTTCTTCTTGGCTGATACAAAATGCACCTCATCTGCATTAATCATTTGTCTAATGTACTCCAGTGCAAAGATCCTCATGGGGAGGAACTTTGGCAGTTTGTAAGGGGCCAACTCGCAGCCATACACTCTTATTTCAGTGTAATTTTGGTACAAGTACCAATCACCTGTTTTGGCTTGATCTGTTAATTGCATAATCCTCTTTATTTCTTCACTGATCCTGGGCTCTGCAGTCCCACTGAGGAAGCTCATTGCTAGGTGGACAAACATTTCCACAAATGTCTTGTAACTGAAGTCTTTTTGATCTTTCATTACCAATGTTGTCCAGAATATCACTAATTGAGGTTCACCTTCTTCATTCATTTTGCTTAATGAAAACTAGAACCTGTTTGCCTGAAAATACACAAACATATATACCAACACTGAGGAATAATGAAATATTTCATTAATGAAAAAATTGAAACGCTGCTCATGGATGGCATCTGCTAGAAATTGGTTGAAGTTGAAAAGGACAGAGGGCTTGGATTCTGTTGAGAGGATGGACAGGAAAGCTATAATATATTCATCAAGCCATTGGTCTGAATAATAGCCAAGTAAATAGGAAAGAACTGTGGTAATACGTCTTGTTCTATCAGGGGAAACAGAGGAAGAATAAGGTGGATTCTTGCTTGGCAGAGGTGTGTTCTCAGTCATGAAAAGTTCTAATGTTTTGGCTCTCTTAGAAAAATCAAGTTTTTGGTACATTTCAATCAGAACTTCATGGGAAAAGGGAGCAGTCCCTTCAATAACCGGGGCATGCATCATCTGCATGATGGACTTGGCATTAATTGTGAATAAAATATGTCATATTGGGGCCATCACTACCCTTCGTTGTGGGTTATAACATGAATGAAACTTCCTGATCAGTTCTGGGCAATTGTGTGTTTTAGGGAAGATATAAAAAGGCAGACTAGTGTCCCAGAGGCCTATGTCATCCATCTCTTCCATGAATTTGTCCTCCCACTAGAAATATATATCAAACAAATCAAATTCTAAGAGATTTTCAAAGATCTTGAAATCTCTGTCAGCCAATGGTAGGTGATCTAAATCCAATGGTGGGTGCACCATTCGGTTAAATATTTTTGGTTCCTTCTTCTTTGGTGCCATGGCAGTCTTCTTTGTAGCTTTCCTCTAAAAAATGTCATGTGTTGAACCTATAACAGAAAGGGATAAAAAGAAGTTGGATTTCAGTGAGGGAGAAAGAAAAGGGATTAACCAGAGACGAGATTCAAGAATAGGAAAGGGTAATTGCTGCAAGAAAATGGGTTATCCTGTATTGTATTGTTGTTCTTTGGCTTCACTGTGCATTCTTTGTGATGGATGAATGAAGTGGAAAGACACCTACAAGTGAAAAATAGTAATTAAAATTCGAAATCGGTGTGAACTAGTGATTTTATGACTTGGAATCGTGTTGTTGGATTGGTTTTATTTGGCGCGAGTCCATTGGCTAACGGTCCAACCCATTGATTTCTCAACGGCAGGAACGGAAGTGATTGGGCGAATGGGATGGGTTGGCACCGTGAGGTGGCGGGGCTATCCAACGAAAATAGTGAGCGGTTTGAGTAGTAGTGAAAACATCTTTTCGTGGGGCCTGGGGAGTTGTAGGTGGTATGGGAGAGGGGGGTGCGAATTCATGAGGGCACGACATATAAGGGGGTGGAAACCGCCGACTTTGGACCCCCCCCTCCAAGATTAACTTTCAGAGGGTGAGGGGGGCTAGAAAGGGACGAGGGTTGTTGGATCGAGCGGAGTGAGCGAGGATGGGGTGATAGATGGTGGGTAGATTAGATATGATGTGACGAGTGAGTGCGGTGGTGGGGTTGGGAGATAAATGAGGGGCAAACTATAGAGATAAGGGGGTAAATAATAAGGTTTAGGGGGGAATGATTATTAATGTGACATAAGACCCCTTTTAAATTTCTTATTCTGATTGTTATCACCCCAAGAAACTCTCCTAGGTTGTATCTCAGAGATGCTCGGGAACATTACAAAACTCAACAAAATGTTGGAAATGGATGAATGGAAGGAATGATGCTTGTTCAAGCCAGATAACCACTTCTACTATGCTTAACTCCAAACATGGGTGAACACCCCCAGACTACAAGGCTTTAGACCACCAATTACTCACAGTTTGAGGATTAGTTGAACATGGAGAATACTGACCACACCAACAGATGCACAAGACCATGTGATGGCCGGCTGCAACCAGTAAAGAGGTCTGCAAATATATTTCCTAATGCACAGACAGGATGACAGCTCTCTGGCACTAAGTAAACAGAAACCTGCATAACACATTCAATGATACATACTAGACTTCAACACAGAGGTGGGATGACAGCCCCTCCAATGCTAAATATCAAGAGCACATGAACAAATGCATAACAGGAACATCCTAGAACAGAGTATAAAAGGAAAGTGAGAAATTAACAGCAAAAGAAGCTTGTATTAGCTGAAAATGAAGACCAGACGTTGCAAGTATCAAAGTAGTTATAGTCTCCAGAAGTTGAACCTTACATCAAAACAACAACCATCAACCCATTTCCCAGATTACATATGTTTTTTGGGTATATATAGAGTTTCTTTACAAAATGTTCTGCTATTCTAAGCGGGGAGGGGTCATAACGGACCACCAACCGCTTTAACTCTCTTATGGAGTCTCTGCTACAATATGCTTGCTTTAATGAATGAATTTGATCTTTTCTACTGCTCAGTTGTCCTTCTTGAGCAGGTGGAGTGTTGTATGAAAGAAGCCCCATAACTAATAAATGCTCTGCTCTGCTTGAGGCTGGTCCTTCTCATTCTCGGCCATTCTATTTCTTGAATGCAGTGGTTGGAGATGAAATGCGTCGGGTACTAACACTGGCCCCCTTCTTCCTTCGGATGCACGGGACAGGCTATGGACGCAGACAGTATGGTAGAGGCATGAGTATGACGAGAACAAATATCAGTCATTGGATCGCGCAGATGAACGGTGGATATGACTCGGCGAGAGATATCAGGAGGAAACGGGAGCGAACAAACGTGAGCCGTCAGATCTCTAGCAGACAGATCCAACGGCCATCGGGCAGGAAAGATACATGGGAGATAACGAGCAGGGGCAGGACGAATGGGCAGTAAGTGGTATGTATCACACCGCTTTTAGTGGGTGAGTGGCAAAGGTACGAGGGTGAGCGATGCAAGTTATCAGGTGATGCATGGCAGACAGGAATGAGCGAAAACCACTTTATCGCGAGCTAACGCGCGGGCGGTTTGTGAACGCGGGAGGAGCAGATGTCGTTGGATCAAATGAATAGATGGCGGAGATCTCTCGGCAGGAGGTATCAGGAGACATGAGAGTGAAAAGGGCATGGGCAGTTGGATCTTGTCGGGATTGATCTGACGACGGAGGAGCGATCGCAATATCGCGTCGGTGGAAGTCAAGGGGTTTGGGCCTTATACACACATGGATGCGATTGCGATCAGCGACTAAACTCGGACCCGATGCTACATTACAATATGGCATAACCTGTCATCTCATCCGTCGCAGATCGCAAGTCGAGAAGTCTTGCAATATGAAAGTGCCAATTGCAATTGCGACCTGGCATGTGGGACCTGAGGGAAAGCAGGTTTATCCAAGGTTTTTTGGAAGAAAACGGAGATAGCGGGGCTAAGGGAGTATAAGGAAAATGAAGGAGGAGAAGGAAATAGACTGCGGCGAGCTCCATTTTTACATAAACACACGGCCAAGCTAGTATTTGGTGCTCCAAATGCTGAAGTACGTAGCAGGGCTAACACCGACCTTGGAAAAGATTGGAATTTTTCTTCTAACCTTAGGAAAATATTGGAAAATGTCTTCCAACCTTTAAAAGGTCCTTTGATATCCTTTCACTTTCTTTGGATCTACCTACCCTTATTCTATAGCCTAGCATTTTTTGTTCTTTTCCATTTGCAGGGTGCACTTAGACTTTCAGACCCTGTCCTCTCTCTTCTTTTATCTCTTTTTCTTTTAAAATCTAATCTACTCTATCACTTATTTCTTCCCTTGGTCTAGATTAAACAGTTGGACCAAATTTATTTTCTACCTAGCTATTGATTTACCAAGATTAAACTGTTTGGAAAATATTTATTTTCTAAGTTATCAACATAAATTGAAATGTGTTCAATCATGCTTAGACTGTATGATTTGAACAACTTTTTTGGGGTTTTCTTTTTCTTGTTTTTTTATATACCCTCTTTTCATTTTTTTTATTTGTTTTTTGTGAAATCAATTGAATATTGAAATCTATGAACAATTTGAAACCTGCAAACTGTGAGATGTTCAATCACCTTGAGATCCTACAAATTATAGGACCCTAACAATGGCTCTAGCTGGGGATGGCACTTCTCAGCTTGAAGTGTCAAGAACACATGACCAGTAGCCTTGAATTCTTCAAACCTGCATTGTCTTCAATCTGATTTTTTTTATTTTTTTTGTCTAATGAACCAACCAACTAAAAACCTGAAAACTATGATATTTACAATGGAATGAGGGAATCTGTGTACTCATGAAAATTAATGTTTTAGCATCCTGTCGTTAACAAGACCTCCTAATAATTCTGTTCCATCTAACTCCTTGAGAAAAAATGCATTATTTCCTCTAAAAGAAGAAATGATATATGGGCCTTTCCAAAGATTTTCAAATTTACCATGTTTCTCTTTGTCTTCTCTTCTTGAGTCCCGTTTCAAAACTTTGTCTCCCATGTTGAAATCATCAGCTTTAGTTATTTTGTCAAAAATATTCTTTATGTTTTCCTGGACAACTTGATTTCTATTGTATACTTCCTCTCTGGACTACTGTAATTGGATTTCCTAATATATTCTTCTTTGAATATCATTTGGTTCACTTTGTACCTCTTGAATAATCTTCATAACTGGCACTCCCATGGAAGAAGGGAAAACTGCATCTATTCCATAAACCAATTGAAATGGGGACATGCCAATGGATTTCTTTGTAGTCAATCTATCAGCCCATAATGCATAGATCAATTTGTTATGTCATGACTTCTTATTGTCCTCCAGTATCTTCTTAATGATTCTTACCAAAATTTTGTTGAAGGATTCAACCAACCCATTACCTTGAGGATAATAAGTCGTTGAATGACCCAAAGAAATATGGTACTTATGACAGAAATCCACAATATTTTTTATTTGAAAGCTGCAGCATTATCAGTGATCAGTTTCCTTGGACAGCCAACTCTGGAAAGGATATTGGTTTCAAGGAATTTTATTATAACAGAATCAGTGGCAGCTCTTGAAGGGGTGGCTTCTATCGATTTAGTAAAATAGTCTGTGGCAGTTAGGATCCATTTGTGTTGAGCAAATGATGAAGGATGAATTTCACCAATGAAATCCAATCCCCACTGTTGGAAAGGACTTTCAACAGAGATGGGTTTCAGGGGAAAAGGTAATAATTTTCTCTTCCCTTCAAATATTTGGCACTTGTGGCAAGCAGTTACCATCTTATGGATATCTGGGAATAGTGTAGGCCAATAATAACCAACTCTAAGGATTTTATTAGCAGTTGTTTTCCAATAAAGATGGCCTCCACAGTCACCTTCATGGAATTCCTGCATAACTTTGTCAGCATCATCCTTTAACAAACATCTAAGTAAGACACCTCCAACATCTTTCCAATATAATATACCATCAACAATACAAAATTTGACTGCTTTCAATTTAAGAAATCTAGCTTTTGTTTTGGATAATCCAGGAGGAGCATTTAAATTGAAAAGAACATATAAAAGGTCTGCATACCAGGGAAAATTTAGACATGCCTCCTCGATTGGTGGAGTCGCCAATTCCTCAATATCATCCAAAGAAAACACCATGTTGATGTCTAATGCATTGAAATTTGATTCAGCCATCAATTTGGCTAATCCCTATCCTTTAATCAACTTGGTGGGCTTGATTTCTATATCATATTCCAATATCACAGCTATCCATTTGCCTCCCTTCCCATCTAGTCCATTTTGAGTGAGAATATCTTTGACCACTATATTAGGCACATAAGTAGTGATATGAGAATGTAAAACATAAACCCATAAATCTTTTATTGCTTTAACTAGAGCAAATGCTTGTTTTTCCATGATATTTTACTTCAGGGAAGCATCTCTCAGAGCATTACTAAAGAATGCTAGTGGTTGTTCATGTCCTTCATTGTTTTTTTGTAATAACACAGCAACAATAGTATGTTCAAATGAAAAAGAAAAAATAATGAAGTCTTTAGTGAAATCTGGGTTGATTAAAACTGGTGCTTTTGTCAATGCATGTTTGACTAGATCAAAAGATTGTTTGGCTTCAATATTCCATTTGATTTATGTGTCTTTCCTGAGCATATTTGTTATATTCCTAATTAGTTCAGAAAGATTTGGTATGTCTTCTTTAAAAATTGATCTTTCCAATAAAGGATTGAAGTTCTTTCATGTTTCTGGGATGACTGATTTTCAGGATGCCTTCAATCCTACTGGGGTCAATTCTAATTCCATCTTTGGAGATGATATGGCCTAACAGTTTTCCTTCTTCAAGACCAAACAATGATTTCTTAGGATTGAATGAAATACCAAACTTTCTACATTTTTTGAATACTTTTCTCAAATGTGCTAAGTGTTCTTCATCAGTTTTTGAAAATACAATGATGTCATCAAGATAAATCACAATGAAATGTCCAATCTCTTATGAAAAAGCAATGTCCATTGCTCTCTGGAAAGTAGCACCTGCATTCATTAATCCAAAAGGCATTTTAACATACATGAAAGTTCCCCAAGGAGTAGTAAAAGAAGTTTTATCTTGATCATCAGGGTGCACCAAAACTTGATTGTAGCCTGAAAAACCATCTAGCAAGGAAATCCTACTAGAACCCACTACCCTTTGCAATATGTGATCCATCTTTGGTAAGGGATAGTTGTCCTTAAGGGAAACCTTATTTAAATTCCTAAAGTCAATGCACAATCTTATCTCACCACTTTTCTTTCTTGTAGGCACAATATTGGATACCCATTTAGAATATCTAATAGGAACTATGATCTTAGCCTCATACATTTTCTTGATTTCCTTTTCCACCAAAGGCATTAGGACAGGATTTATCCTACGCAATTTCTGTTTGAATGGTTTTTGATCTTCTCTGATTGGAATTTTGTGTTGTATAATGCTAATATCATAGGCTTTTAAATCCTCATAGCTCCAGGAAAATACATCTATGAATTCTTTGAATAGAGCTATATACTTTCTTTTAGCCATGAGAGGTAGTGATTTTGACAATTTTATAATTTTGGGGTTTTGCTCACTGCCTATGTTGCATTCCTCAATGTTTGTTCTGGTTGGTTCCATTTTTTGCTTTCTAGCAACATCATTAAAGTCAAACAACTCTTCCAAAGGAGCAGGCCCTCTAGGTAAAACATTATCTTTGAGTTGTAGTATTTCGAATTCTTCTTTTTCTGGATCTTTATGTATTTCAGTTTTATGCACAGTCTTATTTGCAGAAATGTTTTCATCAGAAACAGGAGGTTGCCCTATATCCACATGTACATCAGTTTGAAGGTCTAGTTCATCCTCCATATCTATGTTGCTATCCTCAAATTCATCCTTTGATTGCAGAAAACTCTCAATCTGTTTATCACTTCCAAAAACTTGCCAATATCTCATGTTATCAGGCACTGTAAGACGGTGCTTGACTTCAACTGTGTATTTTTTATTTGGATGAGGTAATTTTCAAGTGCTGGCTGAAAAAGCTAATATGTTTGCCAGGGCATACTGGAGCCTGGGGATCACAACAAGGTCATATTCTTCAAAGGTTTTAAGAAAATCAATCACAGCATTATGGTATTCTCTCAATCTAAGTGTTTTACAGAATATTGTCCTTTGATTTGTTTGATGATGAGTTCAAAGTCTCCTTGGACAAAAATTCTTTCAGAACCTACTTTTTTAAGCAACTTCAAGCCTAATAATAATGCCTCATATTCTGCTATGTTGTTTGTACACAGAAAGTTCAGTTTATAAGAATAACCTTGAGCCTGATTAGTCATTGGATTATATAACCAGACTCCTACTCTTGATCTTGTTTTACCACATGAACCATCAAAAGTCATATTGCAAAGAGGTCCAATTTCAGGGTTCTGCTGCTTAATAGGTATTTGTGTGTCATGTTCTTCATCAAGTTCATTTTCTGCCTTCTTGACCTGTGTACCTATGTCTCCATCATTGTCATTATACAGTATGAAGGAATCAAGATAAGTATGGACTGAGTAGAGGGGGTAGTTGTCAGGCTTTTCTTGACTACTCACCATGTACTTCATTAAGGTTTCTCTATAAAGTCTCCTTGGTTGGCCAAATACCGGTATTGTGGCATATGTCATATCCATTTGTAATGTTCCTTGTAACTTAGCTCCCCAAGATCTTGATAATAGCATACCATACTTAGGAGGAATGTCAGCTACTACTATATCCATCACTAAACTTTTTGCTGGTATCTAGGCTAGCGTGACACAAAGGTCCTTAATGAGACCTAGACATCTAACCTTGCTAGAATCAAATGAATATAGATCTTTGTATGGTCTAGTGACTTCAAGTCCAAGTTTTTGCATAACAATTTTTGGCATGAGATTATGTGATGCACCTGAATCTAACATAGCATTATGAAGGATCTTGTCATGAATATTGAGGCTGACATAAAATGGAGGAACACCCCCTTCTTGAGGTTTGCCATCAACTTCTGGCCCAAACAACAGTTCAGGCTGGTCATCATTCAAATTCACTATATCAGTGTTTTCCCCTACATTGAGTGCTTTTAGAACCTGGGACCTATACACATTTTTGTTTACTAATTCAGTAAGAGGAATAGAGATCTTGAGTTTAGCAATTTCATTCTCAATGTTGAAGGGTGCTTGGTTTTTAAGCAGGTTTGAGAAATCAATCTTTTCAGCTATGGTCTTTGTTATAAACTCTGTTTGTTTACTTGTAGTAGGTGCTTCAGTTTGGACAGCTTTTGTTGAGACATCAATGGTCTTCTTAGCAGCACTTTCTATATTCTTCCTTTCTTGATTGTTGTCATTTCTTTTAGAGCTTTCTGTTGTTTTCTTAGGATCAGGCTCTAAAGTTTTCTTGGCAGAATTATTTGAATCCTTTTTGCTTAAGTTATCATTGTTTTTCTTGCTCCTGAGATTATATTGTCTGTGGAATTCTAAGATGGCATTCTCAAACCCATGTTTATAGTCATCAGATTCTTCAGATTCCAGTTTTGTTTGAGTTAATAAAAACAATTCTTGTTCCTCTTGTGTAAGAAAAACATAACTATCTTCATTGGTTCCCATTAAATTTATCTTATTTTCCTCCACTTCTTCAACTACACTTGTATCATCAGCATAATTTTCTTGAAATGGTGGCCTAATTTGTTGATCTGGGCCTCTTTGATCTCTTTGTCTGATTTGTGGAGTGTTTCTCCTAGGGTTTGGATTTCAGTTCTGTTGGACAGGTGGATTTTCCCTAGGAACATTCCTATCATTTATATTGATTCTCTCCATCATCCTTTCCATAGTCCTTACTAAGGAATCAATTTTGGCTTTTGCTGCAGAAGTTGAAGCTTCTTCCTTAAAATTCACTTGTCTTTCAGTTCTCATCCTGGCTCTTTTAGCTTGTAAATTGGCCTCTACACTCACAACATCTCTTTGCATTGCTTCTAGTGTTGGAGAATTTCTTTCCCTAAGCTGGTACAACATATCTGCATCAAAACCATCTGGGAACTTTATCAAGGCTAAATCCTGGGGTGGTTTGAGATTTACAGGTATTGCATTATAGGTATTGTTGAATCTAGCACAATAATCCTATACACATTCACCTACCTCCCTTTTAATATTTTCATATTCTGATAGAATTTGTAAAGGGTTCTTCTTGACTTCCCATCTATTAAGGAAGGTTTGGTGGAATGCAAGGAGATCATTTATATTATTTGCAGGCAAAGACTTAAACCATTTTTTGACTTCTCCTCCTAAACTTAAATCGAACATTCTGAGCTTAATACTTTCGTCATCTACCTCTTGTAGGTCAAAACATTCATTCATTTTGTCCACATGTTGTTGGGTTGTTAAAGGACCTGTCCCATGAAATAGTATGATTTTGGACTCATAGTCTTGTGGCATATTAGCCAAGGGGGATGGTAACACCAAAGGAGCATATCTGGCAGCCATGATTGGTGGTGGTGGTGGAGGACCACTTGAAGGAAGTTGAACAGTGGATGAAGTTGGACTAGTGCTAGGTGAGAATGAGAGTAAAGGAATTTGAGCAACCTTATGTTGAAGGATGAAAGAAGGGGTGGGGATTATGGAGGCAGTAGGACTTGGTGACTGAATATATGCAGGTTGAGATGTGAAGGAGGAAGCTGCAAGGTTTAAAGCACTTAATTCTACTAACTGTTGAAGGTAAGCATCATCAATTTCTGAGGTGAGATCTATCACTAGATCTTGTAGTGTATCAAAATGTTGTAAGAGTTGAAGATCTGATTCAGTCTGTGAGGAAAGTTCTCTTACTGGGCTTTTAGGTAATATTGATGGATCAAAGATGATATGATCTTTCCAATTCTCTGATTTAGTCCTGAATAAGCCTTGTTCAAAGTGTAAATCAAACTGGATATCTTGGAAGGTAACAAAGTCTTCAGGGAGTGAGTTGGCTCTATGAAGAAATCTACTGCTTGTCTGACTCTCAGTTCTAGGAGTTTTCCTTAAGATCTTTTCAGGATTATCTACTATGGTAGGAGGATTGGGATCTGGATGGGATCTAGTAGAGATTCTTTTAGGAGCCAGTGTTCAGATCTAACACACAGACAGATTGAATATTCAAAAACAAAAGATAAACCAATCTTAGGAGTTATAATATCATACAAAGCTATTTAATTGGGTACTCTGAATTCGAATGAAAGGATAAATTTTTCAATGTGTCCCCAATATGGTCGCCACTATGTTATCGTTCTGTGATTTTGAAGATCGGCAAGACAAAAGTCACAAAAGATACATCAAACCGCTTATGAGTCTAGGACCTAGCCTTCCTAGACTCAGAGAGGGCTCTCTCTATATATTTATGATTTAACTTTAATTTCAATGTTTTAATGTGTTAGGCTAGATACAAAAATAAAGATATTTGTAACTTGGTTTCTTGGTTGTTTGTTTGTTTGGTTGGGATAGGTCATTATAGAATTTTTTCCATTAGGCTATGGAGTCAAAGGCTGGGTGGTAACATCAATTTTCTAGAGCATTTGCAAGGCAAGCTAACTGTCTTTATTGGATCTAAAAGCAGTGTGAGAAATGAAATGATAGAAAAGTGATATTAGTCAAGATTAAAAAGCAGTTAAGTATTTTTTAATCATACTTCAGAGGAAAACATTTAGATTGTAAACACAAATAGTAGTAAGGTTCTCCAACAGCATATCTTAAACTATAATTTATGTTTCACAATAAAAATCAAAGATGCATAAACGGATAAACAGAAGTACATTTAACATAGAAAGAAAGACATCACTAGGTCAAAACAAGTCAAGTATCTTGCAAATGGTCCTTTTTATTGATGCTCCAGCTCGAAATTACAGTGCTCCAAACAAAAGATAGTTCAAATGACTAGGTTTTAACCCCTAATACTCACAATGCATGGAGTATTTAAACAAAAACTACAATGATTTGCCTTGTACACTTGGCAATCTATTATTTATTACAATGAAAGAAAAACTAACTAATGTAGCCATGGAGTGTTCACGCTGAGAAAACTGGGACAGGTGTCCCTCTTTTTCAGGGATGTTGTTGCCTGAAGTATTAGTTTAACTAAAGTGGTTCTGCTGAAGTGGCTAGTGTTGACTCATGCCTATATGGTCACTCTAATCATCCTTGTCTCCTTCCTCCTAATAATCACATAGCTCACTCCACGCTTCACCATTTGGAAGTTTTATCTTGGTTAATTTTATGTACAGTTCATCAGCATCAGTGTATTGGAAAATGATGGCTTGACTAAAAAAAACGTGTTCCAGCTCATGTTCAATGTAAATTTTTATTGCTGATTGCTTCCAGTAATGCATTTCCTGTTATGTTGCCTTTGATGTTAGGCAGATTTGCAGCATCTGTGGCTATGCCCTGTGATTTCTTCACATAATCTCCTCTGTCCATGAGTTTTTCATTTATAACAAACAGAGAGGGAAGACCTTTCTGATGTAGAGGTTGCATTCTATTGAAAACCCTGTTGACTATCAGCTCTAGAATTTGGCATTTTTCTTCTAGCTGCACATTTAAGCTCTTCTTTGTTAGCACCCTTTTGACCTGTAGTATAGTCTTTGTCCTGTCTGCTACTCCCAAGTCTTCCAACTCATATTTGTTTCTTGCATTCAAAAATTTGATAATTTTGTTTGCTGTTGCTGGCATATCTCCCAACTCTGTATTGGTGGCTGAAATGGCTTCTTTGGCTTTCTCCACTAATTCCTTCTGCTCAAAGATAATTTGGATGCTAAGCCAAATTTCATTCATCCCATTGATTATATTGTGCCAAATGATCTCTTTGACTCTCCCTAGAGTGTTCCCAATGGATGATTCTTTTTCTGACTTCTGTAGCCTTTCTATTAATGCCTTTGCTCTTTGCATTTCTACTGAGTGATTGTTTTCAGCTCTCTTGATCTAATCTTGTAGCACACTCACTTGGGTTTCCAATCTCTTGATTTCTTCACTCTGCAGGTTCATACCTTCCATAGATCTAGCCAATTGTTTTGCACTGCTTCCTGCTCTTGTGGTTGCACTTGTTGGAGTAGTTATGGGAAGGGTTGTTAGAGGAAGGGCCTCCATTGTTGTGTTGGCCATCTGCGCTACTTTTTCTTCCTCTTGCACCATATTTTCCATCTCTGTCTCCATGTAATTGATCTAGATGGACTGTTCCACTATCAATTTCATCATATCATCCTTTAGGCTCTCTGTTTCCTCTATTTCCTTGGTCAGTGGGCCATGTGTAGCAGGCATCTTGAGCCGCTTCTTCAGAGCTACAATATCTAACTCTTTTTTTCTTTATCACTTCTTCAGTTGCTTTTGTGTGTGAGGGGTCATACCCAATTTTTACTACCAAGTCTTCTAAGGACTTAATTTTGTTGTCCTTTGACAATGATGAAATTCTTTCCATCTTCAACTGGGACTGAGCATTTGAAATGGCTACCTGCATTTTGAACAAATTCATAGAAGTGCCGATTAAAGTGGATGAAATCATTTCACCTGTTTGTTTGTGCATCTCCAGCTGATCAATAGGATTGACATTCTTGACATCAAACTCAAAGGAAGTTTGCTTGTTGTTTGCCGGAGTCTTAGGCTCTGTTATTTGTGCCTCCAAAAATGCCATATGCATTTTTCCCTTCTCTGAATCAAAGGCAGAGAGGAGTCTGCCTTGTGCAGTTGCACTCTGCTTCTAAAACCGAGCATAGGTGCTCTTCTTTAGTATTTCATTTCTGATTTTGATCTCTCTGAATGTATCAAAGATTGTTTCTTCTTTTTCCCCAGTCATATTTGTAGAGGAGGACACTTGAAGTGACTACTGCCTTTCAGAAATTGGAGTAGCAGGAAAAGATTGCCCTCCGGCTGGGGATGAATATGGAATATCAATTATGTTGATCATTGTCTGTTGTGGTGATCCTTTATCTATGTCCATATGTTTCCTAGGCTTCTTCTTGTACTTCAACCTAAATTCTTTCATGGAAGTATCAGTCCCTGGTGACTGATCTTCTCTAGATCTCTTCCCTATTATTCCTTGCTCTTGCTCTTTTCCTTTTTCATTCCTTTCTTCAGTAATTTGTTTTTCCTGCTGCCTTGGAGTTTGTGCATTGGAAGAGGAGATTACTTGATCCTCGGCCTCTTATAATGTATCTGGCATCCATTCCATTTGATTCATGTATTTCTCAATTTCGAGCCTTTAAGTGTGGATGTAGGTAGTGGACTTGTTTTCCACCCTCTTCTTAGAAATAATGCCCCATGGGTCATAAGACCATGTGAAACTATGGGTGAAATTCATTTCTCTTAATCTTTTGTCTGCCTCCTCTCCTGCAGCTCTATTGTTGCAAATGAAGGGACCAATTTGGGATTTGATCCTGAATTGGGACTTCTTCTTGGCTGATACAAAATGCACCTCATCTGCATTAATCATCTATCTAATGTACTCCAGTGTAAAGATCCTCATGGGGAGGAACTTTGGCAGTTTGTAAGGGGCCAACACGCAACCATACACTCTTATTTCAGTGTAATTTTGGTACAAGTACCAATCACCTGTTCTGGCTTGATCTGTTAATTGCATAATCCTCTTTATTTCTTCATTGATCCTGGGCTCTGCAGTCCCACTGAGGAGGCTCATTGCTGGGTGGACAAACATTTCCACAAATGTCTTGTAACTGAAGTCTTTTTGATCTTTCATTACCAATGTTGTCTAGAATATCACTGATTGAGGTTCACCTTCGTCATTTATTTTGCTTAATGAAAACTGGAACCTGTCTGCCTGAAAATACACAAACATATATACCAACATTGAGGAATAATGAAACACTTCATTAGTGAAAAAATTGACAAGCTGCTCATGGATGGCATCTGCTAGAAATTGGTTGAAGTTGAAAAGGACAGAGGGCTTGGATTCTGTTGAGAGGATAGACAGGAAAGCTATAATAGCTTCATCAAGCCATTGGTCTAAATAATAGCCAAGTAAATAGGAAAGAACTATGGAAATATGTCTTGTTCTATCAGGGAAAACAGAGGAAGAATAAGGTGGATTCTTGCTTGGCAGAGGTGTGTTCTCAGTCATGAAAAGTTCTAATGTTTTGGCTCTCTTAGAAAAATCAAGTTTTTGGTACATTTCAATCAGAACTTCATGGGAAAAGGGAGCAGTCCCTTCAATAACCGAGGCCTGCATCATCTGCATGATGGACTTGGCATCAATTGTGAATAAAATATGTCCTGTTGGGGCCATCACTGCCCTTTGTTGTGGGTTGTAACATGAATGACACTTCCTGATCAGTTTTGGGCAATTGTGTGTTTTAGGGAAGATATAAAAAGGCAGATTAGTGTCCCAGAGGCCTATGTCATCCATCTCTTCCATGAATTTGTCCTCCCACCAGCAATATATATCAAACAAATCAAATTCTGAGAGAGTTTCATGGATCTTGAAATCTCTGTCAGCCAATGGTAGGTGATCTAAATCCAATGGTGGGTGCACCATTGGGTTAAATATTTTTGGTTCCTTCTTCTTTGGTGCCATGGCAGTCTTCTCTGAAGTTTTCCTCTAAAAATTGTCCTATGTTGAACTTGTAACAGAAAGGGATAAAAAGAAGTGGGATTTCAGTGAGGGAGAAAGGAAAGGGATTAACCATAGACGACATTAAAGAATAGGAAAGGGTAATTGCTGCAGGAAAATGAGTTATCTTGTACTGTATTGATGTTCTTTGGATTCACTGTGTGTTCTCTGTGATGGCTCAATGAAGTGGAAAGACGCCTGCAAGTGAAAAATGGAAATTAAAATTTGAAATCGGTGTGAACTGGTGGTTTTATGACTTGGAATCATGTTGTTGGACTGGTTAATTTGATTTGGCACAGGTCCATTGGCTAACGGTCCAACCCATTGATTTCTCAATGGCGGGAACGGAAGTGATTCAGTTTAGCGCCGTGAGGTTGGGGGGGTATCCAACGGTCAAAATAGTGAGCGGTTTAAGTAGTAGCGAAAACAGCTTTTCAGGGGCCTAGGGAGCGGTAGGTGGTATGAGAGGAGGGGGTGTGAATTCATGAGGGTGCAACATGTAAGGGGACGGAAACTGCCGACTTCGGACCCCCCCCCCCCCCCGAGATTAACCTTTGGAGGGTGGGGGGGTGCGGAAAGGGACGAGGGTCATTGGATCAGGCGGAGTGAGCGGGGATGGGGTGATAGATGGTGGGTAGATTAGATATGATGTGACGGGTGAGTGTAGTGGTGGGGTCGAGAGATAAATGAGGGGCGGACTATAGAGATAAGGGGGTAAATAATAAGGTTTAGGGGGGAATGATTATTAATGTGACATAAGACCCCTTCCTTTTAAATTTCTTATTCCGACCTTGGAAAAGATTGGAATTTTTCTTCTAACCTTAGGAAAATATTGGAAAATGCCTTCCAACCTTTAAAAGGTCCTTTGATATCCTTTCACTTTTCTTTGGATCTACCTACCCTTATTCTATAACCTAGAATTTTTTGTTCTTTTCCATTTGTAGGGTGCACTTAGACTTGCAGACCCTTTCCTCTCTTTGTTTATCTCTTTTTCTTTTAAAAACTAATCTACTCTATCACTTATTTCTTCCCTTGGTCCAGATTAAACAATTGGACCAAATTTATTTTCTACCTAGCTACTGATTTGCCAAGATTAAACTGTTTGGCAAATATTTATTTTCTAAGCTATCAACATAAATTGAAATTTGTTCAATCATGCTTAGACTGTATGATTTGAACAACTTTTTTGGGTTTTCTTTTTCTTGTTTTTTTTATATACCCTCTTTTCATTTTCTTTTTTTTTTTTTTGTGAAATCAATTGAATATTGAAATAAATGAGCAATTTGAAACCTGCAAACTATGAAATGCTCAATCACCTTGAGATCCTATAAATTATAGGACCCTAACACACTTCATCGGAATGTTCATTCATGACCATGTTCTTGAAGTGCAATATTGTTCAACCGATGATCAAGTTGCAGACATATTTGCAAAGGCTCTCACAGAGGCGAAGTTTACTAAACTTCGATTTATGGTTGGAGTTCAGGAAGTTGTCACTAAGGGGGGATAGGCTCTAATGCCTCCTTCCTTCTTCTATTGTGTCATCTTTGTACATCCTTCAATCCTATCCCAAGTTGTTCTTAAGGGGGAATGTTAGGATATTCCGACACATAGGAAATAATTAAGTATAACTTGGTCTAGTGTATAGTTAGGTAAAGTGTGTTTCTTTAGTATGTATTTTTTGTAACTTACAATCTGACGGTCATGATATGTTATAGACATGAAGTGATCTGACAGTTCATTCTCTCCTTGGTATTACCGACACTGGATACATGGCTTAACACTCAATTGGTCCATGATCTCTATTTAAAGAGCATGGAGGGTCATTTGTTAGGTGACCATTCATGAGAGAAGCTTATGTAAATTTTCTTTCTTTTACATTAATAAATTGCCTGAAGTGGCCACATTGGCTCAGGCCGTGGACTGTTTCCCTCTTTGAGGCTTTTAACCATGTCAAGAATACTAGTGTACTGATCTGTGATCTATTTGTGAGAGGTGTCCTTTGGTGTTCTATCTAAGGAACTTACCCTGTAAATTCCTACACATGGGTTGAATAGGTTCACTTGGCCCTTCTTCTTCATGGTGTGATACTTCTTCCTTGTCAACTTCCTCCACAAATATTGGAAGTTCTTCGTCATCAGAATCTATGGAAAGTTCGTTTGACTTCTTGAATTTTATACTCTCATCAAATATGACATCACGACTAACTTCAATGTGATGTTCATTTTTCATATAGATTATATATGCCTTTTATGAGTTATTATACCCAAAAAATATTCCCTTCATTACAGAAGTATCCAAATTCTTTCTTTTGTCCTTTGGTATATGAATATACACATGACACCCAAAGATTCAGAGATGATCTACAGATGGCTTCTTCCCAGTGAACACTTCTTCTGGAGTTTTGTTATCTAGAGATCTATGAGGACATCGATTTTTAATGTAGATTGTTGTCTTGGTTGCCTCTTCCCATAGAAACTTAGGTAGATCTTGATCGTGTAACATTGCTTTTACACTTTCTTGAATGGATCTATTCTTTCTTTCTACGACTCCATTTTGTTCGGGATTGTATGGGACTATCATCTCCCTCTTAATCCTAGACTCCTTACATAATGTTATAATCTCTTTGGATGTATATTCTCCTCCATTATCAGATCTCAGTATCTTGATTCTTCTTTCTGTAAGGTTCTCCACCTCAACCTTGAATTCCTGAAATCTTGTAAATACTTCATCCTTGGTTTTCATTAAGTTTACTCAGGTATTTCATGAATGATCATTTATGAATGTGACATAGTATAGATGGCCTCCAATATTTTGGAGTCATAGGGACACACACATAAGAGTGAATGAGATCCAAGATTTCTTTCGACCATGAAGCACTGCTTCCAAATGGTCTCTTGGTATTTTTTCCCAGCACATCCCTTGCAGACACCTTCATTATCTTCCTTTGGATTCGGGATTCCATCTACTATGGAATTTAAAGTTGGAAGAATTTTGAAATGTAGATGACCAAACCTTCAATGCCAAAGTTCACATGGACTAATCTCCTCTTCAATTGGTTGGAGTGACCAATCAGGTGCCTTGATGCACCACTATCAATTATCCAAATGTATTCATCTTGGAATGTACTAGAGAGAGCCGAAAATAGACCTTCATTCCTTTCATTGATTGATGCCTTCTTTGAAGAGAATAATAAACTCGATGCTTCCTTGATACCTTTCTTGATTTGGCTTGCAATCTTCTTGATGAACTTCTTCATTGTAGAGGAGATCTTCATGATGCCCTTGGAGAACCAAAGCTCCCATACCATGTTGAGAATTCAATAGGGCAATGAATATGTTAATTCTCTTAACTTGATAATTGTTTGTGTTACCTTTTTCTTATTAGCTTTGTTTGTTATTATTCCAATGTGAAATACATAAAATAGCTACCAAAACAGTAAGAACAGTGACACAATATATAGGCTGCAAGCTAGGGCCAAAACCCCTCCTCTTGAGGGGAAAACCCGTAAATATATTCTTTATATTTTAGATATTTCAATTAACAAATACCATGACCTAGACTCAGAAAAATACCCTCCAATATCAAGTCTACCATGGCCTCCAGCTGCAATATCTTCGACCTCCCAGTAGATCTGAAATTCTGCTCCCCAGCAACTATTGCAATTGTTGTTGCTTCTCTAGGAGACTTTGATCTCCCTCTAATAGCCTTCCTCTTGACTTCACTTGCCTTGACTTGAGTCCTAGGGTTAGTAGGATGCCCTAACAAACATTCGCTTGCCTTCCCTTCTCTCCTCCTTCCAAAATCGAACCCCAAAAGATCTTGCGCAGAAAACCCTAACTTCGATCTTCCTAGAAGAATAGATAAGGCCCAGAAATTTCGAATTCTTCGACTTCCTCTTCTTCGCACTTCCTTCTTGACTTCTCTTTCTTCTACTTCTTTGAATAAGATATGAGTGAGTGAGTGATCCAAATGGAGGACGAGTTCCTTTTAAATATAGGATTCTTCAAGGGTGGATGTGGCTCTTCATGTAGGCTGACTTGATCTTAGAGGTATTTTGAGACTTTAAAGACAAAATAATTTTTTCTTTACAATCTACAATGTGCCATATGAAAATGACTCTTATACCTAGGACAAACCCTAGAAACACTCAATGGGTGCTTAACCGATAAAATAAAAGAACTTGAGCATGAAACCCATGCTCCAATAATGATAATAATTTCTTTTTCATTTTATATTTACAAGAATACATTTCATCCTTATGAAGACCGATCCTAGTTACACATTTTTCAACATGTACACTATATGCAATGTAAATTTCCAATAATAAGGAAGTTAATGGTAGCGTTGGACAAGAAGAAATTGAATTGCTGAGGAAATATCTGGTGTTACAACAATATGAGGATGTGTTTCCAACATAAGTGCTTAGGTTACCTCACCACAGAAAGGTATATTTCTCTATTGAATTTACGCTTGGAGCAACATCCAAGGCACCATATACGATGACTACACCAAAGCTAGTTGAGCTAAAATTATAGATTAAGGAAACGTTGGATAAAGGCTATATAAGGCCAAGCGTGTCTCCATGGGGAGCATTAGTCCTGTTCGTGAAAAAGAAAGATGGTGCACTTAGATTATGTATAGATTACAGGCAGTTGAAAAATGTAACCATCAAGAATAGGTATTCGTTGCACAGATTAATGACCTATCAAGTGAGCATCAAAGAAGAAGATATCTATAAAACTACTTTCAGGACGAGCTATGGGCATTACGAGTTTGTAGTGGTACCCTTTGGGGTCACGAATGTCCCAACCACTTTCATGTGTCTAGTGAATAATGTACTACATCCTTATTTGGAAAAAAATGTTATTATTTTTATTGATGACATATTGGTATATTCAAGGACTAAAGATGAGCATGAAAGGCACCTAGCTGCAGTATTAAAATTATTGATGGAGAATAAATTTTATGTTAATCTTCGCAAATATGAATTCTTCCAAGTACAAATACATTATTTGGGGCACATTGTATCCAAGGAGGGGATAACAATTAATCCAAAAAAGATCAAGGCCGTAATGGAGTGGCCAACACCAAGCTATGTGAATGAAGTCAGATCATTCATGGGTTTGGCAGGTTATTACAGGCGATTCATAAGGAAATTTTCTAAGACAGACCATCCTATCACATCCTTGTAGAGAAAAGGAAAGAAATTCGAATGGGTGACTAAATGTGCAACAAGATTAAAGCAGTTGAAGCAGTTGCTCATTGATGCACTAGTATTAAGGATCACAAATATGGATAAATATTTTGTGGTGTGTACAAATGCCTGCAAGGAAGGGCTCGATGGAATCATGATGCAAGAAGGATAGGTAGTTTTTTATGAGTCACAGAAGCTGAATAAACATGAGGTAAATTATGTAACTCATGATATAGAGTTCGCTGCAAATATTCATGCATTAAAGATGTGGAGGCATTATCTTCCCAGCAAGAAGTTCATGCTTATGACAGATTATAGCGGACTCAAATATTTATTTAATCAACCTAAGTTGAATGCAAGACAAGCCGAATGGTTAGCCATACTTAGAAAATTTAATTTCGAAATCAAATATATCAAAGGCAAAGAAAAAAAGGTTGTTGATGCACTCAGCAGGAAGATTCAAATGAAACACTTGGCAACCATAAGCTCTTATGAAGTGGGACTAGTGGAAAGGGTCAAAAGTATAGGAAAACATGTTGAAAAATATCAACTAATGAAGGAAAAACTGCAACAAAATAGTGAAGATGAGGAATATCATCTCACAGATGGTGACTTGATTAGATTCAGGAACATAATCTATATACCAAATAATGATGATTTGAAGAGGCTCATAATGAGAGAGTTTATTGTTAAGACATATTCAGGCCAACCAAGATATCAAAAGACTCTTTCAACCATTACAAAGTTTTATTGTTGGCCAAATTTGAAGAAATAAGTGGTTGATTTTGTTGCTAAATGCATAGAATGCTAGCAAGTGAAAGTTGAATGCAAACATCCACCGAGTTTATTGTAGCGGATTTCCATTTTGGAATGGAAGTGGGAGGTGATCTTCATGGATTTCATTACAAGTTTACCGAGAACCTCCAAGCAATAGGATGAAATTATGGTGATAATTGACAAGTTGAACAAGTTATCCCACTTTGTGGTAGTTAAATCCACCAACTCAATAAATGAACTAGCTCAAATTTTCATAAATAGATTGTGAGACCTGTGATGCAGTCACTTATGTATTCATATCCATGGCCCATGCATGTGATTAACCTCTGAAGGAGGGATTCCTGATGGTTTGGGGTGAGTAGGTCACATTGTGGCCATTTTGGCACCATATGTCATCTGCAGACCAAGAAGGGAAAACTTGGTTGTAAGCTTAGGAGGGATAGCACCTCTAAGTGCTTCACAAAACACCAAAGTTAAGGGTCGAAGTCTGTTGCAAGTCCAAGTAGTTATAAAACCACCAACACCGAGCCATGGTCAAGATGTTCATGTATGGCCCTTAGTAGTTTAGATGGCCCATGTAGGTTGCATTGATGTTATCATGATGACAGATGTTGTTGAGGATGTAGTAATTCCTTACCTGAATCACAAAAAATATGCATAATATCGCAAATGGGAAACAAAGCATGGGCGATGCCTTAATGGAGGATATCGACCATTAGCCCTTTTTCCTTCAGCCCTTTCAACCAAAGACATGACCAAGTCCTTGTGGACAAGGCCAGGTCCATTGCGCCGAATGAGGGAGTCAAGATACGAGCCAACCTTTGAATTGAAGGATGATCAGTAGTCGGGGTCAGGGATGGCGAGGCGACATGTTTTTTTGGAGTAGCACTAACCTCCGACTTAGAGTTGTGGTCGAGCCCCATGTAACTATCTTGTATGTGGACAAGGTTTAGGTCAGGCCAACAGGCTCGAAGCGGCAATGGTTACCAAAGTTTCAAGCCAACCTTTGACCACAACTTGTATGTCTAGCTCGTAAACTGAAGTCCTCCTTGGTAAGAGTTCTGGAAAAGCAAGTGTATATATATATATATATATATATATATATATATGGTATGCATGAGATCCGTAAGACAATGTACAGTGCGAAGTTGTGGAGCCCACCCATGAATGAGTAATGCAAATAGAACGTTGCCGAGTGGCATGGGAAGATTGGCTAAGGTGGCCACCTGTATTCCATGTGGCGGGTTGATGACATGGCATCATCGAGCTAGTTGGAAATTCGAAGGGTCATATATTTCGATCCAGAGGTCAGATCAAGGTGAAATTTTATATCACCAGATTCGTCTCAGAGAGACAAATACAATGGTGACATTCATTTCAGGTTTGAAGAAAAAAAAAAGAGAGATTTTTTTATTACCCCATCTCTCTGACTATGCAAGGGGGATTGGATTAGCAAGTGACCACTTCTCACCTGGTTATGGTGGGGAGGGTGGTTACAACACCCCCATCCAGCTTCAATTTTAGTGATAATTAAAAATTAAGTTTGTAACATAATTTTCATTTAATGGTTTTTTTGACACTTATGTATGTTTCTAAGTTAAACCATTTATAATAGTACATATCAGCCTAGACTCATTTTAAATTTGGATCTACCAAGCACCTAGAGGAATCAAGTCCAACATTAAAATGGATCTAACCTAGTACTCTTGCATTCCATAACGGATTTCCTTGAGCCTTTAAATATGGTTCATCATAACAAATACTATTGAAAAATACCATGGGTTATGCAATACTATGGGCTTGTAAACCATGGTAATTTTATAGTTTAATTTAATTATATAATTTTATAGTTAAAATTATAATTAATAATTGTATTTTTATTCTTATAATTTTAATTATCAAGAGATTAACATCTCTTATTTTTTTGGACCGAGTCAAAATCTTTACATTGACATTACAACATCGCTAATGCAATACAAGTATTCTCATTTTTAGTTTTATTAAAACCTTGATTTAATCCCATAGAATATTTTTAGTAATAGTGAGGATAGAGGGTTTAGATATATTTTCAAAGTAATTATAACCTTTTTGCTTTTAGATTTAATTAAAAAACATTATAAAATAAAATATTTTGATTGTGAAATGAGTTATGGTTTTTGAATATGTGGTATTAATAAGCCATTATATTGTAACAAAGCCTATTTACAAGTTAATAATATCCATGGTAAAGTGAGGGTGAATATCCATGGTTAAGAATCTTGTTATATTGTAAGTTTATTGTAAGTATTAAGTTTTTGTGTTTATTAATTAAATTTAAATATGGTTACAAAATCATTATTTTAATTTATATGGTAAAATGGATCCTAATATATACATATATTTAAAAAATTGTTTGTAATTCTTTTTTGTAAATTTAAAACTTTATATTAACAAAAAATCATATGATTAAGTCCCCAAATAGGACTTCATTGACATATAAGAGTACTAAGTAAATACTTTTTTCTCCAATCCTAGCGTACGTGATATAATATTTTTTCTCTAGCTGAACATCCAAAAAAGACTAAAAACCAAACTCATTGGTGAGCTGATACAACACATACTATAAACCATAGACAAAATTTGTAACCCTGCTAAACATTCAATACTACAAGCATGATATGTTAGTGAATTAAAACAAAACATCACATATAGCCAAACACAACTAGCAGATAAAGACAAAGACATCATTAGGAATCATATGAAGAGATGGGAGCAGGATCCTTGGCACTCAATCCTGGAGGAGCAACATTGTCTGACTCACAGAGGAGGTGACCCTCAACATGAGCCAGTCTTGAGTCTAGTCTATCCAGAGTGAACCCTTGATTCCACAACATCCTCTTGATGCCCTCCGATGAGGGTAATACATTGTAATGTTCCACTTGTTTATCTTCCAACACCATACCCAACTGTGTCTTCATCTTCTAATGAAGAGCAACATAATTGAGATATTGTTTTTTCTGTCCCCTGGTATGTCCAAGGTTTAGAACCCAACAAGACACATCTTCCATAATTTCAAATTCGGAGAAGAATTCTCTCCTCTCTAGCCTAATTTTCCAACTTCCTAATTTCTCTTCTAGTTTCAAGAGGGACAACATTGAAATATGTAGTCATTGAATCTTGAGCAAAGAGACGCGCCCTTCATTGACCAGGTGGGTTGTTGCCACCTCCCCCCTCGTCTGCACATCATATGTTGTATAGGTAGCATGGAAGACCAGAGAGAGTAACACTTGAAACATAAATTGAATTGCCTACGACAAGGGCACTGACAAGGTAGGCTCTCATCCCAACCCCAAATCGAAGAAGGAACCAACAGGAAATCCGCACCTTCAATAGACATAAAACAACCTAAACTAGAAGAAGGAATCCGTGTGTAGACCCACTGAGGTGGCTTCTACACGCAGAGGGACCAAATACTGCGAAGATTACGAGACCAACAATAAAACCCCAACCCCACATAGTACCTACCATTATGAGATTGCACCAATTTACACAAATTTTTAAGGGTGTGAGGGGGTCAATTCCTTGCCTCAGAATCGACATCAGATAATCCTTTACCACAATAATTCTAGACTCAAAATCCATTCTCCAACCCAAACTAGACCCACAACCCCATGACAGTATACACCCCACGGTAGGAACAAGTTTAACCCAAACTCGACTATCATGACTAAATAGACAATTGAGAATAACAAAGTAGATAGGAGAGGGCGATACCAGTGTGCCAACACCCTAGTGCACAATTTCTGGCCAATGCTGACCACTCCAGCCATAATCCAAAGCCACCAACCAGTTAGCCACACTCTGCCTAGAGTCCTTCACCCTCCTCCATAAGCCCAATGCACTTATAAGAATACCCTCCCTCCACTTATCGACATACAACCGAGCTTGCAGCTCACTCTCCACACCAAAGCACAAATGACTAGAACCCCACTTCCACGATGAGACCCACCTCTCAGAGAATAGTCTAATGACAAACCAAACTCAAAATTCCACCACACTAAAGACTAACAAAGGGGCTCACAGTAGGAGGTCGGTGCCTCGACCTCACGCCTACAACAACCCTTCACCTCCACCTCCGAACAAAAAACACAAAACATTAGACTAACTATTTTATTTATTACCATCGGGGTGGTTACATGTGAATGCATGCCCCAAACACGTCTCTCCCATTGCATTTACTCTTGTTCATGTGGGTGGGGTGGTAGGCATGATCCCCCAAGCCCCCCCTCGGATCTTGTGCACACTCCCATTGAGAAAAAAAATTGTTCTTAATTTTGTTAATAAAAACAAAATTACAACACAAGGAATTGAATTTTATTATTTTTATTACTTTTAACTTTTTATTATTAATTGAGTCAACATTTAAATGTTTACACTCATTTACCGACACCACATCATATCCCTCATATTGGACTCTATATTACTTTTCACCTTTTATTATTTTTAATTGAGCCAACATGGAAGTGTTTATAAACAAACATTTACACCACTACTACATCGCCCCCATACTAGATTGTGGAGCGCTTACCAATGCAATAATATTGTTTAAATAGTACAACATAATAAATGAGACAAAATATTATATCTAATATTAAAATAAACTTTAATTTATTTTTTTATTATTATAATTATTTTCGGAGTACAAGATTTTGTGAGATGAGTAATTTTGATATGAAATTTTTGAGTCTATCATAAGTGTCTTTGGCTGGAAACATCAACTCAAAAACACATAATGTGATGAATTCCGGAAGTTTCATATCAAAATATAATTATTTTGTTTTCTCTCTTTTATAAAATATGTAAATTTAAAGATTAGAGATTCTAATATCATTTAAAACAAAATTGATCAAATTTTAATTGTTAAAAATTAATTTCTTATTAAGACATTAATATTAATAAAAGCACAATTTTAAACATAAGATTTTTCTGTTTTAGATTTTTATAGAAAATCAAAACATTAAAAAAAGAAGAGAAAAGGCAACAAATTCAAATAAATTGCAGCGCCTCAACACATGTCCCCCAAAATTGCAATCACTCATTGTTTCCAACATTGCAATCACTTATGGTTTCCATGTATTGAACATTTGACTATTAAATTTTTTACTACCTTTAAGTATCATATTGAACAAAGTAAGCCCCGAGGGTTAGCTCAATTTGTCAAGTTATCATCGCTAAAATACCTCGCTAGTGGGAGGTTACGAGGTCAATTCTCTTCGACACTCTCAAGGTTAGGCTTTGCTAATGAGCTGGTGGGATGTGATCCCTTCTTGTGGATTTGCCCAAATATTTTCATGGATGTAGTGGCCACTAATCTTCGGTGTCCGTGAACCACACTTATATATATATATATATATATATATATATATATATATATATATATATATATATATATATATATATATATATATATATATATAATGAATACAGTGATTGAAATTTGTCTATTAAAATTTTTACTACCTTTAAATATCAGATTGAACAAAGTGATCATAGTATTAAGCCAAGGAACCTAAAACATGGTCATACACTAAAACAAGAATTGTCCAAACTTATAAATAGGAAATATGTAGAAATTTCTACAAATCTAGCTCTAATACCATGAAGAAATTTCTACAAATCTAGCTCTGATACCATGTAAAATTTCCTTATAGATTCAAATTGCTTATGTAATATGCTAAAATAAAAGACTTGAATCTACTCTACTAATCAACAGAAACAATTAAACGATCGTGAAATCAAGAAGCATATAAGAGAAAGAATTCAATCAACACATTACACAATGATTTCCTAGGGAAAGACACAACTAAAAACCCTTGCTATCTGTATATTGCATTAGTCAGAAAATATGAGAAGATTACAATGCTTTGCTGAAGCCCGAGAAACCTCTGCACTATCTCTATCTATATCTCTGCTTCTTAGACAAACTCAAGCCAATACTTAGCCAAATTATTGCTTGCCCAAGTCTTTAGTTCCTTGCGTAGTTCCTCAAGGAATTAACTTCTAATTAATAGGAAATTCTTTAATTATGAATTGTGCTACCCCCATAGGCCCTTTTATGATTGCATGCACCATCATTTAATTTAAATGATTTTACAATTGATTGTACATTGTCCCTAAACTCCAATCTCAACTGGATCTTTCTCACATCTGACATGCATGAGTTAATTATGAGTGAATCTTCAGTTTAGTGGTTGATCACTACATGTAGCACCACACTTCACTACAGACAGCACCACACTACACTTCAGGGAGCACCACACTACTAGACCTCCCACTAGTTCCTCCAACAGTTGGAACTAGTTTAACTGACTTTAACTTAGTTACACTGGATTAATTAATTACAAGTCAAAATAAACTCAACCAAGGCTCCTATAATGTAGGAGACACTCTACATGATTCTAGTTAGACCCTCAATTTGAATTAACTCAGCGAACTAAGTCAAATTAACTTAGTTAACTAATACAAGTTGTCATGAGACGTGGAATTATACTTTTATTCCCAATTTAAATCAAGGACAAATTAAATTATGATTTTTCTTGATGTTATTTTTAACATTTCTTATTGCTATTTTCAACACTCCCTCTAAAAAAAAATGGGATTCACATCTACCTCGATCCAACACCTTTGGAATGTACTTCATGCAACACTTCTCACTGTTGTTGTTGCTACTGCAACATCTACAACTGAAAAACATCAAAAAATAAATAAATAAAATCACTTAATAAATCTACAACTATCTATTGGAAAAACCGTGTTGTTTTTGACTCTGCTATTGAGTCTCCTAGTATGCTTTCAACACTCCTCTGCACTCAATATTTGACTAACATTGATCCTCCTGCTACTGAGTACTATGGGCCCTTGTAGCAAAGTAATGATCCAAGAAACAAAAACACCTCAATGACTGACATTGATCCTCCTACTACTGAGTACTATGGGCCCTCATAGCAAGATAATGATCCAAGAGACAAAAACACCTCAATGAACCTTGCTCAAATTTCTGCAACTCTTGGACTAAGGATCTACATCGCCCCACCTCACTCCTAGAGGTATGGTTACATGCATGGTGAAATATGATCTACTCATATTGTTACTGTTATTGTTCTGTTGTTGTTGTTGCACTATTGCTGCAACTACTACAATAAGGAGTCTAATCTCCCCAAATCCTAAAGTACTAGCTTCCATAGGGTTGCTCCCTCTAAAACTAGACTCCCTCTTAGTCTCGATATCCTTGTGGGAAATCTCTCTACTCCTCAATCTGCCAATATCAATGATCATAACTTTTTTTATGTCACTAAACATTGGCTCACTGATCTACCTACTAGCAGCCTTCTAGCTCCATTAAGAAGTCTACACATAGGGTCTTTTGGATATGCCCTGAACTAGAGCTCCATCAATCTGTAATTCAAAATTCCTGATCTAATGTGAATCCTGCTTTGATAGTGATTCCTGCTCTGATACCATGCAGAAATTTCTACAAATCTAGCTCTAATACCATGTAGAAATTTCTACAAATCTAGCTCCAATACCATGTAGAATTTCCTTGTAGATTCAAACTGCTTATGTAATATGCAAAACAAAAGACTTGAATCTACTATAATCATCAGAAGAAACAATTAAACAATCACGAAATCACAAAACATATAAGAGAAATAATTCAATCAACACAGTACACAATGATTTCCTGGGGAAAGCCACATCTAAAAACCCCTGCTATCTGTATATTACATTAATCAGAAAATATGAGAAGATTACAATGCTTTGCTCAAGCCCGAGCAACCACTTGTTACAGATCCATTTGGGCACATCAACCCCAACTTACAAATTGATACTATTAGGGCCCATCAACCCCTAATGTAGTTGTTACATGCCCTAAAGAAGTTGAACATCAGAATGCCTCACTTCCCAAGAAGTTCCATCATTGAAAACATCCAAAAAACTGCCTCTAAGAAGATCAGCGTAGGTAGGCCTTCATTAGGGTGCGCTGCAATACAAACCATACATTGTCAGGGTGCTATGCAGCGCACTTGGTCCCTCTTTAGCCTGCGCTGGGCGAATTTGAGAAAATTTCTGTGAGGGTTGAAAGATTCCTTATCCATTGGAAACCTCTAGAAGTTTCTCAATGCCACCTACTCCTTTGAGTTTGCATTTGGATGAGGAAGGGAGTTAAGGAACATCAATCCCCTATCCCTTCTTCCATGGAACTGATTTCTAAATTTAGAAAGGCATTCATTATCACCATTGATGGCATAACCTCCTTCATTCACCTATAAAAAGACCACTCATCTAAGTGATCTGGGAGGCTGAAGATTGTAGAGAGATGTTGTTGGTATGAGTTTTGAGCTGATTGCAAGTATTGTAATGATGTCAAGGTGTCTTGCTTATTGTGAGGAGTGGATGGGATTGAACTGGAAGGATGGTGCTGAATCAGGAAAATTGGGTTGTAGTTCTTCCTTTTACTAATAAAGTAATCAAAGTTTTTTCCATATGCTTGTATTGTCTTTTGATGCTTTCATATGCTTATCATGTATCTAATTCCATGCTATTTTTAATCAATAGATCATTATCATATGCTTTGATGGGTTCTTGTTTCTGTCTGTGTGCAGGTACTTCTCAAGCGGCTTAAGTACGGGAAGGAGCAACAGAATCGGTCAAGGGAGATAAGGAACAAGCGGAAGCTACAAGTAGGTTCTTTGTTCTCTTATTTTATCTATTGTTTATAGGAAAGGTAGAGAATACTTTGTACTGTTGTTTCTAGATTGAGCTACTAGTCTAGAGGGTTAGGCATTTGTCCAAGAACACTAAATTTTCCCAAAACAAATTGGCGACTCCGCTAGGGACCAGATTATCCATCTTAGTAGCTTATCAGCCTCTTAAGACATTTCTACATACTGTACTTGTGGTCGTTCATTGAATTTCAGTCTTCTTTCATTGAAAATTGAGTCGAAACTGTGTCAAAATCGCCTTCAGAATTTCTCACTGTCACTAGTGCAGTCTAATGAAGGACACAGTGCGCTGCAGTGCACTTCCCGCATAGATACAGAGCGATTCAGTGCATTGTCTCTAACTACTGCCTATGCTGATCCCTTGAGGGTCAGTTTCCCATCTAGGAACTAAAAGTTTTTGCCAATTTTCTCTTGTTTGAATTAGTTGCTGAATGTCAATGATGTTTTGTCTCTGAAAATAGTTTTCTATCTCCTTAATTTGGCCCGACTTAGACTAGGATTGATAAATGTTTCTTATGTATTTACTTTGTCATTTTCAATCTATAGTCAAAAGTTAGTTTTAATCAATTGATCTTTAGCGAAAGAAAGTGTCGTAAAATCATCTTTTCCTTCGAAAGTTGAATTGTCGTCAAATCTTCATTCATAAAAGATCGATTGGTTAATATGTGCATATGATTAGTCTTTTCGTTGAAAGCGTCGTAATTCCTCATTTCTTTTAAAACGAAAGTGTCGTAATCGTCATTTTTATGAAAAGAGTTCGTTGATCGTTTGTGCATTAGTTTCCTTTTTTGAATCATTCACATAAAGGGAAATTGAAAAGAAATACATGCATTTGCATTGAAAAGAGTTTGTGTGTGCTAAAAGGAATAGTGTAGGGAATTTGCATTTAGATTTTGCTCTTTGCTCTATGATCAAAATAAATTTGATTGCTCTATCCCTAAGTAGTTAGGATTTTCATTGTTAAAACTGAATGGAAAGAATGCTTATCATGATAGTTGCATTCCTAGGAATTTCAGAATACATCACGTGGTGAACTCGAAAGGCAAATTCCTAAGCAAGATCAACTTAAAATGAACATCAATTTACCTAATGGAGCATTGTCATTAACGAAAACATTTAGTGGTTCTAGGCTAGAGATGTGTTCCAACATCGTTAAACCAAGTAGTTGTTGCTAACTTGTCTGCAATACATCCCGAGTGTGATACCTCATTCCACGTACGTGAGTATATCGTAGCTCGTCCACGTACCTTCGGGTATATAGGGCGGTGTTACAGTACGTAAAGTATATGGGAATGCTCTCACTATGCGGTTTTGCATTAGACAGTGCTTATACGGACTGGGCCTCCACGTACCTTTGGGTATATATGGGAGGACAACACTAGGTTGCTATCCATCCTTAAGTAACCGAGTCGGCCGCCTTGCAAATGTGATACACCGAACACAACATTCGGGGAGATTGCCTTCCCGCACTTCTTGTTCACTAGGAGGTATTTTGTAGTTCATAGTTTCCTGGTAAACCTTTTGCCTAGTTACCCCTCTTTTGTTTATTTATTTTTTGATAATAAAATTAATCAACAATCATGGAGGAACATCAACCCAAACCCCATCGTTCGTGGAGAACAGCGAGCCAACCGCCTTTGCCTCCCGAAGCGACACCAATTCGGACAAAGTGGTCTCGTTTAACTGAGTCTAGTACATCAAGAACTCCTGGTTCTTCATCCGGGTTACCTGAAACATTTATTTTGGTGGCTACAGAGACTCCAATTACTCCAACTATTTCTGGTACATCCGTTCCTAAAGAAGAAGTTTCACAATTACTTGAGGACATTAGCACTAATCCTAGTGAAACAGTAACCGAGGTTGTCCAACAACAAGTTGATACTCAACTTGAAATTGTTCAACAAGGAAGTGCTTCTGAACTTGAATCAGTTCAACCAGAAGTTCGTCCAGAATCTATTCCAGTTAAAATAGAAGTTACATCTGAACCTGAAGTTGTTCAGGAACCTCCCTTTGAAACTGTTGTTCATTTACCTGAACATCTGGACTTTGAATTTCGACATTCAGAAGCTGTTACCCCTCAGACATCAGTAACTGTTGAAACTACACTTTCATTAATGCCAGAAATCTTTTACGAACCTAACGGTCAAGTCCTTCCACCAAATTTGATTGCCATAGAGGAGGAATTAGTAGAAGAGTCCACATCTGGAACCTCGTTTCACTTCGGAATTGGGCTTTATCTTTACCCTACTACTCCTGATTACTTTGCTTCATCTGATCCTGCTTCCTTTCAAGTACCTGTTGAATCTTTAGAACAACTTTTGGGCCACTTAACTATGGCTGAACAACCATTAACATCCCAGACTGTATCATTTGATGCAGCTGCAGTAGAATCTTATGCTGTAACTCCTTCAATGTTTTCTACCACACCTAAGTCGCACCTGTATGGTGAATCGTCTGTCCCGATTGGTTACCAATCATTATCAGGAACCCACTTAGGGGTTGCTTCTGCACCATGGTCATCACCCATGTCCTCAACCAGAATTTTACCTGGTTCTTCTCTAATGGAAACCCAACAGTTTGATCCTGCACATCAGTATCAGGCTGGGCAATCTGGTCAACAAAGACCCATATATCCATTAAATACTGGATTGCCACCATATGGAGAGCAATTTGCTTATTCATTGTATCCTCCTTATTCTAGAGGACAACCATATGGTAATTTCCCACAATATTCAAGTCAACCTGGAATTAGAGTTTGTCAATGGCAACCAACAATGCCAACTCAACCAAGGCTTGTGTATCCAACACAACCAATGCAAACTATGTCAACTATTCCTACTACACCTGTTGTTACCATTGTGCCACAGTCACAAGCTCAAACTGTTGTATCTCAACCAGTACAAACTGATCCTTCTCTCTTGCAACCACAAGTTTCAAGTCAAGAGGTTCAAGTTTCTCAAGTTGTTATACAACAACCACTTGTTTCTGGAGCTCAGCAACAACCTCAGGTTAGTATACCTTTATTTGGACTGACCCAGGCTTACACTGGTATAGTTGATTCACAACCTGGTCAACCTTTCATTGTTGGGCAACAACAGTTGGTTCAACAATCGTGGTTGCCACAATTCCAACAACCCCAGTTCCAATAGTTCCAACCTCAGTTTGGACTTGGTTCACAAGCTCAACCTAGTTTTGGTCAATATCAAGCTTACCAAGGTCCTAGGCAACAAGGCTTTGCAGGTTATGGACAACCACAAATTCAGTCTGGTTATCAACAACCACCTTATACTGGTTTTGTTCAACAACCATACCAAGGTTACCAAATGCAGATGCCCTATGTTGGTCTGCAAAGACCTATTGCACAGGAAATTCCATCATATCCTAGGTATGCTCAACCTAACTTGAATCGACAGTTGCCATTCGTAGCAACTTTAGAATTACCAGATTTAAACCGGCTCACCAATGATCCAATCGCATATGCACCTTGGTGGCCGGTAATTCCGCATAAGTTACCATCTGATATTCCGAAGTTTAACGGAAATCCTAGAGAAGACCCATCGAATCATGTTATGACCTTTCATTTATGGTGTTCATCCAACACTTTGAATGATGATTCGATCAGACTTCGTCTTTTCCAAAGAACACTTACTGGTCCAGCTGCTAAATGGTACATTGAATTACCGAGAGCTTCTTTCGATAACTGCACCACTTTAGCCACTACTTTTTTGACCCACTTCTAGTTACCTATCAGATACGAGACTAGAATGGAGCTCTTGACCAACGTTAAACAGACTACTGCTACCCATGTCTCAGATCATATTTATGAGTGGCACCATCGTCATTGAATGGTTAAGACATATGTTCCCGATCAGCTTTTAGCTGAGTGGTTCATAAAGTCCTTGTTGCCATCAATCACCGAGGATGTGGCAAAAGGAGGAGTTGTCACAGAAGAGCAAGTTATCGCTCGTGCCCAATACTTAGATTTGATTTACACACAATCTGGCACGCTCTATGATAAAATTCTCGATGCACCTAGACCAGCTTTCACTGTTCCACCACCTCCACAATCGAGTAGGGACTCTCATGCCGGTGACAGTGTGATCGGTTCTTCAAGCACACAGGCGGCAAGAAGACCATCTGGTCAAACTCTTGTTGTTTCCAATCAAGCTACCAATGCATCAGAAAACACTCATGCCTCAGAGATTAATGTCGTGTCATCTGACAAAGGCAAAAATCCAAAGCAACCAAGAGGTAAGAAAAAGGGGAAGAATAACAAAAAGAAACAAGAAAATCCCTCTCCAGAGAAATCATCTGAATCCCCTACCGCGGCAAGGAAACCTCGTTATCCATGTCTGATATGTAATGACGAGCATTATACAAGAGATTTTCCACATCTCTCTAGTGTCTCTAAACTTTTAAAGACTTCAACTACATCAGCAGTGTTGATAGATCCGTTTCCTACCCTGGAGACACATTTGGTTGCAACTGACAATGCTTCCACATCCCAAGTACTCATGTTATCCATCACAAATCCACAAAACGATGTTTTGGTGTCAACAAGAAACAAAGATTATGGAAATCCATCATCGTCGAATAATCAGGCCACTGATCAACCTAGTACTTCGACCTCGACTTCACCTGAAGTTGTTCCACCAATTGTACCTAATTTGACAATAAAACCACCTAAGGGAATTGTGCACAAATCAACATTCAATCCACGTGCTTGAACAGCTTAAAACTATAATATAGTGGAAGATCTAGCTCAATCACCTTCGGCTATGTCGACACTCGAGGTGTTGCAAAACTGTCCCTCCCAGAAACAAGCTTTATTGTCAGCAATAGGTGGAATAGATCCTACAGATTCGAACCTTGTGGTTTTTAGGCATGCGGGATATTCACCACATTTACTAGCGCAATTAGCTTTCCTAATCCAAGTAAAAGCTCTCAATAAGAATGTTCACCGAACTATTATTAATGATGGGGCATCTACTTGCATTATGTCTATGAGTTGCTGGAAAACACTTGGTTCACCACCATTGTCACAATCACCAACTACATTAAAAGCCTTTGATGGAAGAACATATACTCCATATGGGATTTTGAGTAACCTGCAAATCGAACTAGGGGCCAAGACAGTTACTGTTGAAGTTGAGGTAGTTGACGGACTCCTCGATTACAACATTTTACTAGGAAGGCCTTGGGTATACGCTATGGCTGCTGTTGTTTCCACATACTTTCATACGATTACATTCCCTTTCAAGGGTGGAATCACAGTCGTTGATCAACTATCCTTTTTTGCCAATAGTTCACAGGCTACGGGAAGCATTCCGTTGATACACTATCACTTCAAAGTGTTGGAGTAGGTCTCCTTAAAGATCCTTCCCTAATGGGCACTTTCACCCTCCCGTCACCATCTGGTTTGGCAGAAGTGGCAAGAGTGGAGACTTGCAACATGATTACTTCTACATCATCTGATTTTACGAGAAGTTCCAACCACTTTGAAATTGATAGTCATAGTGAGGAGTTGTCATTCAGCCCCATTGAATCATCATAGCAATCAATTTTTCGGGCCTACGCGACAAACCCTAATCCGCACTCAACAATTGTATGGGTAGATAGGTCGTTAGAATATGGTACCTCTTCGGATCCTTTTTCACGTATACATTCTACAGATGAAGGAATCGTCAAATCAATGATGATAGGAGAGGCACCGTGGGAGGATTATCATCATCATTCCCACCTTCTAGATGACATTGAAGATTATTCAAATGAACTAAATCACCCATCGATCGTTGATTTCTTGTCAAATTCTGTAAATACTGTAGATTCTGAGCGTAATTTGTCAAACATAGAAGAAAAAATTTCTATAAACATTTCGACCAAGCCTAACATCGTAGAAAACATTCATGTCAGCAAATCCTGTTCTCCATTGGAACTTGATAATTACTGTGCTTTGTTTCGTGAATTTAGAGATATTTTTGCATGGTCTTACGAGGAGATGTCGGGCATTGACTCAAGTATTGTTGAACATGAGATTAAAATGTACCCTGATGTCAAACCAGTATGACAGCGGCTTCAACCTGTTCATCCTAAGAAAGTCGCTGCCATTAAAGCAGAGGTTGAAAAACTTTTGCGTGCTAGCTTCATTTTCCCTATACCTCTTACTGATTGGGTATCTAATATTGTTCCAGTGATGAAAAAACAAGGGACAATTCGAGTGTGCGTCGATTATAGGGATGTAAACCAAGCATGTCCAAAGGACAATTATCCTACACCTTTTATCGACCAGATTATTGACGAATGTGCCGAATGTGAAATCTTTTCATTTATGGATGGATTTTCTGGCTACAATAAAATCAATATCCGCCCACAGGATCAATCAAAAACTGCTTTTATTTGTCCGTGGGGCACATTTGCTTATCGAAAGTTACCTTTTGGTTTGAACAATGCAGGGGCTACATTCAGAGAGCGATGAATTATGCCTTCCATGACATCAAGCACATTGTTCAACCTTATCTTGATGATTTGCTTGCTCATTCATGAAAACGGACTAATCACCCGCAACATTTGAGAGCAATATTCTTACGATGTCGACACTACAAGATAAGACTCAATCCACATAAATGTGTGTTTTGTGTTGGCTCTGGTCGATTGCTTGGATTCGTAGTTTCAAAAGATGGAATTCGACTCGATCCCATTAAGGTTCAGGCAATCCTTGACTTGCCTCCACCTTCAAACTTGTTACAGATATAGAGACTTCAAGGGAAGGCAAACTTTCTAAGGAGGTTCATTCCAAACTATGTTGAATTAGCTAAAGGTTATACACGTCTATTGAAGAAAGGGGTACCCTTCCATTGGGACCAAGTTGTGCAAGCTTCTTTTGATGCTCTCAAAGATTCCCTTATTAGAGCATCATTAATGTATGCCCCAAACTATCAAAAATACTTTTACCTGTATCTCGCTGCTGCAGATACAACCATTGGTATGGTTTTAGTTCAAGAAGAAAGTGGAATTGAACATCCTATTTACTATTTGAGTCGTAATCTCAACGATATAGAAAGTAAGTATTCATATGTCGAAAAGTTAGCCTTGGCAGTCGTTCAAGCTGTGCAAAGATTTCGTCATTACATCCTCCTCCATAAAACTACCATTATATCATATTGCAACCCTATGACATACATTTTGTCACGTCAATTACTGGGGGGCAAATATTCTAAATGGATAGTTATTTTGCAGGAGTTTGATTTGGAATTCATCAAGTCTAAATCAAAGAAATCTCTTGTCTTTGCCGAGTTACTTTGCGATCTTCCCTCATCCTCCAATGATTTAACATCAGAAGCATCAATCTTGGATGAATCTCTGTTTCTTATCTCGTCAAGTGATCCATGGTATGGAAATATACTGATCTATCTCCAGACACAAGATTTTCGACCTAATACCTCTCGCTCTGAACAGCAACGTATTTGATACCAAGCCAAAAATTATCTAATCATTGGTGATACACTTTATCGTCGTGGTGTCGATACGATTTTACGGAGGTGCCTTACTCATGAGGAGGCCGAAAAAGCTTTGAATGAGTTTCATTCAGGTGCTTGTGGGGGGCATTTATCTGGTTACACAACTGCACAGAAAATTCTACGTGCTGGTAATTTTTGACCAGCCATATTCAAAGATTGCATTCTTGTTGTCAGAAGTTGCTATTCTTGCCAGATATTTGACCATAAAACTAGATTACCACCTGCACCACTGCATCCAGTCATTGTTGTTGGCCCATTCAAAAAATGGGGCATTGACTTTATTACATGTAACCCCACCTCGGTCGAGGGGCATGGGTATATTATAGTCGTCGTTGACTATTTTACCAAATGGCCCGAGGCGATGCCAACATTTAACAACAGTGGCAAAACGGCTGCTCTGTTTTTTTTTCAACCATGTGGTTGCCAGGTTTGGTGTACCACAAGCCATAGTTATAGATCATGGGTCGCATTTTCGCAATCACATGATGGTCGAGTTAACTACCAAACTAGGACTGTCACATGATAGTTCTACTCCATACTACCCGCAAGCTAATGGACAAGTTAAGGCTATCAACAAAGTCCTTAAGTGCATGTTGCAAAGAATGATTGGAGTTCATAAAAGGAATTTGATGAGCCCCAATTTTTGGTAACAATTTGGGCTCATTTGGCCTACTTACCTTGCTCAACCCTTCATCTTTTATCACTTATGCATTCATTTCTTGGTATATTCGTGTTATTTGTAGGAAGAAGGGCAGGCATTATATCTATGTGGCTAATACATGATGATTTCAGGTTTTTTGGCATTAAAGGGAGCAAAGAACACGCAAATGGAGACAAGGAGACAGCCAAGGTGGCATTGCGGGTTTATAGGGAGGTTGTCCACAGTCTTGATGACCTTCCTCGTGATTTCCACCTTAACTCCGAGCTCCAACAGCTCTCCCCACCGAGCTTAAAGGCAGCCAACGGATTCTACAGGAACAGCAGTTTAACTTTCAGTTGGACAGCCAAGCTCCACTAATTGAGGAAGCCAGCTTGATCTTCATCATGTATAAATATGAAGGCCGTAGCCTTTGATAGGAGCTTTTTGAACTTTTGAACTACTGTTGCAATTTCTAAGCACGAGCTACAGCTCGGTTTTTGCTTTTTGTAAGCCAGTTTTGGCATGATGTTAGACTCATGATTATTCAATAAAGGCAGGCAGCTTTGGATTCAATTCTGAGTTTTTAAGGGAGCTATAGCTCTCAGGTTAGGGCCCAACCTGAGAGCAATAGACCTCCTTTTCCTTGTATTGTTACTTGTCTTTCCTTTCAGCACTTTATTTCTTTGCTTTGACATGCATTTGAAAAACACAGTCTGCTGATTTAATTTCTTTAATGTGATTGAATAGGATTAGTTTATGGTTAAAATGCTTTTAGTTGCTTAGCTTAGAGTAGGAGGATCAGCATTCATTAGAGCTCCAAGAAAAGGTTGACAGTGCACTCACTGCCATCTCTGTTTAGAGAGTGGGGGTGTAGACCGTACCAACCACCAAAAAACGCAGTCTTATACTTTCATGCAAGCTGCAACACAGTCATTTCAATTGTAGATCCATCCGTGCATTCTGATCTTGAGCACTACTTCTTCGTTCCAACACCATGCACGGTTTTTTCTCCACAATTTACATTGTTGTTCATTGATTTAATAACACAGTTAGAATAGGTTGATGGGATTCTTGGTTTTGTGCAAGACATAGAGGATTTGTTTCCTTTACACTGCAAGGCATCATTTGATCGTGTTCTTCTTCTTCTCAACCGTGCCTAAAGCCACCTACCCATCCTCTGTCCAGCTCGTTAGCCTTCCAACCCTTCTACTTCTCACGTAGCTCCACCTTTTCAACTTTCCATTGCTTCCACCCTTCTATCCACCAACCAACTGTACCCACTCTTTCCCCATCTTATCTCTCTGTCCCTGAGCCATCTCAAGCTCCTCCTTCACCTTACCCATCCATCCATACAGTTCCTTCACTCCTCCATTACCTAAAACTCCGACTGTAGGACATCCTGTAGAAGTTAGCAGACTTCCTGTAGAAATCCCGAGTTTCCTGTAGGATCCCCTGCAGACATCCTGTAGAAGCCTGCAAACTCGGTTGTCGAGCATCCGAACGTTGTGGACTCCTGTGGAATGATGTTAGGGATCCCCTGGAACCTCTCCTAGCCCTCCTAACCTTTCCCAAGCTTTCTTTCCCTTCGCACTACCCCTGCACAGTCAAAACCTAATAAGAAACAAAATCATAATAACTCCAACCACTTAAGCAAAAATAAAAAAATAATGTTCTTTTCAATAGAAGTAGTTTAAGTTCATGCATTTCATATCACTAGAAGTAATGGCATCATTTCTAGACATTTGCACTCCCACCATTGCATCATAGAGATTAAGCTAGTCAGATTAGGGTTTACTAACGTTTCCACGTTTTGGTTGGCTTTCAGTTCATTCTTGCAAAGTAGGTTAATTTCCTTTGAGATAGCCTTCGTCCATCATTTAGAAAGCTTCTTCTGAGAGCATATAGAAGTTGGCTTGAGCCCTAGCGGACTTGTGCCAGCTGACCAAGTGACAGCTGCGACAAGAGCTAGTACTTGTGCATACAGCACCGTCGCTTCCAAGTTTGTTACGAACTACCGGGTTGATAAAATTAGAGATAGGAAGCTCCAGGAGTTGTAGCATTATTGCTACAATACTGGAGCCCACCATATTTTTGGCGTCGTTGCCGGGGAAGCGTCAGAGTATTAGTAATTGTTGCTTTTCTTCTACTTTCTTACTCTTGCCTTCTACCAAGTAGTTTATTTCATTTCCGTTCTGCAAAAGTAGCATAGACATTTCTTGCTTTCATAGATTAGCCTTTCAATTCCGCAATTTCAATTCTGCAAGCGTAGATTAGCATTTCAATTCTGCAAGCATAGACTAGTGTTTCCATTCCTGCAATTTCATTTGAGCAAAGTAGATTAGTTCTTTCTTGCTTTCAATTCAATCCTGCATCTTTATTTCAGTAAGATAGTTAGTTGTAGATCAATCTGTTTCAGTTTTGCAGGTACCAGAAAAAAAAAAAACAACAAAAGCAATCAAAAAGTCTTTCCATTTCATGCCTCGTAGGAACCGAGATAAAATAGGCAAATTCCTATCCAATACCCCCACCACATCACTGAGTTACCCTTCTCTCTTCTTAGGTGGCAGTGATCCAGAAGAACCTATAGGTGAACCTCCTGAGATATACGAAGATCCTATAGCAGAAGAAGAATTAGAGACCATCCCATCTGAAGCTATGGCTAACAATAGAAGAGAAGATGAGAGAATAGAAGGTGCCTTCCCCATCCGAGAGACCAATGGAGAGATGAAAATGAAGAACATTAGCCCCTCCACTTTACCTTACTTCCATGGATTGACTACTGAAGATCCTGATACCTTCCTGTTTGAGTTTGTTGTCCTTTGTAGAACCTATGACTATACTGAAGATGAGCAGAAGCTGAAACTCTTCCCTTCCACTCTTAAGGATGCAGCATTACGCTGGTTCACGGGCTTACCTGGGAATAGTATCACCACTTGGGCTCAGATGCAGCAAGCTTTCAATACCAAGTACCGGGATTACTGTAGGTCCAAGGAAACCAAGGGAGAAATCTTTCGGATGACTATGGGAAATGATGAGTCCTTAGAGGATTATGAGGAGAGGTTCCAACTTAGCTATAAGCGGGCCAGGTGCACACTTGACCCTGAATCCCTCAAGTTGGTTCTGCTCCGAGGAGTCCCTGAAGACCTCTTAGATACCCTTCACATGTTAGTTGGGGGAGATATTTACCAACTGCCTTATGAGGACATCAAGACTGTGTTTAGGAACCACTCCAGGGCAGCTCGGAAACGAGGTAGGGGAAACCTCCTCTCAGCTGGTGTTCCTTTCTCCAAGCATGAGTTTGCAAATCAATTAGAAGATCTTAAGAGTGAGGTGAGCCAGACCATTGCCATGCAACTGGACACATTCAGGATCCAGCAGAAGAAGGAAGAAGCTGAGAGAGCCTTGGCTATCTTCTGCCCTAGATGTACAAGGAGACACCCTAAGAACGAATGTCCATTGCATTCGGTTGAAGTGTGTTTCGTTTGTGAGGAGGACCATCCCACAAACCAATGTCCAACCTTACCTGGATTCAAAGCCATGTACCAAGGGACAGAAGCTTCCACTGAACCTCTCTACTACCTCAACCAAAGGAGGCCACAAGGACCTAGACCTTACCAGCAGGGGATGCAAGGGGCACCTCAAGCTTATTACAGCCCCAACCAATCGACTCCTATGCCTTCCTGGGGTCCCCCTGCTCATCCTTCCTGGTCCATGCCTCCTCCATGGTCTTATCCACCTCAGTACCCTACTCAACCCACTACTCATTCATATCACTCACATGCCCAGCCACAGCCTCAGTGGAATGCACCTCAGTCGGGGTGGAGGCCCCAGTACAACACTCCTCCCGCCATTTTGCCTCCACCACCAGTTCAACCTCAGCCATTACCTCCTGCTCCTCCAAGGCAACCTCAAATGCCTGCTCAACCGAACCTGAACCCCAACAATAGACAGGCCCAGCAGGTATACACTGGGGAAACCTCATGCCCTACCTCCTCCAGATCGCCAACCTCCTCCCCCAGAGGATGAGGAAGATCAACAGGAAAGTGAACCAAAGGCTATTCCACCCTTTCCTGAGAGACTAACAGCCACCACACAACCCAACCCAGAGGAGGATGAGCTTCTGGGAGAGCTCAAGCAGTTGTGTGTGAAAATACCACTTCTCCAAGCCATCAAGGATGTGCCAATATACAACAAACTGGTTAAGGAAAAGTGTTTCAAACACCCGGGCAGGTGAAAGAGAGATGCTTCAACCATCAATGTCTTGGGACAACTGTCTGACCTTATGTTAGGACAAGTCATCTGCCCAAAGTATCTAGATCCTGGGAGTCCTTTAGTAGATGTCCACATCAATGGCACCATCATACCACACACCTTGATTGATCTGGGGGCTGCCATTAATGTGATGACCAGGGATACCATGCTCAAACTCAATCTTCAGGGTTCCTTGAGGAAGACCTCGACAGTACTGCAACTAGCAGATCGCTCCACTGTGACTCCCGAAGGGATTGTGGAGGATGTCTTGGTCTCTATCGACTCTTGGGAATACCCTGCAGATTTCTTGGTTCTGCAACCCAAGGCAAAGCTTACTGGATATCCTCTTATTTTGGGAAGGCCTTGGTTAGCCACTGCAGATGCTTACATAAGTTGTCGTGCAGGAAACATGACCATTAAAAATGGTCCTATGTCCAAGCAGCTAGTCCTATACCCTCCTGCCCAACCCTCCTTGGAGCATGACTTACCACTTTGGTTGGAGGAAGTAGAAGAGGATGAGGTGTACTCAGCACCTTTGTGCACCCTAGATACCACTAGAAGAGACCCCCCAACCGAGGATGACTTGATTGAGACCTTGAACCAGAATCCACCTTCCAGTGCACTATCCTTAGAGAAATTGGTGGAGGATGCCCAAGCCAGCACCTTAGTGGATATTTGTACAACCAACCCTGTCACTCCCAGAGTAAAAAATGTGGAGTTCGGCCCTGAGAGAACGTTAAAGATCAGCTCCTCCCTCTCTCCTTCCCAGGAAAAGGAGCTGTGTAGCCTGTTGGCCAGTCACCTAGATGCTTTTGCTTGGAGCTATAAGGAGATGAAAGGAGTCCATCCTTCGGTCTGTACCCATCACATATACATCAAAGAGGATTGTAAGCCGGTTAGGCAACCTCAGAGGAGAATGAATCCAGCCCTTAAGGACATTGTCAAGGAAGAATTGCAAAAACTGTTAGATGCCGGATTCATTTACCCCATCTCAGATAGTGAATGGGTGTCCCCTCTGGTGTTGGTTCCCAAGAAAAATGGGAAGTGGAGAATCTGTGTGGACTACCGAGAGCTGAACAAAGCTACCAAGAAAGACCATTTCCCTCTACCTTTCATAGATCAAGTGTTGGATGGACTGGCAGGAAAGAAGTTCTTCTCTTTCCTGGATGGGTTTAGCGGGTACAACCAGATTCAAATCAGCCCGGAAGACCAAGATAAGACCACCTTCACTTGTCCTTGGGGTACCTTTGCCTACCGAGTTCTTCCCTTTGGGCTATGCAATGCTCCTGCTACCTTCCAGAGAGCTGTCTTAAGCATCTTCTCGGAGCTGGTCCATGATGCAGTGGAAATCTATATGGATGACTTCACTCCTTATGGAGCCAACTTCCAGGAAGCATTGTCCAATCTGGGAAAAGTCCTAACCAAATGCATTGAGATGAACCTGTCCCTTACTCCTGAAAAATGTGAATTCCTGATGACTGAAGGGACCGTGCTAGGCCATACCATTTCTTGCCAAGGGTTACAGGTGGATCCTAACAAAATTGCTCTCATCAAGAAGGTTCCACCTCCTCAAAAGGTAAGGGATGTTCGGAGTTTCTTAGGATTAGCAGGGTATTACAGGAGATTCATTAAAGACTTCAGCAAGCTAGCCTCACCATTGTTTGGCCTGTTGGCAAAAGATGTGGAGTTTAAATGGACTGACGATTGTCAGAGGGCTTTGAATGAATTGAAGGACAAGTTGGTGTCAGCCCCAATCTTGAGAGGTCCAAACTGGGCCCTACCTTTCCACATCCACACTGATGCCTCGAACAAAGCCATAGGTGCAGCTTTAGGACAAGTTGAGCAGAAACTTCCATATGCCATTTACTTTGTTAGCAAAAACTTGTCCAAAGCCGAGCTGAATTACACTGTAACCGAGAAAGAATTCTTGGCTGTGGTCCATGCACTGAACAAGTTCCGACATTATATCACTGGCTATCAAACATTTGTACATACAGACCATGTTGCAATTAGATATTTAATGAATAAACCAGATGTGAATGCTCGTATTATTAGATGGTTACTTTTATTGCAGCAGTTTGATTTGACCATTGTTGACAAACCAGGTAAAGAAAATGTTGTTGCTGACTTTTTATCTAGATTGGATTTGTCTGCAGATGAGGATGGAACAGTGGATGACCAGATGCCCGATGAACATCTGTTTGCTATTTCAGTACTCTCTCCATGGTTTGCTGATATAGCAAACTACCTTGTTTCAGCACAGTTCCCTCCGCACCTATCTTCAAGAGAGAAGAGCAGAATCATCAGAAAAAGTGCCTCATTTACTTGGATCGGGGGCAACCTGTTCAAGCTTGGCCCTGATCAGATCTTAAGGCGTTGTGTAAGGGAGGAGGAAGTCTTTGATATCCTCCTCACCTGTCATGATGGGCCTTGTGGAGGACATTTTGCAGCGAAGAGGACTGCCTTCAAAATCCTGCAGGCAGGCTACTATTGGCCCACGCTTCATCAAGATGTCAGAAGATATATCAGCCAATGTGACCAATGCCAAAGAATGGGGAAACCGACTCAAAGGGATGAGATGCCTCTCCAACCTCAAGTGACTCTTGAGCCATTTGAGAAGTGGGGTATGGACTTTGTGGGTCCAATCAACCCTCCTTCGAGGCAAAGGTCTTACATCATTGTGTGTACTGACTACCTGAAAAAGTGGGCAGAGACCAAAGCAATCAAAGCAACAACAGAAGAAAAGGTGGCCGAGTTCTTAAGAGAAAACATCTTCTACAAGTTTGGCTACCCAAGAGAGCTGGTCACCGATCAAGGGAGCCAGTTCACATCCAACTTGGTTGAAGACTTACTAGCTCATCACAAGATCAAGCATAGGACTTCCACCCCCTATCACCCTCAAGCAAATGGGCAAGTGGAAGTCACCAATAGAGCATTGGAAGGGATCTTGACTAAGGTGGTGAGCAGCAGCAGAAAGGACTGGGCAGATCGCCTGGTTGAGGCCACATGGGCTTACAACACCACCTGGAAGACCACCACCGGCTTCACACCTTATGAACTGGTCTATGGGAAGAAAGCTTTGCTGTCCATTGAATTTGAATACAACACCTTGAGGATGGCAGCTCAGCTGGACCTAGATCTCAGCCATGCACAACAAGAAAGGTTATTGCAGCTGAATGGACTGGATGAGCACCGAATGCAGGCCCTCCTTCACTCGGAAGTGGTTCAACTTCAGAGAAAGGTGTGGCATGACCAACACCTCCATGACAAGCAATTCCAGCCGGGAGATTGGGCCTTGTTGTATGACTCCAGATACAAAGATTTCAAGGGGAAGCTGAGAACCAGATGGCTAGGACCATATGCAGTGGAAAAATGTCATGACAATGGATCTGTTCTCATTCAGACCATTGATGAGGAAGCCATCCCCATGCTTGTCAATGGTCACCGATTGAAGATCTACAGGAAGCCTCTCTCAAGACAAGAGTTCATCAAAACTATGGAGAAATCAGTGTTGGTCATAGAGAAGGGTTCTGCCTCTCCTTTGGGCATATCCTGAAAGATCTAAAAAAAAATAATAATAATAAATAATAAAGATCCTTGGGTGAAAACCTTTCTGAGGCGCCCAAGGCAGGTGGTAGGGGTGAAAACCTCACCGAGGCGCCCCTATTGTCTTTCAAAAAAAAGAAGAAAAAGATTTGAAAAAGATCCTTGAGTGAAAACCTCTCTGAGGCGCTCAGGGCAGATGGCAAGGGTGAAAACCTCATTGAGGCGCCCCTGTTATCTTTCAAAAAAAAAAGAAAAAAAAACAATAAGCAAAAAAGACAAAGACAGCAAGTTTATAATGTGAAATTGCATGCAGATTGCAGGTGTTCTATGGAGGAGAGGAAGCCTCTCAACTTAGAGCCAAGGATCCTTATCATACTGCCAGGAGACCTCACCAGCACCTCCTCCAAGAATATTCAGTTCCTCCAAGGTATGTGCACAATTTCATCATGGCTTGAGTCTTCTACAGGAAGATGCAGACCTTCTACAGGAAGATGCAGACTTTCTACAGGAAGGTGCAGACTTTCTACAGGAAACGCAAACTTTCTACAGGAAGCTCTGTATTTCTACAGGAAACTTCCTGTAGAAGTTCGGGACGGCCCAGAATTCATTTTATGAGGAGATCTAACGGCTAAGGATCAGTTTGGACGCATGCAAGCTACTGTTGTCACCCTTGCACACTGTTGTCACCTTGTTCCACCATCCTTGTCGACATGCAACGAAGTTACCTGCACCAGCAAAGCAGATCGATGAGTTATCAAGGAGAAAGCAATTTTTAAGATAAACAAATGCTGAGATCTCATACCATATCCATCCCAGTCATCCAGAAGCTCCGGGAGCGTGATCGTGAGGCCAGATCCTTCGTCGTGCAGCATGCACCCAAGGAGGAAGAACTGTTACAAGACATCCCGCGGGAGTCCTGTAACAGTTAAGCCCGCTAGAGTGGATACCATTCACAGCGCTGGCCGTATGCAATGAAACGCGGGCGCATGCAGCCAAAGCATCCAATCCATCATCGGCAGCCTGTAAACATGAGCCTCCAGGCCTGTGCAAATTCATCAGCGGCAGATAGATCCACTCATCATCGTCCAAAAGCCAAAAAATCGTGTTGCAGCCGCGCAGGTAAGTGTCTCGACCCTTCCTTCCATCAGATTGCATGAATTTTACTTTGAATTGTTTGCAAAGTGTGAGGTGAATGGGTTGAGCGGTGGTATGGTCATTTGAATGGCCACGTCGACCAGTTAATGGTCTAGTCAGATGTTTGGGTGGCGGCCATGACAAAAGGAATGGGCAGCACACACGTGAGAGAAATCCCGTCGGGAAAAACGAGTCTAACGAGAATGGCGGTGGCGGATCTGCGGGAGATGATGCGCAGTAAGGGAACTCGCAGGCAAATGATGGGATGACGTCGTCCAACGGTCCGGCGGGGACAGCTCACCCCCGCGCCACGAATTCTGCCGATTCAAATCTAATTGGCTAGATTGCCCACATGCATTTATCCTTCACCGTTTGAAACTCGAGTGAACATTCGGATCCCTCTGCAGTTCGAAACTCCGAGCCTTTGGCTATCAGAACGCCTGTGAAGCTACAGCAAGAGCGCAGACCCACTGCAGTATTCCCCGGAAATCGCGCGCTGCTCCTACAGGAACGCTGTTTCTACAGGAAGGCGGGCTCCTCACGTAAAAAGGTGGCAGATTAAAAAGGTAACCCTGAACTCTCCATGCAATTGGTTTTTAAAGGTGGCAGAATCGTCGTCTACAATCTGGTCGTAGAAAGTTGTTGCAAGTGTTGTCTGCTGTGCATAGACTGTCGTTCTACAGGATGTCACTGTAATTAAACTGTGTTAAGGTCCTCAGGGATAAGTTTCGTGGATTATGTGCATGACAGAAGCGTAATTCTACGCTCTGTCTCAGTAAGCTAAATTTCTTCCGCATTTGCCACCTCTAGTTAAAGCAACAGTTTTTATCATGCCGGGTGGATTTATTCGACGGGAACCCACTGATTCATCAAAGTTAAGGGAAAACCAGGAGGTCGTGGAGCTCTTCACACGGGTGCAATGGATATCCTTCTGTGACAAATTGCAGGGTTATGACGACGAAGTGGCAGAAGAGTTTTTGCAGGCTCTGAGGCCGAAATCCAAAACAGTGGCCACTGTGAACTTCAGGGGCCTAAGCCTCAAGCTCACCCCGCAATATATCAGTCGAATTACTGAACTTCCAATGGGTTTGCCATGGGATAAGGAAGAAAGGAAGTTGAGCCAGCAGGCCAAGAAAGAATTCTTTCCACCTGAGGAGGAATTCTCGGAGGACAAAAATGGGGTGCGTAGAACCAGTTTGCTGCCACCATGGAATGAAGTTAGCCTGCAGATCATGAAGTATATAACCTGTGAAGGCCGTTTTAGCATTGTGTACGGGTATCACTTTAGGTTGCTCACTGAATTGAGGCACCAGATTGATCTTCCTGTAGAAAACAAACTGAGCATCCCTTATTTCCTGCTACAGTCTCTAATTGAGTGTGCCACAAAGTTAAAAGAAGGCATACCAGATCAGGTAGCCCACCATGGATTGATCAAACTTCTTGTGGAGGATGCACTTCATTCATATAAGGTTCCCCTCTCATGGGAAGCATTCAGAAATTTGACAAGAGATGGAGACATAAGGATGTTGACCGAGGAAAGTGGTTCCTCCAGCAGTGAGGAAAAAGAATCAGTGGCCGCGGGAAAGAAAGAAACAGGCCAGAAGACCCCGACCACAGTGCAGAAGAAAGAGCAAAAGAAGAAGCATGAGAAAAAGGATGACAAAGAAAAAGGTGACACACCCATCTTGTCAGCAAGAGAGAAAAGGGTGCAGAGCAGAACGGACAAAGCTGAGAAGGTCCACATCAGCACAAGTACCTCATCAGCACCCGCAACCAAATCAAAAAGCAAAACCCATGCAGCAGAGCAAGCCAAGGTGGTGACACCTGTGTCTACAGGAAAGCAGAAGCAGGCTTCTACAGGAAGCCCGAAAACAGGAAAAGGGTCTTCTACAGGAAGCCCGAAAACAGAGAAAGGGTCTTCTACAGGAAGCCCGAAATTGACTAAAACAGGGTCTTCTACAGGAAGCCCTGAAAAAGTGAAGCCCAAGGAGAAGAAGGCGGACATTCTAGCAAGGGAGGCAGCAGCTGTGCTGGCCGCCCTCAGCACGCCACCTAAGCCAAAAGAGAAGAGAAAGAGGGAGACCCCTCTATACTTTAAAGCTCGAAGAAGTGTCAGAATAAAGACGGGTAAGCCACAGCCTCCATCCAGCAGCCAAATCACTACAGGGGATGCCCCTACTTCACCCAGTGAGAGGTCCCCCTCGAAGATATCGGTCACCTACGAGAGGGGGAGCCCAAAAACAACTACTTGGAAAGGAAGGTTGGACCAATCGGTTTCAAAAGCCCGGTTCAAGGTCAAGGAAACAGATAAGGGGAAAGGAACGACACCCTCATCACCACCAAGGGCAGAACAGGCAGAGCCACCAAGGGTAGGAAAGAAAGAGCGTATTCTGGAGCCTAGTTCTCGGCCAAGAACCAGGAGCCAGGGCAAAATTGCTCAAGGATGAGCAAATATTTTAGCTGGGGGGTGATGATGAGCCCCAATTTTTGGTAACAATTTGGGCTCATTTGGCCTACTTACCTTGCTCAACCCTTCATCTTTTATCACTTATGCATTCATTTCTTGGTATATTTGTGTTATTTGTAGGAAGAAGGGCAGGCATTATATCTATGTGGCTAATACATGATGATTTCAGGTTTTTTGGCATTAAAGGGAGCAAAGAACACACAAATGGAGACAAGGAGACAGCCAAGGTGGCATTGCGGGTTTATAGGGAGGTTGTCCACAGTCTTGATGACCTTCCTCGTGATTTCCACTTTAACTCCGAGCTCCAACAGCTCTCCCCACCGAGCTAAAAGGCAGCCAACGGATTCTACAGGAACAGCAGTTTACAGCAGTTTAACTTTCAGTTGGACAGCCAAGCTCCACTAATTGAGGAAGCCAGCTTGATCTTCATCATGTATAAGTATGAAGGCCATAGCCTTTGATAGGGGCTTTTTGAACTTTTGAACTATTGTTGCAATTTTTAAGCACGAGCTACAGCTCGGTTTTTGCTTTTTGTAAGCCAGTTTTGGCATGATGTTAGACTCATGATTATTCAATAAAGGCAGGCAGCTTTGGATTCAATTCTGAGTTTTTAAGGCAGCTATAGCTCTCAGGTTAGGGCCCAACCTGAGAGCAATAGACCTCCTTTTCCTTGTATTGTTACTTGTCTTTCCTTTTAGCACTTTATTTCTTTGCTTTGACATGCATTTGAAAAACACAGTCTGCTGATTTAATTTCTTTAATGTGATTGAATAGGATTAGGTTATGGTTAAAATGCTTTTAGTTGCTTAGCTTAGAGTAGGAGGATCAGCATTCATTAGAGCTCCAAGAAAAGGTTGACAGTGCACTCACTGCCATCTCTATTTAGAGAGTGGGGGTGTAGACCGTACCAACCACCAAAAAACGCAGTCTTATACTTTCATGCAAGCTGCAACACAGTCATTTCAATTGTAGATCCATCCATGCATTCTGATCTTGAGCACTACTTCTTCGTTCCAACACCATGCACGGTTTTTTCTCCACAATTTACATTGTTGTTCATTGATTTAATAACACAGTTAGAATAGGTTGATGGGATTCTTGGTTTTGTGTAAGACATAGAGGATTTGTTTCTTTTACACTGCAAGGCATCATTTGATCATGTTCTTCTTCTTCTCAACCGCGCCTAAAGCCACCTACCCATCCTCTGTCCAGCTCGTTAGCCTTCCAACCCTTCTACTTCTCACGTAGCTCCACCTTTTCAACTTGCCATTGCTTCCACCCTTCTATCCACCAACCAACTGTACCCACTCTTTCCCCATCTTATCTCTCTATCCCTGAGCCATCTCAAGCTCCTCCTTCACCTTACCCATCCATCCATACAGTTCCTTCACTCCTCCATTACCTAAAACTCCGACTATAGGACATCCTGTAGAAGTTAGCAGACTTCCTGTAGAAATCCCGAGTTTCCTGTAGGATCCCCTGCAGACATCCTGTAGAAGCCTGCAAACTCGGTTGCCGAGCATCCGAACGTTGTGGACTCCTGTGGAATGATGTTAGGGATCCCCTGGAACCTCTCCTAGCCCTCCTGACCTTTCCCAAGCTTTCTTTCCCTTCGCACTACCCCTGCACAGTCAAAACCTAATAAGAAACAAAATCATAATAACTCCAACCACTTAAGCAAAAATACAAAAATAATGTTCTTTTCAATAGAAGTAGTTTAAGTTCATGCATTTCATATCACTAGAAGTAATGGCATCATTTCTAGACATTTGCACTCCCACCATTGCATCATAGAGATTAAGCTAGTCAGATTAGGGTTTACTAGGGTTTCCACGTTTTGGTTGGCTTTCAGTTCATTCTTGCAAAGTAGGTTAATTTCCTTTGAGATAGCCTCTGTCCATCATTTAGAAAGCTTCTTCTGAGAGCATATAGAAGTTGGCTTGAGCCCTAGCGGACTTGTGCCAGCTGACCAAGTGACAGCTGCGACAAGAGCTAGTACTTGTGCATACAGCACCATCGCTTCCAAGTTTGTTACGAACTACCGGGTTGATAAAATTAGAGATAGGAAGCTCCAGGAGTTGTAGCATTATTGCTACAATACTGGGGCCCACCAGAATTGGCATTTAATCATGTACTCGGCTTTGTGGGCATATCGAACCTCGGTGAGAAATGCGACCGGATTTACGCCTTTTCAGTTGGTGTATGGTTTGGAAGCAGTCTTACCAATCCAATGTGAAATCTCGTCTCTCAAACTCGCGATTGACCTGCTACCTGACACTTCTGAAGAAGAAGCGCGTTTCTTGGAATTAATCCATCTAGATGAAACCCGTCGTGATGCCGCAGTGGCTAACAAGGCGCATAAAAAACGCATCAAGGCACAATATGATAAAAATGTTAAGCCTCGTGTCTTCTCAGAAGGTGACCTGGTCTTGCTTTACGATCAGGATTCTGATAAACTTGGAGCGGGAAAATTTGAACCACTATGGATGGGCCCTTACATTGTTAAACGTGTGTTGACGAAAGGTGCCTACAAGTTAGTGGACTATGATGGGATTCCATTGTCGCAACCTCGAAACGGGCTGTATCTTAAACGTTACTATGCTTAGTTAAGTGTAGTAAAACTCATTGTATATACGCTTTGATTGTGTGTGTGTGTGTGTGTGTTTCTTTTAAAGTTCTTGTTTTGGTTAAGTAATCCACTTCGCATTTGTTGCAGATGTCGAACTTTTTGGAACCATTTGTTGGTTATGCCGATGGAGCTAGTCGTAGCACACAGAATTTATCTTCTGCAGCATGGGCCATTTTCGCTCCAAGCGGTGATTTAGTGAGTTTTAGAGGGATATGTATTGGACAATCGACAAACAATATCGTTGAGTATAGCACGTTGATTGAACTCCTCTCTGATGCCATTTCACTTGGCATACACCGAATCATCATTAGGCTAGACTCACAACTTGTTGTATTATAGCTTACTAGCATCTATACCGTCTGAAACCCAGCGATTCATCCCATGTTCTTTAGAGATCGTATTTTGGAAAGGTATTTTGAGTTTATTCAATATCAACATATTTCCAGAAATCTAAACACATTAACTGATTCTCTAGCGAACTATGTGTTAAATAGACATTTGCGACATTTGTAAAGTAAATATTTTCAATTCACATCATCATTTGAATCGGATTGCATCACTTAACCATAATAAAACTCTGAAAGTAAAATAGATAGTTGTATATAAGTTTGTACAAATAGTTTGTGTCCAAGACAAAAATCGGTCATCTGACCCAAAAAACTCAAAAATGTATGCGGAAAATATCCAAGTAGACTAGTGTTTCTCATGATAATAGGTCACAGCCTGTGCTATCATGCGTAGGAGTCTCATCCAACGACTCGGCACGCCAATGGTGTGGTGCTGCAATCGCATAGGTAACTCCTCGATCCGGACATCCGAAATACCCAGAGTCAAACCCTCTATGTGATCTTGTAGCTTGGCCAGTGTCTCTGCTAAATCCAAGTCTCAGAGAACTGCTCTCCCAATAGCTCTCTGTACTGGCACACCTACCTCTTGTCGATGTCCCGCAGGTCGAACAGGTCCAACATCTGCATGCATATAAAAATGTTTGTTTAGTCTTGGCAATAAAAAAAACACATAAAAAAAGTAGAAACTTTAAAAACAAAAAAAACTTTGGTCAAACAATTTACCAATAGCGCTCCACTACACTCCAACCGGTAACATCAGATCTAGATCACCACAGAAATCCATCCCTGAATATGGATATTCTACAAAGGCCATGTCTTGTCGGTCAAACCACTCAAAGAAAGTAGGGGTAAACGAGATCAATGACTAGCCAACATGCCTAGCCATAAGATCTACCCACCTCTGCATCTGTGGGTCTCTAGGTCCAGGTACTCCCAGTGAGATGTGTTGTGGCTGCATGAGTGGAATTCTCTCCAAGGCAAAAGAAATCAAGATAGACCCATAGCCAAAAAATTGTCTTTCCATTCTTTACCTTGGTCAGTTGTTCTTTCATGGATGAAAGAACTGCCTCACACCAGTTGAACACCTTTGGCTCCAAACACTCTAAAGCATACTGCATATATGACCTGTTTGCCAAGTGTAAAGTTGCGCTGCCAGCCAGTTTGGTGAGGGTAAAAAGGATTGTTCTCAACGGTAAATCACTAACATCCCTGATGTTGATCTTTCCGTCTCTGCTAGGTTGAGCTCCTTCCCAGCAGAACTGTCGTATATAATCTCTCACTGATTCACCTCCTCTGGTAAATCCTGATAATGAGATGGGGGCACCCCGCCTCGACAGTCCAGTCAGAAAGTAAATATCATCGATGGTAAAGGGGATCATTTTTCCCCTAATGTGAAAAACCTGATCGGTAGGATCCCAAGAACGAACAAGGTACTGTAAAAGCTCAATTTGTTGCCGCATGCTGGATAATCGAAAATACTTCAGTAACCCACAATTCCTTAGGGCATCAACTGTTCCCTGATTATTTAGGGCAATCATGTCTTGTTCTTCATGCTCTCGTTCTCTCCATATAATCACCATTTTGATCCGATGAATGTCTGAAATGCAACCATTAGACAAATTAGGATCCATTTTTTGCAAAAAATAGTGGAAAATTTGGGAGAAAATAGCTGTCAAAATTTGGTTTTTGCGCCCATTGCACCCCTCCCTTAGAGACAGTGTGCTGCAATGCATACAGCGTTCTAGGTGTGTGCAATGCAACACACCTTTCGATATTGAAAGGGTGCGCTGATCCAGAGTGCGAAAAATGAAATGCTAGCGGCCTCAAAAACCAAAATTTTTTGCTTAAAACTGAAAATAAATGGAATAAAATGGAAGAGAACAGGGATAGCTCCTACCTGGTCCGAACGGCATGAGAAACGGTCCACTGAATCCTTCGCAATCAGCTAGTGAACTTTGAGGTAGAAAACTGCTCCAGAGCACCAAAGTCAAAGGGTAAAAGTGAAATGGTAAAAATGAATAATAAAACTTGTTTTTATGTTTATTTCTTGCACGTTAATCGAGTAAACATTGGTTTTTATTCATTTTATCCATTTAAACAGGTACTCCTAATCTATTTTGATGAAGTTTTGAGCAGGTTTAACAGTTGAAAAGTAGAATTTGACGTGCTCAGGTGTAAATTGAACATCTTTGACCACAAAGCAAACTTTTATCTCTTTTTCGAGCTTTGTTAAAAACAAAAAAGGAACCCCCTTGGAGTCCTCTTTAAACTCTTTTCAAACTCTCTAAAAATGAAAAGATCGTCGAGCGCTTGCCTATTCCAGCTCGTTAAAGGATTGGAAACGATATCTCTCTTTTATTATTTTACGCTTTTTCGGACTTGAGAGATTATTTTACGAAAAATAACTTGTAGAGTTTATTTTTCGTCCCTTTTCAAACTCTTTAAACATGAAAATGATCGTGTTGTCTTTATCGTTAAACTCGTTAAAAACATCAAATAGCGACAAACTTGTCCATCAAGACAAGACCAAGTTTCACCTTCACTAGACTCGTTAAAGCATCAAATAATGATGGATTCCCCCAAATGGTGAAATTATACAACAAGAATATGTTATCCTCCTCAATCTTGATAAAAAATAAAGAGGTATTGGTCAGCAATGACTGGGGAAAATGGAAAAAGCTGAGAAAACTTTATGGTAGCAAGTCGCTCTTGAACATGACACTTTCACCTCATCATCGTGACTATGTGAGTTGGGTCATTTAGCTTGATGGTTATCACACCATTGGTCTATCATACCATCCATTGCTTTGTTTTAGGTCAATGCTACCAATTCATCTTAGTGTCGCCAACCTGTTCAAGAGAAGTCATTTAGTTCAAACTTCATCCTTTGCAATACCGTAAACCTTCATTTCAATGACCGCCATTCCTAAACCTTTTTGTCGTCAGTCGATTTTTCGTCTCCAAAATCATATACCTCATTTCGTGTCGTAGATGTGGGATACATCAATGCCCTCCTGCGATGAGTCGCTTCTTGTCGACATCAACACATCATCCAAGAAGTTGACTTGGAAACACCCCTTCAGTACCTTGAAGCTTGCATACATCAATGACAGGTTTCTCGCTTCTGGTGATAGGTTGACATCACTAGCCTTTGACCGAAAGACTTTGTATGGTGTTCGACATCAAATCATTTATTCACACCATGCAAAATGTATTGTAGTACCTTGAGGGTCATTAGCATTATCGGTGATTCCTCTCGCGTCTGTTAACGACTTACATCATTGGCTGGTAATCAGACGACTTCTTTCCATGTTCGACTTCAGAACATCTATTCACATGGTTAGACTTGTACTTGAGAAAAAGATTCAACGAGATTGAAGACCCCAGATCTAGTTTCATCCATCCTGGGCTGCGATATTTTCAGGAGTACTAAATCAAATGTACAATGGTCTTACATTCATGGTCAACCATTCATGGGTCTATATCTGTAGACAACTATATTTGTACATGCAATGAAAGTTTATAAGTTGAGCATGGGTATGCCTTCCTTCAGCTAGTTCATGAGAAAAATCAAATGATCATGATATATGTATTGTAATTGATGCAGGTCACCTTCCGTTTCGAAACCTCCTCTCCTCATGATAAAGCATTTCACTCGACATATATATGTTCAACTTCATGCTTTAGGGGGCAACTGTTACATATCCATCTGGGCACATCAACCCCAACTTACAGATCAATACTATTAGGGCCTATCAACCCCTAATGCAGTTGTTACATGCCCTAAAGAAGTTGAACATCAGAATGCATCACTTCCTAAGAAGTTCCATCACTGAAAACATCCAAAAAACTGCCTCTAAGAATATCAGCACATGTAGGCCTTCATTAGGGTGCGCTGCAATACAAACCATACACTGTCAGGGTGCTATGCAGTGCACTTGGTCCCTCTTTGGCCTACGCTGGGCGAATTTGAGCAAGTTTCTGTGAGGGTTGAAAGATTCCTTATCCATTGGAAACCTCTAGAAGTTTCTCAATGCCACCAACTCCTTTGAGTTCGCATTTGAATGAGGAAGGGGGTTAAGGAACATCAATCCCCTATCCCTTCTTCCATGGAACTGATTTCTAAATTTAGAAAGGCATTCATTATCACCATTGATGGCATAACCTCCTTCATTCACCTATAAAAAGAACACTCATCTAAGTGATCTGGGAGGCGAAGATGGTAGAGAGATGTTGTTGGTATGAGTTTTGAGTTGATTGCAAGTATTGTAATGATGTCAAAGTGTCTTGCTTATTGTGAGGAGAGGATGGGATTGAACTGGAAGGATGATGCTGAATCAGGGAAATTGGGTTGTAATTCTTCCTTTTACTAATAAAGTATTCAAAGTTTTTTCCATATGCTTGTATTATCTTTTGATGCTTTCATATGCTTATCATGTATCTGATTCCATGCTATTTTTAATCAATAGATCATTATCATATGCTTTGATGGGTTCTTGCTTTTGTCTGTGTGCAGGTACTTCTCAAGTGGCTTAAGTATGGGAAGGAGAAACGAAATCGGTCAAGGAAGATAAAGAACAAGCGAAAGCTACAAGTAGGTTCTCTGTTCTCTTATTTTATCTATTGTTTATAAGAAAGATAGAGAATACTTTATATTGTTGTTTCTAGATTGAGCTACTAGTCTAGAGGGTTAGGCGTTTGTCCAAGAACACTAAATTTTCCCAAAACACCTCTGCACTATCTCTATCTATCTCACTGCTTTCTAGACAAGCTCAAGCCAATACTTAGCCAATTTTTTGCGTTAAAACCTAATCTTTGGGATTAGGTAAATCCATGTAAAATAGTGTGAATAGAAAATAAGGAGAATTGGAATATGAAGAGACACTGGGAGATGAATCCCAAGAGTCTCTCACTCCATGTATATATCTATGATTAGCCTTAAAGAAAAAACACAATTCATTTTGAGGATTTACCTCTTGGCATGACATGATATCATAGCACAGGTCCCAACCCCATTTTTGTCTTCCTATATGCCCTTGTAACTCCCTCCTGCCTATGTTTTGCATTTCTGCAGATTGACACATCTGCCTTCTGCCAGCACAAATTCCTCATCTTCTCGTCAAAGAACCTCACTCATTTTTGCACGCACTCTCTTTCAAGGACGAGGTTGATGCAGATTTTGTTATCCGCCAGTTCGGGTTAAGAGAACAAAAATATTTTTTTTGGATTTGTGTCAAACCTGGTGCATATCCCTGTAGAAATTGGTCAAATTAGATGTTGGAGCAGTGAGATGGTGCGTAGAGACCGAGCATGGAAAGCCTTGGCACCACTATGACTGAGGCGGATAGAGCTCGTCGGTGCAGTGAATGGTATGTATTCGTTTGAAGACGAGTTCATATTACACTCTGTGTATTAGTATTGGCGTGATTGTATATTGGATTACACTTTATGTGTTGGCATGACGGCGATTATATACTTGTATGGTCTACGTTCAAACTGTGTTATTTTTTATTGTATTATTAACATCGTGTTGTGGCATCGTGACTGTATCGTCACTGTTTCTCTCCTCCATGGCTCCATGTTGCGTTGCTACATATATCATACACATCTCCTCCCACCTCTCGTTTACCAAAACTCTGCTCATGTTCCTGCGTTAAACAGTGTTGCGTATTACACCGCCTACCCCCCGGTTTTCAACTTCCCCTTCTTGCGGCATTGTGGTGTGGTAACACATCGGTCCACCGGACCATACCACCACTCTAGGAAAAGAGTTGTTATACTACACTTTACCACTGCCTCCTCTCATCAGTGTTACAGCGTCACTCTCGATTAATACCTCCTCTTGACTCCCACCATACCACTCTCCCAACTCCCGGTTATATATATCAGTTATAATATATAAACCCACCACCCGCCAGCGTTTCAATTATAATATATAACCCCAACAATGTTCCAGTTATAATATAGAAACCCGCCAATTAACTCCTCCACAGTTAACTCCGCACAATTAATACCTATGTCATATGCCACCTACCTCATATAACCCTTCCCCATAGACACCCTCCCCCATATAACCCATCCCTAAGTAATAACTCTGATATATTATTCCTCATTTTTTTTTCCAAAGTTAAACAAAGTTTGCCACCAGAAGTACATTTTTTTTACACAGTATACATTTTTAAAATGCATTCATTAATATCAATTGTTAGAGTAGTTCTCTCTAGAAAAGAGAAATATCCTAAATGGTCACGAAAAATAAAACACACTCTCATTTTTAATGAGTTGTGGAGGGAAGTTTGTGAAGGAGAAGGAGATAATGAAACCGCCAAGCCCAATTCAGATAAGGAGATTGTCATTTGGGAAAATAAGAACAACAAGGCCTACGCCTCGATTGCAACATCTGTAAATGAAGAGGTGACTCGCCATATTTCACCATTTTCAAATGTTTTTGAAGCCTTAAAGACGTTGAAGGAACTGCATGACTCACACTCTGAACTTGAAGTTGTTCAATTGATGATTAAATTGTTCAGCGTTGAATTGAAAAACGATGACCCTCTTGCTTTAGCATCAGAAGTAAGATCCATTATGTATGATATAAAAACCACTAGTGTTGAAATAGAAATTCCTCTCATAGCATATGTCAAGGCACTATATCACACTTATTCAAATTATCTTAAGTCATTGCGAGCAAGTGGAAACCTCAAGGAGATTACCTTTGACTCCCTTGAGAAGAATTTTGTTGAGAGAGACAAAGATTTTGGGAAGTGTTGTGCTCTACAACAACCCCCCATTTCATATCATTATTATTAACAAAACTATCATATGAAATGGGTCCCTTTAGATTTTGATTGGTATCAATATTGTATTATTCAAAAGGGTCCGAAAACCAAAGGAAAACATTATAAAAAACCCTTTTGAATAACCCATTTTGATCAAATAAATCAATCTTTTATCATTGCGATAAAGCGATCGCAAGATCGCATATCGCAATGACATAAGGAGCATAAGTAAATGGCACATTGGTTTCCGCCGATGCGATATCGTTATCAGCTATCGGCAATGTTGTATGCGCATTCTTAAAAGCGCCCCCAGGCCATTCCCCCGATGCGATGCGATATCGCTATCGGCAATCGGCGATATACTATCCATGTCTCGTGTAATGCCAATACTCCCGATGCGATGCGATATCGCTATCGGCGATCGGGGTTTCAAAAGGTGTCAATATAAGAGGTTAAGCTTTCCCCGATGGCCGATTGCGATAAAGTGCAGATTTCAAAAAAGCCGTTAAAATGGAGGGATATTACGACCAATTCATATTAAAAGCTTGATCTGTCCAACAATGATTCACCTGCGCTCAACCGCCAAAACATCTACAGCACGCTTAAACGAATCATGCGGTTGATTAATGATATAATGGGCATTTAAGGATTGGCAGGTTTTAAACGGCCATTTAATGTAATTATAACTCCTAAAATCTTCCCATGGATTGTATCTGCGGCCATTTTAAAAGATAATCTCTCACCACGCATTGATCAATAGCTCTCACTATATTGGATTTTCATTATCATTCCTCTGTGTTACGTTTATCTTCACTTCTGTGCAGAATTCATTCAAAGAAGAAAACTCAAGCAAAATGGGGAAGAAATCTAAGAAAACCACAGCCACTTCCGTTGCGCCAGCCACAGGACAAGCTATCGCTGATCCCACAAACAAAAAGAAAGGATTGATTTCGGATACTACATGTTCGAGTCTCGGCAAAACTACTTGGCAAAGTACCTACAACTTGATTGAAGCCGAGGAACCTGAAGTGACAACAGTACAAGCTACTGCAGATTCAACTCGGAAATCTGATGGCACTCTAAAGGACTTAGCTGACTCCTTCCTTCATCGGATAGCAGCTAGGGAACAAATTCTTCCATATACTGATGTAGTGCGGTGGGCAATTGAGGAAATCCCAATCATGGATAGAACCTTCAGCACCAGAGACGGGAGAATTTTCGGGTCATTCAAGGCTGATGATCTAAGGCAAATGTATCATTTGCCTGAGCCAGAGAAGACATACAATAAGGCGTTCCTGGAAAAATTCCGGAACGAGAACGAAGTTGAATCCGAACCCATCCGGGACTGGAGACAAAATCCGGCAAAGCACAAACATGAATCTTCCGGTAAGTACTCGGTTGATTCCTTGGCTTCTCCTTATTGCTACGCTGGAATAATGATGTGTAGATTGTGGGGACTGCACGACTCTTCTAATTTCACTATAGAAATGGTTCCCTTAATGGAAGCGGCATGCAACAGTATAATAATGGATTGGGCCACTATTCTCTCAGATAAACTAGCCACAGCTGTTCTTGAATTTAGGAATAAAACCCGCGTCTCTGAAAGGATAATTCCCACATTCTATTACAGTGCCTATATTTTAGATACCTTGTGTTTTAATTCTGAATTTCCCATGCTCGGCTGGAGATGGACGCCACAGAACCCCATGCCTGTTCATATATACCATCAGAAATTATGGAAATCCTCTTATGAGCACCATTTGTACCAAGTCTGTAATGGCTTTATGTTGCCTATTTATTATTCTATTTTTGATAAGCCCATTCCCAAGATTTCCTACCAAGCTGGGATTGATTTAACAGCAGTAGGGAGCTGGTTTGGGGAGGAGAAGTTCACTTATATAAGTGTTTTCGGTAGCCAAGCCGAACCTCATGTCCTCCCTTTATACATACCTGATAAACTGCTGGCAAGGGAAATCGCTTACCAGATCATGGCTGAGAGCGTTACACAGACTCTCAAGAAAAATAAGAAGCAGGGCTGGCCCTCTTTTCCTTTAAGATGCGGTGTCTATACCTTGCATGATCTCAAACATGCAGAAAAAGAAGCTACAAAGATTAAATCATTAACTCTAGCAACTCTTCCAAATAGGCAATTTGATCCAAACAAAGTTGCCTATAATGCACTAGAACAGGCCAAATTGTCAAAATTTGATCATAAAGAAGATATGTTTGACGACCTGTTCTCTTCAGCTAAGTCAATAATGCAGGTTAAAACATTTGCCAAAATGAAATATCATGATGAAGGGTTGACTGAATTTAACAGACTTAGAGAACAGAGGTTGCAAACTCTGCCTCTAGATCTATTAGCAACAACCCCAGCGACATCGTCAAGCGAGCCTGAACGGCAACAGTCAAAGGAACCTCCAGTTACTACAAAAGAACAAGATAAGCCACAGGAGGAAAACCAGAAGAAAGAACATGAGAATCAGCAGAAGAAAGAGCAAGAAAAAGTGCAGGAGGAGACCCAAACTGAAAAGGAAAAACAGACCACCACTGAAGTAAACATGGATACTCATATTGACCCAAAATTGCTCCAGGAATGGTGGCAATTTGATTCCATTATCAGTGGTCTAGAATGTTCAAAGGACACTGAAACTTCAAAAGCAACAGACACACAGGAAATCACTTCACAACAGGTTCTAAGTGGAACCAGCGGCCCACCCATTTCAAAAGAGGTAGAGATAATACCAAAGGACCCCTCCGACCAAATCATTTTGCAGGTAGAAGAAATTCCTCCCTTGGATGTCTTCTACAGCCCAAGGCATAAAGCTGTAGTTAAATGACAAAGGAAAAGAAGAAGGACTGATCAACCTTCCCTTTTCCCAGAACAGACGGTCATGGGCAATGTGGTTTGGAAGGAGGAATTTGACCCCTCCGATGACCTGACAAAACTGTCACAATATGCCGGAGCTTATTCGGCAGCGACAATAGATAAGGCATCGGAGGTAAGCCTTTTACTGAAAACAAAGGATCAGGAGATTTTCTTGTTACAGGCACAGTTGACTGAAGCAAAGCAGAAAGCGGAGCAGGAAGAGCAGTAATTGTTGACGCAGCAGCAATTAAACAGTCAACTAACTCAACAATTGCAGGCAGAAAAACAAAGGATTGACCACAGCGCAATCCAAAAGCAAAAAGAATTGTCGGAGGCCTTAGCGCAATTGAAGGCAACGAATGAGAAAATGCTGAAATCAAAAGATGAACAAATCGCTCAGCTATCAGCACAGATTGAAAAGACAAAGGGCGTTCCACAAGTAGCTGAATTTAGAGCAGAAGCACTACAGATAAATACTGCATTACTAGCCCAAATTAAGCTTCTATGTCGACAAATCGCCCAAGCAGAGCCACTGTGCGAATTAGCGGCATCCATAAGCAATAAAGTTGACAAGGCAAGGACTGAATTGGATCAAGCTGAAGAAACGATAGCTGCATTTCTCGACTGGAAAGATTATGATCAAGGACAAGCGGCAAATTTACCAAGGATCTTAGAGTCACATAAAGATATACTCTTTACAGAATGGCAGTCCCAGCTGATGAAAGCAGAGAGGGTAGTTTCAAGATGTAAATCAACTTCGAGCAATTTAGTTGAATTAGTCAATAACACTCTCTACTTATCAAACATGATTTCCCAATGCACACCAAGAAAATTAACAACAATGAAAACATTGGAACAATCATGTTACCCCGATCTAGAGGAAAAGGGGAGATTAATTGCTGGGATTAACAGCTTAACCTGGGACACCTATTGGTTCTTCTTGGTAAAGCCGCACACACAGAGAGCCGCCCTCAAGTGCCTTACGGATGCAATCGGGTATATTATCCCCGATATTCAGGATGCCACCTATGTCGCCCAGCTCAGCTCTCGCCTCAACAAACCACCCGAAGTGGAGCCAATGCTTGCTATAAGTCAGCTCAGATTTAAAGGCAAACAGCCTACTTGATGATTCATGCCGCCGACTGCCAGATTGCTGAAGAAAATAGGATCAAAATCAATTGATACCAATTAAGTAGGATTTCTGTTTTATAGATAGTTAGATTAATTAAGTATTTATAAACCCTTTCATTGTTTTGGAAAGGGTCGTAAAGTTTTGTACCTGACTTAAAGACTGAAGTTGCACTATTGTGCTTCAGCCATATTCTTTTATGAAACTGAACCAGTTATTCTAAATTTGACAAGGAAGCTTTTATGCAATTGTGCACTATTGTCTTTGTTTGGAAGTGTTTCAGCGTTGAAGGAAGAATCTCAAGTAGCGATTGATATTGGGAGTGTCTAGCAGCTCATATGGTACTTTTATCTATGTCTGAATTCATTCATTTCATATGAATTGTTATTTGATTATCTTTGCTATTATCGAATATATGTATGTGCTTTAACAGCAGTTCTGTATTTCTTCCACTATTGGATGTTTATGGTGTGCTTTTCTTTTAATCATATATGTGTCGATGATATAAATGAAAAGTGTAGTAATATTGCTTTAATCGCTTTGCTTAACTATTTAAGCAAAGTAATCTTTAAATGAATTAATGTCCATGTCTGTTAGATGGAGTCATTTATATGCCTGTCCATAGACATAGATCATCAAGCACTACACTTCAAAGTATAATAATTCCCGGGATAAGTAATAGTTCTTTTATTTCGCTGATAGATTTAGCTATTCGCCTATCATTAGATTAGTCAATCAATTATCCATTCATCCCGTTTATTCATAGCTGGGAAACTGGTCCCATTATCCCCAGTCGGAGCCACCATTCCAAACGGAAAAGGAGCTGTACTAAGGTCCGAACCGGGTGGTTATCCCCCAATGTTGTTGCAGCGATTTTCGAGGCCTCAACATTTTTGGCGCTAGAAGGAGGACCATCAACTGTGAATGGCAAGCAAACCCAAATCTGTAGGCCATTCTAAGAGTAATTCTCCCTCCGTATCCCCTCGGACTTCCCAATTGCATGCTGGTTCTCTAGTATCCAAACAAGAAGAAGAGGAATCAACTACCACTGCTCAAACCCATCATACTCCAGAACAATTAAGTCTTGAATCCCCTGAAGTCCAGTCTCTTATCCACAAACTTAAGAGCTTCTCGATTTCACCACAGAAATCTGAAGTGTCACAAAGCAGTGCGACTTCGCAGTTCAATTTACCTCACCCTCTCACTAGACTTCAGAGTGAAAAGCTTGGTATTGAACCCACTGAGTTCCCTTTACCCAAAAGGAAAAAGGCGAAGAAATATACTGAAGGATCTGACAGTGAAGAGCTTTCATCTACATCCTCCATTTCATCTTCCCCTCTGCAAAGTCAACCATCCACTCCCCCATTACATATTGTTGTTCATCAGGGATTAGGAGCTTTAACATCCCAACCTGCTCACTCCTCAACATTATTTCCTTCTCAGACATTTGGAATTCCGACAGTAGTATCAACCACTACTGCTATTACAATGGCAGATCCATGGACCAGGCCTGGTGCAGTCAACATGCCTACACCATTGCATGCATTACCAGATGCTCCTGAAAAATGGCTACCCAAGTTTAACCCAGATGATGGGACCCAGGCTGAGGAACATATTAATAATTTCATGTTGGCAGTCAACTTGAAAGGAGTAACAGAACAAGATGTTGTTGTTAGACTTTTCCCTTACACCTTGCAAGGATCAGCAGGATCCTGGTATTTTTCTTTACCCTTTGGTTCCATTACCAGTTGGAACACTTGCCAAGAGCAGTTTCTAACCAAATATGGAGATGATAGGTCCTTGGCTACGCTAATAAACGATCTATCCAATCTTAGGATAGAGCATAGGGAACCAAATAAGGAATTTAATGCTCGATTCAATAAACTTCTGAATAAAATCCCGACAGCCTCCAAACCAAGTGAACAAATTCAAAGCGAATGGTATATAACCGCCCTACCTGCCAATATATCCATTTTTGTAAATAGGGCTGGGAAACCTACCTTAGCCGAAAACATGAGAGAAGCGCTTGCTGTGGAGAAACGTATCAATGCCCTAGAAAAGAAAGCTGCTCTGGAAGACAGAAAAGCCAAAAAAGTCTCTTTTAAAGATGACTCAAGGAAGAAAACCCCAAAAGACCCTTATGACATGGAGGGTTTGCAAAAAGTCCTAAAAACTTTGTCAAATGAAATGGTTGAAATAAAAAAACAGGTAGCCGAAACCTCAACCAAAAGACCCTTTAGGACTTATAAGAAAACCAAATCAAAGCCACCGAATGTCATATCTAATGCAGATTCAAAGCAAGAAGAAGAGGAAGATGAAACAATCTCACCAACTGATGTTGAAGAAGAAGTAGTTGAATGTCATGGAATGTGGGATTTTATACTCCCCAACTCCGATACTGATAATGAAGAAGAAGCGTTCCCAGTCACTACTAGGAGCAAAAGTACTTCCGAACCTGTTCAGGCAACGTCAAAGAAAAGGAGTGCAGGCGCTGCTACAACAAAGGGAAAAATACCTGCAAAGAAATCACCTGCAGCAGTCCCCCAAGACCAACCTTCAACTTCTAATACTCCTTCAACATCTAAAACATTAGTGGTATCCGATTCAATGGAATACAATATTGTTGATGACATGAAGAAAACTAAAGCAAACATTACTATGTTTGAACTTAGTAAATTAAAACATCAGCAGAAATTGCTTCTCAAAGAATTGAATGTTGTTCCTTCTTCACCTCTTCCCAGTGCTAAAGCTGCTAATGATTCAGGGCAACCTCCTCCCGGTATGGTTGAAGCCACCGATGCAGTTCTGATTGGAGATAGATCAAACTCTCATACTCCACCTTTCCTTCTAACCTATGAGATCTACAACAGAAACCTACACAACTATTTGATTGACTCAGGGGCATCTTCTAACATAATGCCAGCTTCAGTTTGTTCTAAACTGAACATTGAACCCCAGAAGTCTGCTATTCATATTGTACAGTTGGACAGGACCAAAGTACAGGTTGTATGAGAGATTAATTCCGTAACTATCAGGTTATCTGCTGATCCCAGAGTAGTACAAAGGATTGATATCCTAATAGCCGATATACCTGAATTTTACGGTTAAATCTTGAGTAGGGACTGGTCTGAAAAACTACATGGGTATATTTCTACTGATTGGTCACATATGTGGCTTCCCTATAAGGGTAAGCCAAATAAAATAAGGATTTATCGAGAAAAACATATGAATCATACAGTTACTGAATTTGAGCAAGAAAACCAACCGGTAGCATTTAATAACAACATTTTGGGGAATTATTCATCTGAGTCATTCTTTGGCAACATTACTGCCCAGCCATCCCCTTTCTCAGTGAACCATTTTACATCTCAGATTGAGAATTTTTCACAAACAGATAGGTCTAGATGTTTCAATGATACTGAGAAAACTGTAAATAAAATTGTTAATACTTCTTTATTTTGGTCGTTATATTTCGATGGGTCCAAATCTAGTGAGGGCTCAGGAGCAGGATGTATTTTGGTTAGCCCACAAGGAGAAAAAACAATGCTATCTTGTAGGTTGGAATTTGAATGCACTAACAATACAGCCGAGTATGAAGCCTTAGTCCAAGGACTGTATAAAGCAATCGGCCTTAAAGTGCAATATTTAAAAGTATTCGGCGATTCTGAAATTATTATCAAACAGGTGAGAAATACAATTCATTGTCTTTCAAATCATCTTAAACATTATCAGTTGCTAGTACAAGAACTCACTTCACACTTTTCAGCATTCAATATTTCCTCCATCCCCAGGTCTCAAAACTCGGCAGCCGACCTACTAGCCAATGTAGCTTCCAAGCTCCTACCTTCTGAAGACTACAGCCCAGATAGATTTTCAGTAGAATTGCTTTTTAGGCCATCAATTCCTGACAATGTCACTAATTGGAGAGTATTCAACCATGATGAGGATATTTTACAATTCTTAACTTCTGAAAAGTCCTATGATAATCAAATTATTGAAGAAAATGAGCATGACTTTCAAATGGGAGAAACACCTCAGGAAAATTCAATCCCCAAGCCTGTGGTAAAGCTGGAGGATCTTTATGATATTAAAGACAGGTTTAAACCTGTGACTAATACAAAGCTCCAAAGTTCTACCCTAAGGTTTGAGTTGATAAATCTTGGCACTGAGCAAACTCCTCAAAACATTAATTTAGGATTAGGACTTTCCTTGGAAGAGAAAGAGGCATTCATTAAACTGTTAAGGAAAAATAAACAGGTTTTTGCTTGGAAATATGATGATTTGAAGACATATGATACATCCATTATCCAACATACCATTCCAGTGCTTCCCAATCAGAAACCAATTCAGCAGAAGTTAAGAAAAATACATCCAAGCTTAGAGAGTCAAATAAAAACTGAACTTAACAAACTCTTGAAAGCCAAGATTATTTTTCCAGTCCGACACTCAAACTGGGTCTCCAATATGGTGCCAGTCAGAAAGAAAAATGGCGACATTCGGATTTGTATTGATTTCAGGAATTTGAACAAAGCAAGCTTAAAAGACAATTTCCCATTACCTACCATGGAGCAAATACTCCAATCAGTAGCAGGCTCTGAATTAATGTCCTTTCTAGACGGTTTCTCAGGATATAACCAAGTTTTGGTCCATCCTGATGACCAACTTAAAACCACATTCAGAACAAAATGGGGAACATATGCATATCAGAAAATGCCTTTCGGACTTATTAATGCAGGAGCAACATTCCAAAGAGCGATGGATATAGCTTTTAAAGGGTTTATTAATAGAACAGTAGTCGTCTATCTAGATGATATTACTGTATTCTCTAAAGAGAGGTCCAATCATTTGCATGACCTAAATCAAATCTTTCAACGTTGCAAAAGATATGGTATTTCTCTTAACCCTAAAAAATCTTTCTTTGCTCTTGACCAAGGAAAGCTCTTAGGCTTTATTGTGTCTAAAGATGGCATTTATATTGATCCTGATCGGATCAAAGAAATCTCTGAAATCCCTTTCCCACATAATAAGAAATCCATGCAGTGATTTTTATGCCAAATCAATTTTGTTAAAAGATTTGTTCCAGATTTTTCTCAAATTATTTTGCCACTTCAAACTATGATCAAGAAAAATTCAGTCTTTAAGTGGGGATCAGCAGAAAAAGAAGCGTTTGATTTAATCAAGCAATCAATAATCAATGCCCTAGCCTTAAATACTCCCAATTTTTCTAATCATTTTACATTATACACTATCGCATCCACTTCCTCTTATGCAGCAGTACTCACGCAGCTCAACGATCACAATTTGGAAGCACCCATTTCATTTTTTAGTTCAAATTTTCAGGGTGCTGAATTGAATTACTCCGAAGTAGAAAAACAAGCCTTTGCTGTATTTAAAGCGGTCAAACATTATAGACACTTCCTTTTGAAAACCCACACAAAAGTTATAGTTCCTTTCCCTGCAGTTAGGCAACTATTGATCCAAAGAGAACTGGGTGAAAAAAGGGCAAACTGGGTCACAGCACTTCAAGAATATGACTTAGAAATTAAGCCAGCAAAGATTGTTAGGGGCCAAGGTTTTTGCAGGTTATTGGCAGGAGCATCCAACATTCCAGAATCAAGTGGTACAGATCAAACTCAAGAAGTTAACCAGATAAGTGTTACTGATTCTGAGTCTCAATATGCAGATTTAATCTTTTATTTGAAAAATGGTTATGCACCTCCTAACCTGTCTTACAAAAACAAAAGGGCCATTAGGTTAAAAGCGAAAAATTTTACGATTATTGACGATGTGCTTTTTAGGCAGAATTATGATTCAATCTTATTAAGATGCCTTGAGAAACCTGAAGCACAAAAGGTTTTGCAGGAGTTACATGATGGACCAGCAGGAGGACATTTTGGAGCTGACACAACAACTCATAAAATTATTCATGCTGGATACTATTGGCCCACTCTGTTTAGAGATGCCCACGAGTATGTAAGGAAATGCCGCAATTGTCAAACTTCTAGCGGAAGACAACGAAAACCAGCTTTCCCACTGCAACCAGTCAACATTGAACAACCATTTGAGCAATGGGGATTGGACATCATTGGGGAAATTACTCCACCTTCTTCCAAACAGCATAAGTATATCCTTACTGCTACAGATTATTTTACTAAGTGGGTAGAAGCAATTCCTTTGAAAACAGCAAATTCTGAAGCAATCATTGAATTCATAGATCAATTCATCATTACCAGATTTGGTGTCCCAAATGCTCTTGTTTTTGATAATGCATCTTACTTTTCAGGCAATGCTATGTTTGACTTCGCTATTAAAAGAGGATTTAAATTGAAATATTCTGCTAATTACTATCCCAGGGTAATGGTTTAGCAGAGTCTACCAATAAAAATCTGATCAAAATCATTAAGCGAACTATCGAACAGAATCATAAAAACTGGCACAAATCCTTAATGTTTGCATTATGGGCTGATAGGATAACAAAAAGAGCTTCTATAGGATCTTCCCCGTTCAACCTTGTGTATGGAAAAGAAGCAGTACTACCCACAAATCTTGTTCTTCCTTCTTTAGCCCTAGTTCAGTTCATTGAGGAAATTCCTTCTTCTTCTATTCAGCTTAGACATGATCAAATTCTAAAATTAGAAGAGGAAAGAGAAAAAGCCAGGGTTATTCATGCCAAACATCAGCAAATCATCAAGGCAACTTTTGATTCAGTCTCATCCGGTTCAAAACAATTTCAAGTCGGTGATTTAGTTCTGAAATGGGACAAAGCCCATGAGGACAAGGGAAAACACACCAAGTTCCAGAAGATGTGGCTTGGACCATTTTAGATCTGTGAGAAGATAGGCCATTCGACCTTCATATTGCAAGATTTATCAGGTTTGAGAGATTCTCTCCCTGTTAATGGCCTTATCTTGAAGAAATTCTTTAATTGAGGAGGTAACCCCTTCTCCTTTTAGTTTAATAGAGTTTTGCAGTTTGTAGGATTTTTTAGAAAATAATGTTGTAAGGTATCTTCCATTGACCTTTGATGTGTTTGAAAACTTGATCCACAGAAGTAGTATGATATTTGCTTTTAAAATAATAGAAGTCTTAACCAAAAGGGATAATTTTTAGGAAACTAGGTATCATTGTATTCTGAAACCACACCTCAAGTTTTGTGAACTCCTCTCAAAATTTAGAAGTATTATAAATCATTTTCTGTTTTCAAATTGGTCACAAAAGGTTATCAATATCAAGATAGAAGCTAATCCAACTTCAGCATCTTCAACTCTTACCCTGTCATCCATCTACTCTTAAGGAGAAAATTGTCCATCCCATTCACCAAAGTTTATGATTATTCAGAGTGTAATTCTAAATTTTTTTTTGATATAAAAGATAAGAGGTCTTATTACAAGCCTGCTTACCATGATCATAGGGAAATAGTTTAATCGACATTACCAATACTGCATACCATAACAAGGTAATGGCTTAACAATAATAAGACAAGGGGTCTCATCACGAGCCAGCTTGTTTGGTTAGATTACTACCAGTGAATGGCGTTGTCAATGGCTGGCTACCAAACCAGGACAATGGCTTTTTATCTTATCAATAACAGAAAAAGGAAAAGAAATACAAAATATGAAAACATGTTTTGAATTCATTCTGTTAATCACACTCTTAGTTGGATGGGACAATGAACAATAACATGGTTAAAAGGTATCCCTGTCGAAACTATGAACGTTTGCTGGCAGCAGAGGCTCTACCTATGACAGATGAGTTCACTATAAAAGCTGATTTGGAAAGGTTTTCTGTCTTATCATTATAAACCAATAGAGGCCTATTTAAAACTTAGAATGTATCTATTTTCTTAAAAAGAGAGGAAATTAGCAAAAATAGTTTCATTTTACTCGGAATACATATATACCTAATTATATTAGAATTTTCCCTTTTGATTAGAACTCTATTTTGAAAAAGTTTAAGTATTTCTATACTTTTCAGAGATAACTGTTTCTTCCAGCGAATCGCCAATTGTTGTGCTCTACAACAACCCCCCATTTCATATCATTATTATTAACAAAACTATCATATGAAATGGGTCCCTTTAGATTTTGATTGGTATCAATATTGTATTATTCAAAAGGGTCCGAAAACCAAAGGAAAACATTATAAAAAACCTTTTTGAATAACCCATTTTGATCAAATAAATCAATCTTTTATAATGCGATAAAGCGATCGCAAGATCGCATATCGCAATGACATAAGGAGCATAAGTAAATGGCACATTGGTTTCCGCCGATGCGATATCGATATCGGCTATCGGCAATGCTGTATGCACATTCTTAAAAGCGCCCCCAGTCCATTCCCCCGATGCGATGCAATATCGCTATCGGCAATCGGCGATATACTATCCATGTCTCATGTAATGCCAATACTCCCGATGCGATGCGATATCGCTATCGGCGATCGGGGTTTCAAAAGGTGTCAATATAAGAGGTTAAGCTTTCCCCGATGGCCGATTGCGATAAAGCGCAGATTTCAAAAAAGCCGTTAAAATGGAGGGATATTACGACCAATTCATATTAAAAGCTTGATCTGTCCAACAATGATTCACCTGCGCTCAACCGCCAAAACATCTACAGCACGCTTAAACGAATCATTCGGCCGATTAATGATATAATGGGCATTTAAGGATTGGCAGGTTTTAAACGGCCATTTAATGTAATTATAACTCCTAAAATCTTCCCATGGATTGTATCTGCAGCCATTTTAAAAGATAATCTCTCACCACGCATTGATCAATAGCTCTCACTATATTGGATTTTCATTATCATTCCTTTGTGTTACGTTTATCTTCACTTCTGTGCAGAATTCATTCAAAGAAGAAAACTCAAGCAGAATGGGGAAGAAATCTAAGAAAACCACAACCGCTTCCGTTGCACCAGCCACAGGACAAGCTATCGCTGATCCCACAAACAAAAAGAAAGGATTGATTTCGGATACTACATGTTCTAGTCTCGGCAAAACTACTTGGCAAAGTACCTACAACTTGATTGAAGCCGAGGAACCTGAAGTGACAACAGTACAAGCTACTGCAGATTCAACTCGGAAATCTGATGGCACTCTAAAGGACTTAGCTGACTCCTTCCTTCATCGAATAACAGCTAGGGAACAAATTCTTCCATATACTGATGTAGTGCGGTGGGCAATTGAGGAAATCCCAATCATGGATAGAACCTTCAGCACCAGAGACGGGAGAATTTTCGGGTCATTCAAGGCTGATGATCTAAGGCAAATGTATCATTTGCCTGAGCCAGAGAAGACATACAATAAGGCGTTCCTAGAAAAATTCCGGAACGAGAACGAAGTTGAATCCGAACCCATCCGGGACTGGAGACAAAATCCGGCAAAGCACAAACATGAATCTTCCGGTAAGTACTCGGTTGATTCCTTGGCTTCTCCTTATTGCTACGCTGGAATAATGATGTGTAGATTGTGGGGACTGCACGACTCTTCTAATTTCACTATAGAAATGGTTCCCTTAATGGAAGCGGCATGCAACAGTATAATAATGGATTGGGCCACTATTCTCTCAGATAAACTAGCCACAACTGTTCTTGAATTTAGGAATAAAACCCGCGTCTCTGAAAGGATAATTCCCCCATTCTATTACAGTGCCTATATTTTAGATACCTTGTGTTTTAATTCTGAATTTCCCGTGCTCGGCTGGAGATGGACGCCACAGGGCCCCATGCCTGTTCATATATACCATCAGAAATTATGGAAATCCTCTTATAAGCACCATTTGTACCAAGTCTGTAATGGCTTTATGTTGCCTATTTATTATTCTATTTTTGATAAGCCCATTCCCAAGATTTCCTACCAAGCTGGGATTGATTTAACAGCAGTAGGGAGTTGGGTTGGGGAGGAGAAGTTCACTTATATAAGAGTTTTCGGTAGCCAAGCCGAACCTCATGTCCTCCCTTTATACATACCTGATAAACTGCTGGCAAGGGAAATCGCTTACCAGATCATAGCTGAGAGCGTTACACAGACTCTCAAGAAAAATAAGAAGCAGGGCTGGTCCTCTTTTCCTTTAAGATGTGGTGTCTATACCTTGCATGATCTCAAACATGCAGAAAAAGAAGCTACAAAGATTAAATCATTAACTCTAGCAACTCTTCCAAATAGGCAATTTGATCCAAACAAAGTTGCCTATAATGCACTAGAACAGGCCAAATTGTCAAAATTTGATCATAAAGAAGATATGTTTGACGACCTGTTCTCTTCAGCTGAGTCAATAATGCAGGTTAAAACATTTGCCAAAATGAAATATCATGATGAAGGGTTGACTGAATTTAACAGACTTAGAGAACAGAGGTTGCAAACTCTGCCTCTAGATCTATTAGCAACAACCCCAGCGACATCGTCAAGCGAGCCTGAACGGCAACAGTCAAAGGAACCTCCAGTTACTACAAAAGAACAAGAGAAGCCACAGGAGGAAAACCAGAAGAAAGAACATGAGAATCAGCAGAAGAAAGAGCAAGAAAAAGTGCAGGAGGAGACCCAAACTGAAAAGGAAAAACATACCACCACTGAAGTAAACGTGGATACTCATATTGACCCAAAATTGCTCTAGGAATGACGGCAATTTGATTCCATTATCAGTGGTCTGGAATGTTCAAAGGACACTGAAACTTCAAAAGCAATAGACACACAGGAAATCACTTCACAACAGGTTCTAAGTGGAACCAGCGACCCACCCATTTCAAAAGAGGTAGAGATAATACCAAAGGACCCCTCTGACCAAATCATTTTGCAGGTAGAAGAAATTCCTCCCTTGGATGTCTTCTACAGCCCAAGGCATAAAGCTATAGTTAAACGACAAAGGAAAAGAAGAAGGACTGATCAACCTTCCCTTTTCCCAGAACAGACGGTCACGGGCAATGTGGTTTGGAAGGAGGAATTTGACCCCTCCGATGACCTGACAAAACTGTCACAATATGCCGGAGCTTATTCGGCAGCGACAATAGATAAGGCATCGGAGGTAAGCCTTTTACTGAAAACAAAGGATCAGGAGATTTTCTTGTTACAGGCACAGTTGACTGAAGCAAAGCAGAAAGCGGAGCAGGCAGAGCAGCAATTGTTGACGCAGCAGCAATTAAACAGTCAACTAACTCAACAATTGCAGGCAGAAAAACAAAGGATTGACCACAGCGCAATCCAAAAGCAAAAAGAATTGTCGGAGGCCTTAGCGCAATTGAAGGCAGCGAATGAGAAAATGCTGAAATCAAAAGATGAACAAATCGCTCAGCTATCAGCACAGATTGAAAAGACAAAGGGCGTTCCACAAGTAGCTGAATTTAGAGCAGAAGCACTACAGATAAATACTGCATTACTAGCCCAAATTAAGCTTCTATGTCGACAAATCGCCCAAGCAGAGCCACTGTGCGAATTAGCGGCATCCATAAGTAATAAAGTTGACAAGGCAAGGACTGAATTGGATCAAGCTGAAGAAACGATAGCTGCATTTCTCGACTGGCAAGATTTTGATCAAGGACAAGCGGCAAATTTACCAAGGATCTTAGAGTCACATAAAGATATACTCTTTACAGAATGGCAGTCCCAGCTGATGAAAGCAGAGAGGGCAGTTTCAATATGTAAATCAGCTTCGAGCAATTTAGTTGAATTAGTCAATAACACTCTCTACTTATCAAACATGATTTCCCAATGCACACCAGGAAAATTAACAACAATGAAAACATTGGAACAATCATGTTACCCTGATCTAGAGGAAAAGGGGAGATTAATTGCTGGGATTAACAGCTTAACCTGGGACACCTATTGGTTCTTCTTGGTAAAGCCGCACACACAGAGAGCCGCCCTCAAGTGCCTTACGGATGCAATCGGGTATATTATCCTCGATATTCAGGATGCCACCTATGCCGCCCAGCTCAGCTCTCGCCTCAACAAACCACCCGAAGTGGAGCCAATGCTTGCTATAAGTCAGCTCAGATTTAAAGGCAAACAGCCTACTTGATGATTCATGCCGCCGACTGCCAGATTGCTGAAGAAAATAGGATCAAAATCAATTGATACCAATTAAGTAGGATTTCTGTTTTATAGATAGTTAGATTAATTAAGTATTTATAGACCCTTTCATTGTTTTGGAAAGCGTCGTAAAGTTTTGTACCTGACTTAAAGACTGAAGTTGCACTATTGTGCTTCAGCCATATTCTTTTATGAAACTGGACCAGTTATTCTAAATTTGACAAGGAAGCTTTTATGCAATTGTGCACTATTGTCTTTGTTTGAAAGTGTTTCTGCGTTGAAGGAAGAATCTCAAGTAGCGATTGATATTGGGAGTGTCTAGCAGCTCATATGGTACTTTTATCTATGTCTGAATTCATTCTTTTCATATGAATTGTTATTTGATTATCTTTGCTATTATCAAATATATGTATGTGCTTTAACAGTAGTTATGTATTTCTTCCACTATTGGATGTTTATGGTGTGCTTTTCTTTTAATCATATATGTGTCGATGATATAAATGACAAGTGTAGTAATATTGCTTTAATCGCTTTGCTTAACTATTTAAGCAAAGTAATCTTTAAATGAATTAATGTCCATGTCTGTTAGATGGAGTCATTTATATGCCTGTCCATAGACATAGATCATCAAGCGCTACACTTCAAAGTATAATAATTCCCGGGATAAGTAATAGTTCTTTTATTTCGCTGATAGATTTAGCTATTCGCCTATCATTAGATTAGTCAATCAATTATCCATTCATCCCGTTTATTCATAGCTGGGAATCTGGTCCCATTATCCCCAGTGGGAGCCACCATTCCAAACAGAAAAGGAGTTGTACTAAGGTCCGGACCGGGTGGTTATCCCCCAATGTTGTTGCAGCGATTTTCGAGGCCTCAACAGGAAGAAGAAAACTCATCAGCCTTTTGAAGAAGTTGTGTGTCTTGCACATAGAGAAAAGAATCATGCACAAGATCCTTCTAGAGGAAGAGGTGGCTGAAGAGGAAGAGGAAGAAGGAATTTTAGAGGCAGGGGGGGCAGACAATTCCAAGGAGAAAAGTTTGATCTTCATTGCATACGTTGCAATAAAGATGGACATGATACATCCACATGTAAGTTGCCTTGGGACAATTTAGAAAGAAAGAAATTAAGGAAAAGGTAAAACCAATGACAAAGGGAAAGGTAAAGCACCTAAATCCGCTCATTATGTTGTGTCACATTGCAATGTTGGAGTAATTGAAGACTTGTTCAATGCTTCACTTGCTTCATGGAAAGATGATTGGTTGCTTTATTCAGGAGAATATTGCCACATGACTTTTAGGATAGATTTTTTTGAAGAATTCAATGACAATGTTGATAGAGCAGTATATTTTGCAGATAAGTCAAAACTCAAGCCATCAGGGCTTGGCACCATCAGGCTCAAACTGCCTAGTCTCCCAGACTTTCTTCTACATGATGTTCTATACCTCTCGGAGAGGAGAAACTTGTTGTCTTTGGTTCACATACGCCAACAAGGACACTCCATTCATATATTTGATGGAAAGGTAGAGGTCAGAAAAGCATCAGATCACTCACTTGTCATGACAGGGATAGAAGAAGAAAGACTTATGAAGCTACAAGGTACCTATGCTCATACACAAAACTTCCCATACAGTTCTCATTATAATGAAGGTACATTTCCATCAAGTCTTTTATGGCATGCTATATTTGGACACTTGAATTATGAAAACTCCGTATGTTGAAGAAAGGTGGTGTTATTGGTTTGCCTACAATTCCTAGGAAACTTAAGCAATGTGATGTGTGTATCTTAGGAAAGCAAAACGAACAATGTTTTCATGATTCACATTCTAGAGCACATAGAAAAATTGAACTTATTCATTCAGACTTTTGTGGCCCAATGCCCTTTCCTTCTGCAAATGGAAATAAATATATGATGACATTTATTGATGACTACACCAGAATGTGTTGGGTTTTTTTATTGAAGAACAAATCTAATGCTTTTCAAACATTCAAGAACTTTTATGCATGGATTGAAAATGATGCACAATCTCATATTGAATCTATTCACACTGATAATGGAAAAGGATACACTTCAAAAGAATTTGAAAACTATCTTCGTCGGCATGGGATCAAACATCAAACAACTATGTCTTATAATCCCCAACAGAACATGGTAGCTGAAAGAATGAACAGGACAATCTTAAATATGGTACGTTCCATGATGTTTTTCAAGAATGTAAATTTGATGTTTTGAGTTGACGCAATTCTATGTGTTGTGTATATAAAGAATAGGTGTCCATCTAATGTTATTAGAAACAAAACTCCTTATGAAATGTGGTATGGCCACATTCCTTCGATAAAGCATCTCAGGGTCTTTGGTTCCACCTATTATGCCTTAATAGCTAAGGATTAAATAAACAAAATTGGTGTAAGGAGTCGCAAGTGTATCTTCTTGGGGTATTCAAATAGCTCCAAAGCATACCGTCTCTATGATGAAGTTAATAAGAATTTTGTAGTATCTAGAGATGTGATTTTTCTTGAATCTTCCAAGGCTGACAATGTTGTTGAGCGGCAACTTGCTTGCTAAGATAGATTCAGACATGCAAAGTCTTTTTAAGAATTTGATAATGGAATCCACATCTTGAAGGGGGGATTCCTATACTTGATCAATATGTGGAATCTACTTCTGAAGCATTCTCTCCCCCAAATGAAGCTCCAACCACTGATGGCACTTTGAGTGATGTGATTGATATAATTGGGAGACTAAATCTTGATTCAGCCCCAACTTAGTCAACTGAGCAGCCTGGGTGTTAAAATTGGAAACTAAGGCCAACTTCCACCTTAGGACAACTCATATGGTGAATATGATAATTGCATTGGATTCCTCTCTGTGAGAGGTATAATTTTGATATAAAAGATCATCTCATTCTGACAAGAAAAAATGGAATTTTGAATTTATTCTTTCTCATAGACAAATTTTCAAGGTCGACCTCAGTCTAATGTAGGCTCATGAAGCCAATGGATGTGTCTCCTCACCCTCAACGAAGTGTATAAATAGGAGTGACCTATCTCTCATTTGGACATCACTCATCTCATCACATCATATTTTCTCTCCTCTCTTGATTGGTTCGTACAACTTGGAGGCTCTCTACTTCGCACGTGTGGAAGAGGACAGAATTCTGGACTGGTTTTAGAGGCCAAAAATTTCAGAGGTTAGGGTATGCGTTGACCAGCATTGAATTGGAGTATTTGACTAACGTTGACTTTGATTTTGTGGGAAGAATTTTGATTTCTACAATGATTTCCATGGTGTTTGGGGACTATTTGACTGAGTTGACTGTTGCGTTGACTTTCTGGTTTGACCGCATAAATTATATCAAACTTTGACTAGGTTCACCAAGTTGTTTTTGGGTTGCCTTTGACTCCCTTGGTAGGCAGTATTCTTCTGTTGTTGACCGAGCTGCTTGGAGGACATTTTGGGGTAGCTTTAACCACCATTGACTTTCTGGTTATGGTTGCATTGACTGCTAATTGATTGTTGATTTGGTAGGACTGTTTTGGGCATGTAATTTTGATATTTGTACTCTCTCTCTCTCTGCTGAACTATTGAAGAATAATACGATTATTTGATCAAAGGGTTTCCCCACATTGGGGTTTGTCCCTGGCATCCGCCATATATTGTGCCCTTTTGTCTTGGCTTGTCTTATGCACTTATTTTTATGTTCTATTTGCATTTAATATCAATGTGTTTAAGTTAATGTGATTGCTACTGGATATAATTGGAAATTGTCATTGGACTGCTGAAGGAACATTGAAGTAAATTGTGCTAAAGCATAGAACATACCATTGTTATCTAAAATTAACATGGTATCAGAGCTCGGGTGAAGACAAAGCCCAAGAAAGAGTGAAGCAAAGAAATCACTAAGGGAAGTTACTGGATAAGGACTTGGAACTAGTCCCAATGACGACTACATCTTTCTTCAAATCCGAGGAAAAGCTTAAGGACAAATCCAACTATCATGCATGGAAGATGACTCTAGATTTGACATTGGAAGAAAATGATGCCATGGACTATGTCAAAGGAAGAATAACAGAGCCTCCTTCAAATGCATCCGCTGCTGCACAAACCAAGTACAAGAAAGGTGAGGTTAAAGCTAAGAAGATTATTGTTGATTCTATTCATAAGCCTTTGGTTGCCTATATTTCTGATTTGGAAACATCTAAAGATATGTATGACAAGCTGGTTGGCATGTTCAAAGTAAATAATGCAAATCAAGTTCTATCAAGAACAAGTTGAAAGACATCAAGATGGATAGAATAGAATCCATCCAATCCTACTTCATGAGGATTACCGAGATCAAAAATGATCTCCTATCTATTGGAGAAGTCATTGGTGACAGAGAGCTCACTCTTATTGCACTTGGAGGCCTTACAAGAGATTGGGATGTGTTTAACACTACCATCCTCAACAATGATAGGATTTTGGGATTTGATGAAATATTGGCCAGATACACTCAAGAAGAAATAAGGATGATGGAAAGAGACAAGCCCTCAAATAGAAACAATCCTACTACCTTCTTCGCTCATTCTAAGAAAATGAACAATGTTGGTCCAAGGAATCAAAGTTAAGGGTTCAAGTCGGGATTCAAAGAAGGAAGAAAAAGAAAGTGCTTCAATTGTAATAGGTTTGGCCACTTCATTGGAGAGTGTCCTCACAAGAAGGATACCCCAAGAGATGATGACAACAATAACAACAACTTCAAAGGCAATGATAATCAAGGAACAATAGGTTCAAAAACAAAGGAAAAAGGAATGGTCGTCCTCCCAAGAAGTCAAGAAACTCTAGGTATGAATAATTTAATGTTGTAAAGCAAAAATAATTTTATCTTATTTATGCTCTCTCCACTACTTCTCCTCCAGATACATTGGACCATTGGTTGATTGATAGTGGTGCCTCAAAGCACTTCACTGGGTATAAAGAAGTTCTCTCAAACTTGGTTGAAAAGAAGACGAATATGGAGATTATACTTGGGGATAATGCCACTTATCCTATGAATGGAATTCGGACTGTTACTCTTCACTTAAATCAAGATCAAACCCCCCACTTACAAGAAGTTTTATATGTCCCTGATTTGAAAAAGAATTTGGTCTCTATTTCTACGATGGAAGATAAAGGTTTCAAGGTGAAATTCATTGATGGGAAGGTTCGTGTTTGGCAAAGGAACCAAAGAGATGCATTCACTCTTGGATTCAGGGTTGAAAGTCTCTATCAAGTTGGAGGAAGTTCGTTGGGCGCAATGACTTGTAATACTTCTCTTCAATCCGAATTATGGCATCGAAGATTTGCTCACGTTCATTTGAAAGCCTTACCCGATGTAAGGAAGATGATCACAGGTATGCCCGAATTCAACTTCAATCATGAAGGTGTTTGTTAGGGATGTGAAGCTGGAAAACATACAAGGGGATCATTCCCCTCAAGTGAGACTCAAACCAACGATATTCTTCAATTGGTCCATTCCGATCTATCAGGTATGTTTCCCGTGACATCTTTGGGTGGATATTTATACTATGTTATTTTTGTGGATGACTTCTCTCACAAAGGATGGATCTATTTCTTAAAGAAGAATAATGAAGTATTCAAATGGTTTCGCTCTTTCAAAGCCTTGGTCGAGAATCAAACAAGGAATAAGATCAAAGTATTGAGGACCGATAATGGGACCAAATATGAATCAAATGAGTTCAAAGACTATTGTAGAGAAGCTAACATTAAGAGGGAGACCACTACCGCATATACTCCTAAACAAAATGGTGTTGCCGAAAGGAAGAATAGTACTATCATAGAAACCACCTGTGCCATGATACGTGATCAAGGTCTATAGAAATTCTTATGGGGAGAAGCTACCAACACCGCTATGTATGTCCAAAACCGATGCCCACTTCAAGCCTTGGATTTCAAGACTCCCAAAGAAGTTTTCATTAGTAAGAAACCTGATGTTTCTCATTTTAGAATTTTTGGTTGTCTCATATATTTTCATGTGCCGAAAGAGAAAAGAAATAAACTAGATGAATCTAGGAAGAAAAGAACATTTGTGGGCTACAATGAAACTTCGAAGGCATATAAAATTTACATGTCTGGTCAAAGGGAAGTGGAATTAAGTCATATCACTTTCAATGAAGATTATGCTCTTAGAAAGATCCGAGATCTTCCTATTCCTAGGAAGGACAATGATGATGCTGATGTAGAAAAGCAAGACGAACCTTTGTCTGATGAACCGATGCCCGATGTTGAAGGTATGATGGATCCCATTGATCCACCTCCTAGTGAGCCCTCTACTTCAAGGAAAAGGCCTTTGTGGCTCAAAGATACTCTTGAAGATGTTGAGAAACATATTACACCGAGGGGAACATTTCGTGAAAGCAAGACGCTGAATATGTACCAAGGGCACTTAGCTACCATGAGTACCATTGTACAATCTAAGCCTTGTACATTCGAAGAAGTCATGAAGCAACAAGTTTGGAAGGATGCGATGAATGAGGAATATGAGTTGATCATGAAGAATGATGTCTGGGAAGTGGTTCCTAGACCCAAGGATAAGTCTGTGGTCACTTCTAAATGGCTCTACAAGATCAAACATGGAACTCATGGGAGTGCTGAGAAATTCAAGGCCAAATTTGTAGCTTGAGGCTTCTCTCAAAAGGAAGGAGTAGACTACGATGAAATATTTGCACCGGTTTCCCGATATACCACCATCTGTTCAATTATAGCCCTTGCTGCCTCACAAGGATGGAGCCTACACCTGATGGATGTCAAAACTGCTTTCTTGCATGGTTCGCTTACAGAGGAAGTCTATGTGGAACAACTCAAGGGGTTCGAGGTTCAAGATCGTGAGACACATGTATGCAATTTGAAGAAAGCCCTCTATGGGTTGAAGCAATCCCTTAGGGCTTAGTATGAGAGGATCAATAACTATCTTATGAAGCTGGGATTTACAAGAAGCGATGATGACCCGAACCTATACTTCAAGGTTGAAAATGATAGATCTCTCATTCTGGTCCTTTATGTGGATGATCTCTTTCTGATAGGTGATGACCCTCTCATTCATCAATGCAAGAGGGATTTGGCTTCTGAGTTCGAGATGAAGGACCTAGGACTGATGCATTACTTCCTAGGGTTGGAGGTCTGGCAAAAGGCAGGTGAGATTTTCCTTTCTCAAGGAAAATACATTGTGAAGCTACTTGAGAGATGTGGGATAGTGGACTGCAAGTCTATGACTACTCCGATGGAACTCAACTTTAAGAAGCTATGTAGAAGTGATGTTGGGCCCAGATTAGCGAACCCTTCCGAGTATCGTCAACTTGTGGGGGCCTTGATGTTTTTGGTCAACTCTTGTCCTAACATATGCTTCTCTGTGAACACGTTGAATCAATATATGGTCGAGCCTCATCACATTCATTGGATTGCTGCTAAGAATCTCTTGAGATATCTCTGGGGCACAATCCACTATGGACTGAGATACCCTGCCAGGAATTTGAGGCTACATGGATATACAAATGTTGACTGGGCTAGCAGTGTGGTGGATCATAAGAGCACGTCTGGGTGTTGCTTCCCTTTTGGGTCTGCTTCAATATCTTGGATGAGCAAGAAGCAAAAATCGGTTGCACTAAGCATCGTTGAGGCCGAATACATTGCTGCAACTATGGTCCGTTGTGAAGCAGTTTGGTTGAGGAAGCTCTTAGTGAGCTATTTAAGCACGTGATAGATACCATCGTGATCTTCTACGACAACCAGAGTGGGATTTTCCTATCAGATAATCCTGTGTTCCACGACCGCTCCAAGCACATTGATATCAGGTACCATTTTATCCAGGATATGGTACAAGGGGGAGCAATAAGGCTCCAACACATCAGGATGGATGAGCAGGTCGCAAACATTCTCACGAAGCCTTTGGGGAAGGTCAAAATCTTAACCTTCCGAGAGAGTCTTGGAGTTGTGGAACGACCCTCCTATGAGGGTCTTGCATGAATTGGACACAAATCTCTAGGAGCTCCTGGGGGCTTGAGGTACTTCTTGGAGCTATGAGCGACCATAGGGTGAGTGATTCACCTTTCCTTAGTGGTGCGTTGGATACAAGGTGAGTCACTCACCTTCCCCTATGATACCCCATTATAGTTGACATGTGTGTAGGGTGAGTGGTTCACCTTCCCCTACCCAGACACATGCATGTAGGGTGAGTGTTTCACCTTCCCCTACGATTGACATATTCATAGGATGAGTGGTTCACCTTCCTATGGTATATGAGCAAGATGAGTCGTTCACCTTCTCCTGTTGATGCCCCAACACACATCCTACCCATAGAGTCCAAAACTAATGGTAAGTACCACTCATTTGGCCCATATGTTGGGAAAATATGGTTAGGGACCATAGCACTACCGTTGGATGCATCGTGTACTGTCGTACTCCCTATGACTAAGATGCATGGCGTTCAACAACTTGATATGGGATCAAGGAATGACTTTTGTCAGTAGAGAGTGATATGATCTTATGACTCACTCTCAATCACTTCTTCATTATTACTTCATGGTTCAACAGAGCATGGCAGTGATGATAAGGATGGTATAAGATGACAAGTTGGCATGATGATGATAGATGGATTGGCAGGTGGAATTCTCCTTAGTTGAGAGGGAGTGTTAAAATTGGAAACTAGGGCCAACTTCCACCTTAAGACAACTCATATGATGGAGATGATTCTTGCATTGGATTCCTCTCTTCGAGAAGTACAATGTTGATATAAAGATCATCTCATTATGACAAGTAGAAATGGAATTTTGAATTTATTCTTTCTCATGGACAAATTGTCAAGGTCAGTCTCAGTCTAATGTAGGCTCATGAAGCCCAATGGATGTGTCTCCTCACCCTCAACGAAGTGTATAAATAAGAGTGACCTATCTCTCATTTGGACATTGCTCATCTCATCACATCATCTTCTCTCTCCTCTCTTGATTGGTTCATACAACTTGGAGGCTTTCTACTTCGCACGTGTAGAAGAGGACAAAATTCTAGACTAGTTTTGGAGGCCAAAAATTCCAGAGATTAGGGCATGTGTTGACTAGCATTGACTTGGAGTATTTGACCAGCATGGACTTCGGTTTTGTGGGCAAAATTTTGATTTCAGTAGGCCGCATTCTTTGGCACAATTTTCGAGGTGTTTGGGGACTATTTGACTGAGTTCTACTGCGTTGACTTTTTGGTTTGACAACAGAAATTACAACAGACTTTGACTTGGTTGACCGAGCTATTTTTGGGTTAACTTTGACTCCCTTGGCAAGACACATTCCTTTGTTGTTGACCCAGCTGCTTGGAGGACATTTTGGGGCAGCTTTGACCACCGTTGACTTTTTGGTTAGGGCTGCATTGACTGCTGATTTGGCAGGACTATTTTGGGCATGTAATTATGATATTTGTACTCTTTCTCTCTATGCTGAATTATTGAAGAATAATAAGAAGATTTGATCAAAAGGTTTCCTCACATTGGGGTTTATCCCTGGCATCCACCATATCTTGTGTCCTCTTGTCTTGGCTTGTCTTTTGCACTTATTTTTATGTTCTATCTGCATTTACTATCAATGTGTTTAAGTTAATGTGATTGCTACAGGATATAATTGGAAATTGTCATTGGGTTGCTAAAGGAACATTGAAGTAAATTGTGCTAAAGTATAGAACATATCATTGTTATCTAAAATTAACACTGGACCATCTCAGAAAGGTCCTCCAAAACGGTTGACAAAGACACTTGAAAGTGTTCATCCTGAGATTGGAAAGATAGGAACAAGAAGCACAACCAGGCAAAATGGAGGTGATGTAGACAATTCTGATTCACCTATTGATATGGATGTTTCTTATGATTGTGAACTGAATTTGTCTACAGATTTTAAACCAAATTCCTTCAAAGAAGTCTCTTCTCATGATGAATGGAAAGAAGCAATGCAGAAAGAATGTGATGCCTTGATAAAGAATGACACCTGGAAGTTGGTTGATCCTCCATTGGGAACCAAACCAATAGGCTGCAAGTGAGTCTACAAGAACAAGTATAAAGTTGATGGCTCACTTGACAAGCACAAAGTCAGGCTTGTGGGAAAAGGTTTTGCACAGAAAGAAAGGGTCAACTATGAGTAGACGTTTTCCCCCATAGCGAAATGGGCTACCAACTAGACACTCTTTGCTTTGACAGCACAAAACGGTTGGACAGTCCATCAAATGGATGTAAAAATTGTTTTCTTAAATGGAGATTTGAAAGAGAACGTTTTTATGTCCCAACCAGAAGGATTTGTTGTGAAGGGTCAAGAACATAAAATATGCAAGCTTGTAAAATCCTTGTATGGCCTCAAGCAAGCACCGTGAGCCTGGTAGAAGAAGTTAACTGAGTATCTTCTGAAACTCAACTTCAAACATTATGATTTTGATGATGCAACTTTGTTTGTCAAGAAAGTTGGCAAAACGATTGTATATCTTGTGGTGTATGTAGATGATCTTTTGATGATAGGGAACAATGAGCTATATTGCATCCATAAAGAAGGGATTTAAGAAAGGTTTTGAAATGACAGGCTTGGGGTATGTTCACTATTATCTTGGTATTGAAATAACTCAACATCCAAAGTTTATATTCCCCTCTTAGAAGAAGTACATTGGAGATCTGTTGAACAAGTTTGACATGGCTGAGTGCAATCCTTTGAATACTCCAATGGAACAGAACTTAAAACTCCCATCCACTGAAGGAAAAGAATCTGAGGATGCAACAAAGTGTAGACAACTTGTAGGAAGTCTCAACTACCTGACTACTACCAGACCAAACATTTCATTTTTTGTTGGAACCCTCTCCAGGTTTATGAAAAAGCCTTGTGAACATTTCATTTTTTGTTGGAACCCTCTCCAAGTTTATGCAAAAGCCTTGTGAGGGACATTGGTCTGCAGCGAAAAGAGTTATAAAGTACTTGAAGGGAACTCAAGACTTTGGACTTAAGTATATACATAGGTGGGCGACTTCAACGTGATTGGATACTTTGATTCAAACTTCGATGGAGATAAAGAAACTAGGATATCTACTTCATGTTATGCTATGAGTCTTGGATTAGGAGTTGTCTCCTAGAGGTCACACAAGCAATCAGTTCCAGCAGATTCCACAACAACGCCAGAATATGTGGCAGCAACTGAAGCAACAAAGGAAATTGTGTGGCTTAAGAAAATTCTGGGATATTTGCAGGGGAAACAAGTGCATTCAACTCCTCTCATGATTGACACCACTTTTGCAATAAAGTTGGCCAAGAACCCAAAGTTCCATGATCGAACAAAGCCTATCAATACAAAATACCATCTAATTCGACATCATGTTGAGGCCAAAACAATTCACCTACGCCATTGTTCTACAAATGAGCATATTGCAGACATCTTCACCAAAGCGCTTGGAAGAGAAAAGTTTGAAAAATTTAGAATGATGTTTGGACTCACCAACATCCCTTCAGGTTAAGGGAGGGAATGTTGACACCTAATTTTTGGGATTAGGTAAATCTATGTATAATAGTGTAAATAAAAAATAAGGAGAATTGAAATATGAAGAGACACTGGGAAATGAAGCCCAAGAGTCTCTCCCTCCATGTATATATCTATGATCAGCCTTAATGCAAAAACACAATTCATTTTGAGGAGTTACTTCCTGGCCTGACATCTTGCTTACCCAAGCCCCTATTTCCTTGCGTTGTTCCTGAAGGAATTAGCCTCTATTTAATTAGGAAATTCCTCAATTATGATTTGCGCAATCCTCATAGGCCTTTTTTTTATTGCATGCACCATCAGTTTAATTTAGATGATTTTACCACTGATAGTACACTGTCTCTGAACTCCAATATCAACTTCGTCTCTCTACTTTGACATGCATGAATTAATTATGAGTGAATCTTCAGTTTACTAGTTGATCATTGCAGGCAACACCACATTGTACTTCAAGGAGCACCACACTACTAGACCTCCCAATAGTTCCTCCAACAATTGGAACTAGTTTAACTAACTTTAACTCAGTTAGACTGAATTAATTTACTACAACTCAAAGTAAACTCTACCATGGCTCCTATAATATAGGGGACACTGTACATGACTGTAGTTAAACCCTCAATTCGAATTAACTAAACCAACTAAGTCAAATTAACTTAGTTAACTAATACAAGTTGTCATGAGAAGTGGAAGTACAATTTTATTTCCAACTTAATTCAAGGACAAATTAAATTAGGATTTTAATTGATGCTATTTTTAACATTTATTGTTGCTATTTTAAACAAAAATATGTACGACATTGTCTATTAAAGTGACGATTTCGCTTGGACAACTATTTTTCACTAGACTCTGGTCATTCATTTTCAAAAAATTTAACTGTGTGAGTGTGTGAACCACATTTTTATGGTGAAAATGAATTCAACACCATCAAAAACCCTTGAATTTCTAAAAATTCCCACCGAAATTTAACAAAATGGTGCCGACATTTCAATTGTTTTCCAAATGAAGACATTGGTTCATTAGACTATATGTATATGTATAGTTATATGAAGATATAAAACCATAAAGATTTTGTTGATATAGGTTTCTAGATATATGTTGTGTGTGAGTTTATTGATGTCTTATATTTCAAGTGGTCTCACCACCCATCATGTCCATTCGAAATATAAGACATGAGTAAACTACAACATATATTCAAAATGGATAGTGAGACCACTTGAAATATAAAACATCAATAAACTTACACACAACATATACCAAAAACTTATATCATCACACAACATATATTCAAAAACTTATATCATAAAAAGCTGTGTACATCAATAAACTTACACACAATATATACCAGAAACTTATATCATCACACAACATATATTCAAAAACTCTTATATCATCACACAACATATATTCAAAAAGCAGTATCATAAAGGGTCTTCGTGGAAATATCAGAAAGAAAAGAAAAATAGTATAGCAAAAAAATTGTATTTTCACTAATTAAACATTTTCTATAACATATATTCAAAAACTTGTATAATAAAGGGTTCTGGAAATATCAGAAAGAAATGAAAAATAGTATCGCAAAAAATTTGTATTTTCACTAATTAAACATTTTGTATAGGGACTGATTAAGTAATGTGCACAAGGGCTGAATAAATAACCCATCCCGAATTCGTTCACTCTGCAAGGTTAAAACGGCTTACCTTTATTCAAATAAATTGCAGTTTCAGCCGAATTAACCGTTCCGAGACTAAAAATGGCGGTGCCGGCTAGGGTTTGGCCTTGTCCATGCACGTAGGCCATCCTCGGCCTTCCTTGGCAGCATGGCCTAGTATGGCCGACTCTCCTCATTCCGGCTTTAGTCTTTGTTCTCCTGCTTCTGTGGCTACGACTGGTTTGTGCGGTGTTTCTGCCCCTGGTAACTCCGTTTTTAGCTTGGCAGTGGCTCCTTCAGTGATGGCCACGTTTTGCTCTGCTGGCGTCTCTGGAGCTCGTGTGACTGAGAATATTGCGCAGACCACGGGTGCCAGCTTTGGAGTTCGGTTTTTTATTTGACCCCCTTCCCCCCAGCGATGACTTGGGTAAGGCTTGTTTTTAAGAGATGTTGTGAAGAATGTTTCTCGACCTCCTTGTCATTAGACTCTGATTCTTTCTATTTCAATTGGAAAAGATGTATCTGAGGCTATCCTTTGCAGCACAAACGCATTTGTTTGTTGTTTCAACCGTTTTGGTCGCGCCATGTAAGATGTATCTAAGGCTAACCTTTACAGCACATATGCACTTGGTTGCTGTTTCAACGGTTTTGGTCGCGTCATGTCGATCTACATAAGTGCGCTTTAGACTTTAGACTTGTGGAAATCTGAGTTAAAAGAAGAAGCTTTCCTTGAGGTTTTTGATCCAGAAGAAGACAGAGGCCTTGATATTAAAATTATGTCCCTGGTCCCTGATTTTTGGGATAACTGGATCAAACATGAAACCGTGGACTCCATCCTTCAATCCAATGATAAATACTCTGTTTTTAGCTTTGGATTTGGTTAGACTTCTAAATCTATTTTTGCATCTTTAGGATTTATCCCCTCTCTGAGGCATTGGTAATGTCCTCAGCGAATTCTATTGCAGAAGTGAGGAAACTAAGAGCCACAATATCACTACAGCAAAAGTGAGGAAACTAAAAACCATAATATCACTGCATATGCTCGAATGCTCAAACTGTGTGGGAATGGACTCCAGCAAAGATTTTCTGACAGAAATAGACTTGGGAATTACCAACATAAGCCTACCTGGTCGGTTGGTACCAAAGTAGAACATCAAGTGATTAGCAAGGTTGAGCTAGATGGCTCAGACCTGCCCATGGACGAGCCAAAAATAGAACCAGAAGAAATCAAGGACACCCCATCCAAACAACAAGATGTGATACAACAGGATTTGGTGGAAGAAGAAACCGCTAGTCCCCAGATCTAGATCACGAAACAACAATCTTGCTTAGTCCTTGGACAAAGGCATGCTGGTCAATCAGAAGTTCCACGCAAAGGAAAACTTGGATTGAAGGGAACATCTCAGAATTTACTACAAGCATTGAAGCTTGGATTATAGTATTAAAGAAGAGAAAACCTCTTGCAGTAACATAGCAGCAACACAACCCTGGGTTCATAATCCAATCTGACATGAACTGCTTTTTCTATTGCAGAAGTGAGGAAACTAAGAACCACAATATCACTACAGCAGAAGTGAGGAAACTAAAAACCACAATATCACGATTCACTGCATATGCTCGAATGCTCAAACTGTGTGGGAATGGACCCCAGCAAAGATTTTTCTAACAGAAATAGACTTAGGAATTACCAACATAAGCCCACCTGCTCCGTTGGTACCAAATTAGAACATCAAGTGATTAGCAATGTTGAGCTAGATGGCTCAGACCTGCCCATGGACGAGCCAAAAATAGAACCAGAAAAAATCAAGGACACCCCATCCAAACACCAAGATGTGATACAACAAATATTTGGTGGAAGAAGAAACCGCTAATCCCCAGATCTGGATCAGGAAACAACAATCTTGCTTAGTCCTTGGACAAAGGCAAGCTGGGTCAATCAGAAGTTCCAGACCAAGGAAAACTTGGATTGAAGGGAGCATCTCAGAATTTACTACAAGCATTGAAGCTTGGATAATAGTATTAAAGACGAGAAAACCTCTTGCAGTAACATAGCAGTAACACAACCCTGGGTTCATAATCCAATCTGACATGAACTGCTTTTGTATCGTGTTATGTAAGCAATTTGTTAGAATTTTTTCACCCAAGGGATTCTTAAATGCAGTTTTGGTGGATACAAGATTTCTTAAAAATCAGGTGGAGGCAACATTTTGTAGTAACAAAGAACTACATTTGTTTTTGAAACTCTAGAAAGTCAAGTGCAATTGCTATTAGCTCTGCCATAGCACCCTTATTATTATAATATTCTTGTTCTGGTTAAAAATAAAAAATAAATTGTAGTTCATCAAACCATCATTTCATAAAACAATCTCTAGGTCTTCATCCACTTTCAGCGTTGGTTTCTTCTAACCTCGACTCTGAGACCATGTCAAAAAACTAAATTTGAGAAGAATATAAATTACATTTATAGAAGGGGGGCAGACGTTATCTAACTTCTTTCATTAATGTAATAAAAATACTAATATACTTTAATGTACTCTTAATCTACTAAAACTAAATCCTAGTTACTAAAGAATGACAATAGATATTAATTACACTAACATACACAGCCCTCATTGGGAATTAGTTATCACAATATCTCAAAGCTTTCCACTATCTTCATGTAAGCCAAGAATGTTGTTCTTTTTACTTGAAGATAGCAGAAACCGTTGCTTCAAATGTCAAAATTGAAAAAGCAGTGAATCCCTTATCCCCATTTCAAATTTACTTTTTGCTATATTAATCTCTTCTGATACATACAACTGTCAGCACCAAAGCAAAGTGAATGTTTCTAATGCAAAAACAGTAGGGTTAGGGTGAGAAAGTTCAGTTTACCAACCAAAAGAAAATATGAGAAGCATTCTAAATTTGTGTACACTCTTGGACATCAGTGCAAGCAAGTTACTTTGACAAATACACTGAAGCAATCTTTCCACATTGAATCTTCACATAATAAAGGGCAATGTCAGTCTTTCATGCAAGGACATTATAAAAAAGCAAGACCTCGTAAGAAGCTTGGCATTTACAGTACGAAATTTCGGACATAATGTTTAATTCCCAAAAATATTATACTAGAACGCTTGTTACGTAACTGTCAAGATACTTCAAATAGAACCCAAATTCCTTGATGCAACTTCAATTCTACTATTGCAACTTCAGTTGAGAACTTCAATCTGTAATTCAAATCCATAAGTTTGCTGAGCTTTTCACACGGCACAAATGCAACACATTTATAATTAATACTTTACCCATCTTCCCATCCATGCCGAACTTTTTTCTTTGTTAATAAGACTGAAAAAGTGGCTGTACACCACCATTCATTATGTGCGTATCTTCACACCCCATATGCAAGGTTGAGTGTCTACTTACTATATAGTAAATAGGCACTTAATCTGTAAGAATTCCTTGTATCAAAAAATAAGAAAACTCAAAATGCAAATCGTAAAGCTATAAACATCGTTGCACACAATGTGCTTTTATTCTGAAATTTGACACTTCATATGTACTTTTAATATATATGATGTTTAAAGGGCCTGCGCCTGAAGTAATCCATTTCTGATATCCTCAGCAACATCACGAACTGCACCAGGTCCATGGGGGATGAATACTGCTGTTGACTTTGAAGATGCTCCTATCTCTTTCATTGTGTCAAAATATTGCGTCACTAAGACCATGTCCATCACCTCCCTTGCAGTTGTCCCAGGCACATTGTCTGAGAAAGCAAGTACACTATCCCTAAGGCCATCCACTATTGCTTGCCGTTGACGAGCAATACCCAATCCAGATAAATACTTTGCTTCTGCTTCACCTTCTGCTCGCTTAATTTGCAAGATTTTCTCTGCCTCAGCTTTGTCATTTGTTGCCACTCTCATTCTTGCAGCTGAAATCAAAATTTAAATGACTGATTATGAGAATAAGATGGAAGATAATGTAAAAGAAGTTTAAAGGAAAATCAAAAAAGAAAAAAAAGAAGCGACAATTAAATAAAATTTTATGGAAAAAACTGCAGCAAAAATGCAAGTTCATGTGTTGTTTTATAAGGTTAACTTTTAAGAAGATATTGCATTTATAAAGTAAAGCTACACTAGTAAAGCTGATAAACTTTTCATCCGTGCTATCAAATGATGATTAGTCTGTGCCAGTGAACTATCCATAAATACACATAATATACCAAAGAACCTCTTGAAATAATAGAGGCAAAGTTCTCCAAAGATCAAATATTCCTTTATTAAAAAAATAGCTAGCAGCAAGAAATTATCTTTTATGTACTTAAATATACATAATTCTACTGTGACCTCAATATGGCAGAGAATTCTTGCCTGCATTTATTTCATTCATTGCTCTCTTCACAGTTTCAACAGGCTCTATATCAACAATGAGAGTTTGCACTATCTCAAATCCGTAGTTTGTCATAACCTATATCCAAATAGAAGACATGATTGTGGAGAACACTCAAAAATTATTTTACCAAAACCAGAACAAAACTATCCACAAAATCGAGACAAACAATGCAGTGACACTGGAAGATGCGAAGAATTTACAGGCATTTCCCCAACTGAATCTGAAGCAATAAATATGCAAGTACTTTTCAATTGGTACTTATCCTCCAAATAAAAGCATAAACCAAAGATGAAATGATTTTCACTCTACCTTTTCAAGCTCCTCTTCAACAGCTCTAGCGACATCATTCTTCTGCTCAAAAAACTCATCCAAATTCATCTTTGGGACACTTGAGCGAATGACTGCACATAAAACATGGCCATGAGCTCAAATAGAAGTGCCCCAGTTGCATAAAACAAGAAAGGAGATCTTGCCACTAACAGAGAACCCTAACTGTATATTACTATAAAGAAAGGCATCATATCGAACTGCTGATTGAGCCTAAATTAACACATTTTCATCTTACAATCAAAGCTTAGAAACCATTGTTTCTGTTCTTCGTCTAGAATCTACTTATGCTAAAACATGAACCATAACAAACAATTTCGATATTGATTGCTAAAACCTTCTTAACAATGATCACTCCATTCCATTTGCTTTAGTGACTTGGAAATGGCAACATTTAACTAATCTAAAACAGAATGCAATTCTGAATGTTCACAAAACATAAATTAGTAGATACAAACTGCCATGGTTTCTTAGTATGACGATAAGGCATATATGGTTTTCTCAACTCTGTAAGCAGGCTAAATCTTTAAAGTCAATAGAGACAAGTTCTGAAATCTACCATCAAAGACATAAGCTTGGATCTGCTCCCTTGTATTGCTAAGCTTGTAAAAAGCATCCATTGCTTTCTCTAAAATGGCACGGTATTGCACAGATGCAATTACAGTCACAAATACATTATCCTGCCACAGTAAAAGTTATTGATGCAAAGATCATTTTAAATCAAAATAAAAGAAAGATATTCACTTCACTCTAGACACTGAAAATGTCTTCAATGCCTACGATATTTGCATTTCAAGGTATAGTAGTTGTTCATGTCTGCTTTCCAAAATGAAAATAAGGTCATTAATAGTATGTTTATTAACATACAAAACACACAGAGTTGGGTTTTGTCTTAAACAGTAGTTGTGCCATAGAGTAGAAAAAACTGCATACCTTTGTCTTTGTCTCACATCGCACATCCAGCTTTTGTACTCGTAAGGAAAGATGACCTGCAACTTTGTACCCAAAAATCCATGGCAGACAGTGGCATCCTGGCTCAAGAACGTCATTAAAACGTCCAAATTTCTCTGTCATTGCCACTTTTGATTGATCCACTTGTATACAACATAACGTTTGCCCCATTTTATTTATTCCTGTACCTGCTTGACAGTTTAATTAGACTCAACTGTCAAGGCATTAAAATAATGAATTTCTATAAGCAAACAAAACTCACAAATGGAATCTGAAAGATGGAAAATTTAAATATGAATCCCTGTAGTCCTAGGACCTTGACTAATCAACCGAAAAACCTACTTGGAGCTGTACATCTGTTGTAAAGAGAAGTTTCATCCTGTTCAAGATGGCAATTTAAATATGAATCACTTTAATCCTAGGACCTTCACTGATCAACTGAAAAATCTACTTGGAGCTGTACATCTCTGTTGTTAAGAGGAGTTAAATCCTCTTCAGTTTTCGTTTATTATGCTTTTGTTGATTGGATGTATCTTACGTGATTTTTGTATAAATCATGTACATCCCTAGAAACACTAGAAATGATGAAAAAAATTACCATTTTTTTCCTTTTGGAAAACATACTGTGCTTGGCTTCAAAAGCAATGGTCGAGAGGAGTTTATTACGTTAGCCATACAAAACCAACTTTATCTTCAGATGCAGCAAATAAAATAATTATTCTCATAAAATCATCTAGCTTCCCATACACTGAGTCTCAATTATTTTAACCGGTATATCAAGCATGCCACTGGGATTGAACCCAATACCACATTGTATAGAGGTCATTTCTATGCTTAATCCAAATAAACTACAGACCTCTAATATTGTACCATGTCTATACCCAACCTGACAGGAGGGGAAGCTTGCACCAAACTCTTGCAGGAACTTGGGCTAACCTAAGACAATACTAAAGGACACATCCAAGAATGATCACCAATGAATCAATTGAAATCTGTGTCAACTTCTTTCCTTTTTTTCTCGTCTATGCCACACCCATGGCACTATATCAATGCACAGACCCTTCTAGATATGACGTCCAAACATCCATATTGATGGTCAAGCATAGATCCAAGTGTTTATAAGCTACGTACATAGAGAAAGCAAGCTATCCATGTTAAAATCAATGACCAATCTTGTTCACAACCAAAAAGATTGACCAATAATGAGAAATCAGGATGCATATCTTAGTTGCTGATTTCCTCTCAAAAGATGCTCTGCAATTGGACGCGAACAAGTTTGTTTTAGAATAATTCTCCGATAGGCAGTCGCTTTCCGAGAGTGAATGTAATTTTGTGAACATGTAGCTGGCTGTTATAGGCCTTTGTTTTTCGAATTTTGTTAGGCTTCCAGCAGGATTTTGACAGTCCTATGTCAGGTTCAAGCAATGTTTATGCTGGACTTTGTTCTATGGTGCTCTCAATTTCTCTGAAGGATGTTTTTTTCCTTAGAAAAAAAGGGATGCATATCTTAGTTCAGCAGTACGAGTATATGGTTGCAACCATCTTTGTCAATTTTAAATCATGATAAGCAGATTCTGCAATCTGAAAAAACAATTATTACACCAGATGCAACTATTTCATAAATGCCACAAATGGACTTGTTTTGTCTCCAGAGATGAATCCATGCAATTGGGGAAACAAATTGTTTACCAAATCACTCAATCTAAGATCCTTTGAAATTTCAGAACATATAATTAATAAATGTATAATTAAGAGAAAATATTTCTAAATATATAAGTGTGATATATATATATATATATATATTAAGATCTATTTGACCATATAAATTAAAATAATGACTCATATTTGTAACCATTATATTTCAGAACTTCATATATAAGTTTAATTAATAAGCATATAAAAAACAATATTTACAATAATCTTTTTTTGCAAGTTATATATCATCTATCTATTTATATATATCATCAATGCTATGCATATGACATAAAAAATCAAATTATAAAACATGTCGAAGAAAAATGGTGCATGTATATGCAATTATAATTATATGTATTATCACGGTTTTAATGAAATTAAAAATAAGAATATTTCTATATATATAAAGATGTGAAATTTATATAAATATAATTAATATTATAAACACTAGCATAAATCATCTTAATTCCAGATCTACCAAACACCGAGAGGAATCAAATCTCTGGAGGTGCAAACTTTTCCTCAAGTCGTTCACTCAAAAAGAGGTTTGCATCTTGAGAGATTCAAATTTTAATCCCTCCCAGTACTTGGTAGATCCGAAGTTAACATAGATCTATGCTGGGAGAATAGAACCAATCACTTCTCTGTCTATTAACTCAAAAAACAGAAATTACAATACCTCAAAACCCAACTGTCAAACTCACTCATATCTAAGACACATACCAATGGTTCGCCCTATCTATCTATCCTTTATAGAAGAGAGGTCTAGGGTAACAATGCATGTAAATACACTACGAAGAGTGTCTCTTATGACTCTGTCAAAAGTAAAACCCTAATCACCTAAGGTAGTGCCCCCATTTGTAAGATTAATTTGCCTATAAATAAAACACCCACTGCCAGTGAAATACCTCACTGTCTTAGAATGCGTGCCCTCCTAGAATAGATCAACCACCATGAAATGCACTTTCGTAAAACTGCACTCCCTCTAACTAGGCACCTGGGCTAAACCTGGAAAACTATTTATGCCTTTTCTAACTCAAGTACAGCACTTAAGAGAATAAAGCACCCAAACTAATATAACATTTTAAATAAGGAAAATCCTGCACTCTAAAGATAGCAAATCTAAATGCAGCACATGCATGCATGCACCTCTATATCTAACTGTCCATCACTACTGTTGTGCCCTCACCGAAGCTTCTATGGTGCACTTTCAGCCATGCACCCACCACATCCACTACAATCTGCATAGGAATTAAGGCTTCACTAATTCTGCTGAGTGTACCAACCTGCTAAAGCTGCTAAAAGATATACTGCTGGAGAATCTGTTGCTACTGAAGAATATACTGTTGCGGAATCTGATGTTGCTGCTGAAGGAGACAGTGACTAAGCCAACATGTAAAACTACCACTCCCTCATTGCAAGGAAAATGTTTTCCGCCAAACCAAATCCCTCCCTGAACATCTCAAACCTCCAATGTCTTCAAAGAGAACTACCCTTGTTCAAGGAAGACTTTATCAGCAACCGCATGCTCAAAATCAATCACTGATTCCATAGTGGGTTTTGGAACTGTCTCGCAGACATCAAACTCTGTCAACTGTGCTCTTCAGTTGCTTTTTTACAGCTGAAGGTTCTGTCACCAATATAAGTAATGCAACATGAGTTGGAAACTTCTTAGGAGGATTACTCACCCAAAATGTAGATTTCGGTGCTCCCACTTGTTCTTGTGCCTCCCATAATGTCCAGGTAAGCCATCTCGACTCCCTCGCTGAATTGGATAGTACTAAAACATTTCAGCTTACCAATGCCTTCTGCTGTGATGGAAGATAGACCCAGTGAGCCTTCGAGGACATCCAAAAAATATATCTTTTATGCTAGAAGGTTCAAACTTAGATCTCTTCTCATCAGGAATATGAATATACACAAGCTATGTGCTGCTTCCCCGCAACATAGATCCACACACTGTTGCTTTTTGGGCAGCATGTGAAGGTTTCCTTGTAAGTTTTTTTGAAGGAATGAAAAGCTTATTTGAAGGAGTAATTACCTATATGTGTGAGAAATTAATTTTTATGCTTCCGCTAATTAATTTCTAGCTAGTGTGATTGATGCTATTGTCTGAAATTTTGATTTTTGCATTAATTAAATTCAACAATCTACTTATTTGATTGAGATCATAAGGACATCAATCACCTAGGGATCAAAATTCTAACATGGTATCAGAGCTTGAACTCCAATTGAGATTCTTAGGGATTTGCAACAATAAATCTATTGTGGGACAAAAGGACCAAAAGTAAAAGAATTTTGAAGTTGTATTTTTTGATTTGGGAGTTTTTGCAATAGATCTCACAGATGGCAACAAGCCTTTGGTTTGAGGACATATTGGATGGTGCATTGAACTTCGTAGCATGGAAAATGAGGGTTACACACTTACTTAAGCATAACGATATTTGACATATTGTCAAGGACATTGGGACTCCGCCTACAAATTCATAGGACTTGGGAACACAAAAAAAAAGGAAGTCAAGGCCAAGCGAATGATCTTGGATGCCATAAAGGACTGTCTAATTTCTCATGTATCTGAAAACATTGTTATAGCAAAAACTAGCACCTTAGTGCAAAGCAACCTAGATCAAGTGCAACAATGGGAGTGTCACCACTATCACCAACTCCCCCAGTTTTAGTGATGGGCATCCAGCACAAGGGAGGTTTCCCTAGTAAATCTTATGAATCAAATAATCCAATTACCTCAAGTTATGTGTCCCCTAAGGGTTCTACAATGACTTCTACTAGAGGATAAGAATAGGAATTAGATCTTATGAATCAAATGACCCAATTACCTCAAGCTAAGTGTCCCCTAAGCGTTTTGCAATGACTTCCATGCAAGGATAAGAATAGGAATTAGGGCAAATTATTACAAACTAGCTTTTTAAAATCATAAATGTTGAAATTTGGTACCGGAGGACAGGTGGTTCCCTTAGGCTTTCATCTTTGGCCTAGGGAAAAGTGTCCAAAAGAATTTCATTTTTCTCCTAAAGTAATTTTATAAAGTTAAATCTAATTTAAAAGTGACTTTAAGTGATAAAGTTACTAAGTCTAATTTTAAAGTGACTTTTATAAAGTCAATGAAAAATTAGAAAGAAAAAGTGACTTTGGAAATAAATGACTAAGTGGGTCTTTATTAAAGTGGAGTGAATTAAAAAATAAAAAGTGAGATTTAAATGAGCATTTAATCTCAGCCATTGATCTAAATCTATTTCAACCATTGGATTTAGAGATCACCCAAAAGTCACTTGGGTCACCCAAAAGTCATTTGGAGTTATATTAAGGGAGAAAAAGGAGGAAAAGATCACATTCGATTCAATTCTTTCATGAGCAGATTGGGAGAAGGAGGGCAAGAGAGCAAGAGAGATTTCTGAGCAAGGAGAAGGAGACAGCAGCTTGGCACACATTCCAAGGCAGCAGTTGAGCAGATTTGTACAGTTGATTCAGCACACAGTGAAAGGCAGATTTTGGCATGATTTTCGAGGAGAGGTTTGCACAAAAATCGAGGAGCAGTTTGCTGGTTTTTCTGCACGCAAAACGAGGGCCATACAGCAGCATTTAATGCTGAAAGTGGGCACGAAAATCAAGGAGACCGTACAGCATTTATTACTGTCCTGTTTGCTGTAATTTCCAGTTTGCTGTGAAGCATGGGAAAAGAGATAAGTTGTAAATTTGCTTGCTGATTTTTTTGCTGAAAATTTCTCACTGTAAAAGGCAATTTTCAGAAATAAAGAAGAGCTCTCAAACTGGTTTTCCCCAAGAGTTGTAGGGGGTTTTTCCAGGGTCACATTGACCAAAAATCTCAGTGTTTAAATGTGTTTTAATGGCTGTTTATTACTGCTGATTTTTATTTCTGCAATTTCCAGCATTCTGTAAAATTTCCAGAATTTGTGTTTTCAACAAATTTATTTTTTTCAGCTTGTTAAATGTATGGTTATGGGAAAGGGCATTTAACTATATGGGAGAAATAAGGAGAAACTGAAAACCGGGGTGGGAAAACAGAAATTTCTACATGGTATCAGAGCTTGAGTGCTGAAGGGCAGTTTGGGACAGCAAAAGGAAAAATTACAGTTGCTGATTTTTCACTCAGAAAATTCCAGCAAGCTGATTTTTTCATAAACAACAATTTTATCTTTACTACAGCGGTGCTATTTTTCAGTTTTAGGACAGCAGGATGTCATTGGGATTGAGGGTGGAGGATAGGCTGGATGGGCATATAAATTATAGCGTTTGGAAGGAGAGAATGCAGAGTATCTTTGAGGAGGCAGAAGTCTGGGATATCATGGTGCATACCACACAGAACCCTGTTGTTGTGCCTACTGATGCTACTCAGTTGACAGCTTATAATAAAAAGAACAACAAGGGTAAGAGGCTGATTCTAGACGGAATCAAAGACCATTGCATTCCTCATGTGAGAGGAAAGAGCAATGCCCATGAGATGTGGACAACATTGTCCAATCTCTACCAGAGCACCAATGAGAACCGGAAGATGGTCCTCAAGGAGAAGCTGAAGAACATTAAGATGGGTAATGATAGTGCAGCTGGATATCTCACAAAGATTACTAATGTGAGAGATGAGTTGGCAGCGGTTGGAGAGGCCATTCCACCCACTGAATTGGTGCGGATTGCAGTGAATGGCCTCCCCCGTTCATGGTTGAACTTTGTTGATGGGGTTTGTGCACGTGAGACCCTTCCCACATGGGAGAGGTTTTGGGATGATTGCATTCATACAGAGATCAGGAAAGGTCAGCTTGGGGCAGCCAAGCCAGTTGAGCAAGATGAGGATGTAGCACTGGTGGCAGGAGGCAAGAAAGGCAAAGGGAAGAAGCAGACTTCCACAAGCAGTGGTGGGGGCAAAGGCAAAGGTAAAGGTAAACAGGGGAACACACAGAAGGACTATTCCAAGGTGAAGTGTTGGAATTGTCAAAAGATGGGACACTATGCAGTTGTGTGTCCGGAGAAGAAGAAGAAGAAGGGGAAGAACCAGGACGTGGCAGCTTCAGCAGAGATTGAGGACTTTGTTGGTCATTTTGACCGAGAGTTTGCGTTCACTACGTGTGAGTCCTTTAGTGCAAGATCACCTGCCACAGATTCAGAGGGAGCATGCTTTTCCCTCGATTAGCGGAGCATCTTCAGGTATCTGGTATGTGGACAGTGGGGCTTCACGTCATATGACAGGAGTCCGTGAGTACTTCTCAAAGCTTTCAGAGAGTGGCACTGATATTGAGGTAGTACTCGGTGATGACAGAGTTGTTAGAGCAGTCGGGGTGGGGACAGTGACATTTCAGAGGGAGTCCAAACCTCCCTTGAAGGTGTCAGAGGTTCTTTATGTGCCAGGGATGAGGAAGAACCTCATATCCGTCTCAGCTTTGGAGGACAGAGGATATGAGGTACTGTTCAAGGGAGGACAGGTGTTGATGTATCCCAGGGGCACTCCAGCTGATTCAGCTAGAGTGATAAGTGTACGCCATGCAAAGGTGTACAAGTTTGCATTCCAGCCCCTTTTGGCATTGAGCAGTAGTACCGATAGCAGAGCTAGCAGTTCTAAGCTGTGTGAAATTTGGCACCGCAGGATGGGACATATGTATCATGGAGCCTTGAGGACATTGCGGGAGATCACTACAGGTGTGCCAGATTTCAGTACTGATCACTTTGATACTTGCAGAGGTTGTGCGATGGGCAAATTTGCCAAATCCCCTTTTCCCAGTAGTGACAGCAGAGCGACGGGGATACTTGAGTTGATTCATTCCGATGTGAGCGGTCGGATGTCTCATGTTTCCTTGAGTGGATATGAGTACTATGTTTTATTCATTGATGATCACTCTAGGAGGACCTGGATTTATTTTTTGAAGACCAAGAGTGAGGTCTTCAAGCGGTTTCAGGAGTTCAGAGCTCTTGTGGAGACTCAGACAGGTCGAAAGATCAAGTCCTTGAGGTCGGACAATGGAGGAGAGTACACCCTTGGAGAGTTTGTTGACTATTGTGCGGAGGCAGGCATTAGGAGGGAGTTCACTGTTCCTTACAACCCCCAGCAGAACGGGGTTGCGGAGAGGAAGAACAGATCCATCATAGGGGCTGCCAAAGCCATGTTACATGATCAGGGGTTGCCATTGTTCTTGTGGGCAGAGGCCTGCAACACAGTTGTTTACTTGCAGAACAGGAGTCCGCATCGTGCCTTGGGGCACATGACTCCGGAGGAGGCTTTCTCTGGGAAGAAGCCTGATATTGGTCATCTTCATATCTTTGGATGCATTACATACTCCTATATACCCAAGGAGAAGAGGAACAAACTAGAGCCCACCGCAGAGAAGGGTATCTTTGTGGGCTACAGTGAGACCTCAAAGGCCTTTCGGATTTACATTCCTGCACAGAGGAGAGTTGTTGTCAGACGGGATGTGATGTTCGAGGAGGACAGGGCCTTTAGGAGGTCACGGGAGTTAGAGTATCTAGATCAGCCAGACCCTCAGCAGCAGTTGAGTCAGTCGCAGGGATCTAGTGGGCAGGGATCAGGAGGATCCGGAGGTACATCTATGAGGATGTCAGGTCCGTCAGTGAGCAGTGGCTCGCCGAGCCAGAGGGGTGGTGCTCCGGGCAGCATGCAGAGCAGTTCACAGAGCAGTTCACAAGGGAGTCCATTGATGGACAGTTCACACGGTGCCTCAGCTTCTACAGGTTCAGGTGCAGACAGGAGGACAGCAGACAGACAGTCAGGAGTTCAAGCTACTGATGGTGATGAGGAGGAGGAGTTTCATTCTCCTACAGGAGAAGCATGCTCAGGGAAGAGAAAGCCCAAGTGGCTTCAGGACACCTTGAGAGATGCCACATCTGTTGCTGAGCCGAAGAGGCCGGTCAGAGAGAGTAGACCACCTGAGATGTTTTGTAGCTATATGGCGATGGTTACCAGCATCCTTGACTCTGAGCCTTCTAGCTATGAGGAGGCAGCTAGCCAGGAGGTCTGGAGAGAGGCCATGCAGGAGGAGTATTCTTCTATCAAGAATGATGTTTGGGAGGTGGTGCCGAGGCCTGAGGGCAAATCCGTGGTTACTTCCAGATGGCTTTACAAGGTAAAGCATGCTGCAGATGGCAGCATTGAGAAATTCAAAGCGAGGTTTGTGGCTAGAGGGTTCTCCCAGGGAGAGGGAGTTGATTATGAGGAGACCTTCGCTCCCGTGGCTCGATATACTTCGATCCGCTCCATTATATCGATAGCAGCAGAGATGGGTTGGAAGATCCACCAGATGGATGTGAAGACCGCATTTCTCAATGGCTTCATACAGGAGGAGGTGTACATTGAGCAGCCACAGGGGTTTGAGGTGCATGGGAAGGAGTCCCATGTGTGCAGACTGAAGAAGGCCCTTTATGGCCTGAAGCAAGCTCCCAGAGCTTGGTACTCCAGGATAGATACATATTTGCAGGGGATGGGTTTCACAAAGAGTGAGGCAAATCCGAACCTTTACTTTATTGTGATTGGTGAGGAGCCTCTCATTCTGGTGTTGTATGTGGATGACTTGATCATTACAGGTGCAGAGAGACTCATAGAGCACTGCAAGAGAGATCTTGCGACGGAGTTTGAGATGAAGGACATCGGCTTGATGCATTACTTTTTGGGTTTGGAGGTGTGGCAGGAGGAGGGGCATTTCTTCCTGGGGCAGGGGAAGTATATTGTGGACATCCTTAGCAGATTCCACATGGAGGATTGTAGACCCATGTCGACACCAATGATCACCAACTGGAAGAAGCTTCATGCTTCGGATTCCGAGTTGGTGGTGTTAGCTACCTATACCAATAGGTTTCATTTTTCATGATTGGCAGGGGAAGTGCCAAATATGCTCTACTTTGGTGATGCAAAGATCTCATATTTTGTGGGAAACACTTACCTACAGTTGTTTGATGCTATCCTATTTCTGAATGGGTGATCCAACAGTCTAAACTGGGTCATGCCATATTTCAATTTTTTGTTGTAGACTAGAGAAAGAAATCTGTCCAAACTGTTCAATCTTGGCAGATAAGTAGTTAGGTAGAGAATGAAGGTTCCCAACTGCTTAATCTGGGGCCTTGGAAGTAATAAGGCTAGCCTTAGATAGAAAATCAAAAGAAATGAAAAAGAAAAGAAAAAGAGCAATTGAGGGTTTGCTAGTCTAAGTGCACCCTCCTTGAAGTAACAAAAAATGCTAGGCAATAGAATGGGTAGGTAGATGGGGTTGCAGAAGCATGATTTCTTTCATATCACTGGCCTAAGCAAAGGAAACACATGGTGGCCAGTGCAGATCTTCCTATTCAGCAGTTTTGTAGCAACAAAGTGAAGCATGTCTAACTTCCCAATCATTCCCCATCAAACTCCTTGCTAACATCCCACTATCACCTTGGTTCATGAGAGAAATCAAACTCATTTATTGATCCTTGTTGTATAGAAGAGCCACATTTCTGGTGTAAAAATCTTTTCATTTTGATCTACTCTCCTAACTAAGTTTGTTCCCTAAAAACTTAGTGTTTGCCTCCCCTCTTCTATATCTCCCATCCAATGCTAACTACTAACTCTATTATTACTTAACTCCCTATATTCCCCTTTTCCCTATCATTATATCACTATTGTATATAAAAAGCCCCAAAGTATATATTCCCCCTTCCCTAGGCAATATAGCCTTATAGCTTAAAAAAAAAAAAAAAAAGTCGGGCAATAGTGCAAATTTGTGTTCATATCTTGTTTTGGGAATTAAACTAACAACCGGTTGGTTTAATAGCCTTAGCGCCTTTTATAAAGAAACATGTCGTCTACCCGCTTGTTCCATAAAACCCACAAATGTCATATATCCTAAGTTTTACCTCTCGGCGCGCTCACCACAAAAAACAAAAGGAAATATTATTTAAATGCCGCCGGGACCCTCCGTATCCATCCCGCACCTCCACAGTCCGTCGTCCGTCGGATCTGGGCCCTCCCATCCGACGGCTCACATCAATATCGGACCGCCTCCGATGCCCGGACGATAGCGCCCGAAATCTGTCAGACCATGACGTCAGGGCTCGGACGCGTGTCGTTCCCAGATTGTATCGGGAGGCCGCCTGCCAAAACCGCTCCCGTACAATAAGCGGTCCGAAATTACCACTTACCGCCTTTGTTTCTCCGCCATACGTCACGTCCATGTCACGCGTACGTCACTGCCACCTCAGCGTCGCATCACCGCTCCATCCGCCATCGCCCTGAGCTGTCCGCCACGTCCCCCATCCACGCGGACCACTCACAAATCACCACGTCATCACTCCGTACCTGACCCCACCCATGACGTCATGCTGACGTCATCCGACAAAAGGCGCCAAAGGCCAAATTTTCCATATTTTTGCCCGAAATCGCGTTTTTTCACATTTTTTCCAAAAAAGCTACTGTGCTCCTGCATGAGCGATTACGTCGCTTGCTCACCAACCTTCAAGACCATTTCCTTGCTGCTGGCGCTGTGGATTCACCTGCATGTCAACGCCATTGTCATAAGTAAACCCAGGTATTTATCGGTATCCCTCTGTGTACCGTGGTTTTTGCATAATTCACCAAAATAAGCAAGAAACGAGAGAAAACACTGTAATTACCAGAAAATCTTCGGTGACCAGCGTTTCATTTCCCACTGTAAGCCGAATTCACCTACAGAGTTTCCGCATTGAGCCAAATTACCATGAATTCACTGTTTGTTTGCGCATTCGCAAATCTAAACCTCTGCTAGACAAATCCACCAGGAAGGCCACCCTCAAACCCAGCATTTGCTCATTTAAATATCTCCCTGGAGCATTTCAGCTCAGTTTCTCCTCTGTCTACCCTGCCCTCTCTGAAAATTGCCCCCTCATTGGAAATTCACTGCTCTGTATCACTGTGCTCAGAAAATCAAGTTCAAATCCAATTCCAAGTATCAGTGGACCATGGAAGCCCTAGTAGCTCTAAACATTCCACCTTTAAATGCCCCACAAAGAGAGCTAGAATGGTTGCCCCTGGCTGACAGAGACTACCAAATGGCAGAGGGAATCCCAGATTACAGCAAATACCACATTCATGTACTCAATGATCTCAAAGCCAAACATCTCAGTGGAAATGATATTCTAGGGATTTGGGACTCCAATTTGCCCATTTTCAATCTTCCTCAAGTCAATATCCTCCCAGATTTGATACATCGATGCAGTGCCAACTATGACCCATGTCAGAGAGCTGTCCTCAGTCCCTCAGGCTCAGTTTTGTTCCATGTCACCCCTGAGGCCATAAATCAAATGCTGCACTTTCATACTACAAAGCCATTGACTCCTCTATCCATGATGGATTTGATAAAACAAGGAGGCAAGCTGTCCAGTGCCCAAATTACAAAGATCAATCAATTATTCATTCAATCAGGCTCTCAAACTGTGAGGACTCCTCCTATTGGAAATGTATATCTCAATGAGTTGGGCAAAATGCTTGTGGATATGATCAGTTATGTCCTGGGATACAGATCAACTGAGGATGTTGATGAAACCATTCTGGCAATGATGTCTATCTTCTCCCCTGGAAAGCCTCCTTCTGTTCACTATGATTATGCTACATACATTGCCAATAAAATTCATGAGCAATTGATGAATCTAGAGAGGGAAAGGATATTTAGATACACATCTTACATCTATCACTTGTTCCTATTTTATCAGCCTGATAGCTTCCCTATTACTCTCAAGAAGTTTGATGCCCAGGGGAACCAAAGGTCTGTGGTATTTTGGTCTTCAATCTTTCATCACATATCTTTTTCACCATACAGCTACTGTGAATTCATAGACCTTTTTATCCATCCAGCCATGTCCTTGCTGTTGAGCTCTCCTCCTCCAAGATTGACCGATGAGATGCAAAGAATCCTCCAGCTCTCAAAGGCCTACAGCATTGGGGATTGGTACTTTTACCAACACCATACAGTGATCAGAATATATGGTTGTGAGTTAGCCCCATACAGGCTACCAAGATATGTCCCTATGAGACTTTTTGCTTTAGAATATTTCAGACAATTTGGAAATGCAGACATGATCCATTTCCACAGTAAGAATAAAAAGGCTCAACTCAAAGTCAAAAACCAGCTAGGCCCATTTATTTATAATAAAAGAGAAGAGGCATGGCAAGAAGCAGATAAGATCCTAAAGTGCCTCGGGTTGCAAACCAGCTTCCTCTGGATACCCTATGATCCCAATCACTTCATTAGTCTTAGAAGGGTCAAATATAAGTTGGCTAGCTATGATCATGTCAGGTTGCCTCATATTGAAAAATATGCAAATCTATTAAGATGGAAAGAGGGCACCCTAGAAGAGGCAAGTACTAAAGAGGAAATAGCACAAAAAGAAGCAAAGAAACTTGAGAAGGAAGCTGACTTGGAAAATTGTGGACAGGTTTCTTCTTCTTATCATACTCAACTTGGAGCAGCTGCCTCATCCTCTACAGCCCCCCAGCAAGCAGCTCAAACTACTCCTCAAGCAGCTAGCACAGATAAAGGGAAAGAAATGGAGCAGGATCAGCCGCTCCCAACAGCAGAAAGAACAGACCGAACAGCAAGAAGAAATGGCTGAGGCCCCTGTATCTACAGAGCAACAGGCTCAAGAAAGTGTGCCCCCAAGGCAGGAAACAGCAGTGGATACCTCGGTGCTCCAAACCCCGTTGAATGAAGAGAGAACCAGGAAGAGGGACAGACAGCAAGAAACTCCCCTCACTACATCAGCAAGTCAACAAGGGGAGAAAAGGCAAAGATTAAACCCTTTTTCTGAAGAAGAGATGCCTATTGGACCATCCATGGGTATGGGCCCCCCTAGCATGGAAGCATCAGCCAGTTCCTTCCAACAGGAACAAGAAAGACCACTTGGAGGAGAGGTCAGCTCCTCAAGCCAGCAAAGAAGGGCAGAGTCCAGAATCAAAAAGCAATTTATGGACATAAAAGCTAGGAATGAGCCAGTCAGAATCCAGCTTTACAATCATTTGCTTAAAATGGCTCCCACCAATCAACAGAGGCTCATGTCCGCATATGACATTGCAGAGGGGAAGATGACTATGAGCCATTTCATGCCTACCATGCTGCAGCCACAGTCAGCTGCAGATTACATCAGAACTAACCTAGAAGTATTTGCAAAAGACATCCACCCAATGGACCAAATAGAGCTACATAAGCAAACGGGTGAGATGGTCTACTCCACTCTTGCAGATAAAACATTTCTAGCACACAAACTGCAAAATTCTCTCCATAATACTACTGCCCAACTAGAATTGGAGAAAGCTTCTTCTCAAGCCAAAGACAACAGGATTAGATCTTTGGAAGATATCATTATAGAGCTTGGGCATGACCCAAGTGATCCTAAAGCTGTGCAGGCGCTCATGAAGAAAAAAGATGAAGATATATCAGCTTTGAGGAAGATGGTCAAACTTCCAGCAACCCTTCACCCCCAAACAGAAGATGTTGCTCAGCAGAGAAAGGATCAAGATGTAGTGGCCATGCTGTTGACACTACACAAACAATTGGTAGAAACCGAAGGACGATTGATAGCAACAGAGGGTGCATTACAGGCAGCCCTGAAACAAAAACAAGGAGAGCAGATATCTCAGCCCTCTCAGCCAGTAATTAACCTTGAGGAGCCTCCTCAAATTATAAGTCCTCCCACAGGACAAACACCAGAGGCAGGCCCTTCAGCAGCAGCACCAGCAACAACATCAGGACAGACACCCAGCCTTGATATGCAAAATATGATGAAAGAACTTCAAGCTCTGGAGGCCCAGATGGCAGAACTAAATGAGGCCAAGGAAAAATTGGCTACACTTAATGAAAAATATGATAAATCAAAGAAAAGTGTAGCTGAAAAAACAAGAGAGGTAAGGGCTCTTGAGAAGAAAATAAAAGAACTGGAGAAAGAGCTCTCTCTTGATAAAGTTGTAGCTGAAATCAGGAAAGTCCTGTGGGCCAATATTGGTCAGTCTATAACAGATCAATGGCAATATATTGAAACCATCCATGAGCATATAGATCTTATAGGCAGGGCCCAAAAAGAAAGCCAAAGAGCAAGGGCATCTCTAGGCAATATGCCTGAGATAGCCAATAGGATGATCAATGTCCTTAACAATCGCACAGGCCCCCAGCTGGCAGCAATGGGTATCTCTAACAGAACTGATACCATTTTACTAGTAAAGAGGGTGCTCACTTTGAGAAATCATGTGCAAACATTGGATAGAAGGTGCCAGGAAATGCAGACAGAGGTGAACAAATTCATGGAGAAATTTACAGCATTGCATAACAGAGGCCTTCCCAGCTTAGTAACCAGTGCAGGTAGGTTACTATCTCATGAAAACTATGCCAAGAGGGTAAATACATATGCCACAAATCAGATCACTGCAGCATCAAGTGCCCCAGAGGAAACAGGGCCTACATCTGGGCAGAGTCTCTATGACAAAATATAGAATTTGTTTTTTATCATGAATGAGATTAGACATCTATTTGAAGTGCCTCCAAATTACTATAAATATACTGAGGCAGATGAAACCTTAGGCATAATTTTGAGACATCAGTTGCCTACTCAGGAATGGTGGACAAGCATGATACAGACATTGCTGTGAAGAAACAGATTTTTCACCAAACTTTTGTACATCAATTATAAGTCATCATGTTCAGAAAATTGATGTATTCACTATGACTGGAGAGGAGTGGACAGAGCCAACTCAGCAAACAAATTTGGCCACTAAAGCAACACCGACAGATGCAGATGACGGGGCTGAGATAGCTGCAGCACGACAAAGCAATAAAGGGCGTATTACTCAGAATCAATACAAAGCACCCGGCAGACCCAGTTGCCCTCAAAAGTCAAGAACTTCTGACAAACAGCAAGCAGCTGTTGTATATTCATTAAAGTAGCTTTTAATTTTGTAAGAAATATCTTTGAAAGTTGGTAAGAGCAGTTATTGTGCAATAACTCACTACTGAGATATTTCTATGATATTTTGTATATATGCACCCCCGCACAGCTTATTGGGGGGTGTTGTTACTGATTTGTTCAAGAGAACTCGGCTGTATTTCCTCTGAAAGATATAATACAAAGGAGCTATTGGTTTCCAAAGGAATGAGTTTGGCTTGGAGCTGATGTGATGAAATTATCGACTGCTGCAGGATTCTTGTGTTATGGCGTGATACAATAAGTGTTTTCTAACTGTATTTGTGCTTCATTTCTTACTTAATCTGTCTGTGATGTATGGTGATTAATCTTGGTAGAAAGGTAAAAGACTAGTTCAAGATTTGTCCATTAAAGACACCCTAAACTCAATCCTTACTGCTAAATATGTTTTCTTCAGGGTTAGATGCAACTATGGAATTCTTAAATGCTCCTATTTGCTCTAGTCACATGATAAGTCTTTATTCAGTAATTCTCTTTTGCTGCTGATTATGATTTGTCTGTTATTCCCTGTTACACTGTGAAAGAACTCTTAACTGCCTTTTACTGGTGTGATTTATATTGTTTCTTGTCTAAAAATCGAAGTTTGTATCATGAATACCCATCTGGCCCTGTAGTGAACCGCTCTTCATCACATATACCAGTCACTTTTTATTTCTGGACTCCATATGCCCAATGGATTGAACTCTCTTTGATATTTGCATGCCCTTCCTTGAACAATAGCCTGCAACCAAATTCAAACAAAACTCCAATCTCATAACTAGCCTAAAATCTTCAAAAAACAAAGTTAAAACTAAAAGAGAGAGCCCTCTCTGATTACAGGTAGGCTAGAACCTGTAATCCAAAGCATGGTTAGTGGTTACCCCGGCCGTATTCCCTCAAGAGTCAAAGGGAACAACCTGGGTGTTAACAGGTGGATCCCACATTGTACAGGCAGCTGATTGGTTCCTTGATGTATTTGGTCAACACTATACCAGATATCTGTTTTGCAGTCAACACGATGAGTCAGTTTATGTGTGAGCCTAGGAAGGTTCACTGGGTGGCTGCAAAACACATTTTGCGATACTTGCAGGGGGCAGTGGATTATGGTCTGAACTACAGGCAGGGAGATGGAGTGAGATTGGCAGGATACACTGATTCTGATTGGGCAGGTTGTGCTTCTGATAAGAAGAGCACTTCAGGGTGTTGTTTTGGGTTGGGTTCAGCAGTAGTGTCATGGTTCAGCCGGAAGCAGCAGTCAGTAGCACTGAGTTCAGCGGAAGCAGAGTATATGGCAGCCAGTCTAGCTAGTTGTGAAGCTATCTGGCTTCGCAAAATGTTGTTTGGCTTATTTGGTCAACCGTTGAGACCTTCAGTGATTTACTGTGATAATCAGAGTTGCATTAAACTGGAGAATCCAGTATTTCATGACAGGTCAAAGCATATTGGGATCAGATATCATTTCATCAGAGACTATGTTCAGAAGGGAGTTGTGAATTTTGAGTATATTTCCACTGATGAGCAAGTTGCAGATATCCTTACCAAAGCCTTACCACGGGGAAAGCATGTCTACTTCAGAGACAAGATGGGTGTGGTGAGGAACACCTTCCTCGGTAAGAGGGAGTGTTGAAATTTGGTAAAGTTACTAAGTCTAATTTTAAAGTGACTTTTATAAAGTCAATGAAAAATTAGAAAGGAAAAGTGACTTTGGAAATAAATGACTAAGTGGGTCTTTATTAAAGTGGGGTGAATTAAAAAATAAAAAGTGAGATTTAAATGAGCATTTAATCTCAGCCATTGATCTAAATCTATTTCAGCCATTGGATTTAGAGATCACCCAAAAGTCACTTGGGTCACCCAAAAGTCATTTGGAGTTATATTAAGAGAGGAAAAGGAGGAAAAGATCACATTCGATTCAATTCTTTCATGAGCAGATTGGGAGAAGGAGAGCAAGAGAGCAAGAGAGATTTCTGAGCAGGGAGGAGAAGGAGACAGTAGCTTGGCACACATTCCAAGGCAGTAGTTGAGCATATTTGTACAGCTGATTCAGCACACAGTGAAAGGCAGATTTTGGCACGATTTTCGAGGAGCAGTTTGCTGGTTTTTCTGCACGCAAAACGAGGGCCATACAACAGCGTTTAATGCTGAAAGTGGGCACAAAAATCGAGGAGACCGTACAACATTTATTGCTGTCCTGTTTGCTGTAATTTCCAGTTTGCTGTGAAGCATGGGAAAAGAGATAAGTTGTAAATTTGCTTGCTGATTTTTTTGCTGAAAATTTCTCACTGTAAAAGGCAATTTTCAGAAATAAAGAAGAGCTCTCAAACTGGTTTTCCCCAAGAGTTGCAGGGGGTTTTTCCAGGGTCACATTGACCAAAAATCTCAGTGTTTAAATGTGTTTTAATGGCTGTTTATTACTGCTGATTTTTATTTCTGCAATTTCCAGAATTTGTGTTTTCAGCAAATTTATTTTTTTCAGCTTGTTAAATGTATGGTTATGGGAAAGGGCATTTAACTATATGGGAGAAATAAGGAGAAACTGAAAACCGGGGTGGGAAAACAGAAATTTCTACAATAAATTGCAACAACAAAATCAGCCCCGAAATCTTATGATAAAAAATATTAAATGAGGACTAAGATAATGAATAATTAAAAGAAATTTTCTATGTTTTAAAGACATAACAACACTAAAACCCTAGATGTCAGCCCTAAACTAGGGTTGGAAAATCATGTAAAATGACATGTTTTCCAATTAATTGCAAACAAACCCTAACCCTAATGTATGATTTTGTTGTACATAAACCCTAATTTACCCTAGAATAAAATAAAAAAATGATGCTAGGGTTTTAAAGATTTCCACAAGAGAGTAGACTAGTGCCTTTTCGATTTGGGGCTAATAGAGTCTAGGAACATACAAACTTAGGGCAACTTTAAGAGTAGAAAACTTGATTCAAAAGAACCAAGGCAAGTTAGCATACTTATTCTAGGGTTTGAGTCTCAATTTTTCAAAGATAGTTTAAGGTAAGGAGCTAATATGCTACTTCCTCAAAGTGTTGGAAGAAGGGTGAATTTAATAGAGATCATGAGAGAAATATCATGTTAACATGCTTAATACATGCATCATCCATCCAATAAAACACGAAACCAAGAATAAAGAAGTTAACTGACCTACTTTGCCATGCATTCATCCAAGCTTCACCAAAAACATCCATGAAAAGAGATCAAATCCACATCCAAATAAGTCCCCAAGCAAGTTGTTCAACTAGTGCTCTATAGCAAACTAGAGAAAAGCTATGTAATCTAAGAGATGTGTGTCTCAAGGGTGACCAATATCAAATGGAATGGATTGTTCTCTATTTATATGAGTAACTAAGCAATTTACTCCAAATCAGTCCTAAAGTCCCTAAAAACATAAATTCTACGATACAAGGTGGATAGGTCATCAAGTTGATACCCAAAATAGCTTCATCAATGCTACAACATAACAAATATCCTCAAATTAACCCACACGTGTTAGTTAGAGTGCTTCCAAGGGTGACATCATCATCAAAATAGGGCTAAAAGTAACCCAAAGGTCATGTCTCATCATTAAAAGGTGCATCTCCTCATCAAGGGGGCATGTCCTAGCCCAAAAGTCACCTCCAATTATCCAAAAGTGCTCTCTCTGCCTACATCATCATCTAGAGTACCACGTCATTATCTAGGAGCAACGTCCTAGCTCCAATAGACAACATCTAATGTGCTATAGGTGTAAGAGTACCCCATGGAGCATGCTAAATCATCATCAAGCTCAACGCACATCAATAAGGGTGCAATGTTCAAGGTATGTGTGAAGCACCATCAATGTCCAAGAGTTATGAGTCAAGCATCATCAACATCCTCCAAAGGACTATGGATATGTTTGGATCATCATCACGCATAAGCTCAAAGAAGCAAGTAAGATCAAGTAGAATGGTCACAAGAGTCGTGAAGCATAAAAACAAAAGCCACTATTAGATACTTTCAAACTTGGGGAGAGGAACAGTTTCTAGGTTGACCCTTCAATCAATAGGTATGTGTGATAAGTGACATGGTTTGGGGTGTACTTCATGAGAGGTGTCATAGTCTTATATTAGGTTATGCTAGACTTTCATTTCATTTTTGTGGAGGGAGTGTTTGCATCTACTTGAGTTACCCTTTCCTCAACACTACTTTTTCCACCCTTTACTTAGCCTTTTTCATTCCTTTGATTTGTCTTGCTTAGCAAGCTTTTATTGATTTCATTTAAGATCCCTTTTAGAATGAGGCAGTTTATTGCTCATCGAAGTTTAGATGTTTTCATAAGTCCATTTTACTTTGATAGGCATGATAAAAATGGGTCTATGATGACGGCCTCATGTGAGGGGATAGAGGTCAAGTTAAATTGGCTTTTCACAATCATCCCATACCATTCTTTTGCATTTTGACATTTTGGCATATGCTTTTATATTTCTTTCTTTTTGCAACTGCAACAACCTCTGGGCAATTTCCAAGCCCCTCTTCTCATTGAATGAGGCAAGCAGGGAACCAATATGAGGGACTAACAACAACCAAACAATAGAAGGGATAACAGATTAAAGACAAATGGTACGTTTCAAGTATGCAAGGATATAGACATGCTGCATCAATCAAGGCCTCCTATTTGTGCCCCTCCTAAACAATGAAATAACCCCAAGCAGTACACTCGACTAGGAAGATGGCCACCAAGGTGAAATGAGGAAACAAGTACAACTTCTAAGCACAATGATCCATTATCTAATTTCAACCTGTGATCCTTACTTAGATGCCCTTATAACATTAAATGTAAGCACTTTTGTATGAGACAATGGCTAGTATGCCTCATGGTCATTGACCTCCCATCATCTAGTGAGCAAACTGATCAAATGGATGAGCTAACCAATGTGTGGGTGAGAGGCATCTGAGAAGTTTCTATTTGAGGATCATTTGAGGTTGTTGGCAAGAAATTCACATCTTAGGAGAAAATTTTGCCTAGGGTTACCCATGTATATGGATGGGTAATAGAGACTATGGTGAAAGAGATGTTTGATGCCCTAGTTAGTCTTTTCTAGAGTTAGAACATAAACAGGGAGATGATATTGCAGAACAAACTCGGATCCATAGAGAGGACTAGATCAGGCACAATCACTAGTTACCTTATGAAGATCATATAGATTCGTGATTAGCTTGCAGTGGTTCGAAGAAAGTTATAGAAGCAGAGCTAGTAAATATGGCATTGAATGGTTTTCCAGAATCATGAAAACTATTTGTCAAAGATATTTGTGCTTGGGAAAACCTTCTTGAATTTGAGAGGCTTTGTGATAATTATATCCAAGAAGAGACTTGGATGGAGTCAAAAGTTAGCAAGAATGGTGGTGATGACCTAGTTCTATTTGGTCAGCCATAAGGGTAGAGGTAAAGGACCTAGGAAGGGTAAGGGAAAGGGTGAGGAGTCAACCTCATAGCAATGAAAGTATGAATCCAGTGAAATCAAGTGTTTTGTTTGTCATAAGCGCGATCAATATCCATCACAACATCTAGAGAAGAAGGGTAAAGGGAAGTAGGTAGCGATCTCTACAAAAACTCAAATGAACAAGCTCGTTGCCAAATTCAAGAAGGATTTCTCAATGATATCTTGCCTTTCTACCAGTGCAATTATGAGGGATCAGTGTTACTTGGGAGCGGGAGCGAAAACGGGAGCGAGAGCGACATTTTCAGAAGCTCCCGGTTTGGGAGCAATCCCGGAGCGTTTTTTATATAATATATATATTTTTTATATTTTGATACATATATGTCAACAAAAACATGTAGAATAATGAATTAGATATAAAAAACATAAAAAAACATAGATTGAACCATATAACAACAATCATCTAGAAGTTATAATCTTCATCAACCACATCCACAAGTTAGTAACATAGTAACATACAACATATTGAGTCTCATGATTCATCAGTCTTAAAGTTTCAAGCTTTCAAAATTCAATATATAACATTTATCATCATTGATCACCAAAGTTGTACTTGTAAGCTAAGTGTAACCATTACAACAAATAATATCTAACACGAAATGAAATGTTATAAAATGAAATGAAATGAAACAACTTTCAACTTTCATGAAGCATCATATTCATAATTCATTACTAATGAGTTATAATTGCCAACTTCAAACTTAAATTGTCATATATTGTTTAAAAAAATATCATAATAAATATGAAAGAGTCAATAGTTATAAAAGCTACCAGAAACTAGAAAAGACAAGTAAATCTATTATCTATTTCTTATGCTTGGGCCTCTTGCCACCACGAGAAATGTCTAATTTTTTAGTCTTGTTGGAAAATCAGGATCTTTGTCATTAATATCACCCTCTGAGCATTAATATCCAAAGGTATCTTTGTCAATAGACTCATTACCTTTGTATCTGTATAGGGATCTTTGTCATTAATATCACCCTCTAAGCATTAACATAAGATAGAAAAAGCATAGCATGTCAAGTCAAGATTTTGTTTGAGTGATGCGTACATTTTTAGGAGGGTCATGATAGAGGAGTTCAACAACCAATGTCACTAACATCAAGGTACATAGAGGGATTGGTGCTCTTGATTAAATACGAGTTCCATACCCTAATACATGACAAAATTCAATGGAAACATTGCAATCCCCCAATCCTGAAATCCTGAAAAACTGATAAGTCTGTTGGATTTTGAATGAAATCTAAAATTCTACTTTCTCCATATGAAATCCAATGAGGCCGGAACCACTCTCAAACATCCCGAGTCATTTCATGGTAATGTTAAAAATTTAAGTAAAAGGATGAAAATGAAGATTAAGGAGAATGTCACTTTTACTTTAAGAATTTAACATTACCATGAATAGCATATCAATACTACAACCTAGACTTGATCATTAAGCTGCCCCACTCAAAAATTATTTGTTTCTTTCGAAAAAAATTGCATTTCAAACATTACTAAAAAAAAAAAATTGCAAAAAAAGCAAAACGCTCCCGACCCGCTCCCAAGTCGCTCCCGCTCGGAGCGCGGATTGGGAGCAGGATCGGGGGGGGGCGCTCCCCCGCAACACTGTGAGGGATATATGGTATGTGAATAATGGTACATCTCAACATATGATATCATCCTGATAGTTATTTTCTAGTTTGAAGAAGCAAGACTTAGGACTACAGATTTGGTACTATTCCCTTCTAGATTGAGTTAGGTAATTCTTTATATTTTGATGATGTCTTGTTTGTTATAGGTCTCCGTAAGAAGTTGCTTTCAATTTCGATCATGGAGGATAAGGGTTTTGTAGTGGAGTTCAAGGACCAACAAGTCTTCATTAGGTCAAATGATTCTAGCCCAGATATAGCACAAATGATAGGGGGTTAGAGAAGGTAATCTATGCAGGTTGTAGGATGAACCTATTCGAGCTTTGGTGCATAACAATGATAGCTTGTGCGAGTTGTGGCACTTGCATCACAAGGTGTTTCCTATTTTGAGGGAGATGGTCATAGGTCTTCCTATTGAGCAACATGATGTATGCAAAGGGTCCAGACTTAGCAAGCACGCCTAGGCCACTTTCCCAAGCAACTAGCAAAGGTCCAAGGGGATTCTAAGCCTAGTACATTTAGATATTCGCGGACCAATGTTAGTAGCATCAATAACAAGCAGCAGGTATTATGTTTCCTTGTTGCATTCTTTGATAATATCTCACTGATCACAAAACTCAGCCACACAACTAAGACTTGCCATAGCTAACACTGAAAGAATATTCTTCGTTCAACTAGGAACATATAAGACATCATCAAAGCTCAAGAACATCACCTAATGGCATGCAAAAATAGATTGAACTTGTCACCTATAACTAGATATGAGACACCATCAACCATCTCCACTTGCATGTTGACCTCCTACTCCTAAAGTCTATTGAAAAAATGCCTTCATATTGAAGGCCATGTGTCTGGATCCTCCATTGTCCACATACAACCTACATTACAAACTATGTTAGTGGAAAGGCATGAGAACATGGAGAAGGTTGTCTCAAGCTTCAATTAATACTCATCCACTTTGCATGAAGCTTCTACACTCGTTGTAGTCTACTTATGCTTTCCCTTTCCCTTCTTCTTTGGACACTAGAATCATAGTAGCCCATCTTGTGGCACTTGAAGCACTTCACATGACTCGAGTCTTGCTTTCCCTAGCTAGAGGAGAACTTGAATCCTCCTTCTAACCCCTCCCAAGTCCTCCTTGCTTACCTTCTCTCCTCATCTTCTCGATGACGGCAACATTTTGGATCTCCTAAGGTGTAGGTGAAATTGTTTCTAGGCTTGTATCTTCCTAGGAAAAATCATCCCAAAGCTTCTCAAAGGTGGGTAGCTTCCTATAAATACAAACATCCCAAACAAAAGGCTCCCAACATGAAGAGAACCCATTTAATGCTATGGACACTAACACATCATTCTCCACCTTCACCTCAATAGCAGCACATTGAGTTTGATGTTGAATGATTGTCATAAGGTAACCGGCCACTTTTTGTACTGCTCATGCATGGGGTAGTGAGCTTGTTTTTTGGCATCATCTTGCAAGAAATATTCACACTAGTACTGAGTGATCAAGGCATCATACATATCCTAGGACAACTTAATCTCTAGAATGTCAGAGATGAAATGGTCTTTCACAAAATCAAGAATGATTCTCTTAGCTTTGTTTGCCTTTAAGTTATGTTCAGTCAACTGTGTGGGATTGGTAGGCACACTTAAACAAAACAAAATAGTCAGGGATAAATTAGATCAACAACCTATCTCAAGTGTAAATATTCTCTTCACTCACAGGGGCACTTAGGGTATCATTACCTACAACCTCTCATTAGTTTGCATCATTCAATCACTAAAGACTCTTGGGCATTGATGCCTTACAACAACTCCCTCCCATAGGCCCCATCCATACATGGATTCCTTGAAGATTTCAGCAAACATGCTCCAATACCATGTTAATTTCAGATCATGGTAAAGCAGATTCTACACTGAAAAATAATCCCTCAACACTAGGAAACTTAAAAATTACACTCCTATCAAAATTGCATAGCAGCAGGGAGACAATCTCCAAGGGTAGGGTACATGTATTGGAAACGAGATGTCTTAGGCTCCTACAGACATCCCTGGAGACCCCTGCTGACCCAATAGACACCACTGAAAAGTCTCCCTGAAGACCTGGGCCATCTCCAATAGACACCGCTGAAATCTCCCCACGAAATCTTTATAAGAAACAAAAAGAGTGAGTAAAATTTAGAACAAGCTAAAGTCAATGTAAAATAAGAACATGACAAAAATCCTAGGTAGATCCACAAGGAAAGTCAACTTGTCAAGGGCTAACTTATTTTAATTTTTACCATTTTTATTTCACCCTCGAGTTTTCACTCTTCAAGCAGTCCTTGTTCGAGCCTTCACTGTTTGAGGAATATCGAGCCGTTGAAGCAGTTTGCAGATGCCAGACTTTGGGCTGAGGAGAAGGACTGCTGAGGAAAGGAGTCCTGAATTTATTATTAGAGCAAAAGAGACACACCAGTTCTTGTTTCTGAATTTATTTTGCAGCTTGCACAGTCTAGACTCCACAATTATCTTAAAGGAATTCTTAAACCTCAAGTCCATTTGACATATCCATGTTGATAATTTGGTTTTAAATTTAAGTTTTGAGATACTTTTACTGTTATAGACTAGAGCTTTGAGTTCCAAGTTTACTAGTTTAGAGTAGGGACTTTAATTTACTGTTATTGAATTCTTTAGTTTTGAGAAGAAAAAAAATGTAAAGGGCAAGAGTTAAAATTTAAAACCCAGATTTCGATTGAGAGATGCATTTCTAATTTAAATGTTTCACATTGAATATTTAACAACAGCAACTGCAATTAAATTCTGATAGAGTAGTTTCAAATTTGAATTCAATGTTCATCATTTTATGATTTTAAAATTTAAGATTTCAATTTGTATTTCTAATTTTTTAATTCTCGCCGCCCTGTAACTAGATTTCAAAGATGGTGTACCCGTAATAAGTACCCGTCTCCTGGCAATTATGCAAGACTGTAAATTCTGAATGGTAGAGTCTACAGACAGACAGATAACTGAACATTATTACAGAAAGCTAGTATTGCAGCACCAGTCACATCTCCACCTATTAACTCCGAAAACAGAAATTACAACAGCTCAAAACCAAATTGTCGATGCCATTCAAATCTCTAAGACTTCATATAAATGGTCTGCCATGTCTCTCTTTTACATAATAGGAGGTCCAAGGTTGCAAAACATGTAAGCGTACTATGTGGAGTGCCCCCTATGACTACCAAAAGCCTACTCACCTAGGATAGTGCCCTAGTTTGTATGAGTAATTTCCTAGAATAACACACACACTACTGGTGAAGTAAACTACAAACTTTAAAACACTTCACCGTCTTCAAACTTGTGCCCTCCTAGAATAAATCAATCACCATGCAACGCGCTTTTCCTAAAACTGGAAATTTGCTCTAAACATGTGGCTAGTTTAAATCTGGAAAACTAATCCAGCAATGGGCTTTTTCTAACTTAAGAACAACACTTAAGAGAATAAAGCGCCTAAACTAGAACAGAAAAAACACTTCTAAGTAAGGAAACGCCAGCACTCTGAAGATAGCAACTCTAAAACTAGCGCATGCATGCACCTCTATCTCTAACTGTCTATAAGTGCTGCTGCGCCCTAATTGAAGCTTCTATGCTCCGCTTTAAACCATGCACCCAACCCGTCCAGTACAATACATACAGAAACAGAAACTGCACTAATTCTGCTGAGTGTGCCAATCTGCTGCAGCCACTAAAGAATATACAGCTGTGGAATCTGCTGCTCCTACTGGAGGAGAATAGTGACTGAGGCAGCAATATTCACAACATAGAGTCCAAGAACATAAATGGATATTATTGCTGTTGCAGCCATTACAATAATAAAATCAACAATAGATATGAGCTCAGCATATTATTTGTATAAATTGAACTTAAGTGTAGAGGATAACAATCATTCCTTCTGACTAACAAAGATAAAACCAATTGACAATATCCTTCATAATTATCATAAAAAAGATGTGAATTAAAGAGAAAAAACAAACTTGAATCATGAACTACTCCATAGGAAACATGATCCAAGCAAGCAACACATAGATTAGCAGATGCGCACAACATAGGTATCTCTTCAACAGATATAATTTTATCATAGGAAACATGATCCAAGCAAGCAACACATAGATTAGCAGATGCGCACAACATAGGTATCTCTTCAACAGATATAATTTTATCATAGATATGTCATAGGTGCGACTAGCATAGAAGAAGACATTACTTCTCATGCAAGAAATCTCTACCACTACCAACTTATTTACAAACCAACAGTGTACATTGTATACCTAAGTTCTAACTTTCAATACAAAAAATGCAATTTTCATTTGAAGGCCCATCCCGACAACCATATTTATTATTGATATTTTAAAACTTAAGACTTCTAGTCCTCACTTCACTCAATGGTTTACCAAACACGAAAGATCTCTATCTTGCAAATTGTTTATCAAAAATGGAATGACAAAAAACACTGAGAACGTTTCTTTAAGACAAGCCTATGTATGCTCATTTATCCCTTTTTCTTCCTTCACAAACCACTAAGGTCAAATTATCCTCTCATTTACCAGGATTTTCTTCTAAAACGATTCTCAGAAGCATTGCAGTAAACAGATTTCAAAACATATTTATTGTAATTAAGATGTATTCAAATATTGAATTAGGATCTGAGTATCAAAATAAACCACTGCCGTTTGTGAGGTTTGCATGTTCTAAATTCAAAGAACTCAATCTTTAACCATAGAGAATCTAGCATCAATCTGTCTATTCATCATATGCAGGAGAAATTCCCTTTCCTAAAGAAAAATCACCATTTCTATCCAGAGAATGAATATAAATACTAAGTAAACGACAGTCGCAGAGAAGGATCCCACCAATACAGGATATACTTGCATCTATCTAGAATTCATAATTAACCGGATTGCAACTCATTCAGCGCTCAAAGGGTTTCCCCTCCGAAGGAAGGGGAGGGGATCGTGTCTATGAAAGGCAGTTTCTTATCATCTTCACCGATATCCTCATATACGCTAAGCTGAATAGATACAGAATCTAGTGTAAAATTCGGTTGCTCGCAAGGACCGTATGGTGAGCTTTCACAATACCATAACCCTCCTTGATGTCAATATTAACTTCATAAGGCGTCACATCTTAATGAACAGGGCAGTGGAAAGACTACCCTAGACAAATAGGCCAGAGGAAAGACAAAGCCAGACACCAGTGTCATTTTACTTCCGGATTTTACTTGGAAAGGATGGGAACTCATACCTGAAGCGTAACAAAGCTGTCAAGATGAGATGGTATGGAGAATGATGCACAGGTCTGATCAGATGCCAAAAATATTATTACGAACTGCTAATAGCACATACGATCTGAAATATGTGTGTAGCGCAGTCAGTTATATTGTCCTCCCACACACATTGAATTGATCACGTAGACAAAGACACAATCGAACAGATAAGAATTTGATATTATCCACACACAATGAAGTGAACCGGTCCAAAGAGGCATCAATTCAAACGGAAAATAATTGACAAAGCCATTCAAATGCAACAAAATAAGCACAGGCGGGTCAAATGAGTAAAATGAACGGCAGAGAAACGCCCTAAATTTAAACCGATACCCATCGGTGGATTTTATGCGAATGCAAATTCCAGGAACGATGCTAGATTTCCGACTGTAAAAATAAACCTAAATTTATCAGACGGATTATTGCAGTATATCGAAAACCAAAACGTCAACGAATTCAAAAAAGTTGGACAAATGCTAGTTTACCCTGAATCTAGGTCAATTTCCAGTAAGTCGAAAGTATTGACAAGCTGAAGAGATCTCTACAAATTGCTCCGCACATTCCCTGAATATTAAAAATGCCGCATTGTCAACATTTAAGCCGATTCCCAGAAATTAAGGTTATTGACCCGAACTTGTGGGACAAGGGTGACTCATATTATCCCGTTTTTCCAGGTAAAAACAGCTCTAAATTTAGAAAGAATTATAAAAATTATATTGAAAATTAGAGTTCAAATCATATCGAAAATTACAGTTCCATTTTATACTTTAGTTAATTTTACAATGATCCAATTTTTCTTAAAACCTTTTCTCTCAATAAACCTTTTCAAAAACCAACCCAAAAACCAGATTCAAAAAAAAAAAGAATGAAACGAGTTGAATATTATTTAGATATTATGAAAATTCTCAACCGAACAATTTCCTAGATATTAAAAAGCAAACAATTATTCCCTGAATTCTAACGGCTTACTCGGTGGAATGTGCCAGAATTCAATGAAAGCCGGTAGTCTTCGCTTTCCTTGCAACAGGTTATAGCATTCAAAATCTCTTTTATATGTATATATATTTATTCCCAGGGAAACGGTGTATTTAAGAAACGGTGTATATATATATTAGGGTAAATATGCTTTTGCATAAGGTTTTTAAGGTAAATTATGTTTTTGGATAAGGTTAAAAAAAAAAAACTATAATGTTTTTTTGTTTTGAAAATCATGGAAATTCCAGTTATATTTTGATAAAATTTAGTAGAAATTTTTCTAAATCTAAGTTATAGTTGTCAAACTTCAATATTTTGGGTGTTTTTTAAGGTTTTTGATGGTGCTGAATCCATTTCCACCATCAAAAATAAGATTCAAACACTGCTATTGCAAAGATTTTTTGAAATTCTTTTACGCAGATCCGGGCCACTTTTGACAGTCAGCCCAATTCCTCCACCTCACTCCAAACAAAATTGCTTTTAGATAAAGTTTTTTTGAAACAAAATTATATAGATATATATATATATATTTATTTATTGTATGGTAAATTGTGTGTATATATTTTAGAGTAAGCATGTTTTAAAACAGCTTTGATTTAATTAAAAGTTTTAAAATATATATATAGAGAGAGTATATTGTGTGTATATATATTTTAGAGTAAGCATGTGTTTTTGGAGTATGTTTTAAAAACAGTGCCCAAAATTTAGAAGCATCTTGCTGGAGCCGGGTAATTTCAGCTAAATAGTTTTAATTAGATAACATTCATGAATTAACTTATATTTATAAATAACAATTAATAATAATTATCTTACTTTAAATTATGATAATTTTTTTTATTTTTAAAATAAACTATTTACTATATATTAATAGTAAAGAGAAAACCATGTGGCGTGGCTGGCCTGTTTTATCGCTTCCCGATGACTCAAAGTCGTCTGCATCGCAGGAAACGTATTGATGGGATGAATCTGTTACTAAATTTGATGTTAACATCAAATCCTATAATCTATAAGTTTCATGAAAAACGGCAGAATTTTTTATGTGAGATGACCCGCTCAAGAGTAATGAATGTACCGAGTCCATCCTATAATATATAATTTGAGTCCACGGTTTCATGATAAGGGTGGAATTATTGTTTGAGGCGGTCAGTTGATAGAATACATAATTGGTTTTACAATCTACGAAGTTTTGGCATCTATGCGTTGCCATGATATACTTTGAATAAGTTGATTTTAATAATTATTTTGAATGATATTTAATTTTATTTTGAGTGAGTTTAATGATTAAGAGCATGTATTTTTTTTAAGAGATTAGAGGTTCAAAATCAGAGGGGTAGAGTATGTATGTCTTTGTCAAATCTGCTAGTAAAACAAGTTTGCACTCAATAAATTTGATTCCTCTTGGTGCTTGGTAAATAAAAAGTGAATCTAAATCTTTGATTCCTCTTGGTGCTTAGTAAATTTAAGTGAAAAGTGAATCCAAATGTCAATCCTTAATATATATAAAGTGAAAAGTGAATATATATATATATATATATATATATATAATCAAAATTTAAAGTCCAAAAACTGCTTAATTTAATTTTAATTATTATTATTTTTTAATTTAATTTATTTTTTCTTTTTATATTTAGGAGTAGTCTAACTTATAGATAATCAGCCAGATTGTGATTTTTTGTTGTTTAAAATACAATTTTAGGCAAGATTGTGATTTTTTGTTGTTTAAAATACATTTTTGAATGATAAATAGATTCAGCACCCAACCAGATTGTGATTTTTTGTTATTTAAAATGCATTTTTGAATTCATAAATAGATAGGCACTTGAATTCTATAGATTAAACAACTTAAACTCAAGTTTTTAAGAATATCTGTTGGATTTTGGTTAAAATTAACAAAACAAATGCCATGAAATAACCCATTTCAATTAGACTACCCTTATTTTTATGTAATTTGACAGAGTCAAAATGTTTACACATTATATCTCTTCCAAACTGGGATAGAGCTCAGTGCAATACATTGAGAAAAAGTTTTGATGTTAATATTTTATTTATTTTATTTGATTAATATGATGATAATGATTAACATCCAATGAAACTAAAAATGGTATATCCTATTTGGAATTTTTAGAAGTTTATTTCAGCTTTGATGTTAATATTTTCTTTGATTAATATGATGATAATGATTATCATCGAATGAAACTAAAAATGGTCTATCCTATTTGGAATTTTTAGGAGTTTATTTCTATCAACAAAAAGCATTAAGAGAAGTGGTCCAAGATTATCATAGTATTGTTGAGCTAAAAGGTAAGAAGATTGGTAGTGTGACAAATAGTTTGAAATTTATATTTAATTTGAGTATATGATGGACAATCTAAGAGAAATTGCTTTTCATTTTCAACCCACTTAGTGTCACAAAGGTGACAAACTCTTTCATCCCATTGGGTTTTGGGAATTGACCAATGTCTAGTTTCACTATGGAGCTCATGAGAATTTTCTCTTATTTTAACAATGTTTATTCTCTTCTTTACACTAGTCAAGACAGAGAGATATTATTTATTTTCAAAATTTTCTTTTTCCTTTTAACCTCTTATCACACCACAATTTCTCCTTAAAATTTGAGGTAATACTATTTTTAATATTATGCTTATTCTACAAAATGATCTCTTCCTTTATCCCTCAATGGTCTAGCCAAGATCAAGCATCTTTATGTGTTAGACACACAATACTACAAGATTTGTGTGTCATTGTAAATCAAAGAGTAGGGATGTGAACAATTAGTTAAATATGAAAGGCCAACAGATCTCTTGGAAGATGAAACCAAGAGTCATCAAATGTAATTAAATAACTTCATAATAGTGAAATGATGATCCAACATTGGAGTTGCTCATCCTGGTTTGACATGGTATCAAAGCAATCCAACTCCAGTCTTGCTCAAAGAAATGTCCCCTAGCCCCTCTGCTAAAAAGATTTTCCATTTTAGGTGTCAACTTTGTCATTTATAGTGAGAAAACATGTGCACTGGCCAACACCATCTATGAAACACCTCTAACGTGGTATCGTTCATGCCCTTGACTTTTCTCTCTCATTCCATGTCAATGCCAATGAACAATTGTTAATTTGGAAGCTCAGTGACAAATTCCAACCATGTGACGGGATTCCTCTTTTCAGGAGGACCAATTTTGACTATTGAAGCGCTCAATTTGGACAAGGGAACATGTACTTTTGAATTAAAGCCCACATGTATACATTTGATTAGGTCGGCCCTAAAGCAAATTGGACACCCTTGAAAGGCTATAAATACAAGTGACCTCAACCTCATTTGAACATCATCATTATGATCATTCTTCTTCTTTCTTCGGCTTGACTCACACAAGTATGATATTGCAGGGTTCGAAGCTCGCACATTTCTAGGGTTTTTGGTTTCTAATCGCAAGCATGACACAAGCAGATTTTAGTCATAAGCACAACCTCACAGGCTCATGCGTGCGGTTGGAGGGTTTCAGTCACGCACACGTCACCGCATGGTTCGGAGGTTGACCGCCGATAGTGATAGTTGATTACATGCTTCTGAATCAAGGTTTTGATTATTGGCATTGTTGGGTTCATCTCATGATGTTTTTTAGTTGATTTTTGTTGAGTAATTGTATGGATGAAGATATGGATCACTGTACTCTCTTTTGTTGAATCATTCAATGACAATCTAATAAGAAGAAGAATTTGAAAGAGTTTTCCCCGTAGTGGGTTTTGCCCTGGTCTCCGACCAATCCTGGTGTCTCTATGTGTGAATGTTTTTCTTCTATTGTTCCTTTATGTTCCGCTGCATTGGTGATGATATTTTTGTTTCTATATAGTTGCATATGTTGTTGAATAATGATGTAAGTTTGAATAATGTTAAGTTGTTATGGGGTGAATTTAATATGGAAACAATGAAATGCAATTATCAAAGCAAAGAACAATATAGCCCTAAGAAAAATTAACATGGTATCAGAGTTGGGTTGAAGAAAAGTCATTGAAGATCACCCCTATGAAGACACCTTTGATGGAAGAAAGAGAAGATGGAGGAGACCTAAAATAATTCTAGGGTTTGAAGGAAACCCTAAGCAATTTAGTTATTAGGGTTTGATGGATATTATGAGGTTAGGGTTTGGAAGAAACCCTGGTTTATGGAAAAGATTTGAGATATGCACTCTAGAAACCCTAGCATAATCAATGTGAAGATGTTCAAGCACTTGTGACATATTTGATGTAGCCCTAGATGGGATAGTCTCTATTAGGCCTGGTTGCTGATGAAATATTGAAGGTTGTTGAGAAATATAGGGGCAATAAGATAGGCGATTTCTCTTACTATAATAACTACTTGTGATGTATTTTTACTTAACTTTATTAGCTTCTTCTTTCACTTGATTATAATTAGTGTTCTTATCATCAAACAACTACCAAACAATGAAGAACAATGAGACAAAATGACACAAGATATACGCGATCAACTAGTGCCAAAACCTCTCCAACTAAGAGGAAAACCCACAAGAATTATTTTCTTCTTATAGATCTTCAATTGACGGATTCCAAGACCTATGACCCTTTACCAAGACCCTCCATAACCAACTCAAATCTTTCTTATTTTCCAGCAGCTTCTGCAATTTCGATCCCAACAAATTCTTCTACAACTTCGACCCAACAACTTCAGTACTTCAACCTTTCACAGCTTCGACCTAGCTACAACTTCACAACTTTGATGCAACTTCACAACTTCGATGCAGCTTCAAAACTTTGATGCAACTTCACAACTTTGATGCAGCTTCAAAACTTCGATGCAACTTCACAACTTTGGTGTAGCTTCACAACTTCACAACTTCGATGCAACTTCACAGCTTCGATGCAGCTTCAAAATTTCGTCTTGCCCAATAACTGTAGAAAACCTAACATGAGAGAGAGAGAGAGAGAGAGACCCAAAACTTCAACCTTGGTCTTCTTCTCTTTTTTTCGTCATTTCACAACTTCTATCTTGTGGATATTAAACTTGTTTGAGAGTGTGTCCAAATGAGGTCGAGTTCCTTCTTATTTATAAGCTCTTGAGGGGTACAAATTGCTATCTTTAGGCCGACTTGTCCCTTCATGTAGGCCGACTTGATCTTTTGCACCATGACGAGGTCTTGGAGGGTTTTTTGACTCAAATAAATTTTCTTTACAATATGTAACATGTCCAAAAGGGTCTTTCATACATTACAATGACTCAATTGACTTGTAGACTCAATGACAAGCCCTAGAAGCACTCAATGGGTGCTTGACCTAAAAATAAATCTCCCTTGAGCATGAAACCCATGCCTCAAGAATAACAATAATAAATTTATTTTTCTTTTTTCATTAAATACATAAAATCATGATTACATATGTCATTATGAAGACCAAACCTAGTTACATATTTCAACACTCCCTCTTAACTAGGGAGGTATTCATAATCCATACAAGGTACTTGGACATTCTCAATCTGAAGAATTCTCATAAGAAGTTTTAGATTGGTAACCCATTTGTTTAGCATCATATCATCCAACATTGTCACATAGCAAGGCCTTGACTAACAACTCTATCTCTCCACAAGATCATAGCACAAGGCTGGTGAGACCAATGATTTATAGATACCATCATAACTGTCTCTCAAGGAACATACCCCACCCAGGTGTTCATAAGGTATGTCCTTTCAAGACTATTATTATCTTGGATTCCCAGTCCTCAAAGAATATCGGTCCTCTACAACTACTCTTATCTTGGATGACTTACCACATCCTCAAAGAGTATTAGATGTCAGATGCTTACCCAATCCTCCATTCTTTCTTCTAAAAGTGAAGACATGAATGATGTTTCTATCTCTCCCTCTCCACTAGGGAGGATATACCCATTCCTACAAAAGAAATGTGCCCAAGTTCCCTCTCATCCTAGGACTTGTCCAAGCTCCCTCTTAACCAAGGACTTGCTTCTAAGCTCCCTCTTAACCAATGATCTGAAATGGAGCAGATTAGTAATGCTGTGCTAATTCCCCATTCAGAATAAAACCCAATATGCTTATCATTTGCTTATCAAGTGCTTAAGGATTCAATAATTTTGCTTAATTAACTGATTCCCATGAGAGTTTCTTATGTAAATATTAGAAACAATTTAACATAAAACATATGCTGAACAACAACAAAGAACATCAAAATACAACACCAAACAAGCACATGATAAAGGAGTTCACCCCTCTTGGGCTACGTCTCTTTGGTCCAAATTTCAATGGCTTGGGCCTCTCTATTATGATCAAAATACAACCAAAGTGTGGCTACAATGCTCAGATGTCTCTGAAACCTGTCTCAATGAGTTTAGAATACTCAAAAATGGCCATCTAGCCTCTTTTTGCATCCAATAAGAACTGAAGAAGTTATGACTTATCCCAGTTCTTCCACTATTTGTTCCACAAATTGCTCCAAAACCGACCAAAAATTGCATTTCCACTCCAAAATCTACTAACGGAGCGAGAAATTTTCCGCACAGCTGGCTATATCCTATCGGTCATATCGTAAATCAATATCAGCAAGTGTTGCAGGCTCTTATGGAACGACAAAACATTGCGCTTACGATATTGCAGACCCTTTAGGGATAATTAACTGTAACATATAAAATCTTGTGTCCAGAACCCATTACTCATCACAATCAGCGAAGTTCAACGGCCAAAGTTTTTGTTAACACAGGAACACTGTGATTGCAGTATTGTGGACTCGCTGGGGTATTAAATTGTGTCATATAAAATTCTTGTTTTCGGGGTCTTATCACTCATCGCAATTGGTTGCGGGCTCTTAATACAGCAGAACATTGTGATGCAATATCGTGGACCCGTCAGGACATTAAACTGTAACATAATAAAGTATCACTTCCGGGTAGTCATCGCAATCAGAACTTTATCAGTGGTAACAAATAACAACAAGGTTTTGGGTGCGATATGTGATTATCACAAATCGCAACCCAACCTGTCGGGGGCTGATTCTTGTCCTGCATCCTTTGTTTTTCCTCGATATGAGATATGTGGGACCCAGTGGAAACCTTCCACTTGGCACTTCCCCATTTGCTGGGACCCTTGCCATGTCATCCAATCCTGCCACATAAACAAGTCAAACTTGAACTTTGACTTGCTCTAACTTCTGCATACGAACTTAGATTTGAGTTTCGTTCACACCATTGGATTCAGAATGACGAGCTCTTCAATCTGAAGCTGAGTTTGACAAGATTCTGACACTTTGATTTTTGAGCATAATTTTGAGCACCTGATCACTCCTCCCCACTGGAAGCCTTTTGGACCCCAAAAGATTTATATTCAGTTATTGAATAGATGAGGGTATTGTTCCCTCACCTTCCCCACTTCAATCCATTTGGCCTTTGATGGATGTGTACCTTTGAGACCCACCCGAAGATAATCAATACTTCCCCTTTTAGTTGTCCTTGTCCTTCTGTCAAGTATAGTGTCTTGTTGAAGCACATCAAGGAATTCTGGAGAAAAGTCTTCAATAGATGGAATTTGAACATTCTCTCCTTGATCTTCAATCAAAGGAGGTTCATACAATCTCAACTTTCAACATTAACAACGAAATAAATTTGCATTTATGAGGGCAAATCAAGCTTGAAAGCATTATTACCAAACTTTTCCAGAATTTCAAATGGACCATAACAAATTGGTTTCAATTTTTTACCTTCACCTCGAAGCCTTTCCTTTCTAATGTATAGCCAAATTTCATCACCTACTTGAAACTGATGATCCACACGATGCTTATCATGTCTTGCCTTATACTTGCCTTGACTCTTTTCTAGTTGTTCTTGAACTATTTGGTGAATCAACTGAATTTTCTCGATGATTTGTTTTCTCTGTCTATGTCACTATGTCCATCTACAACTACATCTTTCTCAAAGATGAAATCCAAACGTGATTTATGCAAAAAACCAAGACATGCCTTAAAAGGCGAAGTTAGAGTATAAGAGTGTTTTTCTCGGTTGTAATCATGTTGAGTATAATGCAACTACGCATCCCACAACTTAGGATGTTTGCTGCAATATCCCCTTAGAAAATGAATAATTGTCTTGTTAACCACTTCAGTTTGACAATCTGTTTGCAGATGGAAGGCTGTACTTTTCTTCAATTTGGTGTCCATCAAGTTCCATAAACTTAACCAAAAATTCCCAACAAATCAAGAATCACGATCATTTACAATAGAAGTAGGCAATCCAAAATGAACCCATACATTTTGAAAGAAAAGTGGAGTTGTTTCTTCAGCTGTAATTTATTTTTTACAAGGAATTAATATGCACATCTTGCTGAAAATATCCACAACTACATACAAATAATCATGACCTTTCCTTTATAAAGGAATACCTCCTACAAAATCCATAGAAACACTTTCCCATGATCGTGAAGGCACTGGAAGTGGTATGTACAGTTTTAGTTTCCTATTACTAGCCTTACTGACTGCACACAATGAACAACCTCTGATAAAATGTGACACACTTTCAAGCATACGAGGCCAATAAAAATACCTCTGAAGATTTGCCACTGTTTTACTTACACCGAAATGTCCAACAATAAGAGAAGTGTGTGCTTCCCTTGTGACATTTACTCTCTCTCCCTATGGAACACAAAGTTTTCCCAAATGATACAAAAAATTATCATGTACATGGTAGTCTAATTCCTCAACTTGGTGGCCTTGACTCAAGTTTAAATATACCTCTTGAAAGTCAACATCTTGTGTGTATTGTTCAACATAACTTTTAGGCATAACAAAATGATTCTTGAGTAAAATGGCTACATTAATAGCTGGTCTAGAAATCATATCAACAACTCTGTTATAAATACCTTTCTTGTACCTGATTACCAAGTGGAATTGTTGTAAAAATCCCATCCAATGAAAGTGCCTTGACTGCTGCAATTTGGTTTGAGATTGTAGATATTGAAAAGGTTGATGATCGATGTGAATAATGGTTTATTTTCCCATCAAGTAATGCTTCCATTTCTTCACACTTTGCACCAATGCATAAAGCTCTTTATCATACATAGGATAATTAATAACAACACCATTAAAAATCTCATAATGAAATGAAATGGGCTTACCATGTTGTAAAAGAACTGTACCCATGGCATAGTCACTTGCATCTGTTTGTATTTCAAAGGTTTGTTTCAAGTCTGACAATGCTAAAACTGGGGTTGAACTGATCTTTTGTTTTAAAGCATTGAATGCGTTTTGTTGTTTGCCTCCCCACTAGAAGACAACCTTCACAATGGTCAAAGCATGTAGTGGAGTTGTTATTGAAGAGAAATTGGCAATGAACTTCCTCCAATACTGCGTTGCTCTGAGAAAAATCCTTACTTCTATGACTGATTTGGGTATTGGTCAATTCACAATGACCGAAACTTTAGAGGGGTCAATCTTCATCTCACCTCCTCCAACTATGTTGCCCAAATACACTAAGGAAGTTTTTCCGAATTCACATTTAGACATCTTCAGAAATAACTGTTCTTTTCTCATGATACTCGAAACTTTTCTCACATGCTTGACATGCTCTTCTCGTGATTTGCTGAATATCAAAATATCATCTAAATAGAAAATTACAAACTCATCAAGAAATGATCTTAAAACATCATTCATAACTCTCATGAATGTAGTTGGAGCATTGCAAAGACTGAAAGGCATAACCAACCACTCAAACAATCCTTGTTTGGTTTTAAAAGCAGTCTTTCAAATATCTTCCTCAGCTATTGTTACTTGATTATATCCACTTCTCAAGTCTAATTTAGTGAAATATTTTGCATTTTTCAACTGATCTAGGAAATCATCTATTCTGGGCAGTGGGTATTGGTTCTTTATTGTAATCTTATTCAAAGTTTGATAATCTACACACATGCGCCAGGTTCCATCTTTCTTGGGTACCAATAAAATTGGTGAACCACATGGCGAAGTCGAGGGACGAATTACACCTTTATCTAACAATTCTTGGACTTGTTTCTTAATTTCTAGACTTTCCAAAATTGACATTCGATACATATTAATGTTTGGAAGTGGACAGTCTTGTTTTAGCTAAATTTTGTGTTGAATTTCCCTTTTTGGTGGCAATCCCTTTGGTTCTTGAAATATGTCTCCATATTGATTGACCACATCAACCAATTCAAATTTCAGCTTCACGTCACAGCCTACAAAGGATACCTACTCTGTGTCATTCTTCTGCTTGATTATAAGGAGCACAAGACTCTTGTTGGAATTGACTAGTTGCTTCATTTCCCCTACGCTTGCTAAAGACAGACTCAACTTTCTGCGATGGGCTCTCACAATATACTCCACTATGTCTTTGAACGAATGATATTTGTTCTCAAATCGATGGAAAATGACTTTCATGTCATACATATACGGTCTTCCCAACACAATCCCAGAAATATCAAATGGCACAACGTCTAATTCGACTTCATCAATGAAATTGGTAGTGATTGCAAACCTGAAAACACATTTTTGTGTGACCTGCAAATTGGCATCCTTGGTTATCCAACCCAACAGATACATTTTATGATGAGGCGCGGTTTCCATATTCAACTTCTTGACCAAGTCCGTAGAAATTAAATTTTCCTGAGATCCACTGTCAAACAACATATCAATCTTGGTGTGTTTGGAAATAACTCTGATATCAAAGAGGTCAATTCTGTTTTCCTCATTTGAAGTGTTATTGGAGTTATTGGTTGCGTTGGTGCTTGCCACGACTTCCTCTTTGCTTTCTTTTGCAACGAATTTTCCCTTAGTGACTGTGGCTGCAATCTTTGCTTCATCACCTGAGTTGGAACCCAAGTCTTGTTGTGCAACAACGTTTGTCCTCTGTTTCCCTTTATTGTTAAATTTCTTCGGTCTTAATTCTGGATGAAGCTTCCAGCAATGCGCTTCATCATGACCCTCTTTGGAACAATTCTTGCACACGAGTTTCTCCCCTTCTTTCTTAACAGAAGCATTTTTCTTCTGCTTTCCTTTAAATTTCTTCCCTTTTTCACCACTTTGAAATGACTTCTTCTTACCTTCTTCTTGTACATTTTCCCCTCTTGCTTCAAGGTGTGTAGCTTGAACATAAACCTCATCAAGATTCGTGGGACTAAACATAAGAATGGTATGTCGAAGATAACTATGTAACCCTCCTATGTATTTCAGCAAAGTATCTTGTGACTATAAGTCTACTCCTAGCATAAGAGCTCTTTTCCTGACTATTGAGTATACTCTTGCACATTTTGACCTTTTAGCTGTCTGAAATTTTACCAATTCATGATAGCTTTTTGCATATGAGTTAAAGGGTAGAACTGTTTTTTTATAACAACAATTAAATTAGACCAAGTAATAGAGATCTTACCATGTTTTTTGATCTCGTCTTGAGTCCTTGATTCCCACCATACAAGTGTTGCACCCTCCATTCTCAATGAAGCCAACTGAATTTTGATATCATCCTCTTGAAGGTTCTAAATTCTACAATACACCTCCAACTGACGAATCCAGTTATCCAGCTTCTCTGCATTAACTTCACCATTGTACATAGGCAACTCGAATTTAACATCAAGCTTTAGAAAAGGTGATTTACCAGTTCCTTTCGAAGAATGATGATGAGTATGAGTAGCGGTGGTATTAGTGGAAGAGGGTGAAGATGCTTTCGAAGAAGAAGATGAAGAATATGGTGGAGATGGTGGAGGTTTGCCTCCATTCCCATTACCTCCTCCTGAAGATCCTTCTCCTTTGGGAGGCTTGGAGCTTTCTCCTTGCAATCTGTTGTTCCTCTCTTCATAGAGGACCTTCACCATCTCTATCATATCAAAGAAAGCCTTTCTGAAGGTCTTCTCATCTTCTGTCATGATAGGTTCTCCTTCATGAGACATGGTCTTTGAAGACTCAACTGCAACTTCTGCAACTTGAGGATGTATTGGTGTAGAAGACTTTGGCAACCTTTCTCTTCTTCCACTTGACCCAATTTCAGGGCTTTCAACCAGCTTTCCTTCACCTCTTTTGAGTTTTAACCTTGTAAGCATGACATAAACTTGCAAACAATTAAATCCTTCTTTCACAAAGAAAATCTAGTAAGCAAAAACCAGTGCTCTGATACCAACTTGATCTGAAATGGAGCAGATTAGTAATGTTGTGCTAATTCCCCATTCATAATAAAACCCAAGATGCTTATCATATGCTTAAGAATTCAATGCTTTTGCTTAATTAACTGATTCCCATGACAATTTATTATGTAAATATTAGAAACAATTTAACATAAAACATATGTTGAACAACAACAAAAAACATCAAAATACAACACACAACAAGCACATGATAAAGGAGTTTACCCCTCTTGGGCTATGTCTCCTTGGTCCAGCTTCCAATGGCTTGAGCCTCTCTATTATTCTCAAATTACAACAAAAGTGTGTTTACAATGCTCAGATGCCTTTGAAATCTGTCTCAATGAGTTTAGAATACTCAAAAATGGCCATCCAACCTATTTTTGCATCTAATTTGGATAAGAACTGAAGAAGTTATGACTTCTCCCAGTTCTTCCACTATTTGTTCCACAAATTGCTCCAAAACTGACCAAAAACCCCATTTTTGCTCCAAAATCTACTAACGAAGCGAGAAATTCACCGCATGGCAGGCTATATCCTATCGGCCATATCGTAAATCGCAATCGGCAAGTGTTGTGGGCTCTTATGGAACGACAAAACATTGCGATTGCGATATTGCAAACCCGCTGGGGATAATTAACTGCAACATATAAAATCCCGTATCTGGAACCCATCGCTCATTGCAATTGGCGAAGTTTAGCAGCCAAAGGTTTTGTTAACATGGGAACACTATGATTGCAGTATTGTGGACCCGTCGGGGTATTAAACTGTGTCATATAAAATTCCCACTTCTGGGGTCTTATCACTCATCGCAATCAGCGATTTGCTGCAGGCTCTTAACACAACAAAATGTTGCGATGCAATATCGCGGACACGCCGGGACATTAAACTATAACACAATAAAGTATCGCGCCCGGGCAATCATTGCAATTGTAACTTTATCAGTGGTAACAAATAACAGCGGGGTTTTGGGTGCGATATGTGATTATCGCAAATCGCAACCCAACTTGCTGAGGGCTGATTCTTGTCCTGCATCCTTTGTTTTTCCCTGATATGCAATATGTGGGACCCAGTGGCAACCTTCCAATTGGCGCTTCCCCATTCGATGGGACCCTTACCATGTCATCCAATTCTACCACACATACAAGTCAACCTTGAACTTTGACTTGCTCTAACTTCTGCATATGAACTCGGATTTGGGTGTTGTTCGCATCGTTGGATTCAGAATGATGAGCTCTTCAATCTGAATTTGAGTTTGACAAGATTCTGACATTTTGATTTTTGAGCATAATTTTGAGCACCTGATCACTCCTCCCCATTGGAAACCTTTTGGACCCCAAAATATGTATATTCAATTATTGAACAAATGTGTGTGTTGTTCCCTCACCTTCCCCACTTCAATCCACTTGGCCTTTGATGGATGTGTACCTTTGAGACCCACCTAAAGATAATCAATATTTCCCCTTTTGGTTGTCCTTGTCCTTCTGTCAAGTATAGTGTCTTGCTAAAGCATATCAAGGAATTCTGGAGAAAAGTATTCAATAAATGGAATTTTAACATTCTCTCCTTGATATTCAATCAAAGGAGGTTCATACAATCTCAAATTTTCAACATTAACAATGGAATAGATTTTCATATATGAGGGAAAATCAAACTTGAAAGCATTATTACCAATCTTTACCAGAATTTTAAATGGACCATAACGAATTGGTTTCAGCTGTTTACCTTCACCTCGAAGCCTTTCCTTGCTAATGTATAGCCAAACTTCATGACCTACTTGAAACTGATGATCCACATGATGCTTATCATGTCTTGCCTTATACTTGCCTTGACTCTTTTCTAGTTGTTCTTGAACTGTTTGGTGAATCAGCTGAATTTGCTCAATGAATTTCTTTGTTTTGTCTATGTCACTATGTCCATCTACAACTACATCTTTCTCAAAGATGAAATCCAAAGGCGATGTAGGCAAATAACCAAGACATGCTTCAAAAGGCGAAGTTAGAGTAGAAAATTGTTTTGCTCGGTTGTAAGCATGTTGAATATAATGCAACTGTTCATCCCACAACTTAGGATGTTTGTTGCAATATCATCTTAGCAAATGAATAACTGTCTTGTTAACCACTTCAATTTGACCATCTGTTTGCAGATGGAAGACTGTACTTTTCTTCAATTTGGTGTTCATCAAGTTCCATAAACTTAACCAAAAATTCCCAACAAATCGAGAATCACAATCACTTACAATAGAAGTAGGAAATCCAAAATGAACCCATACATTTTGAAAGAAAATTTGAGCTGTTTGTTCAGCTATAATTTGTTTTTTACAAGTCATTAATATGCACATATTGTTGAACCTATCCACAACTACATACAAATAATATTGACCTTTCCTTGATAAAGGAAGACCTCCTACAAAATCCATAAAAACACTTTCCCATGGTCATGAAGGCAATGGAAATGGCGTGTACAATCCTAGTTTCTTATTACCAGGCTTATTGACTACACACATTGAACAACCTATGATAAAACGTGACACACTTTCAAGCATACGAGGCCAATAAAAATACCTCTGAAGATTTGCCATTGTTTTACTTACACTAAAATGTCCAGCAATAAGAGAAGTGTGTGTTTCCCTTGTAACATTTACTCTCTCTCCCTGTGGAACACAAAGTTTTCCCAAATGATGCAACAGATTATCATGTACATGGTAGTCTAATTCCTCAACTTGGTGGCCTTAACTCAATTTTAAATGTACCTCTTGAAAGTCAGCATCTTGTGTGTATTGTTCAACATAACTTTCAGGCATAACAAAATGATTCTTGAGTAAAATGACTACATTAATAGCTGGTCTAGAAAGCATACCATCAACTCTGTTATAAATACCTTTCTTGTACCTGATTTCCAAGTGGAATTGCTGTAGAAATCCCATCCAACAAAAGTGCCTTGACTACTGCAATTTGGTTTGAGATTGTAGATATTGCAAAGGTTGATGATCAGTGTGAATAATGGTTTCTTTTCCCATCAAGTAATGCTTCCATTTCTTCACAATTTGCACCAATGCATAAATCTCTTTATCATACATAGGATAATTAATAACGACACCATTAAAATTCTCAGAATGAAATGAAATGGGCTTACCATGCTGTAAAAGAATTGCACCCATGGCATAGTCACTTGCATTTATTTGTATTTCAAAGAGTTGTTTCAATTCCGACAATACTAAAACTGGGGATGAAATGATCTTTTGCCTTAAAGCATCAAACGATTTTTGTTGTTTGCCTCCCCATTGGAAGACAACCTTCATGATGGTCAAAGCATGTAGTGGAGATTCCATGAAAGAGAAATTGGCAATGAACTTCCTCCAATACTGCGCTGCTCCTAGAAAACTCCTTACTTCTGTGACTGATTTGGGTATTGGCCAATTCACAATGATCGAAACTTTAGAGGGGTCAATCTTCAGCTCACCTCCTCCAACTATGTGGCCCAAATACACTGTGGAATTTTTTCCAAATTCACATTTAGACATCTTCATAAATAACTGTTATTTTCTTATGATATCCGAAACTTTCCTCACATACTTGACATGCTCTTCTCATGATTTGTTGAATATCAAAATATCATCTAAATAGACAATTACAAACTCATCAAGAAATGATCTTAAAACATCATTCATAACTCTCATGAATGTAGCTGGAGCATTGCAAAGACCAAAAGATGTAACTAACCACTCAAACAATCCTTGTTTGGTTTTAAAAGCAGTCTTCCAAATATTTTCCTCAGCTATTCTTACTTGATGATATCCAATTCTCAAGTCTAATTTAGTGAAATATTTTGCATTTTTCAACTGATCTAGAAAATCATCTATTTTGGGTAGTGGGTATCGATTCTTTATTGTAATCTTATTCAATGTTTGATAATATACACACATGCGCCAAGTTGCATCTTTCTTGGTTACCAATACAATTGATGAACCACTTGCCTAAGTTCCCTCTCATCCCGAGACTTGTCCAAGCTCCCTCTTAACCAAGGACTTGCTTCTAAGCTTCCTCTTAACCGGGGACTTGTTTCCAACAGTAGTTGTCACTTCTTTGGTGGAGATCATGGGACCTATAGCTGCTTGTAGGCCTCCTCCTTTCGATGTCATGAATTTATTCTTCATTATTATGGAGCATTCATTTTTTCTTTGCAAGGCACTGACCATCCATCACTTTCGTTCACAAACAATGTCAGTCATGTCATATTTTTCTTCATCGGAAAGTGATCTTCTAGTCCACATTTGGCTTTCCTTCATATAACTACCTTTTCCACATCATGTTTCTTTTAGGATCTTTTATCCCAACGAGTGCTAGTTGTAGGTGAAATCTACAACTCTTTTTCCGGTAGCCCTGCATTAACCCATCCAGATGTTGTTCAAAAATAAATATAAAAATGAACATCAAATCAAATTTATCTTTTGCAATGACCCTTCAACATGACATTTGCTTGTAGCAACGTCAGCATATTGTATACAAATTGACACGTCTCCAAGATATTCAATGTCAAGGGTCTCCTTTCTTTCCAGACTTCATCAGAGTCTTTATACCTTTTCAATGGAGATGTCATGGTCAATTCTCGTAGTCATCGGATGTTGATTTCCTTTTCTATGTTCTCATAGTTGCATCTTTCACGATATATTCTTTATTTCTTCACATACTTATCCCCATGAACTTTCATTCATAGTTCCTTCATCTTTGTCAACCACCTCATATTCCATATCAGGACATATTATGTTCATTTCATCTAGTCAATATGCGAACCATGCCCTCATGCATCTTTCCAAAGGAGGAGATCCCTTTTCTTTGATCATGCTCATGAGATAGAACATTTACCCATGCAACCATATGACAACATGAATCAATTAAATACATGCATACATACCTCTTTCCTTCTTTTGGTCACCTAGGCTTCCTTCAACAACTTCCTTTCCTTGATTGAGAGTACTTCAACCATCTTGACATGTTGCATTCCTTTGTCATCATACCATTATTCTTCCAAACAATGAATCCCATACAAGGTGGAATTCTCAGTGAGGCACTTGCTTCTTCCAAGAGGTGAACCTTCAAATGAAGATTCCAATGGAGGATCTTGATTATCCTCATCCTGCAAATGCTTCTTCCTAATGATGTATGATGAGATTTACACTAGATGAATTTCTTCTAACCATAAGTACTACTTATGATTTCAATGAGGTTACCAAGAGCTACTTCCTTCTATGATGACTGTTACAACCATGTAGACTTCTACTTCAACTATCTTTCAAGCTTTTATAAGGATGTCTCGAGCTCTTTCTTTAATCATATTCTTCTAACATGATGTCATCTTCTATCTCATCATAATGCTTCTCATCTTGACTACCATGGTGGAGGTCTTTTCACCTCCCACTTCTCCTTGATATGAATTGGAGAAGCCCTAATAGTGAAGATCTATCCCTTTGGCTTTCTTCTCATCAAGTTCCTCTACTTCTTCAGTGATATGAACCTCATTTCTTTCTTTCCTTTTGTTGTCCTTCTTTAATTTCAGACAATATTTCTTGTGATGCCCATATTCATGAAAACCATAGCATTGGATCTTCAACATATCCTTCTTCTTCTTTTTCTGAGGACCAAATTTTCCAAACCTTCCTTTTCTCTTAGTCATGGTAGCAAATTCTCGAGCTTGTTCACCTGGTCCCACATCACTCTTTTCTTTTAACCTGGTTTCTTCAATTTTACACAATGGCTAGAGTTTATTAAATGAAGTGGCTTCCTTCTTTCCAAAAATTCTTGATACTAAGTTGACCCATTCATCAGGTAGTGCATTGAGTACCACGGTGGTCATTCCTCTATCTGACATTATTTTCCCCAACTCTTTCAGTTGGTCTCGTATTTCTGACACCCTTGAGTATCCTTCTTTAAGATGCCCTTCCATGTTGTAGTCACCTTAGTTCTGATACCTTGTTGAGAAATCTAGGGGCAACAAGATAGGTGATTTATCTTACTTTAGTAACTTCATGTGATGTATTTTCACTTAAATTTATTAGCTTCTTATTTCACTTGATTATAATTAGTGTTCTTTTCATCAAACAGCTACCAAAAAATGAAGAACAATGAGACAATAGGACACAAGATATAAGCGATAAACCAAGGCCAAAACCTCTCCAACTGAGAGAAAACCCGCAATAATTCTTCTCTTATTATAGATCTTCAATTGATGAATTACAAGACCTATGACCCTTGACCAAGACCCTCCAAGACCAAGTCAAATCTTTCTTGATTTCCAACAACTTCTGCAATTTCAATCGCTACAAATTCTTCTGCAACTTCGACCAGAAGATTCTTCTACAACTTCAATCCTTCGAACTTTCATAACTTCAACCTTTTACAGCTTCAACCTAGCTGCAACTTCAAAACTTTGATTCAACTTCATAGCTTCGATGCAACTTCACAGCTTTGGTGCAGCTTCACATCTTCGATGCAACTTCACAACTTCGATGCAACTTTGAAATTTCGGCTTGCCCTATAACTGTAAAATCCTAACACGAGAGAGAGAGAGAGAGAGAGAGAGAGAGAGAGGCCCAAAACTCTAAACTTGGTCTTCTTCTCCTTTTTCATTATTTTCCAACTTCTATCTTGTGGATATCTAACTTTCTTGAGAGTGTGTCCAAATTAGGTCGAGTTCCTTCTTATTTATAGTCTCTTGAGGGGTACAAATTTCTATATTTACGTTGACTTGTTGTTGGGTGTGGAGTCTAATTATCTTCTTTATTCATAGGTATCACCACATTGGACCCTAGTTCCTCACGGGGGAATGGGGAGCGGGCGGGGGGGGGTGCAATGACGATTTTATGAGACCCCCCCCCCACCCCTCCTGCGGCAGGGGTTTAGGGGCAGCACCCCTAAAGCGAAAAATAGATGAAAAACTTCCTTGTAAAATATTGTAATTTCGTAGTCAATCTGGGCCATTCATTAGGAAAATGATCTGACGGTAGAAGTTATGTTAATTTAGGGTTTTTTTTCCCTAGAAGGAAACCCTCAATTTATATGAGGGACTTATATTGTAGTTGTGTATATTCATTCTGAGCGAGAAAGAGAGAGGAGAGTGTGTGAGAGCGATGAGGAAATTACAACGGATCTTTTGTAGGTTGTATCTCTTCATTTTGTTGGATAATATAAAGGAATGACTGGTTATTTATCCATGGACGTAGCCCAAATGGGCTGAACCACGTATATCTGTGTCTCTCTTATTTTATGTGTTTTTTTTGTTTGTGTTTCTGCAATGTTTTATGTGTTCCATTGCTTTATAATATATTATTTTCTAACACTTGTCCCTTCATGTAGGCCAACTTGACCTTTGAACCATGACGAGGTCTTGGAGGGTCTTTTGACTCAAATAAACTCTCTTTACAATATGTAACATGCCAAAAAGGGTCTTTCATACATGACAATGACTCAATTGACTTGTAGACTCAATGACAAGCCCTAGAATAACTCAATGGGTGCATGACCTAAAAATAAATCTCCCTTTAGCATGAAACCCATGCCTCAAGAATAACAATAATAAATTAATTTTTTTTTTTCTCATCAAATATATAAAATCATGATTACATGTCATTATGAATATTGAACCTAATTACACATTTTAACAAAGGCAACATTGTCATATGGATAATGGGTAGTCATGACTCTTGAAGGCTGGTTCAAGAGGGAGATGATCACTTTTCATTAAAGATAAGTACTCTTTCAAGTTATGTTACTTCTTTATGTCTTTACTTTTGTTTAAGATTTATTGATTTGATTGCTGATTATACTTCTCGCATGTATATGTGAGTATTTGGATACTTCTAACTCCTTGATGAGATGTGATAAGTGGATCCTTCTTGAGGATCATGGATAGTGCAAGAAGAGAAGAGCTAGCACTGGAAAAGTAAAAGAGGCACTCGATGAAAAGTTGAAAAAGCGCTCCAAATTGCCAATGCCAAGGTGCATATGTATCTAAATACTACAAGGTATACGTGATGTATTGTATGGCAAGGTAAGCCCTAAGGTATGATGGAAATATCACCTTCATGAATGACTCATATTGAATATGAAAGTAGGTTTGATTCATGGTACTTATGATGAGATGGTGCACTTGGTATTGGACAAGTATCTTATGTTCTATTATGTAATATACCTGGGGGGATAATATGGGGTACAAAGGGAGGTACCCAGGGGAATAATGTAATAATGGGATGGGCCATAGTAATAAATAAGGTGGTTAACCCGTATCATGTAAGGGACCACAAGTAGTTAGTAATAATGTAATGGGCCCATGGTATTAGATAGATGGTATTGAGGGAACCATGGTAATGACCCATGGTATTGTATGTATGAGGCCTATATAGAGGCTAGAGACTCCCCATTGAAAGGTGTAAATGATTATTGTATGAACAGGCATATGGCTTGTGGAGTGTTCTCCTTCCTTAAGGAGTGAATGTATGGTGTTGCCCTACCTTAAGGGTTTGATCAATAAAGAAGCATTTCTATCTATATTCAGATGTTGTTATTTTTTATGATTATTCTTAGGTATATTATTACTATCATATATTTTCATATCATATCTCTAACAAGTGGTATCAGAGCTATAACAAGTGGTATCTTAGGCAAAAGTGGAGAATTTTTTTTTTTTAATTTTTTGCAGGAACTTTTTGGGGCGACGAGTTTGCAGATCAGATCTGTATGTTTTGCGAAAAATATACAAAATATAATTGCAGATATGGATTCTTTGTGAAAATATACCCAAGTTCAAAAAAAAATCGGCCAAATCGGAGTCCGGATGAAGGAGATATCGTTGATCTAAAAATCAGTGGTGTTGCAGACATTTTTCAGGGCGGCGAATTTGCAGATCAGATCTGTATGATTTGAGCCAAAATCTGCAAAATCTGATTGCAGATTTAGGTTGTTGGTGAAAAAATACTAAGTTTGAAAAAAAAATCGGCTGAATTGGAGTCGAGATGAAGTCGATCTCACTAATTTAAAAAATCAGTGTTGTTGTGGACATTTTTTGGGGCAGCGAATTTGCGGCACAAATCTGTACGTTCTGGTTCAAAATCTGCAGAATCTAATTGCAGATTTAGATTATTTGTGAAAAAATACCCAATTTCAAACCAAAAAAATCAGTCAAATCAGAGTCCGGATGAAGGAGATATCGTTGATTTAAAATCAGCTATTTTTTCAGCAAATTTTTGTGACGACGAGACAGTTGCAACGCAAATTGGAAATTCCAGTGCCTAGATCAGAATTTCTACCACATGAGAAGATGCAGAATGGTTGTTCCATTTCCGAAAACAGGTCATAATAAGGATTCTGAGCAATATTGACGGAATTGTGGCCTTTTCAAATTTTCACCAAGTAAGTGAATTTTTTTTCTTTCAAAATCCTCTTCATGGCGGTTCTATGTTTTACAGGAAAAGATAATGGTCCTACTATTGAAGAATACATAAAACAAAAAAAGCTAGTGTGGCCAAAAGATTGGAAGGATTTAGTGTGGCTTGGTTTGAAAGATGAGGCTGCCAAATGGTAGTTCTCACTTGACAACAAGCAGTTGACCAAACTTTCAGATGTAGAATTTGAAAGTCATTTTAGACAAATGGTCTCGTGCTAGAAAAAACGAGGATGAGACACGTAAGGGGTTATTTTCTACTGGTGTCTCCTTATTGCAGGTTCATGGATTGATTCAAAAGGAGAAGATCGTTGTGTCTATAAATCCTAGTTGCAAGCATAATTTTATCAATGTTAATTTGGCAAAAAAATTGCAAGTTCCAACAAAACACATTGAAAACACACAGGTTGAAGATGAGGATGTTCAAATTTATAAGGATTTGAAGCTTTCTATGGATAAGTATGTGTTGCATGGTGATTTTTATACTTCAGATGTGGATAACATGGATGTTGTTTTGGGATATCCTTGGATAGAATCCGTGGGTACTATCAATATTAATGTGCAGAAGAAATTCCTGAAGCTTTGGTATAAAAAGAAGAAAATTACATTTAGGATATTTCCATCAATAAACAAGGAGAGTCCACGGAGGTTGAAGTAGAAGATGTTTCAGGGACTGACATATCAGATGATGAGCCATTGATGGTCGACAACCACACACAAACATCAAACAAGGTACCAGAACAACAAGTAGAGGCGGAAGCTGAAAATGTTACATCAGAGGGGGACTCAGTGGTTGAAGTAATATTGGAAGATAAGACACCACAACATGAACCAGATAACAGTCAGGCTCCAGTAAGGGGTGAATTAAAGAAAAAGACACTGTGGGTTAAAACTTCAACATATCATCACCCACATCACCCCGCAAGAAAACAACCAACAAGATGGCAACTAATTAGCCACAAGGACAACAACCCCCACATGATAGATAGAGAGGAGCGATGATCCACCTACTATACATCAACACAGAAAAGCCGCCAGGGTCAACTTCCATCTCAAGTGAGCAAGGCACCAGCTGGATCGAGGGTTCACCTATCTCTTGGATGGCTAGATGCACATGCATGGTACCAGTGGACTACTCTTTTGAGTAGATCTTATTATTTGTGTTCTTCCCATGTTTCGGGGACGAAACATGTTAAGGGGGGTGGAATGTAGTATACCTAGGGGGGATAATATGGGGTACAAAGGGAGGTACCCAAGGGAATAATGTAATAATGGGATGGGCCATAGTAATAAATAAGGTGGTTAACCCGTATCATGTAAGGGACCACAAGTAGTTAGTGATAATGTAATGGACCCATAGTATTAGATAGATGGTATTGAGGGAACCATGGTAATGACCCATGGTATTGTATGTATGAGGCCTATATAGAGGCTAGAGACTCCCCATTGAGAGATGTCAAGGATTATTGTATGAATAGGCATATGGCTTGTGGAGTGTTCTTCTTCCTTAAGGAGTGAATGTATGGTGTTCCCCTACCTTAAGGGTTTGATCAATAAAGAAAAGAATTTATATATTGAAATCTTATTATTCTTGGGTTATTTCTATTATCTTATATTTTCATATCAGATTTATAACAAGTGGTATCAGAGCTATAACAGGGGATAATATGGGGTACAAAGGGAGATACCCAAGGGAATAATGTAATAATGGGATGGGCCATAGTAATAAATAAGGTGGTTAACCTGTATCATGTAAGGGACCACAAGTAGTTAGTAATAATGTAATGGGCCCATGGTATTAGATAGATGGTATTGAGGGAACCATGGTAATGACCCATGGTATTGTATGTATGAGGCCTATATAGAGGCTAGAGACTCCCCATTGAGAGATGTCAAGGATTATTGTATGAACAGGCATATGGCTTGTGGAATGTTCTCCTTCCTTAAGGAGTGAATGTATGGTGTTGCCCTACCTTAAGGGTTTGATCAATAAAGAAGCATTTCTATTTATATTCAGATCTTGTTATTTTTGGTGATTATTCTTGGGTATATTATTACTATCATATATTTTCATATCAGATCTATAACAAGTGGTATCAGAGCTATAACATATTAAGTCATGGTAAACCTACTTAGAAACATTGATTTTTGATATATTGGTATACTTGGAAAAGTATCTTAAATGATTATTTTCTAGATTTTATGATGCAATCTAGATACATTGTTTTTTACATATGGTAGCTTGATACCATTGATAATACTTGTGACAAGCATGATAACCATTATGTTATAAGTGTAAATAATAAGATTGTTGCTCAATATCCCCTTGTTGACTTTGGATTAGTAATTTTAACAGTGTAGTAAATCTGGATGCCCTGAATTAATGGATTAAGTTATTTAAGTAATATTTTTGTTCATGACCTTTGATGATACACCTGTCAATTGTCCTAATCATATGACTCTAACCCTTGATGAAAGTTTGATGTCATGTTCATAAGTGATGATGAAGTAGCTGGTGCTAACATGTTATGGCCATGATGGATATATGTTTTGGAACTTGATATAGTTTGATTTCATGATCTAACAATTTTGCTGATGCATGAGAATATTATGATAGACAAGTTGATAATGCTTAAGTATAAAGTGGGTGCTCATTAAGAGGGGGTCTCTTCATAAGATCCCTACACCTATTATCATTAGTGTTAAATATATGGAAGATTATTTACTGTAGAAATAAGTTTTCTGGGCATAAATAGACAAATATCTGACAATGTTAGTTTGCAACAAGTTATGGTCTAAGAAGAGAGGGTTTCCCTTAATCTAAGCCGCAACCGCATGGAAGCAAGATTACCAGTGCGGTTATAGACCTCCAACCGCATGGAAGAAAGGTTATGGGTGTGGTTATGCCTATAGGTCACAAAAAATGAAGCTTTATGCATAAAATCAGAAGTGCACCTGGAGTATGACAATCCTACATATATGGAGCAGTCATCAGAAAGTTTTATGAGTAGGGAAGTTTCAATGTTTGACTTACTATAGAGAATGAAAATGTGTTGACTAAAATTGTGTTTGCAAGGGACCAGAATATGCATATTAGCATGTTATTTTGATTTAATCATTGAAGTTAGTATATGATAGTATTTGATAACAATTACAAGGGTTTGACAAGATTTGGCTTGTTGGCTTGACTTAGTGAGCATATTGGCTTGATGATTGATGATGCTTTAGAACTTTGACATGATGCTTGATGGTTCATAAATATGTTTTGGCTCATGGATTGTTTGAATTCACAATGATAACAAGTTAGAGTTTTGATCTGATTTAGTACTTGATGACTGATGATTTTCCTTGGTCACAGTGCTATGTGGGCATAATGACTTTCAATGATTAAGGTTGGCATTGATTCTATATTGACTTCATTGGATTGGGAACATTAGTTGTAGTATAAAGGGTTATGATGAAATATGCAGTGATCTCACAATGAATTGATGAAACTTATATTTATCCTTGGTATATGCATTTGCATCTAGTGACATAAATGATTTATATTATGATAATGAGGATGGCTTGATAAAATTTGGTAAATAACAATTGTTGACATAAAAATAGTATTTGGATATGAGCTCTACCTAACACCTAGTCTAAAGAGTGTGTCACAGTGATATTGGCATAAACTTTTATGACTATTAACTTTGATTTGGCATCTATAAGCTGACTTTGTTGATTTGATTGCACAATATTGATTTGTGTAAGACTGAGCATATTGACTTTATCAAGTGTTATGTTTACATGAAGCATTGTATAAAGAAAGCTCCCTAATCCTAGTGTGTTTTCATTGACAATTACCTTGTGAAGCTAGGAAGATGTGCAAATATAAACCTCCACTTCAAAAAATGGTCCAATGTCTTTGATTTTTGGTTTTATATACTAATGGTCTATTCATGACAAGTAATGAGCCTCTAGTGATCAAAGTAAGAGGGAGTTGGCCTTTGAAATTCGAAATGACGAACCATGATGAGTTACTTTATGAATTTTGGAAAAGAAAAAAAATCTATATCATGAAGCTCTCGAAGAGTTGTTGGAAAATAAAAATATAAATCGTTGGATACTCTGATTGAGTTTAAAGAAGTTATGAAGAGATATTGTTGAACCTGCCTTGGAAATCGATAGTCGATCGAAGCATTGATGTTTTGTGTGAACACCTGTCCATATATATATGTCTTGCATAGAACAACCTGAGTGAATTCATGATTTAGCCTCTTCATACACAATGAGTTGTCGTCAAGCACACTTCAAGATACTTTCATGGGATGATCGATTTTTAGTCTGAGACATTCTTCCTGTGATATGTGACTGCATGGATATATTGATGTTGTTTGGGATCGTTATTGATGAGATGAGCACATCTGGGTGCTGCCTTAGTATGAGATCTGCCATGATATTTTTTGATGAGAGATCCATAGATTTAAGCACAACCGAGGTTGAATACGAATTTTTTGGCATAACCAATTGTGAGGTAAGTTGAAGAAGCTCTTTAGAGAGTTGTTTGAGAAGGTTTTGAATATGACAGTGATACATTGTGATAATATTGAGTGGGATCTGATTGGCAGAGAATCATGTATATAGCTAGGACTGATATCTCTTCATATATTGAGACAATGTTCCCGTATGAGACAAGCTTAGGCTTGTGGTTGTTTCCTCCATGAGAGGGAGGATGAATAACGTATCCTTTTTGTGATAAATTTTTGATATAATATTTGATTTAATGTCCTACATGAACATGTTATTTTGCTATTGTGACATGGTGATTAAGCATGTACCATATATGAGCATGATGATATGTTTCTGATCTACAGAGAGCAAGACTGATCGAGAACACTGAGCCAACTCTTACCCCCTATCTGAGCTCCCAGGGTGAGGAATTGAGATGGAGGGCTCCTGGGGTTGAGGGATCTCTAGACAATAGGGTCATAAATTCCCCCCCCCCCTATCTTGGTCTTCGAAGAATATACCCCGGTTGGCATCATACCCACAAGTAGGGTTTGTTGGGAATACCACTCCCCATCTGGCCAATTGGTTGAGAAAGTACTTGGGGATGTACAACCCAATATTATTATGATGCAGGTGTTCTACCACATGAATTTTGAGGGTCATTGTTGGGAAGATCAGTGGGCAATAGGATGGGTTGAGATGTGCTCCCCTATACCACCTATTGCTCGATATGGGGTTGTAGATGTTTTCCTCCCCCATGAGATTCCGTGTTGACACTAAGCTCCCTGATGTGGTTTCAAGTTGAGTTGTGCTCCTTGATTTTGTTCTAAATTGAGCTATGCTCTTCGATGTTGATACGGGTCATAGATTTGGCTCCTCGTTGATGTTTCCCGAGTAGTATCATTGGGCCCCCCGCTGGCATCAATTTTGGGTGGTAACAGTGGCTCCCTGATGGAGAGAGGGTGGAAGCTCAGGCTCCCCGCCGATGTCAAATTATTCTTCTTTTAGATTCGAGAATGTTCAAAATATGAGTAGGAATAATAAATAAATAAGCTAGAAAAAGTAGAGATGAATCGAGATGAGAAATGATGACATTTGATGATGATATTCTTGATATTGGATATGTTTTGATGACATGATACTTGTGATGATTACATGATGCAGTTGAAATTTATCCCTAGATGAGAAGGAGTGTTAATTTGGAAGCTCAGTGAAAAATTCCAACCATGGGACTAGATTCCTCTTTTCGAGAGGACCAATTCCGACTACTGAAGCGCTCAATTTGGACAAGGGAAAGTGTACTTTTAAATTAAAGCCCACATGTGTACATTTGATCAAGTCGGCACTAAAGAAAATTGGACACCCTTGGAAGTCTATAAATACAAGTGACCTCAACCTCATTTGGACATCATCATTATGATCATTCTTCTTCTTTCTTTGGTTTGGCTTGCATAGGTCTGAGATAGTTTGTGGAAAGTTCACTCGCACAAGTTTGAGATTGCAGGGTCTGAAGCTCACACATGTCTAGGGTTTTTGGTTTTCGACCACAGACATGACACAAGCAAATTTCGGTCATAACTACAGGCTCACAGGCTCATGTGTGCGATTGGAGGGTTTCAGTTGCATGCATGTCATTCTATGTGTGCAGTTGGGACCTAGGGTTTGATTTTTTAGATGACCGCAGATTTCGCTCATTGATCGCAGGGTTCAGCAGTTGGCCGCAGATTTTGCTCATTGACCGCAAGGTTCAGCAGTTGACCGCAGATAGTTACAATTGATTACAGGCTTCTGAATCAAGGTTTTGATTATTGGAATTGTTGGGTTCATCTCATGATGTTGTTTAGTTGATTTTTATTGGATAGTTGTATATATGAAGACATGGATCATTATACTCTCTTTTGTTGAATCATTCAATAAAAACGTAATAAGAAGAAGAATTTGAAAGCCTTTTCCCCATAGTGGGTTTTGTCCTGGTCTTCGACCAATCCTGGTGTCTCTGCATGTGAATTCTTTTCTTCTATTGTTCCTTTATGTTCCACTGCATTGGTGATGGTATTTTTCTTTCTATATAGTTTCATATGTTGTTGAATAATGATGTAATTTTGAATAATGTTAAGTTGTTTTGGGGTGAATTTAATATGGACAAAATAAAATGCAATTATCAAAGCAAAGAACAATATAGCCCTAAGAAAAATTAACAACAATTTCATGGAACACATTGTCGATTTGCCGAGAATTAACTAGGCTCTCATGTAAGTGAGCACATTATGCATTATTTAAGGGTAATCTTTCGAGTCCCCAAATGTGAGAGGGATCCTCCCTTGGATTTCTATGGAACTCCTTTAAACATTTTGAAGGTCCAAAGTCAGTTCAAAAACCATGAACAAGAGAATTTATTCATGGTACACTCCATATGTTGCTAACAATGTGTGTGGAGCATTATACGTTTATGTGACAAACTCATTTAAAATTGTGCCATTTATAAATAGATTTAGAAAGTTACCATGACAAGATTCCTAATGCACTATCATGGCCAACATAATGGAATGCCTCTAGGATCAAACTGGTGAAAAGTGTATGTTAGGTGGACTTATCCCTCTTGCGGACAAGAGCGATCTCCCTAGACCTCAAAGAAATATAGTAACAAACAACAAGGAACTGCTACCTTTCCCTAGATTACGATTTACTAAAACAAACAATATGATAGAGGTCACTTACGGTTTAATCAAAATGTATGATGAAGTCCCTTTCAGAGCCTTCGACCATCCGCTCCTCTTCGATGCTTTAGAGATATTTACAGTGCTTCCCACAACTTCTCTTTGATGCCCCGAAGGAGATCTGCATAGACAGAAACATACACAAGATCAAAGCATCTAGTATATAGCATAAGAGATAAATGAACTAATTAACTCAATCATATATCATAAATTGATCAATATGCAATCATAATCTATGTGGGTGATCAAGGAATCCCACAAATTGTATCAACAAAGACATAATTGAGAAAGAACAATTGCTTTTATATTAATAAAATGGAGAATAGACTTACAACCTTGAAGCCTTGATGTTGCAAGTCTCTTCCCACAATCTCCAACCCTCTCCTTGAATGAATAGCCTCCTAGCCTTATTCCTGCAGCATAATCCTACTTCCAATAGTCCTCCTCAATCCTTAGGCCTATGTTAGCTTTATAGGCCAAGAGGGGGAAGTTTGGGATCCATTTCCCAAGGGATGAGATCCACTAATGGTGGGATAGGGGTTCCACAAAGAGAGGGAGGTAGCTCCATGATGGGAGGGATCAGGGTTGAATAGGCATCCATTCAAAGCTTGTTAGTTGGGAAAGATTCGACTAACAAAACGCTTCTAGAATTTACTTTTTATTTTTACATTTGTTAAGCCACGTGCATAGGTCACAGTGTAAGACACAACACACTTATGTGCAGATTCTAATGGACTTCTCTGCATATGTGCGGGGATTGACTAGGGAACTGCGCAGGAAGCCAAAAATAGGATTTTTGCCATGGGATCCAACAATTTTCATTCTCTTTGGGATTTTTTGGGTTCTAACCTTGCAGGGGGATGCATTGTAACAATTTGATGGATAACGAAAGATCAAAAACGATGATCATTTTCATAATATGAAAAAATGACATGTAACACATTGCCCCCTAAAGTGAAAAGTTAGAAAAGGTGTTTGATGACCGTAGCGCTTTATCATGCCAAGGTTTGGGTTAGAGACTACAGCCAGAGACCTGAAACAATCAATCAAATGTTACAATACAATATATAATCATTGTTGAGGTGGGTATTCCCATACTCAAAGCATAAATGTCTCAAAGAACCAATACGGAAATACATATGGAGATCCATGTCAATAGACGACATAGTATAGACGCAGCCATAAAAGGATCCATGTTTACAATCATGAATATTTAATAACTTCACACATCTTGGATGGATGAAACTAGATCCAGGGCCTTGATCTCCATCTCTCGATCTATAATACCAATCTAGCCATGCGAGTGAATGTCTCGTAGTCGAACATGGTAGAAACCACTTGATTACTGATCAATGATGTGAATTGTTAACAAGTGCGAGAGAAACCACCAATAATAACAATGGATCTTAAGGTACTTCCAGTAAATCCACAAAGTGTGAACAAATGTGTTGATGTCGAACACTCGTAGAATCATTCGATCGAAGGTCAATGATGAGAACATGTCGTTGAAGGTGAGAAAACTGCCATTAGGCATGTCGGCTTCAAGGTACTGAAGGTTTTTGATCAAATTCCTAGATAGTGAGTTGAAGTCAATAGGAAGTGACTCGTCACAGGAGGGCCTACGACACGGAACTCATGTCAAGTTTTGAAGAACAACAATTTGGAGCAATCCAGGACTGAAATAGGGATGGTTGGCGCGATTTAAGACTATGACTGGAAAAATAATTTGACTGAGGTTAGACTTCTCTTGAACATGTTGGCAACACGAAATTCTGACTTGGTAGCATTTAACTAAAAAATAATACCCAAACAAATTGAAGAATTTCAATGAGGTATGGTCAATTGAGAGGCAAATAGATTTCCCAACCTGGACACAAAAAGTGACGGAATGTCATGTTCAAGAGAAACATACTGTGTTTTACAATACAAAACAAATGTTCTTTCTCACTTTTCCCCTACCATTACTGGAAAGTACCTCTTTATTTTTAACAAGCTTGAGGAGAATAACATATGCTTCGAAGTATTTTTAACGAACCCTAGGAAGGAGTGCTTCGGTCTCTCCATGCTTAATGACTCTTGCACTGTTTAATTTTTACGAGTCCAATGAAGGGGTAACTCGATGTCATTTTCATGTTTAAAGAGTTTGAAAATACACAAAAAGAAAACTCGTTTTGTTCTTTCAAATGTAAAATTTTAACGAGCCTGGAGAAATTGAAGCTTGGTGTTTTTTAGTTTTAGGGATTTAGTAGAAAAAGCATAAGTAAACTCCATATTGTCCTTTTTCATAAATTGGGTCCCTCAAGCCCTAAAAAGGGTAAAATAATGTAGGATAGAAATCTATCGACCATGATTAGTCAACGTATACCTTTTTCGTTAATATTCTAGTTCAATCCATAAAGGGGGTAAACTTATACTTAATAGACGATTGTTCATTTACTTTTACAAGTTCGAATAGTCAAGTACTTGATGATATTTTCATGTTTAGGGACTCTGAAAAGGGCGTAAAGAGAACTGCTTTGTTTCATTTTTTCGTAAGTTTTAACGAGTCCAAAAAATTGATAAAAATATATTCGTATCACTAACTTTCAGTTTAATTTACGAGAAGGAAAATATGGAAATAAATCAGCATTTCCATGTACGTTTTACGAGCATTAGAAGATATAAAAACAAGCTCGGGATTTTCATGATTTTAACATGTCTTGAAAATAATAAAACCAAAATGGACTCAAGATTGGTTTCATTTTTTTATAAGCTTGAAACAGAGAAAAACTATGCTTGAGAGTGGTTTCATTTTTACACAAGCTTGGAACAAAGAGGAGACTGTGCTTGAGATAAGTTTTCATGCCCTCATCATAATGACATAGGTACATGCCCCCCCAAACTTCATTTCATTCCCCTGAGTAGACTACTGGTTACTAATAGGTGGATAAAATGAAGGTTCATTTATGAGATCAGGTAAAAGAATTGACTTAATTAAGGGAGGATTTGTTTCATTTTTTTTTTTAACAAGCTTGACACAGGAAAAGAACTATGCTCATGGAACCTTGTTTCATTTTTTTAGCGAGCTTGACACAAGAAAATGAATTATGCTCATGGATGACCCATTTCATTTTTTAACAAGGTTGATGCAGTAAAAGATCTATCCTCATGGGTACCTGTTTCATTTTTTAACGAGGATGACACAGTAAAAGAACCATCCTCACAGGTATTTGTTTCATTTTTTAGCGAGGTTGACACAATAAAAGACCTATCCTCACGGGTTGTTTCATGTTTATGCGAGCTTGAAACAAAAAATAACTATGCTCGTATGAACCTGTTTCATTTTTTTAACAATGTTGAAACAGTAAAATAAGCATCCTCACAGTGACTTGGATCATGGCTTCCATTTGGAAGAAACACATGCCAAGGCATACTTCCCGACCATGGCTTCCAAGAGATCTTCGTGAGAAGGAAGGATAGCTCCCTAGAAAGAAGACATGTGAATATAATCAAAAGGGGTTAGAAAATCAATTTCAAAATCCCCCATAGGGTTCCCTATGTCAATTACTGGATCTAAGTCATAAGAAGTTGAGAAAATTGTGAGAGGTTCGCTTGCATCGGTAACTGAAAACATGGGACTGGTTGCCACATAATTGAATTGTGGTGGGGTGGATACCACTTGCATATAAGGAACATTTAGGGATGCCAAATGGCTGGTAGTCGAATCAAGACCAACAAATGAAAGCTGGTCAATAGTCACAATGTTTCCATTGTGAGGAAAAGACATCACACGAAAGAGTGTCGATACGACAACTTTCATGGCATATACATAGTCTCGCCTAAGGAGAAAATTGAAATCCAAGGGGTCTTGGACTACCATAAGATCAATATAGACAATTTTACCTTCTAGAGTAATAGGTAACTTAGGAAGGATCCCTAAAGGCTCACTAATGGTTCTGTTAAAATCCAAAAGATTTTGTGTAACATGCACAAGATGAGGGGAACCCAAAGCTTGCCAAGCAGATGAGGATAAAATACTGACAGAAGCACCTTCATCTACATTTGTGTGCCGCACATTCTTACCATACACTTTCACAATGATTTGGAAAGGGGTGGAAGAAGGAAGATGAGGTCATGTCAATCTACTCCAATCAAAGGAAATAACCTCATTACTTGGAGGGGGATCAATGGAAACAGGTGAAATGCCCCCATGTGTAGAAGAATCTGAAGTAACAAGAAGAACCTGAGCGGTATTATTTTCACTCTCTAAAGGGAGAGTGGGATCGACTGAAAATGGTATCGAGTTGACCACTTGATCAACCAATGGCTCATCAACCTGAGTGATATGTGTTTCACTCTCCAATGGAAGAGTGGGATTTACTGTACTTGGAATTAGATCAATCACTTTGTCAATTGACGGTAGGTTGGGAGAAAGTTTACGATAACCAGTTGGAATTTTTTGTTGTGGAACAATAATTTTTTCCAACAATTTTGAGGCTTTGTCCATATGAGGGAAAAGGTGACTATGATGAATCCCTTTGCATAACCTACAAGGAAACCTAACTTTACCCTTTTTCCCAGGAACCTCACAATCATTGGTTGATGGATCAACAGTAAGTTGATAAGAATTTTTTGACCATACTTCCAAGACCTTAGGAATACCAGGACAATCAATAAGGAAGTGGTCACCTTTACAAAGTTTGCAAGGGTATTTGGGCTTGCAATGCATGTTGGAAGTTTCCTCAACATTACCAATACCTACAACCATGGTTGGTTGGTTGATTTCTTTCTTATCTTTCTTCTTCTTCATCTTCCATTTATTCTTCTTCTTAGTCACCCGGTTACTAGCATCAAGGATTTTACCAAGAAAATAAGAAGAAAAGGAGAAGGACAAGTTGGGTGAATAAGGTAAAGGGTCAACATGAGGTTGGTGATGTTGAGATGGTGAACTTGGTTGAGGTGGAGTGGTTTGGGTATTTTGGATTAAATAAGTTGAAAACAATCACACCGATAAACGAATGGTGAATATGGGAAGTGACAATGGAGCCATATAAGGAGGAACAAGATTTGAAAAATCAGGAAAAGGACTAGGATTCCCGTTAAAAGGGGTTTCTTTATCGCTAACTTTCGACATTGTTGCCACTAGATTCAAATTAGATAAATTTATTACCAATATTAACAATTCAAAATCACAATCCACACCTAAGGTCTGTAAAAATTAAATACAAGAAAATAACACGCGCTAATAAATCTAAGGATTCAAACCATGCAAATAATCTTTTCACATCAAAATCACTAATTGGTGATGAAATCTAATGTCGTAGAAATCAAAGTGAAAAGTGGCTAAAGATAGAGCGGGTGGAACTAGTTACGCTGACAACCTACTTAATGTACACGATCTGGTGCAAGTAAACTTCATTTATGCCATCTCGAATGAAGAATACCCTCCAAAAAGGTCCAAGTGAGTCTAGCCAACGTTTGTTCCAGGTACATCAGAGATTTCCCCTCCACTGTCACCTCAGGTAAAAGCCCTAAGATTATGGTCTCTAAGGTTACCATGTAAAATAATTTAACCTAGGGGGACAGTCACAGATCAAACATACACGCAAGGGAAAAGTAACAAAGCTTAATCCCCTTGAAAGTTCCTCAACATGGTTAATCTGAGGTTTACTTCCAAGTGACTCCCAAGTACCTTTTGACACCATTTTTAATATGTGTAAATCACTCTACCATAACCAATGAAGTGGGGTCGATCACTCCACTGGGTCTGATATGATCTCGTGCTTAACTCCTTTGTAAGGGGAGTTTCCCAGAGCCAAATTGCAGTAAATGGATTTACTCCCTATTGCAAGATACTAATGTTTGTTTACAAAATTTGAAATTTAACTCACTTCCCTATTCCAAAGCCCTACAACCTGATCTAATGTAGGTGGAAAAGAACCCTAAAATAATAAAAATTTCTAAATTGATTTTATTAGCACTATTTTTAAGAGTTGTTATTTACTCACAGTTAAAATGGACGTGAAACAGATTGTGTTATGACCTGACTCAAAACTTTAATGCAATCGAACATGATATTGTGATCTTTTCATTTCGATGAATTCTAGCTAAAGTAGGGAGAGATGTTCTTCTTTAAAATATTAACTCCATAATGTACCACTTCTAATTTTCCAAGGCAATTCAAAGCCCTAAGTGTCGAACCATGCAATGTAATCTATGCAAAATTTGCTTGAAAACTATGCAAATTTAATATATGCACAATTTCCATTCATGTTATGAAAATGAGAATTCTAACTATGCAAATGTAATCTATGCAAGATAATTCTTCAAAACAAACACAAGATGATTCCAAATCAGCGAAAGAACAATAAAACTATTTTCCTTCACCAATGTAACTAAAGAACCAATCGAGTATAAGTAAAGGAAATTGGGTGAAAATTTCAAAGATCAAAAGTGATGACACTCAAAGGCAATTAACACTTAGACACAATTCAACGCGCACCCCCCTCCCCACCCTTCCCTTGACGATTTGGGGGGGGGGGAATTTTTTTTTGCAAAAAAGAAAGTAAAAACATGAAAAATTTGTTAAGAATCTGAGACTAACCTATGAGAAATGACCAAAGGAAATGAAATTAAGAATTTCTCAAAAAGAAAATTCAAAACACCCAATCAAATGATAGAGACTCATGAAGGTACAAACAAGTGTATTTAAACAGGAAACATCAAAATTTATGGACTTAATGAAGAAGAAACTAAAATTTTCAAAAATTCTTGGTATGTGTGTAGGCAATAGAACGATTGTTGGGACTTATAAATGTCATATTTTCATCCACCTTTTTCTTCACTATTCCTTACATTTCATCATCCCATTAACCTTTTATCATATCATTTTCATACATACATTTGGGTTTCAGCTTCTTATTTTCCATTTTATTCATTTTTGTATTACAAGTAAATTTATGATTAAATATTAGAAAATATACATATTTTTATATATATCTCAAGAATATGTGAGTTTTTTGATGTGTAGGAAATATGTGAAAATTAATATCTCCTCCACCATATTAAGAAGATAATTATGTAAGCCTCTTCCTAAGGAGAAAATCATGGAGGATTTGGTTGGCATATCTTATCCAATTCCTAAGGAGAAGATCATGGAGGATTTGGTTGGCATATCTTATCCAAGATATGTGAGAGATTTATGCAGGATTCAAAGGGATTATATTTTGTAATAATGGGAAAGTAGTTAAAAATGCTTGAGAGATTTGTGGGATCATATTTTGTAATAATGGGAAAGTAGATTAGTGGATGATCATTATGAGTTTGTTACTCATCCCATTGTATAAATAGGAGTACAATCTCCTCCATTTGTAATCTGGAAGTTTTTGTAATCTTAGAATTTTGGAGTATGTAATCTTAGAAGCTTAGAGTTGTAATCTTAGAATTGGCTTGTAATGAAGATTTTGAAATAAAGGATCATACTTCAATTTTGCTTCTACATCTGAGTCTCCATTGAAGTGGTGTGCTGGTGGAGTTATGGAGGGCCCCCATGGCCTCATGTTATGCTCTTAACCTGCAAAGCAATACCCAAGCGAAGAAAAGATACCGAGAACACAGAATATGCGAAGAAAATATACCCAGAACACAGAATAGCAATGATTTTATTATTCAGAGAGAAATGTTCACAGGCCTCTTCGAGGGGGCAACCTCCAATAGAGCAGAGCTCGATTACAAAACAAGACACGATGCTCCTCGCAGGGAGTCTCTATCCTTTATATATGACTCATACATGCAATACCACGGGCCAATATCGTGGGTTTTATTAATACCATCTATCTAATACTACCGCCCATTTACCATCTATCTAATACTACCGCCCATTTGCAACTAACTGTGGTCCCGTCATTAATTGTGAGTTAACCACTTACAAATATTAATATGGGCTTTATTGACTCTTGACTATGACGTGATCCCATGACATAAATAAGGGGGTTAGGGTGGGACCCTAACATGCCCTCCCCCTTAAGACTAGCCTTGTCCTCAAGGCTGAAGCTGCGGAAACTGCTGAAGAATAGTGGCTGGTTCCCAAGTTGCATCTTCTGGAGAGGTGTCTTTCCATTTGACGAGGACCTCCTTAAGCATGCGGCCGCGCAGGTGCTTGTCTCGTGTGTCTAGAACCTGTTCAGGTTGAAGCCAAATTGACCCTTCTTCGTCCAATTCAGGTAGACTGGTTTGAACTCGGCAATTGTTCCCAATCACTTTCTTGAGGCACGATACATGGAAAACTGGGTGGACTTTTGCTGTAGGTGGCAAAGCCAACTTGTAAGCCACTTCTCCAATGCGCTGAAGTACTTGGTATGGTCCATAGAATTTGGGCGAGAGCTTTTGACAACCCTTGTCTTTGAGTGATGTTTGCTTATATGGTTGCAGCCTCAAAAAGACCTGATCCCCTTCTTGAAATTGGCGCTCTGAGTGATGTTGGTCAGCCTGTTGCTTCATACGGTTCTGAGCTTGATGAAGATTCTCGCGCAGATGGGCAAGCATGGTTGCGCGGTGTTGTAGGAGTTGATCCACGGCTTGTACTTTGGAGCACCCCGTGAGATAAGAAGTAGGGGAAGGCGGAAGTTGTCCATAGACTGCTTCATAGGGAGTCATTTTGGTGGTGGCATGATAGTTGGTGTTATACCACCATTCCGCCAGAGGTAACCACTGTACCCAAAGGTGTTGTTTTTCTGAAGTGAAACACCTAAGGTAGGTTTCTAGACATTTGTTGACGGCTTCGGTTTGACCATCTGTTTGCGGATGATATGAAGTACTGAGTTTGAGTTGAGTGCCTTGTATTCTGAAGAGCTCCTACCAAAAATTACTAGTGAAGATTGGGTCGCGGTCGGACACAATAGAAGTGGGCATGCCATGCAATTTGAAGATCTGATCCATGAAAGTTTGAGCAACCAAAGTGGGTGTGAATGGTTGGGGTAGGGTGCAGAAATGAGCATACTTCGACAGTCGGTCCACAACCACCATGATGACTGACTTGTTCCCAGACTTTGGAAGACCTGTAATGAAATCCATGGAGACCTCCGTCCAAATTGACGCCGGAATGGGCAATGGTTGTAATGTGCCTGGTGTGTTGACGGTTTCCCCTTTGTGGCGTTGACAGACGTCACATTCTGCTACGAAAGTAAGGATGTCCTGTTTCATGCCGGCCCAAAAAAATGATCGTCTGGTGCGAGCATATGTCTTCTGAAAGCCCGAATTTCCTGCAATGGGAGATGAGTGCAATTCTGCCAAAATGCGACTTTTGAGGGTGGATGTTGGTGATATTACGACTCTGTCCTTGTAGCGAAGAATATCATTCTGCCACGAGTAGCCCTTGCTGGAATTAGGATCTACCTGCAATTGAGAAATGAGTTGGGAGAGCCCGGGATGTGAAAACCATTCCCTGTGAGCCTCTTCAATCCAGTCTGGAATGGAGAGGGAAATTGCGAGCATAGTACTTTCCTCCTCAAATTGGCGCGACAATGCATCTGCTACCCTGTTGTCTTTCCCTTTCTTGTAAATGATCTCATAATCATATCCCAGCATTTTGGCTAACCATTTATTTTGTTGTGGGGAAGATAGGCGTTGCTCCAAAAAATATTTAAGACTGTGATGATCTGTGCGGATTTGGAAACGTCGCCCCAACAAGTAAGGTCGCCAGGTCTCGACTGCATGTAAGATGGCCATCATTTCCTTCTCGTAGGTAGATTGGCCCAGATTCCTCCCACTTAGTTGTTGGCTGGTGAAGGCTAATGGTCGCCCTTCCTGCATTAAGACCGCTCCAATACCTGTTCCCGAAGCATCAGATTCAATGAAAAATGATTTGGTGAAGTCCGGTAGTGCTAAGACAGGAGTGGAACACATGGCGGTTTTGAGAGCTGTAAATGCCTGTTGTGCTTCTTCGTTCCAGAAGAAGGAATTTTTCTTTAGGAGTTGCGTTAGGGGCTTCGCTATGCGGCCATAGTTGCGGACAAATTTATGATAATAGCCTGTGAGACCCAAAAATCCTCTCAAGCTTTTCAAGGTCTTAGGTTGAGGCCACTCTTGCATTGCCTGGATCTTTTTTGGGTCCACCTTGACACCTTCACGCCCCACAATGTGGCCCAAATACTCAACTTCTTCCATGCCAAACGAACACTTAGACATCTTGACAAATAATTTATGCGTGCGGAGCAGTTGCAAGAGTAGATCTACATGCTGAAGATGTGCCGCCCAAGTGCCACTATAGATGAGGATGTCATCGAAGAAGACAAGGACAAATTTTCTGAGATATGGTTTGAGGAGGTGATTCATAAGGCTCTGAAAAGTAGAGGGGGCATTATAGAGACCAAATGGCATGACCAGGAACTCATAATGGCCTTCATGAGTTCTGAAAGCTGTCTTGGGAATGTCGACTTCCTTCATGCGAATTTGGTGGTAGCCTGAGCGAAGATCCAACTTAGTGAAGAATTGAGCCCCATTGAGTTCGTCCAGCAAATCGTCAACCACTGGGATGGGAAATTTATCTTTGACTGTTAACTTATTGAGGGCCCTGAAGTCTGGACACATCCGCCACTCCCCATCTTTCTTGAGGACCATGACCACTGGAGATGAATAAGGACTAATGCTGGGACGAATGACACCTGCTTCCAACAATTCCTTGATGATTTTTTCTATTTCATTCTTTTGGGTGAACGGATATCTGTATGGCCGCACATTTGGGGGTTGGGCCCCTAGAACCAATGTGATGCTATGATCATGTTCCCCTCGCGAGGGTGGAAGCTCATGAGGCTTGTCAAAGACCGTCCGATGTTTATTTAAAATCTGTTGCATCTCAGGATGAATTGGCTGAGACATGGTGTCTACTACCTGGATGGCATTAAATTGAGCTACCACTCCATGATGGCCCTTTTTTAACAATTTTTCCATCCTATGCGAGCTGATGATAGAGGGGGCTCCCGCCTGTAGTCCGCGGAGGGTATGTGTGGAGTTGTTCTGCTTAAAACTCATATATAACTCCTGGAAATCCATTGTGATTGGCCCAAGAGTGCGGAGCCATTCTGCGCCGAGGACAATGTCGCAACCCCCCATGTGTATTGCAAACATGTGGGTTTTCAATTGATAATCCCCCATTTGAATTTTGACATTTTCACAGCGACCTTCACATTTCATTGTGCCCCCATCTGCAATCTAGACTTGGAAGTTAGAAACTGCCCGGACGAAACTATGTGCTGCTTCAGCGATCTTTTGGTGGATGAAATTATGGGTACTTCCACTATCAATCAAGACTACTACTGGGCGATGTTTAAGAAAACCCCTGATTTTGAGAGTTTGAGGGGAAGAAATTCCTGCCAATGCATTTAGCGAAATAATTGGTTCATCAGATACAATCTCCTGTTGGTTATCTTCTTCGATCGCCTCTGGTTCCTCAAGTGGTGGATCTTCCTCGGTGGAGCTGTAGTCAGTGGCATCTATTTGAAAAAACTTGTGCTCTTTGCATTTATGACCTGGGGAATATTTTTCATCACAGTAGTAACATAGTCCTTGCTTCCTTCTTTCGGCCATTTCCGCAGGTGACACCTTTTGAATCTTAAGTGTCTGAGTCATATTGGGGGCCTGTGAGGGACGACCTTTAGCGGGGAAGTTGGGGCGGCTGGATTGGGCTGTTAATGCACGTTCCACCTTACGGGCTACCTGGCAAGCCTCTGTCCATGTGGGAGGGTGGTGGAGTAGAACCTGAGCTTTAATGGCTTCTTTAAGACCGCTGATAAAGCATTCCATGTAGAACTCATCTGTGAGACCCTTAGTGCGGAAGGCTAAGGCTTCAAAAGCAGTAATATATTCCTCCACTGTACCCGTCTGTCAGAGCTTAGTGAAACGCCCCAAAAAAGAGTCTTCCTGTTCAAAGCGACTGCGAAGCGTTTTGGCAAATTGGGCCCAATTCTGAAAATGTCCATTGCAACGCTGATGCCATTCCTTCCATTGCCATCGTTCATTGTCCAAGTACATGGTGCCCACCATAAGCTTAGTCCCCTCATCTGTGATATGATTCAATTGGAAATACTGCTCCATTTGTGCTAGCCATGCGGACGTGTGAGAACCGTCAAATTTCTGCATATCCAACTTGGGAGGTCGCTGACTGGGTGGTGGATGGGAGTGCCAAACGTGAGGAGAGTGGCTAGACTCACCCTCATGGTATTCATGGCCATTATACGCCTCCTCGTGGGCTGGCTTCTTACCCTTTGGGAATGCCTCCTGTAACTGGTTACTTATTCCTTTAAGCTCAAGTTCTATGTGGTTACTCATTCCTTGAAGCTCAAGTTCGATCTTGTGCACCGCAGTTTGGAGGGAGTGCACATGGTTTTCAATTGTGTCGATCCTTTCATTGGCCATCGCTTGAGCGCGAGTTTCTACCATACACCAACCTGATGAAAAATTGGGACCGCCTAAAAATTTTTACTAAGAAATTGAATGGTACCACCTTGCTCAGCTCGTCGTCCTGATACTGATGGGCTAGGTCACCAATAAACGCCCCGGAAGATCTCAGACTCGTTTTTTTTTTTTTTTGGAAAACTCCTAACGGAGTTTTACTCCTTCTGGATCAATACTGCAGTCGCCAAATCCTCAAAATGTCAATGCCGCCAAAAGTCCTGCGAAAATTATATCCAGGTACAAGAACCCTTCACAACTACTCCGATCTGGTGGATCTGAGAGATCTGAATGGTGGAACAACTGCTGCTGCTGATCTGGAATAGATGATGTCTGATCCCCCGATAGAAAGGGAACTATGGTCTTGGGGAGTGTCAGGTGCTACAGATCGCAATATACATAAGGGTCTGATAGTAGTACTCGGCCCAATGTTTCAGGGCTCTAACTAAGGAGGATCGACCGTACCCTTAGCCATACAACCTGACTACCCTATCGTACGGGCGAGTAATCTCTCCGAGTGTTGTTCTCGGTGTACTGTAGCCACAAGACGGCCGAAGGTTTATCTATGGCGAGGTTTCAAGGGAGCTAGGGGGCTTCCTATATACCCAGAGGGTACGTGGAAGACAGTCCGTGCGCGGTTCTGTCTAATGCGCTACTACTCGAAGGGGTACCCACAGGGGTTACAAGGGAGTCCAACAGACGTGACCACCTCTTGTATTTCCTGCGTGCATGCCTCCCCAAATCCGCAGGTTTATGCGCTTAACGACAGATCCCGTGGTTTAAAGACGCCGGAACACGTCTCTAGCCAAAAAAAATTTTTTTTGCTAAAATTTGGAGATCCCACCGAGCCCTGGAAAGTGCTCTGATACCACTTGTTATGCTCTTAACCTGCAAAGCAATACCCAAGCGAAGAAAAGATACCGAGAACACAGAATATGCGAAGAAAATATACCCAGAACACAGAATAGCAATGATTTTATTATTCAGAGAGAAATGTTCACAGGTCTCTTCGAGGGGGCAACCTCCAATAGAGCAGAGCTCGATTACAAAACAAGACACGATGCTCCTCGCAGGGAGTCTCTATCCTTTATATATGACTCATACATGCAATACCACGGGCCAATATCGTGGGTTTTATTAATACCATCTATCTAATACTACTGCCCATTTACCATCTATCTAATACTATCGCCCATTTGCAACTAACTGTGGTCCCGTCATTAATTGCGAGTTAACCACTTACAAATATTAATATGGGCTTTGTTGACTCTTGACTATGACGTGATCCCATGACATAAATAAGGGGGTTAGGGTGGCACCCTAACACCTCACTTGCATGCTTATTTGTTTATAATTTACTTTATGTTTTTGGTTGATTTCAGCTTTCAAGTTTTATTAAATGTTCTAATATTGGAAGGATCTTTTTTTTTTTTTTTTTTTTTTTTTTTTTCGAAGAAAAAATCTGTAACCTTTTATTTAAAAAATGAAAAGTTACAATTGCAGATGCATGATGCATTTCCATAAGCTGCCCAATGGGCTCGAGTGCCTTGGCACCCTTCGCAACGTTACAGGACTAACGTGCAAAAAAATGAGGAGAGAAGAGAGAGAAAAAGGAGGGAGAGAGAGCGGAAGAGGAGTGAAAGCAAGAAAAAACTGAATTATATTTGTGAGTAAGACTCACGCTTCAGGTTTTTCTTCCTTTTTTCTTTTCGACCTTGCGCCATACTCCTTGAGTGGGCTCGATCGAGGCAATGACTAACTGTGTTTCTGCTTTCTGCGTGCCTAATTCCTTGTCTGAGTCTGATGTGTCTGATTGGTGGTGCCGCTTTATCCCTCCCATGTTCTGGTCATCATTTGTCTTCTCTGCCTGATTTGGGTGAAGCTGTGAAACCTTGGTAGCTGTTGTGGTTTCCTTCTGGTTCCCCGTTTCCTGGGGAGCCTCGGCTTCCTCTGTGGTAGTGTCTTCCTCTTCAGCTTCTGATTCTTCATCATCTGAGACCGGAGGGGAAAAGAACCAGCCTTTCTTCTGCTTCCCTTTCTGCCTTCTTTTGCTGTTTACTTTTTTAGCTTCTGTACATGTGCTTTGCAGGTGTCCTGTTTGTCTGCAGAGCCTACACCTAAAGGCAGTATTTTCATAGTCTAGTGCTTGCAGCCAATTTTGTTGTTTGTATATCAGCCTTATATTGTCAGGCAGCCCTTTACTTAAATCCACTTCCACACAGATTCGTGCGAAAGTGAAAATCCTTTCATCAATCCTTTCCATATCTGTTTTGATGTATTTCCCGATGCTGTTCCCAATTCCTTCCAAGACTCGTTCGCTCCAGAAGTGTAGGGGGAGGTTGTAAAGACGAACCCATACCGGCACTTTGGTGACTGTCATTTTGTTTGGATCGAAGTCTGTGAACCATGGGGTTATAAACAGCCCCGCCGTTCCCCAGAACCAGGGCCCAGCATTGATGATTGAATCTCTGGCTTCCATGGATGCAAATCTGACTATGAAGAAACCTTTAGAGCATAAGTGTATATCGCATTCCATGGTCCAATTTTTGAAGATCCAGTGAAATAGATTCGTTGGTGTTGGCCAAAAACTGTTGAATCGGCATATTAGGGCCTGCGATTCATATGACTTAACATAGTCATCCATCCCTGTGGAGTCAAGATTAAGGGCTGGAGTTTGCCCTAGCTGTTCTACTATGTATGGCCGAGGTGTATATCCACCTTGATCTGGGGGGGATCCTGACTCTCTGTTGCCTTGAAGAATGTTTTTATATGATGGAGCACCCTTGGGTTTATGCTGGGGTACTGTTTTCCCCTTTTCCCCTCCTGAACTGCTTGGCTGTCCCTGAGATGGTGCCCCTCCTCTCAGCCTGAGATTCAGGGCAATGGTTTCTCCTGGGCTGATCTCGTAGCTCCCCAGGGTTCTGTGGTCCTGGAGAGACCACCTTCCACTGACTAGGTGTTGGATCTGGCCAGGATAGCCAGTCAAAGCACGAATTTGCTGCTTTAACAGCGAAACAGAGCTATCTCCACTTACCCATATTAAGAAAGATTTCTTCTCAGGGGTTTTAATAAAAATCTGAAAACTATTTTTGGTTACCTGTTGTCTGCGGTCTGGCTGAGCTCTGCCTGAACCAGTGTCTATGCTGGTTGCCAGATGGTCTAGCTGTGTGCGTTCTTCCAGATCTTGCCTCTGAGGCTTGCTCAGATCTGGCAGATCCGGCCTGCAGCTGCAGAGTTTGGGCCGTGCAGTTTTGTGTTGGAGTAGATCTGCTGCATGCCGACCCATATCCATACATACAAGAGGCGTCAGCAGGGAGGTAAGCCGAATGGATGGCAGGCTGTCTACTCCTGCGTAAATCGAGCCAAAACCTATCGATTTTCCGCCGCCGAGATGGGATCTAAACCCTGAAACGCAAGTAGGCTGCGGATCTCTGATTTCGTGCAGCTTCTCAGACTTTGCCTTCCGATCCTTCTTTACTGTGTTTAGCCCTTCCAGTAAAATTTCTTTGCCGTGGGCGTCGAGTATTTTCCTGGCGTCGGGCCTTAAGATCATAGCCATACCGGCTGCTTGAAAGGATTCAGTAAGTTCCAACGTTTCTTTCTTGAGACCGCTCCTGCTGAGATCTCTGGCTACGGCCGACCCTTCCTCGCCTCCTCTGGCGCCCCTATTTCCGTTGGAACCATTCCCATTGCAGGAGGAATTCGCTGCGGTGGCCATCTTCAAAAACCCTCGATCTAGATAATGGTTTATTAATATTGGAAGGATCTTATTTGAAAGTGTTTTTGTAAAAGAACCATAAGATCTCATACAATGATTAGATCTAGGTTTACTTCATTTCCGCTTTTAAGTTCTAATTAGATGATCTAATTTTGGAAGAGATCTTGTAGAATATGTTCTTGTAAGAGAATCATAGATCTCAAACAATTGTTAGATCTAGGCTTGATTAGTTATTGAAAGAGATCTTAATGAATATGTTCCTGTAAGGGGACTTTAAGATCTTGGACAAATTAGGAATCTTTCTAGATCTATATATTTTAGATAAGCATTTCTAAGTTTACCTTCCCGGGTTGACATTAAATTAAACTCTAATTTGCATATGCATTTTAGACCACAAATTTTGGCACCGTTGTCGGGGAAGTGCAACTAGAAGGATTTAGTATTTACTTTGTGCATTTGTTTTTATGGACTAATTTGTGGAACTTGGTGATAGCAGGTTCGTAAAGGAGTTCAAAGTTTGGAGCATTCTTTTTTTTCATTTTCGCACATAGTTAATTTAAATTCAGTTTTCATTCTAAACCCCCCATTTCTCACTAATCCATCTACGGATGAGGGCTTTGACAATGTTGAACAGGTACTTCTTGGAGAGCAAGGACAATAACCTTGAGCCAACTCTAAGATAGGATTCTCACATACTTGCAAAACATAATGTAAAATTTTTAAATCTTGATGTGAGCATGTTCGAATTTTTAGTCCATAGATGGCTTCACTGGAAGCATGCTTTTACTTAGAAAATAAAACATCTTTTAAGTTAATGTAGAATAGATTAGAAAAATAAAAATGAGATCTCATTAGAAGTCATTAGAAGTCGTTATCATTAGAAGTTTTTAGTTTTGTTTTCAAAAAAATAAATCATCATGAATAAATTCAGTGGCACATCTTTGCATTTCTATGTCTTGTTTCTGTATCACGGGTGAGCCAGGAGCCTGATTATCGGAAAGATTTGTCTTCCGGGAGTCTAAATGCCCCCGTGACATTGCAAAAAGAGTGTAGATAATGCAAGGTTTTGTCGCAGATCTTAATTGTGTTTTATCCATCCACGCTAACCTGCATAAATAAAAATAAATCAAGAGATTAGTATGCTCTCTTCCCGCGCTTCGTGCGATCTGGAAGATTAGAAAATCTATTGATTTATTCCAATAAAAATACTCTTGCTGGAGAACTAATCTGCAATGCGACAATAAAGAATTTTGTGAATGAGAAAAAAATCATCTTCAAAACGCAACCCCTTAAAAACGTCAGTTTTGAAAAGAAGTTTTTAATCAAACAAGGGCAAACCTAGACAAACAAAGACATGGGTTTTTTCCATAATAGAATGAATTACATAACCCAGAAATCGTTTGCTTAAATTCTTAATGATCTAAGAGGAAATCATGGTTCTTCGGGACCCTATTTTTGTAACTGCATGAAGAAAAAACGGTTTTTACAATTAATATGCAAAGTAATTTTGTTATTAAAAAAAAAAAAATTGAATTTCATTCTTTTGTTTTTTTATTTAAAAAAATAAATAAATAAATAAACAAAAATAAAATAAAATAAAAAATTTCACAAAATTCATGCAGGTCTAAAAATAAAAAAATGGAACACTTGGAAACAAATTTTGAGGATCGATTTATCAAACATTTGGAGGATTCTATAAATGATGATTATCTTGTTTCAATAGCTTCAAGTTGGCATAACATATTTCTGTTGAATGCTTTTATATCACATACTAATATGCAGACCACAACAGATCTTTCTAATGCCAATTTTTTTGCCGAGTATATTTCATCTGACCCAAACAGGGAGTATTACTTTTCATGGTTATTTTAAGAATGGATTGATTTTAATATCATGATTAAATCAATTTAAAAACTTTGATTGTCCTTAATATGTTTTATTTGGTATGAAATTTTTGCGTAAGAATCATGAAGGAAATGGCCATTTCTTCTTGAACACACTTATGTTTTCTTTCTGCCAAGTTTTTTTACAGGTTACAGGATAATCAAGTGATCATAAGGAGATTACATTGTGACGACAATTGGTCTTCCAAAGACTGCAATTCATGAAAAATTCTAAAGACAAATCCAACTCCACAACCACTACCTTGCACCTCCCTTTTTGAAGCAGATTTTGAATTCCACCAATTGTAAATCCATAAAGCATGACATTTCCAGCAAGAGTTCATCTTCATACACCATGCATTTTTCACGACTTCATACATATTTGCCTTCTAGTTTTCCTTTTGAATAAAACTCATTCCCTTTCCATGATTACATTGCCTTGTTTTCCTCGCCATGCTGATCCACACTGCTTGTCCGTGAGTTCTTTCCATTATAGTCCTACCAAATCTTTTTGTACAAACTCGCGTTGACTGATGTGGGATTCCTTAAGGCCCACCTTTCAACAAGTCTTGCCCCATCGACATCAACACCTTATCTGGGAAATAGACTAGAGTTCCTTTTGAGTACCTAGAAGCTTGCATGCCTTAATGGCAAGTTCTCTCACTGGCGATCATGGGAATACATCAATGTCCCTTGATCTTCAGATCTTGCAAGTGGCTCGACCTCGACACATCCATTCGCACTTCGCAAGATGTACTCAGGTACCTTGGAACTCATTGACATCAATGTTGAGTTGCCTCGCATTGGTTAACGGCATACATCAATGGCCGGTAATCCAATGATTTCTATTCATGATCGACATCGACACATTCATTCGCATGTTTAGAATTGTACCATCGGGTTTGTAGCGGGTGAAGACTATACACTTTTTCACAACTCCCTCAGCAGTTACAACAGCATTCATTATGATCTGTGAGAGTACCACAATTCCACTTTTAGCATTTCTCTTTTCCATGATTCAGCATCAGCAGTTCAGATTCCTTCATCTCCCATAATCCAGTTACAACAACATCAGTCACATTTTCCTGATCCAGCAGCAGCAACAGCTACATTCCTATTGCATAGTTCATCATTCTTGGGTAAGTAGAGGTATGTTGTTTTCTAATCTTTAATCATGCAATTCCTTATATGCTAATTTGAATATTTTGGAAAATTCCCTCACCATGCTACATTTCCTTTCATGAGCCATGTCAAGTTGCATGAGGACATGCAACCAATTCAGTTGAGGGGGGGAGAACTATATTCACTACATATTCACTTCCATGATTCCATTTCTTCACCACTATCACTCCATTTTTTTCATTTACCATTCACCAACATTTATTTTCCAATGATACTTTGTTGCACTTTGCTTCATACACAATATTGGCATGCTTCATTAATATTACAAAAGGGCTTTCTTATGCACATTATGATTTCTAGTGAATGTTTACATTAATATTGAAGAAAAGAGAACAGAAAACGAAATGAATGTTGTTAACACAAGAACCAACATTCTTTGTATTCATGGTTGTCACACAAGAACCAACCATATTCATGGTTGTCACACAAGAACCAACCATAAGAAAATGTAAGTTGTTACTCATGTCTTTCACATATCCTGGAAACATTCATTATTAAAAGACATCATCATGTAAAGCCAAATGTTCTTAAAGAGACCCATGCATGGTTGCATGAGGACATGCAACAAGTTCAGTTGGGGAGGATGTTGGGACTCATAAATGTCATATTTTCATCCACCTTTTTCTTCACTATTCCTTACATTTCATCATCCCATTAACCTTTTATCATATCATTTTCATACATACATTTGGGTTTCACCTTCTTATTTTCCATTTTATTCATTTTTGTATTACAAGTGAATTTATGGTTAAATATTAGAAAATATACATATTTTATATATATCTCAAGAATTTGTGAGTTTTGTGATGTGTAGGAAATATGTGAAGAATTAATATCTCCTCCACCATATTAAGAAGATAATTATGCAAGCCTATTCCTAAGGAGAATATCATGGAGGATTTGGTTGGCATATCTTATCCAAGATATGTGAGAGATTTATGCAGTATTTAAAGGGATCATATTTTGTAATAATGGGAAAGTAGTTAAAAATGCTTGAGAGATTTGTGGGACCATATTTTGTAATAATGGGAAAGTAGATTAGTGGATGATCATTATGAGTTTGTTACTCATCCCATTGTATAAATAGGAGTACAATCTCCTCCACTTGTAATCTGGAAGTTTTTGTAATCTTAGAATTTTGGAGTATGTAATCTTAGAAGCTTAGAGTTGTAATCTTAGAATTGGTTTGTAATGAAGATTTTGAAATAAAGGATCATACTTCAATTTTGCTTCTACATCTGAGTCTTCATTGAAGTGGTGTGCTGGTGGAGTTATGGAGGGCCCCCATGGCCTCACTTGCATGCTTATTTGTTTATAATTTACTTTATGTTTTTGGTTGATTTCAGCTTTCAAGTTTTATTAAATGTTCTAATATTGGAAGGATCTTATTTGAAAGTGTTTTTGTAAAAGAACCATAAGATCTCATACAATGATTAGATCTAGGTTTACTTCATTTCCGCTTTTAAGTTCTAATTAAATGATCTAATTTTGGAAGAGATCTTGTAGAATATGTTCTTGTAAGAGAATCATAGATCTCAAAAAATTGTTAGATCTAGGCTTGATTAGTTATTGAAAGAGATCTTAATGAATATGTTCCTGTAAGGGGACTTTAAGATCTTGGACAAATTAGGAATCTTTCTACATCTATATATTTTAGATAAGCACTTTTAAGTTTACCTTCCCGGGTTGACATTAAATTAAACTCTAATTTGCATATGCATTTTAGACCACACAACGATCCAATGCGCATATGCATTGTTGCAAAGAGAAAAGTGCACAAAAATACACTCTGTGCCTAAAGCTAAAGTGCACACAACGAAAAATAAAATAAAATAATATATATATATATATATTCACAAAATCTAGATTTTCAACATTTCCAAACACTCAGAGAGGGCTTCAACAGAAGCATCAAAGGGTCAAAAGAAAGAGAATGATGGAGAGTGATACGTTCTCCAATGGAGTCACCAATTTGTTAGGCATACTTATCCCTCTTGTGGACAAGAGTGATCTCCCTAGACCTCAGAGAAATATAGTAATAAACAACAAGGAACTGCTACCTTTCCCTAGATTACGATTTACTGAAACAAACAATATGATAGAGGTCACTTACTGTTTAATTGAAATGTCTAATGAAGTCTCTTTCAGAGCTTTCGACCATCTGCTCCTCCTAGATGCTTTAGAGATCCTTCCAGCGCTTCCCAAAACTTCTCTTCGATGTCCTAAAGGAGATCTACATAGATAGAAACATACACAAGATCAAAGAATCCAGTATATAACATAACAGATAAATGAACTAATTAACTCAATCATATCTCATAAATTGATCAATATGCAATCATAATTTATGTGGGTGATCAAGGAATCCCACAAATTGTATCAACAAAGACAATTGAGAAAGAACAATTGCTTTTATATTAATAAAATGGAGAATATACTTACAACCTTGAAGCCTTGATGTTGTAAGTCCCTTGCCACAATCTCCAACCCTCTTCCTTGAATGAATAACCTCCTAGCCTTATTCCTGCAGCATAAGCCTACTTCGAACAGTTCTCGTCAATCCTCAGGCCTATGTTAGCTTTATAGGCCAAGAGGGGCAAGCTTGGGATCCATTTCCCAAGGGATGAGATCCACTAATGGTGGGATAGGGGTTCCACAAAGAGAGGGAGGTAGCTCCATGATGGGAGGGATCAAATAGGCATCCATTCGAAGCTTGTTAGTTGGGAAAGATTCGACTAACAACACTTCTAGACTTTACTTTTTACCTTTACATTCGTTCAGTCATGTGCATAGGGCACAATGTAAGCCAAAGCACACTTATGCATAGTTTCTAATGGACTTCTCTGCGTATGCACAAAGATTGACTAGGGAACTATGAAGGAAGCCAAAAACAGGGTTTTGAGCCATGCCAAATCCAACAATTTTTATTCTCTTTGGGATTGTTTGGGTTCTAACCTTGCAGGGGAATGCATTGGAACACTTTGATGGATAGTGAAAGGTCCAAAATGAAGGTCATTTGCCTAATGTGACAAAATGACGTGTAACAATGTAACTAGGTTCAGTCTTCATAATTATCATTGTACTTGTATCATTATGTATTTTATGTAATGTTGACACCTAATATTTAGGATTAGGTAAATCCATGTAAATATTGTAAATAGGAAAATAAAGAAGAATTAGAAGACAAAGAGACATTGGGATATGAAACCCAATAGTCTCCCTCTCCATGTATATATTCATGTTCAATATTAATGAAAAATACAATACAATTCGTGGAGTTACCTCCTAGCCTGACATGGTACCAGAGATAACCTCTATTTTTAGTTTTCTGCTCCTTGTAACTCCTCTCCCCCTTGATAGAAAATTTGTCTTTGATTCCCTGTGCTATGCACTAAATGCTCTGTCGATTCTCTGTCTCAAACCTTCACATTTGATTATTTTGATCCTCCTTGCTCACTCTCCCTCTGGACGTTGGTCTGAATTTTCTTCTCAAATTCTTCCTTCAATGCATCCCATTGTTGTTCGAGGGAATTAATTGTCTGTCGCTACTGCTCTTATAATACATTTTCGTTCAATCATGGAACTTTGGGTTCCTCACCAATTTGATTGCAAAAGTGCTTTCAATTAAAAGAGGAGTTGGATGCACTTGTTTCTCCTGCAAATATTCCAGAATTTTCCCGAGACACATAATTTCCTTTTTTGGTTAAGCTATTGTCACATATTACGCCTTAGTTGTGGAATATGTTGGACCTGATTGTTTGTGTGGCCTCCAGGAGATAACTCCTGATCCAAGACTCATAACATAACCTGAAGTAGATACCCTGGTTTCTTTATCTCCATCAAAGTCTGAAGAGGAGTATCCAATCAAGCTGAAGTCACCCACCTGTGTATACTTAAGTCCAAAGTCTTGAGTTCCCTTCAATTACTTTAAAACTCTTTTTGCAATAGACCAATGACCCTCACAAGGCTTTTTCATAAACTTAGAGAGGATTCCAACAACAAATGAAATGTTTGGTCTAGTAGTAGTCTGGTAGTTGAGACTTCCTACGAGCTGTATATACTTAGTTGCATCCTCAAATTATTTTCTTTTAGTGGAAGTGAGCTTTAAGTTCTATTCCATTGGAGTAGTTAAATGATTGCACTCAGTCATGCCAAACATGTTCAACAGTCCCCATTGTACTTCTTCTAAGAGAGGAATATAAACTTCAGATGTTTAGTTAAAGGATTGCACTTAGTCATGCCAAACATGTTCAATAGTCCCCATTGTACTTCTTCTGAGAGAGGAATATAAACTTCATATGTTGAGTTACTTCAATACCAATATAGTAGTGAACAGAGCCCAAATTTGTCATTTTAAAACCTTTCCTCAATTCCTTCTTTATGGATGCAATGTATCTCTCATTGTTTCCTGTCATCAAAAGATCATCTACATACACCACAAGATATACAAATTTTTTTCCAACTTTCTTGACAAACAAAGTTGCATCATCAAGATTATAATGTTTGAAGTTGAGTTTCATAATATGCTCGGTTAACTTCTCGTACTAGGCTCACAGTGCTTTCTTGAGGCCATACAAGGAATTCACAAGGTTACAGACTTTATGTTCCTGGCCCTTCACAACAAATACTTCTAGCTGGGAAATAAAAAATTTGTCTTCCAGATCTCCATTCAAGAAAGCAATTTTTCCTTCGAACCATTTTGTGCTACCAAGGCAAAGAGTGTCTAGATGGTAGCCCATTTTGTTGTGGGGGAAAAAGTCTCCTCATAGTCGACCCCTTCCTTTTGTGTAAAACCTTTTGCCACAAGCCCTACTTTATGCTTGTCAAGTGAGGCATCTGCTTTATACTTGTTCTCGAAGACCCAGTTGCAGCTAATTGGTTTGGTTCCCAATGGAGGATCAACTAGCTTCCAGGTGCCATTCTTTATCAAAGCATCATATTCTTTCTGCATCACTTCTTTCCATTCATCAAGAGAAGCGACTTCTTTGAAGGAAGTTGGTTCGAAAACTGTAGACAAATTCAATTCGCAATCATAAGAAACATCCATATCAACTAGTGAATCAGGATTATCTACATCGCCTCCAATCTATTTGGTTGAGTTTCATGTTCCTGTCTTTCCAACCTCATTAGAAAGAACACTTTCAAGTGTCTTTGTCTGTCATTTTGTAGGACCCTTCTGAGATGGTCCGGGCTGCTCAGTTGACTGAGATGGAGTTGAATCAAGATTTATTCTCCCAATTCTATCAATCACATCACTCAAAGTGACATCAGTGGGTGGAGCTTCATATGGGGAAGAGAGTGCTTCAGAAGAAGATTCCACAGATTGATTCAGTATAGGAATCCACCCTTCAAGATGTGGAATCTCATTATGAAACTATTGAAAATATTTTTCATGTCCGAATCTATCCAAGCGATCAAGTTGTCACTCAACAACATTGCCAGCCTTGGAAGATTCAAGAAATATCACATCTCTAGATATTATAGACTTATTATTGACTTCATCACAGAGACAGTATGCTTCGAAGGTATTTGAGATACACTTGCGACTCCTTGCACCGATTTTGTTTCTCTGTTCCTTAGGTATTAAGGCATAATAGGTGGAACCAAAAAACCTGAGATGCCTCACCGAAAGAATGTGGCCATACCACATTTCATAGGGAGTCTTGTTTTTTATATCATTAGATGGACACCTATTCTTTATATACACAACGCATAGAACTGCATCAACCCAAAACATCAGTTTAAAATTCTTGAAAAACATCATGGAACGTACCATATTTAAGATTGTCCTGTTCATTCTTTCAGCTACTTCGTTCTGTTGGGGATTATAAGGCACGATGGTTTGATATTTGATCCCGTGTCGGAGAAGATAGTTTTCAAATTCATTTGAAGTGTATTATTTTCCATTCTCAGCGTGAATAGAGCCAATATGAGACTGTCAATCATTTTCAATCCATGCATGAAAGTTCTTGAATGTTTCAAAAGCTTCAAATTTGTTCTTCAATCAATAAAAACACAGTGATCAATCAAACGAGAACTATTACCTAAAAACAGGTACTCGAGCCCAAAAATCCCAAAAAAACATGAAAAACAACCCAAAAATAATTTTTTTTTATTATGCATCACCATTTTTTTAAAGTAAATTTTCAATATTTTTAAAAAATAACAATAAAAACAATAAAAGCCATTTTGTTTGGTGCAAAAAACACCTTGAAATCGAAAAGTGTTGATGCCGGAATATTTTTTTTTTTTTTTAGGGCACTGTTGTGGCCAGCAACAATCCCCCTTCTTATTTAGTTCTCTCACTAATACTAAATAAGTGGGGACCCTTATCCATAAAAAATTTAAAAAATAAATTAGGACTTGTATTCCGTTTTTGAATAAGTCTTACTATCATAAACTTAGGAGAATACCCGAAAATCTAAAAAGACTTAAGTTTTATGATAAGTTCGAACAAAACTGTTTTCTCAATAAAAAGCATCGCATCGCAAAAAGGTAATATATGCTTTCATACAAATTGAATCCTATGATTGCGGAATCACGATGCGAGATCACATATTAAAACAAATTCATCGCATCACAATTTTTATGTGCTTCAAGTATCACTTAAAGTGAAATACCTCAAACCGCCGATATGCGATGGCACATCTCGCAAATCACATTGCGTAGAAAACATATGGTAATAGATGATTGCCACACGTAACGGATTTGCGATATTGCGATATTGTGAAGCAAATCACAAAATCGTCTTATCGCATATCTGCAAGGCTCGTCATTCGAAAAAGCTTTTCCATAAACCGATGCCCTGTTATGCGCGTTAATGTTAATTTAATGAGTTAGTTGGCAATCATTAATGAAATATGATTTTGATTTGATTGAAGAGCCATTTCACGTAAGGTGAAATATTTTATATGATTTCAGCATTTAAAGCTTCCCTGTCACCTTTTTCTTATCATTACTCTTTCCTCATTTGCAAATTGTAGGAGCGAAAAGCAGAGAGGTATGCATAGCAGTGTTCAAAATATTATGGGAAAGAAAGGAAAGGCTTCGAGTTCGGAAGACAAAGAAATGATGCCCTTATACGCATACACCACTTGTAACGGAGATGTTGGCGTTACTACATGGGAAGGCATGCACAATTTACTCGAGGAAGAAAATCCCAAAATAATGAACGTTACAGCTACTGCAGACTCACGTAGGTCATCTGAGGCGTCAATTACAGAACTAGCATGCTCGTTCTTACACCGAATAGCGGCGAGGCCCAAGATTCTTCCATACACGGACATGGTCAAATGGGTACTGGGTAATGCTGAGATAACATACCGATAGTTTACGACTCAGAGCTAAGAACACATGGAGTCATTCTTTCCACAAAATTTAAGGTTTACATCCTCTAACAAAAAGCGCGCAAGAGGCGAAAAATAGCACCAGGGAAGCCCATATCAAGAAATGGAGGCAGTTTTCGATGCGCGATTAGTGAAAAACCCGAGCTCAAGAAAAAGTGCTAAAGGCGAAAGGCAAAACCCGAGCTCTAAAAACCAGTGGTATTTATCAGGGATATCTTCAAGTGGTATGTAAATTTCTACCAAATGTGCAGCATCTACAGACAAGCTGGAGACAAAAGGCTCAAGAAAGAGCAGGGTCCATCAAAAAGTTAACCAAGTTAAATTGGGATTCTTACTGGCAGTACTTGGTTAAACCACACAGTCAGTGCATGACTCTCAAGTGTCTCACTAACTCTGCCGAGAAGATGGCGCCAACACTTGTCGATTCCGTTTTCGCAGGACAGTTAAAGTCAGAAGTCAGCCAGCCAACTCTCCTCAAGCCGATGTTGGATGCTTGCGACTACAAAGATCAGATACATAGATAGTTAATTGCCAGTTTTACTTTTAGATTCAATTTTAGTTTTAGTTTTGCTTTATTTTTGCCTGAAATGAGGATGGTCATTTAAACTGCCTCCTATATTTTTGTAATAAACTATTTTTAGATTTAGCTAGTAGTATTTAAACCCTTCTCGTGCATTTAGAGAAGAGTCCTGAAATTTATCAAAAACTTATCCTTAGAACATGCACTTCTGCACCCTCCGAGGAGGTTTTGATGAATGAATGGAACAAGATTTATTGATATCTGTGTTTAATATCTGCTATTGAAATTGCACTTTTGTACTCTTAGTAGATGTTGAATTAAGAAGAGATAAATCATTATTGTTGGAGCTCATGAGTAGAACTCGTTATAAATGGTACTTTTATCTCTTAACAATTTCTGCTTATGTGTTAAAGTGATATTCATGTTCAGTTATTTATGTATGAATGCCTGAATGCTTGAGTTATCATTTGGCACTTTTGTACGGTGATAGTCATTTATTTATGCTTAATATATGAGTGACTTATTATGCGATATGTTTTTCATGACTGTTTGGCTAACTTTTTATACGAAACAGTTCATCTTTATTGAATTCTTTTCTTATAGCAATTGAATGATCTTTATTACCAATTGTTGTAGAAACTATTTTAGATCGCATAATTGAAAGATTAAATCCCGGGTTAGTTTTAGAATTAGATATTTCTGTTCATTAGAATACAATTGCATGTTATTAAATTAGACTTAGAATAAAAGCATTTTACCTAGAAATTATTAGGAAGGAAATATCAATTCTCAAACACACACACACATAAATTGGGAAACTAGTCCCATATCCCCAGTCGGACCCACTATACCAAACAAAAAAAGAGCTGCTAACCAAGTTCCGGACCAAGTGGGTATCGCCCTTGTTGTAGACCCGATTTTCGGGGCTTCAACATATTTGGCGCTAGAAGGAGGGCCCCGAACTGTGAATGGCAAGTAAATATAAATCTAAATACCATTCTGAGAGTAAATCACCCTCACCATCTCCCCCGACTTCCCCATCGCATTTAGAATCTTTAAATCTTGAGAGAGAAGTCGATAAAACAACAACCACTGCCACAAACCCGAATATTTCAGAGAAATCTACTATTGAACCTCCTGAAGTTGAATCTTTGATGCATAAACTTCTGAAATTTTCTATATCACCCCAAAAATCTGAAAAATCTCAAGGTAGTGTGACTTCGCAATATAACCCTTCTCATCCCCTTACCAGATTGCAAAGTGAAAAGTTTGGTATCGAACCAACTGAATTACCTCTACCTACAAGGAAGAGAGCAAGGAAATCAACTAAAGGGTCTAATAGCGAGACTCTTTCGTCATCATCATCCATCTCAACCTCTCCACTGCAAAGTCAACCATTCACTCCTCCACTTCAAATTATCGTCCACCAGACCACTGCTACTTCAACATCTCCTTCTCAATCATCCAGAACTGTAATATCCTCATCTTCCCAACCGCAAAGATCATCTTCTGCGCTTTCCTCTGTTAGTAGTTCACGATAGCCCAAACTCCATGGAATAACCCAGGGGTAGTCTTGATGCCTGCGCCCTTGAGTCAATTACCGGCCCATCCGGAAAAATGGCTGCCTAAGTTTAATCCTGAAGCAGGCATGCTAGCAGAAGAACACATAAACAACTTTATGTTATCTATAAATCTCAAGGGGGTTGCTGATGAAGACGTTGTTGTCCAGCTCTTTCCTTACACTTTGTAAGGAGCAGCCGGATCATGGTATTTCTCATTACCATTCGTATCTATCACTAGTTGGGATATTTTCCAAGAACAATTCTTGACTAAGTTCGGTGATGACAGGTCTACTGTGACACTGATCAATGACCTGTCTAACCTTAGGGTTGAATCAAGGGAACCTGTCAAAGATTTTAACTCGCGTTTCAATAAACTTTTGAACAAAATTCCTACCGCCTCCAAGCCTAGCGAAGAAGTTCGAAGTGAATGGTACATATCTGCTCTACCATCAAACATAGCAATCTTCGTTGATAGAGCTAACAAAACAACTTTAGCTGACAATATGAAGGAAGCAATAGCGGTAGAGAAACGTATCATAGCCTTAGAAAAGAAAAACGTTGTTGATGAATGAAAATCTAAGAAGGTTACTTTTAAAGAAGATCCAAAGAAAAAACAGTCGAAAGACCCATTCGATTTATAAGGATTGCAGAAAGTTTTGAAAACCATGTCTAACGAACTGGTTGACATTTAAAAAAAAGTAGCAGAGACTTCTTCTAAAAAGCCTTATAAGCCTTATAGAATAAATCCTTCAACTGATTCAAAACCTCCCAATGCTATCACAAATGCTGAATCAGAAGAAGAAGAAGAGGAAATTTCCAACAAGGAGCCCACTGATGAGGAAGAAGTTGTAGAAGTATAGGGAATGTGGGATTTCATCCTCCCATATGAAGAGGATCAAGAGGCATCACCAGTCAGTACTAGAAGTAGAAATCAACTCGATCCTCCTCAACCTACTCCTAAGCCAAAGAGCGCAAGCTCAATGTCTAAGGATAAAGTCGTAGGAAAGAAAACGTCACCCAAAGCGACTCAAACAAGCCCAGTCCAAACAGATTCACCAACTCCATCTAAAACATTGATTGTTTCTGATGAGATGGAGTATAATATCGTAGAAGACATGAAGAAGACTAGGGCTAACATTACTTTTTATGAATTGAGCAAGTTAAAACATCAACAAAAGCTACTTTTGAAAGAGTTACACGCAATACCAGTTGCACCTCTGCCTGCCGTTGTAATCTCGCAAGCTTCTCACGAGATGGGAAGACCTCCAACTAATGTGACTAGTAAAGTTGATCCAAACGATATCGCTCTAATTGGAGGAAGGTCAAGATCTCATACTCCTCCATTTCTTCTTACTTATGAAGTTTTCAACAAAAATTTGCATAATTGTTTAGTTGATTCAGGAGCTTCATCTAATATCTTGCCTAAATCAATATGTGCAAAGATGAACGTTCAACCTCAAAAATCCGCAATACGCATAGTTCAGCTGGACCAATCGCAGGCTAAAGTGATCGGTGAACTAAATCAGGTTACCATAAGGCTGTCATCTAACCCAAAGGTATGTCAAATTATTGATATTTTAGTTGCAGACATTCAAGAATTTTATGGCTTAATTCTTAGTAGGGATTGGTCTGAAAAGCTTCATGGATATTTTGCAACCGACTGGTCCCATATGTGGCTCCCTTACAATGGTAAACCAAATCAAATAAAGGTTGAGCGAGAAAGGCATAAAAAATACATAGTAACAGAATTGGAAGGAGAGAATGAACCCGTAGCATACATCAACAATATAATCGGCAACTATTCTGTTGACTCTTTCTTAGGAAATTTCAATGCTCATACTTCACCTTATTTATAACATTCTGTTTTATCTCAAGTAGAAAACTTTTCTCAAACAGATAGTTCTAAATGTGTTAATTTCATAGATAGTCCTGTAAATAAATCTTTATTTTGGAGGTTATACTTTGACGGTTCTAAGTCTAACGATGGAGCAGGAGCAAGATGCGTATTAGTTAGTCCAGAGGGAAACAAAACTATGCTAACTTGTAGACTCGAGTTTGATTGCACCAATAATACTGCAGAATACGAGGCTTTAATCCAAGGATTATACAAAGCAATCGAACTAGATATCAAGTATCTACAAGTTTTTGGAGATTTTGAAATTGTAATTAGACAGGTACGAAATACTATACATTGTCTATCAGGTCATTTAAAACATTATCAATCTTTAGTACAAGATCTGACTGAACATTTTATAGCATTCAATATTTCATCAATTCCCAGACTCCAAAATGCTAGTGCTGACCTCTTGGCAAACGTAGCTTCCAAGCTCATCCCCTCAAAAGACTATAGCCCAGATAGATTCTCAATTGAATTAATCTTTAGACCCTCGATTCCTGATAACATTACCGATTGGAGAATTTTCAACGATTATCCTGATATTTTAAGCTTCCTCACATCAGAGGGATCTTACACTAATCGGATTATAGATGAAGAGCAACATGATAAAAATTTGCAACAAGATAGCACTAATAATGCTATGCCAAAATCAGTAGTCAAATTGGAAGACCTATATGATTTGAAAGACCGATTCAAAAGATCTACCAATTCAAAACTTCAAAGTTCAACTCTGAACTATGAATTAGTAAATCTAGGAACTGATACCAAGTCGCAGAATATCAATCCAGGTCTTGGCCTAGCCCCTAAAGAAATATTAACGTACGTTCGTCTCCTGAAACAATACAAAAGTGTCTTTTCCTCGAACTATGATGAACTTAAGACTTACGACACTTCTATCATTCAGCATACTATCGCAATGATAAACGATGAAAAACCTGTCCAGCGAAAGCTAAGAAAAATCCACCCTAATTTGGAAAATGAGATTAAGTATGATCTCAATAAATTATTGAAAGCCAAAATCATTTTTCCTGTTCGACATTCTAAATGGGTTTCCAATATGGTTCGCATTAGAAAGAAAAACAGAGACATTAGAATTTGCATTGACTTTCGAAATCTTAACAAAGCCTGCCAAAAGGATAATTTTCCTTTGCATCCCATGGATCAAATATTACAAGCAGTTGCAAGATCAGAATTAATGTCCTTTTTGGATGGTTTCTCCGGCTACAACCAAGTTTTGGTCCACCCTGATGATCAATTAAAGACCATGTTCAGAACCAAATGGGGTACTTACGCATATCAAAAGATGCCTTTTGGTCTGATCAACGCTGGCGCCACATTTCAAAGGGCCATGGAAATCACATTTAAGGGATTAGTAAACAAATCAGTAGTAATCTACTTGGATGATATAACTGTATATTCCAAGAAACGAGGTAATCATCTCAGAGATTTGAAACAGATCTTCCAACGTTGCCAAAGGTATGGAATTTCACTTAATCGAAAAAAGTCCTTTTTTGCATTAAGTGAAGGAAAACTTCTTGGATTTATAGTGTCAAAAATCTGGAATCCATATTGATCCTGACAGAATCAAGGATATCTCCGAAATACACTTTCCTCACAATAAGAAAGCTATGAAATCCTTCCTTGGCCAGATTAATTTTGTAAAAAGATTTGTTCCAGACTTTTCAAGGATCGTATCTCCCTTACAAGAAATGACTAAAAAGAGTTCAATCTTTAAATGGTGCCAAGAAGAATATGAAGCATTCAATCTGATTAAACAAGCGATTGTAAACGCCCCATATTTAGCCACTCCAAATTTCTCCGATCCTTTCATTTTGTATACATTTGCCTCTGATAGATCATATGTTGCGATACTCACTCAAGCAAATCAAGATAAGGTGGAAGCCCCAATTGCCTTTTTCAGTTCAAATCTACAAGGGGCTGAATTAAATTATTTTGACGTCGAGAAGCAAGCTTATGCTGTTTTCAAAGCGATCAAACATTTCAGACCCTTCCTACTTAAAACCCATACAAAAATCATAGTGTCGTTTCCAGCGGTAAGAAATCTCTTAGTACAGAAAGATGTGGGTGAAAAGAGAGCAAATTGGGTTACGGCCTTACAAGAATACGACGCTGAAATTAAACCAGCAAATATTGTAAAAGGTCAAGGCTTTTGTAAAATGTTAGCTGGAGCATCACTTATTTCTGAAATACCGTCTTCAGAAGTGCAAATGTATGAGGAACTCCATGATGGACCAGCAGGTGGACATTACGCTAGAGATACTACAGCACATAAAATCTTGCGCGCAGGGTACTATTGGCCTACGCTATTCAAAGATGCGCATAGCTACGTAAGGAAATGTCAAGTTTGTCAAACTGCTGTTGGGAGACAAAAGAAACCATCATTGCCTTTGCAACCAGTCAATATCGATCAACCCTTTGATCATTGGGGATTGGATATAATAGGTGAGATCGTTCCTTATTCTTCTAAATAGCATAGATATATCCTTACAGCTACAGATTATTTTACTAAATGGGTAGAAGCAGTTCCTCTCAAGACAGCTAATGCCGAACACATCATTTATTTCATAGATCAGTTCATAATCACCAAGTTTGGCTTACCCTCTGCTTTAATGTTTGATAATGCATCATATTTTTCTGGCAATGCTATGACTGAATTTGCACTCAAAAGAGGTTTTAAGCTTAAATACTCTGCCAATTATTACCCACAAGGGAATGGGTTAGTTGAATCAAGAAACAAAAATTAATTGGAATCATTAAGCTAACCATTGATCAAACTCATAAGAATTGGCACAAATCCTTAAAATATGCTCTATGGGCAGACCGAATAACGCAGAAAGCCTCCACGGGCACTTCTCCCTTTAATTTGGTCTATGGGAAAGAAGTGGTCCTTCCAACTCATCTAGCAATTCCCTCGTTGGCCTTAGTTCAATTTATTGACGAAACACAACCTTCTTCCTTACAACTAAGGCAGCTGCAAATCCTTAAGTTAGAAGAGCAACGAGAATAGGCTAAAATAACTCATGCGCGTCACCAAGCATTGGTAAAAGCTTCTTTTGATTCAAACATGATTTCCAGAAAGGACTTTCAGATTAGAGATCTAGTTTTAAAATGGGATAAGGCTCATGAGAAAAGGGCAAACATACGAAATTTCAACGAATGTGGCTTGGCCCTTTTCAAATCGCAAAAATCATAGGTCCATCTACCTTTATGTTACAGGATTTAACAGGAAAAAGAGAATCTTTACCTGTTAACGGGCAGATCCTCAAAAAATGCTTTCCATAGGAGATCATTCTTCTATTTTTGTAAAATTAGCTTTTCCTTTATTTTGACCATAAAACCAATTGTAAATGGTTACATTTGGAATTCACGAAAAAGATTAGAATTTCTTTTAAATTTTGTTTTTTCACTTGTATAAACAAGACTAATTTAGAAAATTGGACATTATTATTGAAAGATACAGTCAAAGGCTATAAGCTTGAAAATGATACTAGTTTCAACCTTGTAAATTTTGATAAAAACGACCTTTAATGGGAATTTGTTTTATATCAGTCAAATGAAAAGTACCAATAACAAAACGAAGATTCTCTGTAGAAAATCTCTTTCCAAAAACTCTACCATTGTCGTCCAAAGCTATTCTTAAGGAAACAATGACTTCCTCCCCACCTAGGGAATTACGAGCTTCAAGGAGTAGTCCAGCAAAACACTTTAACTTAAAGAATAAGAGGTCTCATCATGAGCCGACTTATCATGATCATAAATATTATAGCTTGCTGACTTTTCCAAAACTGCATATCATAACAGGGCAATGACTCGAGATTATTGCAATCAAAAGACAAGGGGTCTCATCACGAACCAGCTTGTTCAGCAAAGTTATAAATCAAGTGAGTGGCACTGTTATAATTTGGCTACCAAACCAATGCATTGTTCTTTAAGAATTAAAAGAAAATAAAAGCAATAAGTGTGGATATGGATTTCCCTTTTAAAATCGTATATTTCTCCAAGTAGGATACAAGGTCATTGCTGGGTAACAGGTAACCCTGTCGAGGCTATAAACGCCTGTTGGCAGCAGAGGCTCTACCTACGACAAATGAGCATATTTAAAACTGATTTACAGAGAAGACTTTGTTTTTATCTTTATAAACCAAGTAGTGGCTGATGTAAATACAATGACTAGCTCTAGGAAGTAAATAACCAAAGTTAACATAGAAGAAACAAACTATCCTCAACAGCTGAAAGCATGATGTACTTTATCTTTCTATAATAAAGTTTGATTCTCTAAAAAACCTTATGTTTTGGAAGTTTAGAAAATTCAAAAGAAAAGCAGAGATAACTGGTTCTTCCAAGTGAATCGCCAGTTGTTGCGGCCAGCAGCAACCTCCCTTCTTATTTAGTTCTCTTGCTAATACTAAATAAGTGGGGACCCTTATCCATAAAAAATTTAAAAAATAAATTAGGACTTGTATTCCATTTTTGAATAAATCTTACTATCATAAACTTAGGAAAATACCCGAAAATCTAGAAAGACTTAAGTTTAATAATAAGTTCGAACAAAACCATTTTCTCAATAAAAAGTGTCGCATCGCAAAAAGGTAATAGATGCTTTCCTAAAAACTGAATCCTAAGATTGCGAAATCGCGATGCGAGATCACATATTAAAAGAAATTCATCGCATCATAGTTTTTTATGTGCTTCAAATATCACTTAAAGTGAAATACCTCAAACCGCCGATATGCGATGGCGTGTCTCGCAAATCGCATTGCGCAGAAAACATATGGTAATAGATGATTGCCACATGTAACGGATCTGCGATATTGCGAAGCAAATCGCAAAATCGCCTTATCGCAGATCTGCAGGGCTCGTCATTCGAAAAAGCTTTTCCATAAACTGATGCCCAGTTATGCGCATTAATGTTAATTTAATGAGTTAGTTGGCAATCATTAATGAAATATGATTTTGATCTGATCGAAGATCCATTTCATGTAAGGTGATATATTTTATATGATTTTGGCTTTTAAATATTTCCTGTCACCTTTTTCTTTTACTTTTTTTACAAGAATGGGTATGGGATTATATTAAACTTTGGCCAAAATGCCTTTCACCGGTTACATTTGGTCGGGCATAGCCCTTAAACTTTCTTCCACTAGCTGATCAAAGGTCCCAAATCCTGGGTACCCGCGAGATTTATTCAAGACTATCGAGTCTATCTCTGTTATTTTCCCTATCTTAAATAGACAAACAAACTGATTCAGCAAAATGCAGAAAAACATGACAATCGTTATGGAATGGAATCCCAGCTCTCAATTTCGTCTGCCAAGAGACAGCCAGCGGAAAGAGGAACTGCCCTGTTGGCTTCCATATCAGCATCTTTATTGTTTTCTCTCAAAACATGGAGGAAAGTTGTAGTCCGGAAAGATTTCATCAAGGTTCTGATTCTTGAAATGATTCTTGCCAGTCTAATGTCTACAAGAGAGGAATCCTCTACTAAGACTTTGATAATGGCTTGAGAATCTCCTATAATGCTGACTTCTGAGAGACCAATAGCCTTTGCTTGCTTAAGTCCTTGCAAAAGTGCCAAGGCTTCAGCTTGCATGCTGGTTGACTGCCCTAATCCCCAAGCGAACTTTGCCACTGTTATGCCCTCTTTACTTTTTATAATTCCTCCTGCCCCAACCAATCCAGGATTGCCTCTCGCTGCTCCATCGAAGAACAAAGAAAATCTGGATTGCCTGAGAAGCAAATCCGACAGTTCGTTCTCCTTCCCCCTGAATTGCCATTCTTTTATGGCCTTGTGGTGCCTAATTTCGCCTGAGAAATGGAGGCCCATCGAGGCACCCCAATCTAAGTCTTGCTGGCTCAGATTCAGATCCGGCAGATAATCCCCAAGACTTTCTTTCCAAAGGCATTTTATTTTGATGATGATGACCTGTGAGTTGAGACTTTCATCCCTGAAAACTCTTCTGTTACGCTCGAGCCAGATCTGCCAGCAAGCGAATTTCGGCAAGGAGAGCCATGCTGCTATGAATCTTTCGTTTTTTGGGAGAGTTTCAGGGTAGTAATTCCGCCAATTAGCAAAGAGGTCTGATATAGACATGGGCAAAGTGAATTCAGATTTCCAGAAACTCAGAAGTCCTTGCCAGATTTCTCTTGAAAATTTACAGTCCAGCATGATATGCTGAGCGTTCTCCTCACTGTCACAGCATAAATGGCAATGGGAGGGGCCATAAAAGCCTTTCTTCTGCAATCTGTCAGCTGTTAATATCCCTTTGTGGCATAACAGCCAGCAAAAAGAATCGACCTTGGGCATGGATTTAAAGTTCCAGATCCCGTTCCATACAGCTGGGTTAGGGGGGACATAAGGACGATCCTGCAGACTCTTGTAGCCTTGCGCCACCGTGTACAGCCCTGGGGCGGCTCCCCATCCTCGGGCGTCCTTCTTACCCACGCGCAGAGGCGCCATCCCGTTTAGCAAGGCAAGGAGTAGATCGCGAGCTTGAGACAGCTCAGGAGGGACGGGTGGGAGTCTCCAGCGCAACCATGATCTGCCTTCCCACTGCGAGATGTCCCAAAGTGTGTTGCAGCCTGCGTTGTCCAACCACAAACGCAGCGATTGTAGAGAACTGTGAGACGATAAGGGTGGATGCATCATAATGCTATCTTCCCATATCTTACATTCTTTACCGTTTCCTGGAATCCAATATGCTCTGTCTCTGATTAAAGGGACTGCTTTTTGGCAAAGTTTGATCAGCTGCGAGCCTGTGGTGGGTAGAGGGGCATCCAAACATCTCTTTCTCTTTCCCCTGAAGTATTTCCTCCAAAGAGCTCTTTGCGCCTGTTAGTGTCGGTCTTGAGCCCTCCATCAGTGATCAATAACTCTTTGCATATGCATTTATAGGTGTCTCATCAGTGTCAGTTTTGCATCCCGCTAGGCATGCCATAACACTGAATGGAGGAGCTGGTCTTGGTCCCCTTCTTGGCTTTGCTGGATCAGGTCATATAACAATGTAATTGAGTCATGCTTGTTCTTATTTTTGTCTTGAGGTCCCATGGTCTTAGGTCTAGGGTTATGAGTCAAAATCATTTCAAGGTCATGAGTCATGGTCAGTAAGTGCCCAGCAAGCCGTAAGGAGTTTTGTACATATGTTTCATTATCATTTTCTTCAGCTACAGCTCATTTTATGCCTTGGATTTAAAAAACCCTGTTTTTAAGTCCAAGGCCATGTGGAATTTGAAAAAATAAAGAAATTTTCAAAAATTTGTAAAAGTGCCGGCAACAACCCTGGTTCCTTCACTACAGTCCATCAGGCGGTCAACCTGCAAAAAGAACGGAGTCAAACGCATCCAAAGAGCTTATTTCAGGACAGAAAGACTCTAAACAGTGTTAAAGAGAAAAGCAAGTTCAAAACATTAGAAAGTGGGTTCTAGAGTTAAATTTTTTTAAAATGAACCTATAAAAGCTAATTTCCCTCTCTAGTCACTCTTATTGTGCAAATGAAAGTCAAAAATTCGTGCTAGAGGCTAAGGAGGCAATTCGTGGCAATTTTCTGCAAGTTTCAGCACTTGGGAAGGTGCGCGACCAAACCACAGGTGTGCGCGACCACCTGGGTGGGCGCGACCAAACGGAGGCCAACGCACAGTGTTAAATAACACGGGCGCGACCAAACGGAGGAGCGCGACCATTCTCAGAGCGTGCGCGACCAAAAACTCTGTCTGCCCAGAAACTCACCCAAACTCCCGAATTTCACCAAATTTTGCTCGTGGGTTTGAAGGTATGCCTCCATCACATCGTTTTGAAATGTGTCATGATTTCAAAGGTGGATTATGGTCATAAAATTCATGCAAGAAGTCAATGTAAGAATAGGTTAAATTGGCTTGAGGTTTTTGCAAGCATATGCTTTGGTAGTTTTGTTTGTTATTCAAGGTGTTTTATTCCTTATTCCCTTCCATTCATTTTCCCATGATTAATCACAGGTGCTAAAATGTCATTATCATTAATCTCATTTGCAAACAATACTCAAACCCTACCCCCAATCTTATACAAATCCTACCCCTAAATCATTTGCAAACCCTAGTCCTTTCAAACCCTATAAACCCTACCTTTTCCCCATGTATAATGATCAAACCCTAAACACTAGTATACACAGCAAATTATATATGAAATGCACAGCAAAAGAATGAAAAGAAAACAATGTAAAAAAACAAAAAAAACAAAAAGAAAAGTGATGACAAGGCATGCACACAAGAATTGTAAAAACAGTAAAAATTGTTACTTGCATAGCCTTAGAAAAAAATAAAGAAAATGTCATCTTGCTGTATGATGTCAAGGACTTGAAAGCTGAATAAAGTCATGACAAAATTCATTTAAATGTACAGTTGCATAGTTATCAAAAGAAGCAGTCTTGCTGTGTTAGGGTTTTGTATTAGCATGGTTTTCATCCCCTTTCTCAAAACTCTGTTTTTCCCTACCTATTTCCCTATGTAAACCCCAATTCAATTGCTTGTCCCTTCAGTTAAACTCCCTAGGCAATTGAATGTCCCTCCCTATGATCAAAGCACACAGTCAAACCCTAATTCCCCATGGTAAAAGCATGATGAAGCTGCCACTGTCCTAAATGAATTGCTGTTACGAAAATTAGTTGGCAGTGATTATTAAAAGGGTTTCACTGTCCCCCCAAACCTAATTCCTAATATCCTCTCTTTTCCCTAATTCCCAAGTTACCAATTCCCTCTCCCTTCCATTGTAACATAATCACAGCAATCCCCTTCCCTTCTTCTTACAATCTAATACCCAAAATCCCTGTTTCATATTAGCATCAAATGGTCATTTCAAAATGTGGAAAAAACAGAGTATGCTCATGAAAGATATTTGAAGACAAAATATAAAAGCAGCAGCCTGTTAAATGTTTATGATTGATGCTACCCTATTCCCTTATACTTATGCCCTCATTCCCTCCATGATGAAAATCTATATTGTCCTTTCCCTTGGTGATCATAAAACATATTTCCCTAATACAGTATTCATTTGCAAATGATGAAAGATGGAATGACATGTTTAGCGTTATGTGATGTTTTCCTTCAGAATTCCCTGTTTATATATATATTTTTTCCCTTTCCTATATTGTAAATTCCCTCCCCTAACATATCCCTCATGATGTTTCCCCTTGAAAACAGCATACTTCACAGCATTTTGCAGGCAGGGCAGCGGTCATTTTGACTTGTTTATTCCACCTTGCTCAATAACACCATGTCAACCACCGAGACTAATGAGCAAGGTGATGACCGATCATCATCTACTGAGATTGAGATACAGCAGAGACCTCGTAGGGGAGGCAAGGGTGGTCACCACAGGAGGGAAGAGCCCACATTATTGACAGAGTTGCAGGCTTGCCCATTGGCAGTGGCTTGTTTTCAGCATATGGCTTGTTATCAGTTTTGTGAGAGGCTGTCACACATTCAGCATCACAGAGAGTTGGCCCGGTTGTTTGTCCTACATCTCCATGACAGGCAGGTCACCCTTGCAGGGGTGAATTTTGTGTTTTCTCCAGAGGCTATCACAGAGGCTACCGGGATACCCAATGTGGGTGAGGTGTGGCCGAAGCGCAAGTGGCTGGACCTAGTATACTATGAGCCATATGTCAGGCCTATCCATGTGCATAACTTGTCAAGGAACTTTCCTATCAAGTTCCTCCGAGCAGAGTATATAGATATCATGAGACTCATTATGCACTACCTCACATGCGAGCGGAGATTCTCATGGGTATTTTCTTGTCATATCCGCATGCTGATGCACTTCACCAGAGTGAGGATGATGAACATCTCGGCATACTTATTTCATGACACTCAGAGGATGGTCTCTATCTTTCGGAGACAGACCCCAGCAGAGCAGCTTCGGAGCCTATGTCATCATGGTCTTATCCAGCTGGTTGTTTCTCATCAGCTGAGCCAACAGGGCATTTCTTGGGCAGATTTTATCTCCCGTGAGTTCTTCACACAGCCACAGCCAGAGCCAGAGGCAGTTCATGAGGAGGGAGGGCCATCACATCAGCCCGAGGTTAGTATTCCGAGACATGTGGTTTCTTCTCCTCGGGTCACTTATCAGAGAGGTCATAGGACCTTATTTGCAGCAGCCCGACGAGTACTTTCTCCACAACCAGTGGAAGGGGTCTCGTCTTCATCATTTTCAGAGCAGCGAGTGTTATCTCCACACCAGGTGGAAGGGGCCTCGCTTTCTTCATCGGCACAGGGAGTACGAGAGGGCAAGCAGCCCATGGTTGAGGATGAGGCAGTTGGAGAGGCACATGATGATTTCACTGGTCGCGATGCCCACTCTCCCTCTTCAGATTTTGATGAGATCATCCGGCGGAGAGATGAGGAGAACCTTGTGTTGCAGCGGAAGCTTGAGATGGCTCAGTGGACCATCACTTATTTAGAGCAGCGCAACCGACAGCTAGAGACGGAGAAAGAGCTGGATGAACTATGGAGAATCCGCGGTAACAGAGGCTTAAACCGCAGGAGGCCTGGTGACCCATTGCCCGGTGACCGGGAGACTTGGTACATTCATGAGATTACTCGTTTGGAGAGATTGTTGGAGAAGGCAAACCATGACAAAGAGCTGCTCCGAAACATGAGGACACATTACTGGGCCAGATTACATGTTTGCAAGGCGAGAATGAAAATTCTCCAAAGAAAGCTATCGGAGGCCCGGAAGAGGAAGAAAAGGACAAATCCACTCCGCATCTTGGCTGAGGCATCTCTCACTCATCATGGTACTGATCAGCCTTGATCTAGCATCAAAATGTGAAAATTTTGAGAATTTTGGAGCATTTTGGAAATTTTTGGTAAAATTACAGGTTTTGCCCACGGTTTGGTCTCACCCCGGGTGAGACCATTTTGGAGGACTGCTCGGAATTTTGAAAACTTGGCATTTTTGGAAAGGGCTTGCAAAGAGAAAAATTACCAATACTTGGGAGAAGCCTGATTTTGAGATTTGAGCCTCCAAAAGCTCAAAATACATTAAAAAAATGACTTTCTGCCCACTTTTTGAGTTGCAGAAAGTGACCTTGGGAGAAATGGTTTTTGAGGGGTCAAATCAACACCAAATTCAGAAATTCCACTTGGGATGGAAAGTAGACAGGCCAAGCTTTCCAATGAGCCATCTTGCACCTGATTTGGACCAGTGGAACCCACTCAAAAACAGCTGTGAAGGGGCGCGACCAGAACTTCCAGGGGCGCGACCATAAGTTCCAGTTTTGCCAGAACTGACTTTTTCGGTCAAAAAACACTGTTTTGACTATAGTTGACTATTTTTACTTGTAGATGATGGATAAATGTAATATTTTCATGGCACTTTGATGGATTTTATCTCTCTTTACCCTTCTAGAAGCTTCCATGATGTAAAAAGTGAAAAATTAATGCATGGATGAGTTAGCTAAGTAATAGAGGCAAGTTGTTTGGCTGCCTATTTTCTAGTTCTTAGTTTAGAATTTGTTCAAACTGCTCCTAGAAAGCTGAGCTCGACCCCTAGAGGTGGGGAAAGGAGTTAGATGGTCTAGATGGTCTATATTATGCTCTCTCCTTCTCATTTTCATGGTTGGACTCTTGTGTAAGGAAGCTTTATTGTATATTGTGCATCTATTTCTGCAATTGAAGGCAAGGAAAGCCAGGGTTTTACAGACATCTTTGAGGATTCTTGTGGATCTGATTGTTGATGGTGTGTTCTCTACATGTTCTTGTAAGTTTGTTTATGTGTTTCACATCTCTCTTATGCTTCTAAATTGGACAGATGAAGTGGTAAAGTTTGAACTCATGTTTTGACATGCTCAGCATTTTAGTTTGTTCAATTTTAATGTTTTCTACTGTCTAGAGAGGATTCGAATTGTGTGTTTGCCCTCTTTAGCTTCTCCTCTATCATCTCTGATCATCCATCTCAGATTAAGGCATCAGCACTCATTCCTACCTTGCCCCTTAGATCCCCCTGTGAAAACTGTGCTCAATCCCCGCACCTTGAATTGCACTTCCACCAATTGCCACCAAAAACCCCAAAAAATCATTAAATCAACCCCCTTATCAATTTACTAGCCTAAAATCTTTATTATTAATTGGTCAGCCTAATCATATTGAAAGATCTATCGAATCTGACCCGAGAGAGCCTTCTCATACCTCGTAGGGCTAGCTACGAGGTGAAATGGTTTGATGTAGCCTTGAGAGTTTGTCTATCTCAGCCTAGGTGAATTCCAAGCGCTAACAGCGCCCAGCCTGGATGTGATCCAATGACTCTCCAGAAGATATTGGCTCCCATGTCTATGTTTTGGAGGCCGAGATCCTTGAAGTTAAGGCCTCCTTCGCTCCGAGGCTTGCAAATTTTCTCCCAACTTACCAATGGGATTTTCCTATCATTATGATTGCCCCCTTTCCAGAAGAACTTGCGAATGAAGGCTTCCATTTTTTTTATGATGCCTGAAGGGGCTAGAATTACAGAGAATTGAAAAATGGGGAGGCTACAGAGAACGGATTTGATGAGGACAGTTTTGCCAGCGAGATTTAGCCATGAAAACCCCCAAGCTTGGATTTTGGCCTTAAATTTGTCCAACAGAGGGACCCAATCTCTGCTGTAAGCCAATTTACGGAAGATGGGGAGGCCCAAATATGTAAAGGAGGACCAGTTGAGGGAAGCAGTAAAGCCCAGAATTCTTGAAATGATTGAAAGGGTGGAAGTCGAAATATTCCAACAAAAGATTTTACACTTACCATTGTTTAAGCTGCTGCCTGTAGCTTCACTGTAGTCGTCCAGGACCTCCTTGAATCTTGAAGCAGATCTGGCGGAGGCAGCCCCTAACAAGAGGGTATCATCCGCGAACAGGGTGTGATTAACATTTTTAACACCTCTTGCTATATTGAGCCCCAGGATCTCTTGGTCAACCAGTTTCTGATCCAGGTAGAAACTCAGGACAGAAACATGAAGAATGAAGAGGAGCGGAGAGAGGGGGCAACCCTGCCTAAGCCCTCTTGAGGCTTTAAAAAAACCAGCTGCTCTCCCATTCACAAGAGGGGCGATCCAAGGATCAGCAATACAAGCACGGGTCCATTTTAAAAAACCCATTCCAAAGCCAAATTTTTTCAGGACCTCCCAAAGAAAGCTAAGTCTGACCCGATCAAAAGCATTAGCTAAATCTAATTTAATTACCATACCTTTCTCTTTGCGAAGCTGGCTCGAATGAATCGCCTCTTGAACCAAGATGAAGTTGTCAGCAAGCTGTCTCCCTTGAACAAATCCGCCTTGGTTCTCCGGGATGATGGCTGGAAGAATGCCTTTTAGTCTGTTGGCAATGACCTTTGTGATTAGTTTGTATCCAATATTACAAAGAGAGATGGGGCGGAACCGATTGAATTCTTTAGCACCCTTTTCCTTGGGGATGAGGGCAAGGAAGGCTGAATTGGTGCTGCCCCCAATTTTCTGGCAAGTTTGGGATTTCAAAATCATTTTGTAGAGGTCTTTCTCCACAATCTGCCAGCAGGTTTGAAGGAATCTTGCAGTGAAGCCATCCGGGCCCGGGGCTTTGTCAGGCTCCATGTCGGAGAGAGCATCTTTTATTTCTTGTATAGAGATCTTCGCCTCGAGCTGTTGATTCATTGAAGGAGAGATCCTAGGAGGAACCACCTCCAAGAATTTAGAGTTTGGGTCCGTCACTCCCTCTTCTCTATACAGATTTTGAAAATGATTGAAAGTTGCTCTCTTTATGCTATCAAAGTCTTTGTGAGTTGAGTTGCCATCTTTGATTTCTGCAATAGAATTGAAGCTCTTTCTGGCTTGAGCTTGTTTGTGGAAGAAGGCAGAATTTCTGTCTCCTGCTTTAAGCCATAAACTCCTAGACTTCTGTCTCCAATGCTCTTCCTCTGAAAGGCAGGCTTTATGGAAGATTTGCTGGAGCTCAGCTTCCTTGTCTAGAACTTCTTTAGTGATTTCTGCATCTTCACTTTGAGCATGATGGTGGGCGAGGTTGTCTTGGGCCTGCTTTCTCTCTTTTGTAGGGGAGGGAAGGGATTTGGCCCAAGTTTTAAGGACCGCTTTCAATCTTCTAAGTTTTTCTTCCCAAATGAAGAAAGGGGAACCTTTCACTGGCAAAATCCAACAGTCTTGAACCAGCTTCAGGAACTCTGGTTCCTTAACCCAAAGAGGGTTGAATCTGAAGGGGATGGGTCCAAGATCTTTGTGGCCCAACATCTCAAGCAAAATGGGCTTATGATCAGAAGCGCTACATGGGAGGATATGCAATCTGGATTCTAAGCCCAGCAGAAGAAAGGAACTCTGCACCAAGCATCTATCAAGTCTAGCAGCAATATGACCAGGACCTATTCTTTTGTTAGACCAGGTGTACTTACCATTTTCTGGAGGGATGTCGAGCAGATCCCAGTCCTGCATGAGGTCTTCCACCCATTCCCTTGCAGGATCCCTTATGATTGTTCCTCCTCGCTTTTCCTCCATGCGCATGGTAAGGTTTAAATCCCCTGCCACAATGATGTTTTCCAGATTTTCTGACTCCGACAGTTGTCTGATGGAGTCCCAACACTCCCTTTTCTCCCCTATATTTGTTGGAACATAGACATTGAAAAGGCTGACTGCCTCCCTCAAGTCCAAAGGCTGGAGCTTCAAAAACAGCTAGTGGGTGTTGTGCAACTCGGTGACCAGCCTATACTTGAGAGGATTCCAGAGGGAGCCCAGACCCCCAGAGGCTCCCCGTGCTGAAACTGCATGTCTGTTGCTTCCTTTCCAAATTTTTTTACTGATTTGGAGAAACTCCTTGTCCTCCATTTTGGTCTCCTGAATCAGAAGAATGTCTGGGGCTTCTCTTCTTATAAGGCTTCTCGTTGCTTCTTCTTTCACTTTGCTCCCCATTCCTCTGCAATTCCAGGAGACGATCTTCATCATTTATTTTTATGATGATGGGCTCCCTTGGAACCCTGCACTTGGTTTTTGGTCGTCTTCGGATTTTTTCCAAGGAGTTTCTCCAGAGTGGGCTGACTACCCTGAAGCTTGTCTTTGTAAGTTTCCTGATCTCTCTTTTCTCTAGCAGATTTACGGCCTCTTGCAGATCTTCTGACCGATGTCTGCATGTCTCCTATTTCTCCATCCTCCTCAGACTCCTCCGAGTCATGTTCCTCCTCGGATGCTTCTGTTTGCTTTTCCTTGTTTCTTTCTGTGGCGCTTTCTTCAGGTCTTGCATCTGCTGAAGTTGTTTTTTTTGGCGGATTATCTTGCTTATCTTCTTCTTGGGGAGTCTCTTCAGCGGAGCTTAAGACCACATACCTATTTTCTTCACTTTTGGTGGGGGAGCATTCTGGGTGGAGGCAGGATGGAGGACATGTACCCCAGATTTCTTTTGGGATGCCTTTGACCTCTTGACCTGGTTCCAACCCTCTTCCTTACCTTTCTCTACTTCCCCTTTGTTCGGGCACCCTCTTGCAAAGTGGCCATAGATATGACATTTTTGACATTTGAAAGGAAGTTGCTCATAGTCCAGCACTTACACGTGCGTCCAACTACCGACCTTTAATTTGATGGCCTCCGGAAGCCCCACCTCTAAGTCTACCTCGACACAGATTCGGGCGCAATCATACTGGTCATTGTTGTTTGCTCTATCAATGAATTTTCCCAGAGTATTCCCTATGTGCTTGAGGGACTCCCAGTTCCAGCAATGCACTGGAAGATTAGGGAGCCGAACCCAGACAGGGACCGCCGTTGGGACATCCATGGTCGGATCGAAGTCAGGGGTCCATTTGTTGAGATAGAGACCCTGAGGTCCCATGAAATATGGCCCATTCCTGAAGATCAGGTCTTTGTCCTCCTTTGTGTTGAACTCAAACAGGAAGAAGCCTCTACCCAGAAAATAAGAGGTGACATTGTTTTCGATCAGCGGAACCCAGTTCTTGATGACCCAGTTTTCCGTCGATTTTGGCGAGGGCCAAAGGCCCGTGAATTGACCCACCAAGGCTCGATCTGCCAGGGACAAAGCAACCTGGATCGGACCCTCAGGAGGAAGGTTTACCTCCGGAACATCGTCGAGCCTTTTAACGAATTTAGAGACTTCGGGCTTCTTCTTTTTGGGCAGCGAAGCAAGGAGAGAGGAGAAGGCTGCTTCAGCTTCCGGGGGTGAAGCTTGCGAGGGACCGATAGGCGAGCCTTGGGCCTCCATGGCAAAGCACAAATCAGCAAAACCGATCTGCACCAAGCAAGAACAGGAAGCAAGGCATCTCAAGCTCGGAGAGAAGGAGATCCGATCAGTCCCTCCAGGACGAGGGCGATCCAAGCAGATCTGACAGGTGCAGGGGCACAACGAGGTCTAGGCGAGGAGCAAGAGGGAGGCCTGGCAGATCCAAGCAACCCCGCAGTTAGGAGGACCAGGATCGGGGCGGGGAGGCCGAGAGGGCAACGCCCAGACTCAGATTGCGCAGACTGCAGCGAGGGCAACAGTGCTCAACGAAAAAAGCTTACATAAATCTTCATTTGCATCAAATAAAAAAAAAAATCCTGTCACCTTTTTGTTATCATTACTCTTTCCTCATTTGCAAATTGCAGGAGCGAAAAGCAAAGAGGTATACATAGTAGTGTTCAAAATATTATGGGAAAGAAAGGAAAGGCTCCGAGTTCGGAAGACAAAGAAATGAAGCCCTTATACACAGACACCACTTGTAACACAGATGCTAGCGTTACTACATGGGAAGGCATGCACAATTTACTCGAGGAAGAAAATCCCAGAATAATGAAGGTTGCAGCTACTGCAGACTCACGCGGGTCATCTGAGGCGTCAATTACAGAACTAGCATGCTCGTTCTTATACTAAATAGCGGTGAGGCCCAAGATTCTTCCATACACAGACATGGTCAAATGGGTACTGGGTAATGCTGAGATAACAGACCGATAGTTTAAGACTCAGAGCTAAGAACTCATGGAGTCATTCTTTTCACAAAATTTAAGGTTTACATCCTCTAACAAAAAGCGCACAAGAGGTGAAAAATAGCACGAGGGAAGCCCGGATCAAGAAACGGAAGTAGTTTCCCAAAACCTCTTGAAAAGGACTCAGTCGCCTGTAAGCCCGGAAAGTTGTAGGAAAAAGTGCTAAAGGTGAAAGGCAAAACCTGAACTATAAATACCAGTGGTATTTATCAGGGATATCTTCAAGTGGTATGTAAATTTCTACCAAATGTGCAGCATCTACAAACAAGCTGGAGACAAAAGGCTCAAGAAAGAGCAGGGTCCATCAAAAAGTTAACCAGGTTAAATTGGGATTCTTACTAGCAGTACTTGGTTAAACCACATAGTCAATGCATGACTCTCAAGTGTCTCACTAACTCTGCCAAGAAGATGGCGCCAACACTTGTCGATTCCGTTTTCGCAGGACAGTTAAATTCGGAGGTCAGCCAGCCAACTCTCCTCAAGCCGATGATGGATGCTTGCAACTACAAAGATCAGATACATAGATAGTTAATTGCCAGTTTTACTTTTATATTCAGTTTTAGTTTTAGTTTTGCTTTATTTTTGCCTAAAATGAGGAAAGTCATTTAAACCGCCTCCTATATTTTTGTAATAAACTATTTTTAGATTTAGCTAGTAGTATTTAAACCCTTCTCATGCATTTAGAGAAGGGTCTTGAAATTTATCAAAAACTTGTCCTCAGAACATGCACTTCTGCACCCTCCGAGGAGGTTTTGATGAATGAATGGAATAAGATTTATTGATATCTGTGTTTAATATCTGCTATTGAAATTGCACTTTTGTACTCTTAGTAGATGTTGAATTAAGAAGAGATAAATCATTATTGTTGGAGCTCATGAGTAGAACTCGTTATAAATGGTACTTTTATCTCTTAACAATTTATGCTTATGTGTTAAGGTGATATTCATGTTCAGTTATTTATGTATGAATGCCTGAATGCTTGAGTTATCATTTGGCACTTTTGTACCGTGATAGCCATTTATTTATGCTTAATATATGAGTGACTTATTATGCGATATGTTTTTCATGACTTTTCGGCTAACTTTTTATACGAAACAGTTCATCTTTATTGAATTCTTTTCTTATAGAAATTGAATGATCTTTATTACCAATTGTTGTAGAAACTATTTTAGATCGCATAATTGAAAGATTAAATCCCGGGTTAGTTTTAGAATTAAATATTTTTGTTCATTAGAATACAATTGCATGTTATTAAATTAGACTTAGAATAAAGTCATTTTACCTAGAAATTATTAGGAAGGAAATATCAATTCTCAAACACACACACACATAAATTGGGAAACTAGTCCCATATCCCCAGTCGGACCCACTATACCAAATGGAAAAGGAGCTGCTAACCAAGGTTCGGACTGGGTGGGTATCCCCCTTGTTGTAGACCCGATTTTCAGGGCTTCAACAGGTACATTCTCAACATTTTTTAACAATGACATTAAAAATAAAATATCACAACTCTGAAAAACTTTAAATTTCCAACGATTTTCAAGCATGACATTAACGATAAAATATCATGTCTTTGAAAAGCTTTAAAATTCCAACGATTTTTAAGGATGACATTAAATTTAAAATACCACTTCTTTGAAAAACCTTAAAAGAAGAGAGCGGGCTAGAGACGATTTGCACGCGCAGTAGCAACCCCTGGTACAATACTCCCTCCAACGCCATGGCCACGGGAGGGGGCCCTGATACCCCTCCTCCTTCGCCTCCTCCACCAGAGATCCTTGCGTTTAGGAAGTTGATCGACAACAGTAGTAAACACCCAGCAAGGGAAGCTTAGCGAAAGTTTGTAAAGGAACTCGACAACATCCCCACAGTTGCCCTGCCCGTTGAAGATTCTTGCAAATCTGCTTTGAACTTAGCTAAAAGAGGGCTCATCAATCAATTTACAGGGTTATGGCCTTCCCCCAATGCTGTCGAGGCGTGGGTACAGAGGAACTGGCGACCACTAGTAAAGAAAGGCATCAAAAGCTTCCTGGTTGGTAAGGGCTTTTTTGTCTTTGTTTTTTATTCAGGAGAAGACATAAATCTCATCTTTAGGAATGGACCATATTTCATGGGACCTCAGGGTCTGTATCTAAACTCATGGTCACCAGACTTTGATCCGACACAAGATGTGCCGTCAGCAGTTCTAGTATGTGTGCGCCTCCCTCATCTTCCACTGCACTGCTGGAACCCGAAGTCACTAGAAACGATTGGTAACACCCTGGGAAAATACATAGACATAGCAGAGAGAAGTGTTACACAAAAATATCGTCACCATGATTATTTGCAATCAGTATGGGTCTATCATCACTTGTATTGTCCTCCTAAGCAAGTCTCAGACCTCAGCTCTTCAAGTCAAGCTTTGAAATTGAGAGAAAGACATTGAAAATCAATAAAACTCTGGTTCCGCACTTTCTCTCACTATTGCCTACGGTCCTGCACCTTCTGTTTACAAAAACTGTAGACCTGCCTGCTCTGTCCCTAAAGGTGTGGGTGCGGACCCCTATGAAAGTCAAAAAGGCGCAAGTTTATTCTAAAAAACTCACTTTGGGTTAATTCTAGATGATTCTAGAAGGAATTTTGACGTGGATTTGCCGCTCTTAGGTGGTTCATGCATCCCAAAAGAGAAGGAGTTAATCCCTTGATGAGAGGAGCTATCCCTTTGAAGAAGGGCTTTATCCCTTTGAAGGAGGACCTAGTAAATTCCCTCCATTGCACTATAAATTCAGGCATTGGGCTGGTTGCTAGAGAGGTTAGAAGCTGAAAATTTTTGAGGGTAAATGCTGGTGAAATTAAGACTTCCTAGTTGAGCTTAAGAGGAGAGATCACATACCTTTTGGGCTTCATTGGGAAGAGAGTGAAACTTGTCAAAGTAGAGGAGACTTCTAGCTGGACCCTGGAGGAGCTTGTACAGTGTCAAGGCACAGGTTGTAAAGTTCTTCTTCTTTTGAATTAATACAATCAAACTCATTTTTCTCAACAAGTGTCTCATGTTATTTGTTTCATGAATTCCTTGACTTTCATGTTAAATATGTTTTATGATATTGGCTTTTCAGGTGCTATTTAATTTGTTTGCTTGTTTGTGTTTGCAGATTCGCGACAAAGGAGCTCATTTGGATCGAAGGAGCGAGGCTTCCACAAACTTGCGTTGGACCTAAGGTAGGCCTAAAAACACTTGTTTGCCTTTGTTTATAAAAGCATATTTAGAGAAAGATAGTGTCTGATTGGTTTGCTTGTCATTAGGTCTTCTTTAGATTCTAGGAAGGTCTATCTTGTCCGCAAGATCTACTTATTCGATGTGACAAGAAGGAATCAATGTTCATGTGCAAGAATATGCGTCGAAGTTGACTTGGAAATAGGGTTACCTGAAGCCATAAAGTTAACAATAGTAGACTGGTCTTATATCCAAGAGTTAGACTACGAGCAACTACCATTCAAATGCAGAAATTGCCATGAATATGGGCATTTCACAAGATACTGCAAAAAAGAAGAAGGAGGAGGAAGATCTAGAGAAGTCGAAAGGAGAAAAATGGATCTAGGTGCAGAAAACAGTCCAGGCCAAGGTGAGTAGCAGGAATAAAGGGAAAGAGGTACCGATGGAGTCTGGAACTCCCTTAACAAGAATGGTTCAAACAGAAGGAAGAGGAGAACAGCCAAAGACAATGGCCTCAATAAACCCATTTGAAACCCTCAGCACTTCAATCGAAATTCCAGAAATAGAGACAGAGGAGATTAAACGACAAGTCCCCTCACTTGAAGCAGAAAAGAAGAACATAGAAGTAACCCAACTTGACTCCCCAGCAGGAACCTCCTCCTCACCCACATATGCAGAAATGACAAGGAAAAAACCCTCGGAAACCTCTGGGTCATCTGAAGATGAGACATTTGAGAGACCCTCTAAAAGAGTTGGAAGGAAATCTCATAAGGAAGCCAGGGAAGAAGAGGCGGAGAGGAAAAAAATGCAAGGCAACCAATCCACCATTGAAATGTCTATCAGGAGAAACACCAGAACAAGGCCCTCTAAGGGGGGATCAACTCACTCCAATTCCATTAAATAATGAAACTAGTCTCTTGGAATTGCAGAGGCTTGGGGAACCCTTCAAAAGCTGAAGCAGTCAAAGATCTTCTGAAAATAGAAACTCCCGAGATCCTCATGCTCCAAGAGACTAAGATTGAAGGGGAAACCCTTCTTGAGATTAATAAATTAAAATGGGGAAAAAATGCAGGAAAGGCCATAAGTGAAAGAGGTAGCTCTGGTGGCCTAGCAACATTGTGGTCAGAGGACAAGTATCAACTAGAAATCTCCTTTGAGACCCAACATTGGATATTCACCAAACTTCGGCACCTCTCTAGTAAGCTCTCCATCTCGCTCTTCAACCTTTATGTTCTAGTCCACCTTACAGAGAAGAAAGAACGCTTGCAGACCTTGTCTGATTTCTTAGACATTTACTCCCCTCAAAATATAATAGTGGCTGGAGATTTCAACTTTGTCATTGATTTGAAAGAAAAGAGAGGTGGCAATAGTGGCAGGGACCAAATGCTTCCATTAGTAGAGGAGTTGATACTTCATTGGGATCTTCTTGACTTCAAACCGATGTAAGGTCTTTACACCTGGACAAACAATAGAGCTGGGGCAGAACACATCTTTGCTCGCCTAGATCGCTTCTTAGCGCAGAGCTCTTTGTTGCTAGGAAAAATATTGATCTCCTCGAAAATTCTCCCAAAGCTAGCCTTAGATCACAAGCCTATTCTCTTACAGCTGGAAGAGGAAGAAAACTTGGGCCCTATCCCCTTTAGATTCAACCCGCTTTGGTCAGGGAAAGAAGGTTTCATGGAAACTGTTCTAGAGGCATGGTCCATACTTGTGATAGGATCTCCCAGCTTCGTGTGGGAGCAGAAACTAAAAATAACCAAGAGATCCCTAAAAAATGAATTAAAGAACCCTCAAATTCTCCTACCAGCAAGAGAAAGGAGACAGTTCAGTTTTTATCATATCTGCAAATGGATTTGGAAAGTAAGGAGATCTCTACTTCAGATTTAGAAAAAGAAAAAGCTACCCAAATCAAATCATTTCACACTTTCCGCCATGAAGAAGAGACTTGGAGGCTTAAGTCTCTTAGCCTGTGGCTTAAAGCTAGAGATATAAATACCTCTTTCTTCCATAAGAAATATAGAGCCCATCTATCTCGAAACCATATCTTTGAAATCACTTGATCAGATGGGACTGTGCTCAAAGCACAAGAATAGCTAAAAAAGGAAGCAGAAGATCATTTCCAGAATTTGTATAAAGAGGATGGAAATGGGAGTGAAGAAATCACCTCTGAATTTCTCTCCCACATTCCATCTTTGGTAAGCAAGGAGGACAACACTAGTCTTACGAAACCTTTCTCCGAGGAAGAAATCTGTAAAGTAATATGGTCCATGGAACCAGACAAGGCACCAGGACCTGACGGATTCTCAATTCATTTTTACAGAATCTACTGGGAAATAATAAAAACTGATCTTCTGAGGATGATTAAAGCTTTTCATCAAAAAGCCAAAGTGGGAGGCAGTACTAACTCTACCTTCCTTGCATTAATTCCAAAAGAAGTGAATCTGGGCACTTTTGACAGGTTTAGGCCAATCTCGCTCTGCAATGCATCATACAAAATCCTGACAAAATTGTTGGCAAACATAATCAAGCCACTGCTTGGGAAACTCATTTCTCCCACCCAAGGCGGCTTTGTCAAAGGGAGACATATATTGGACAATGTAATACAGGTACAAGAAGTCATACATTCCAGTTATCTTCGACAAGAGCAAGGTATGCTCATAAAGTTAGACATGGCAAATGCATTCGACCGGGTAAATCTTTCTTTCCTATACAAAGTCCTCCTTTCCTTTGGTTTCAGCTCTAACTTTGTCAATTTGATTAAAGCTTGTACTGAAAAGCCATGGATAGCTCCTTTAGTTAATGGCAGGCCAGCAAACTATTTCCAAGCCTCGAGGGGAATAAGGCAAGGCTGCCCCCTCTCCCCTTTCTTGTTCATTCTGATGGCAGACTCGCTAAGTAGAAAACTGATAGCTGAAAAGAAAGCAAGGACAGCTCCAGGAGTCAGGTTGATGAAAGGGCTAGAGCCTCTCAATCACGCACTATTTGCAGATGACACTCTTCTTTTGGGCGGAGCCTCCATCAAGATAGCCAAAGTTTACAGTGGAATTCTTCAAAAATTCTGTAGCATATTAGGAGCTCTTATAAATAAAAGGAAAAGTGCAATATACAGGTGGAATTTGGATCAACAAGCAATTCAGAGAATAGCCCTCTCCTTAGGCTTTTTGGGATTCGCTTCTTGGGATAAAATCAAATATCTCAGGTTACCAATAACCCTAGGTCCTAACAAATTATCGGTGTGGAAAGAGGTAATAAGAAAAATTAAGTCCAAGATTACAGATTGGGGAGGTCAATGGCTCACCAATGCTGGCAAACTCATCCTTATAAAATCTGTACTGTCCTCCCTGCCTGTTTATCAAGCTTCCTTTCTTCTAGCTCCAAAGAAGATCACGAAACAGATCTCCAAACTTATTAGGGATTTTCTATGGAGAGGAGGAAGAGGAAACCAAAGAAAATTCCATCTAGTGAATTGGGATACAGTTAAACACCCCATCTCTGAAGGAGGCCTGCAAATAAGAGACCCAGGCCTTGCCAATCTGGCTCTTGGAGGTAAAATACTTTGGACCCTCTTCTCAAACAGCAAACACCCTGTCAGTTAGGTCATAAAGAAAAAATATCTAAAAGGCTCATCGCTAAGGAACATACAGATAGATAACAGCATCAAAGGGACGTCGATATGGCATCTCTGCCGCCGTGGGATAGAGTTCTTCCAAAAGCACTTGTATCGCATTCCTGGCAATGGAAAAAACACGATGCTCTGGCAAGACAACATAATGGGACAGTCGCCTTTGAGCAAAAATGAAGCAATCAAAGAAATCAGGAACTGACTCATTCAATAAGGAGTCCTCACCCTGGCAGATATCTCGACATGGGACGACTCCGGAAAATGACGAACTTGGGAAATCCCTCGAGTTCCAGATCAAATGCGCAGTCAAAAGACCCTCCTAGAAGAAGCGTTAACGGGACTGGCATCGGTTCACATGCATTTGACAGACAAATGGGGATGGGGAAAGACTGGAATCTACAACGCAATGCATGGATTTGCCTCTCTTCAACCACAACAAGCCTCGAGCCATACTGCATCTATGTGGAAACAAGTCTGGGACCCTCTCTGCCTCCCCAAAATAAATTTCTTCACCTGGGTGTTAATGCATGGGAAAGTGCTAACTGGAGATAATCTGACTAAAAGAGGTATTCACAAGCCACATCGGTGTTCTCTCTGCTGCAAAGCCCAGGAAACCATGGAGCATGTGTTTGTGGATTTCTCTTTTGCTCAAGAAGTCTGGGACTGCATCCTTCAAGGCCTCAATGTCTCTGCCCCATCGCAAGTCAAAGTAGCTAACCTTTTTAGCACCTGGAGAATGCGTTATCCCCACATGACCCAAAGAAAGACAGCATGGAACAGAATCTGGAAAGCAGTACCTAAATATGTCTGCTGGAAAATATGGCTCGCCAGAAACGACCAGATCTTCAACAACATTCCGAACTCCCCTTTGAAGGTGGCAGCAAAAGCAAAAGCATTACTCCTTAAGACTGTGGCCAATCATCCCCTTAAAAACGATAACATGCTTCTCTCAAAAGAAAAAAAAAATGGATGGGAACTTATATATTTCGAGACAGGATAAACAACACCACTTGCCCCAGTAAACCTCTTGTATGGAGACTACGAGAAACGACGCAGATTTTCAAGCTTGGTGGAGGAAACAGGGTAAAACAACAACCTTTTTTAATGGTGCCTCCAAAGGCAATCCAGGCACAGTAGGAGCAGGCAGAGCGATCTACTCCCCAAAGGGTGTTCGTGAAGATAGCTTTAGCTGGGGACTTGGACAGAGAACCAAAAACCAGGCAGAAATTCTTGGGTAGCTAAAAGCCTGTTAAATAGCATGTGAAAAAGGCATTAAGGAAATACAAGTCTTTAGGGACTCAAAATTTTTGATAAAGATATTAAATTCGGAGGACCACTTCAGCAATCCAGCGCTCAACAAGACACTTCAAAGGCCGAGATATGTGCTCCAAGACTTCTCTTCCTATCTCCTTTTCCATATTCTACGTGGCTCAAATAAGGAAGCAAGTGCAAAAGCAAATCTGGCATGCCTCCTACCACAAAGAACCTTAAGCAAGAATGATGAGGAACCTACATGGAACCCGATCCCGTAATCTAGAGTAAATCTACACCTATGTAAGGAAAAGGAGAGCTACAACTAAAAGGAATCATGAATATTGTATTGATGGTTGTTTTGGTTTCGGCCCAACCGATTTTAAATAATTAATATAACCATTATAGTTAAAAAAAACAAAAAAACAAAAAAAAACCTTTAAATTCCAACAATTTTCAAGCATGGTGCTAAGAAAAAATATTTATAACTGTTTTCAACCATAACATTAAAGATAAAATATCACGACTTAGAAAAACATTAAAATCTTGACAATTTTTCAACCATGGAATTAAAACCAAAGATTATGACTACAAAACAATCTTAAATTTTCAAAATATTTCAAGCATGACATTATGGAAAAATTTTATGACTAAAAAAACTTTAAAAATGAACACCTGAATGAAAAAGTTATTATACCAAGAGTAATTTTTTTTAAATGCTAAATGTATAGCGATTTTAAAATATTAGCCTAAGACAACTTAATACATTGCAAAATAAAAATAAAAATCAACTATCAAATTGACACACAGTGTAGGTGAGCTCAACTCATTGTAATGAAAACTTAAAGACCAACCATGAAATTAACACATTTTAGGGCAGACTCGATTCATTATAACAAAAAAATTAAAATCAACTATCAAATTGCACATAATAGAATCGGGTTGTTAGACAAGTATCGACGCAGACCGTACAATATCTATCTATCTATATATATATAAAAGATACATAAGAAAATAAAAATTCAAATATTGAAGAAAAACAATAGAAAAGACCACAAAAATACAAAAGAAAACAACAATTCAAATATTGAAAAATAAAAATAAAAAATAATAACAAGTAATAAAACATAAAAACATGACAAAAAAAAAATCAGATATAAAAAATATATAGAAATGCATAAATTCAAATATTGAAAAAAAAATACAATAAAAAAACACACAAATACTAAGGAACACAAAAATTCAAATATTGAAAAAAAAAAAAAAAGAAGAAGAAGAAGAAAAAGAAAAAAGAGTAATACAACATTAAAAAAACTCAAATATAAAAAATATATAGTAAAAAAAAAAAAAAACAAACAAACAAACACTATAAAATGTAAAAAAATTAACCATACCATGTAAAAAAAAAAGGATAAAATAAAATAAAAACCAAATAAAAAATTACAAAAATAAAATACAACATTAAAAGAATTAAAAACCTAAAAAAAAAAAAAAAAATCCTCAGCCACTTAAAAAAAAAAAAATCCATAAAAATGTGAAAAAAAAAATTCATAATAACTTGTAAAAAAAAAAAAAAAAACCAAACAAAACCATTTTTTTTAAGTTAAAAAAATAAAATAAAAAACATAATTTAAAAAAATGTTAAATAATTACCAACAAAATCAAATTAAATTTAAAAAACCAAAACAATTAAAATTAAATAAATTTAAAAAAATTAAATTATAAAAATAAAATTAAAAATATTTAAATTTAAAAAATAAATAAATAAATAAATAAAAATAAAATTTAAATTAAAGAAATTTAAATTTAAAAATTCAAAAAAAATATTAAAAAAAACAACAATTCAGAAAAAACCTCCGCTCCCCCTCCGGATCCCCCCTTCTCCCCTCTCTGCTTCCCCCTCCCCCTCCCTCATCCGGGTGGGGAGGGGAGGGCAGTGAGGGAGCAAGGGGCGGCGGGGATCGGGAGGGGGAGGGGAGCAGGCAGGGCCGAGGGGGGTGAGGGAGGAGGGGACAACAGGGGTCGAGAGGGGGGAGGCGACAGGGGAGCGCCGAGGGGAGGTGGGTGAGGGAAGGGTGGCCGAGCGGGGGTCAGGGGGGTGAGGGAGGGGGTGTGGTGGGGAGGAGAGGAGGGGGATTGGGGGAGAGGGAGCGGAGGGGTTTTTTTTTTTTGAATATGTTTTTTTTTAAATAGTTCTTAAATTTTATTTTGTTTAAATTATTTAATTTTGCCCATAGGGCTTTGGATTGACGGTGAATGGGTGTGTTGTTAAGGCACTCCTTGTGATAGGTCACTAGTTCAAATCCCCGTGGGTGCTTACCTATCAAAAAAAATATATTTAATTTAAATATTTTTTAATTTTTAATTTTAATTATGATGACTGGGTCGATTTATGCTGTGCAACTCCTCTAGGGTTCGCATCAGGCAAACGCGGCAGTGCTTAACCCTTTCTCGCACGGTGCTGGCTGGCAGTGGCCGCGGTTCTGCTGGAGGCTGCAGTGCCCTCGCATGGGGGCTCCGTTTACGGCCTAGCACGGGTTGATTCCCTCCTTGAAGGTGACCTCCTTTGCCATGGAACATGGCGACGGTTCCGAAGACCCTCCTCCACCTCCTCCTGAACTGGAAGCGTTCAGGTCTCTTGTTGCAGCCTCAGGAAAACGTCAGCCTTCTGGACCTCAGCTCAGGTTCGTCAAAAAACTGGGAAGTATTCCAACGGTGTCTTTGCCGGTGGAAGACACTTGCAGATCAGCATTGAATCTCGCCGAAAGAGGACTAATCGGCCAGTTTACAGGGTTATGGCCCTCCCCGAAAGCCGTTGAAGATTGGGTAAAGCGCAACTGGACCCCCCTGGTCAAAGAAGGAATAAAAAGTTATTTCGTGGGCAAGGGTTTTTTTGTGTTCGTGTTCGAAAATGCAAAAGATAGAAGCCTGATTTTCAGAAACGGGCCATATTTTATGGGTCCTCAAGGACTATATTTTAATAAATGGTCCCCCAACTTTGATCCAGCTCAAGATGTGCCCACGGCGGTACCAGTCTGGGTGCGCCTTCCTCACCTCCCCCTCCATTGCTGGAGTCAGAACTCGCTGCAATCCATCAGAAATGCTCTCGGCAGATATATAGACCAGGCGCCAAGGAAGGATCAATACTCCTGTGCGAGAATCTGCGTAGAGGTCGACCTAGAAATTGGGCTTCCTGAAGCCATTAAGCTCTCGGTGGTGGACTGGACGCATATCCAAGAGCTCGACTATGAGTAGCTTCCCTTCAAATGTCGATATTGCCACGAATACGGACACTTCGCAAGATATTGTAAGAAGAAAAACGAGGAAACTACAGAGAGAGAAAAAGGAGAACAATGGAAGCAAGTAAAGAAAGCAGCAAACAACAGGTAGAACAACAAAAACAAAGGCAAGGAGACAGGGAATAAATCAGGGCAAGAAACCGAAAGTCACCAAAACGCCGGGAACAAGGAAGTCACCAGCGCAGTGGAGGACAAAAACCCCTTCGAATCTCTCACACCTCCCTCAGAGCCTCTGGAGACAGAACAAGAAGATCCTCCCCAGCTAAATAACAACGACTTTCAAGCTCCAGGTAACACATCAAATCCGAACCCAAGTAATAACTCTTCCCCTTCATATGCGGATATAATTAAATAGAAGGAGAAGAAGATAGAAAATGCTATCTCCTCGGATGATGAGACCTTTGAAAGGCCATCCAAGCGAGCCGGAAGGAGATCAAACAAGGAAGCTAGGGAAGAAGAATCAGAAAGGCAAAAAACCCTCAGAAGTCAAGCTACTATTGAAATGACACTTGGAAGGAATACCAGACCAAGGGCCCCCAAGGGAGGAGGTCCCACACCAACAAGCTGTAAATGATGAATCTGGTCTCTTGGAACTGCAGGGGTTTGGGAAATCCCACTAAGGCAGAGGCCATCAAAGATTTAATGAAAATGGAACCCATAGACATACTCATGCTCCAAGAGACCAAAATAGAAGGGGAAATCCTTCTTAACACCAGCAATACCAAATGGAAATTTGATTCGGGGAAGGTAATCAGTGCAAGAGGCTCGGCTGGAGGAATAGGCACATTCTGGTCTAGGAACTTATTCACTCTTGGCAGATTTTACGAGTCCCAACATTGGATATATACAGAGCTATGGCACACAGCAAGTAAAGCTAAACTAGACTTGTTCAACATGTACGTCCCGGTGCATTATGAGGAAAAAAAAGAGTGCTGGAAGACCCTATCAGATTACTTAGAGCATTGCAGCCCCACGAATATTGTCATAGGAGGAGATCTGAATATAATCCTAGATCCTAAAGAAAAGCGAGGCAGATCCTCTACAAGAGATCCCTTCCTCTCCACTGTGGAAAATCTCATCCAGTTATGGGACTTAGTAGACTTTAAGCCGGTGAAAGGAGCATACACTTGGACAAATAATAGAACAGGGGAACATCATATTTCAGCAAGGCTAGACAGATTCCTCGCCAGCAGCTCAATCATGATGGACAACAGAATAGTTTTCTCCAAGATCCTTCCTAAACTAACTTCGGATCACAAGCCAATCCTCCTGCGCATAAAGGAGGAAGAAGATCTCGGTCCCCTCCCATTCAGATTCAGTCCTCTCTGGGTCGAAAGAGAGGGGTTTCTTGAAACTGTACAAACAGCATGGAAAACAGATGTCTTAGGCTCCCCAAGCTTCGTATGGGAGCAAAAAATGAAGAACACCAAGAAGGCACTTAAAGAATGGATAAAGAAAGTCGCCAGCACTCCCACCAGCCAGAGGAAAGAAGCAACAAAACAGTTGGAAGAACTCCAATTTGGACTGGAAGAGAAAGACATTTCAACCATGGATCTAGACAAAGAAAAATACGCCCAAAGGAAAGCATACAACTCCTTTAGAAATGAGGAAGAATACTGGCGATTAAAGTCCCGCAGCTTGTGGCTCAAAGCAGGGGACAGAAACACTACATATTTCCATAGACAATACAGGGCTCGGCTCTCGCGAAATCACATTGCAGAAATTACTACATCCAGTGGACAGGTATGCAGAGGATTTGAACAAATTAAGGAGGCCGCCGTTAAGCATTTCCAAAACCTTCTCAGTGCTGGAAAAGATGGGAGCGAGGAGGACATAGAAGAATTCCTCACAAACATTCCCCAGCTAGTTAGTTCAGATGACAATGAAACCCTTCTAAGACCAGTCTCAGAAGAAGAAATATCAAACATAGTCTGGTCCATGGAGCCAGATAAAGCTCCCGGGCCCGATGGATTTTCAATTCACTTTTATAGATTATGCTGGGAGATAATCAAATCTGATCTCCTGAGAATGGTTCAGGGTTTCATGAGGAAGGCAAAGGTCGGAGGCGGCATAAACTCTACTTTTCTCGCCCTAATTCCAAAGGAAGCAAACCCAGGTTCATTCGATAGATACAGACCTATCTCATTATGTAACTCATCCTACAAGATACTGGCCAAGTTGTTGGCAAATAGAATCAAACCATTACTTCAAAAATTAATTTCTCCTGCTCAAGGTGGTTTTGTGAAAGGGCGACACATCCTGGATAACGTCATCCAAGTTCAGGAAGCTCTGCACTCCAGTCAGATGCGAAAAGAACAAGGTATGCTAATCAAACTGGATATGTGTAATGCCTTTGATAGAGTTAATAGGTCTTTTTTGTACAGGGTTCTATCATCTTTTGGTTTCAACCAGGACTTCATCAACTTAATCAAAGCCTGCCTGGAGAAGATATGGATAGCACCAATGATAAATGGCAGACCTGCAAATTTCTTCCCAGCCACAAGGGGCTTGAGACAGGGTTGTCCCCTTTCACCCTTTCTCTACATCCTGATGGCAGATTCTTTAAGTAGAAAGTTGACTATGGAAAAACAAAAAGGCAGTATACCAGGGATCAGAATCGAGAAAGGCATAGAACCAGTGAACCATGCACTATTCGCTGATGACTCGCTCTTGCTGGGGGGGGCCTCTTCAAGAATAGCAACAGCCTTCAGAACCATACTACAGAAATTCTGCAGCATCACGGGCGCATTGGTAAGTGAAAAGAAAAGCGCGGTCTATGGTTGGAATACAGACCAACACTCAATTGGGAAAATCGCAGAAGACCTGGGATACACAGGGCACGCAGAATGGGAAAGAATCAAATACTTGGGACTTCCTATAACGCTGGGCTCCAATAGAAATCACCTGTGGGAGGAAGTAATCTCAAAATTCAAGAAGAAGATAGCAGCGTGGGGAGGTTTTTGGTTATCTACAGGCGGCAAACTCACCTTAATTAAATCTGTCCTCTCGGCTCTGCCCACATTTCAAGCTTCACTGATGATGGCACCTAAATCCATTTCAGATCAAATTTCCAGATATATACGCAACTTTCTGTGGAACGGTGGGCGAGGGAACACCAATCGATTCCACCTAGTCTGCTGGGAAACAGTGAAAAGACCGATGGCGGAAGGAGGCCTCCAAATTCGCGATCCCGTGCATGCAAACTTGGCTCTAGGTTGCAAATTGCTATGGCAGCTCTGCGCTGAGCCCAACCATCCAGTAAGCCAGATCTTCAAAAAGAAATACCTCAAGAATCGGACCATCATGACTTACAAGCCGGAGAAACATCCAAAAGGCACGCAGGCCTGGAAATTGTGCATCAAAGGCATAGAGTTCTTCAGAAGCCATTTATACCGCATTCCTGGCAATGGGAAAAAAACCAATTTATGGAAAGACTGTATAATGGGACACCGGCCTCTCATCGAAAAAATGGAGATCGCTGAGATCAGAGACTGGCTCCGAGCAAAAGGCATCAGGAAAATCGAGGATTTATCAGAATGGGACAGCAATGGCAATTGGCAGAGATGGAATTTACCCAGAATTCCAGAACAATTAAAAAATCAGTTGGCTGTCCTCATCGAAGCAATCTCTGATTTTGCTCCAGTTCACATCGATGATGAAGACATTTGGGGCTGGGGCAAGAACGGAGTGTACACAGCAAGCCAAGGATATTATCAAATGCAAAGCAAACAAGATTCACCATACCAGGGAATTGTGTGGAAGCAGATTTGGGACAGCTTCAACATCCCTAAAATCAACTTCTTTTTTTGGACATTATTTCACAACAAAATTCTTACGGGAGAAAACTTGTGCAAAAGGAGCATAGCAGGGCCACATAGATGCGCCCTCTGCAAAAGAGAACTGGAAACTGCAAATCATATGTTCATAGTGTGTGATTTCGCGAAGGAGGTATGGTCCATTTTCTTCTCCGGACTGAATGTGAGCCCCCCTTCCCAAAGCACGATAGCCTCCATGTTTACATCCTGGAATGCCAGCTATCCCCACCGTATTGTCAGCAAATCAATTTGGCACAAAGTATGGACAGCTGCTCCTAAATATGTTTGCTGGAAAATCTGGCTAGCCCGGAACGAGATTATTTTCAATAACACTGAGCTGCCAGCAGTGAAAGTGGCAGAACAGGCAAAGAAGCTCCTCTTAGAAACTCTCAATCACTATACAGCAAAGGAAGACAACTCCCTAAGAAGTGAAGAAAGAGCGTGGTTGGAAGACTACACAGGAAAAGACAGACATCCAGCAATTAAGCGCCCAATCCACAAGGAAAGATGGCAGATCCGTGAATCTGAGGACAACTTCCAAAAGTGGTGGAAATCCCAGGACAAATGCACCATTTTCTTTGATGGAGCCTCAAAAGGCAACCCAGGGAGGTCAGGAGCAGGAGGTGTGATCTTCTACCGGAATGGGAAAAAAGACGAATTCAGCTGGGGCCTGGGACTGAAAACAAACAATCAAGCTGAAATTCTCAGTCTCTGGAAAGCTTGCCAAATTGCCAAATTCTCAGTTTCTGGTAATTATTTTAAGTTGGTTTGTTTGTTTGTTTGTTTGTTTTTTTTTTTTTTTTTTTTGTAACTTAAAAATAATAATAATAAATAAATTAAAATATATATATATATATATTAAATTTAGATTTTTTTTTTTGTTTAATTTGTTTTTGTTTAATTTTTTTTTTATGAGATAATTTTGGTTTTTTTTTACATTTTTATAGGTTTGTGTTTTTTTTTTTTTTTTTTACTAACATGAAAATCACCAACTTAAAAAAAAAAATTATCCACACTTAATTCATTAGAAAATTTAAAGTGTAAAAACTAAGTCCTTTAAACAAAAAGGGTTGATGCTCATCAACATTTTTCAAAATCAAAATGAAAATCACTAACAAAAAAAAAATGTTCACACTTGATACATCAAAAAATTTAAAGTGTCAAAAATAAGCCCTCTAAAAAAATGTGTTGATGCTGCATCAACACTTTTCAAAATTAGCATGAAAATCAATAACATTTAAAAAAATTGTTCATACTTGATACATAGAAAAATTTAAAGTGGCAAAAATATGCTAAAAAAAAAGATGTATTCTGAATCACCATTTTTCAAAATCGAGTGATTTTTTGCTACCTCGAAAAAATGAGTACTAGGTCATTTTCTCATTTAATCAGTAACTATGTTTAAACCCAAAACATTCTGATGTAGTCATCAATAAATGGCAACATTATTTATTACCATTTTCAGAAGGAACATGCATTGGGTCACGTAAATTGGAATGAATGAGTTGAAGTTTTCTATGTGCTCTAGAATGAGAATCATGAAAATATTGTTTGCTTTGCTTCCCTAAGATACAAGCATCACATTGATTAAGTTTCCTAGGATTTGTAGGTAAACTAGTAACACCATTTTTATTCAACAAACGAAGGTTGCCATAGTTCAAGTGTCCAAATATAGCATGCCATAAAAGACTTGATGGAAATGTACCTTCATCATAGTGAGAATTGTATGAGAAGTTTTGTACACGAGTAGAGGTTCCTTACAACTTCAAAAGTCTTCCTTCTTCTATCCTCGTCGTGATAAGTGAGTGATCTGATGCTTTTCTGACCTCAACCTTGCCATCAAATATATGAATGGAGTGTCCTTGCTAGCGGATGTGGACCAAAGACAACAAGTTTCTCCTCAGCTTCGGGAGGTATAGAACATCATGTAGAAGAAAGTCTGGAAGACTAGGCAATTTGAGCCTGATTGTGCCAAGCCCTGATGGCTTGAGTTTTGAATTATCTGCAAAGTATATTGTTCCATCAACATTGTCAGTGAATTCTTCAAAGAAATATCTCCTAAAAGTCATGTGGCAAGTTTCTCCTAAATCAAGCAACCAATCATTTTTCCATGAAGCCAGTGAAGCATTGAATAAGTCTCCAGTTACTCCAATGTTGCAATGTGCCATAACATAATGAGAAGATTAAGGTGATTTATCTTTCCCTTTGTCAAGTGTTTTAGCTTTTCCTTCATTTCTTTCCTACTCAATTTTGTCCCAAGGAAGCTTAAATGTGGATGCATCATGTCCATCTCTATTGCATCGTATGCAATGAAGATTATACTTTTCTCCTTGGAACTGTCTGGCCCCCCGTCTCTAAAATTCCTCCTTCCTCTTCCTCTTTGGCCACCTCCTCCTCTAGAATAATCTTATGCATGATTCTTCTCCTTTTGTGCAAGGCACACAACTTATTCAGTAGAATGCAGAGTTGTCTTCCTCCCAAAAGCCTTCTCTCTCTCTCAACAAACTTCTTCTCAAGGGAGTCAAAGGTAATATCCTTAAGATTTCCACTTGCTTGTAATGACTCAAGATAATGTGAATAGGTGGGATATAGTACCTTGACATAAGCTATGAGAGGAATGTTTATTTCAACACCAATGGCTTTTATGTCATGCATAATGGATCTTACTACTGATGCTAAGGAAAGAGGGTCGTCATTTTTCAATTCAATATTGAACAACTTCAAGTTCAAAGTGTGAGTCATACAATTCCTTCAACTTCTTTAAAGCTTCAAAGGCATTTGAAAATGGAAAAATATGGAGGCTCACCTCTTCATTTACTGACACTGCAATCAAAGCATAGGCCTTGTTGTTCTTGTTTTCCCAAATGGCAAGCTCCTTACCTGAAGTGGGATTTTCAGGTGCATTGTCTCCTTCTCATTCAAAAACCCCTTTCCACAACTCATTGAAAATAAGGGTGTGTTTTATCTTCCGGGACCACTCAAGATAGTTCTATTTGTTAGAGAGAACCACTCCAACTATAGAGATAAGTGAATGCATTATAAAATATGAATTGGACCCAAAATACTTGCAATAAAAATTGATGTCTTTATAATAAAACTAATTGGTTGTCTTAAAAAATATTCAACTAAAAATATAGGCTCTCAAATATACCTCCATACAATGTCATTACCATATAGAAAAGGGAGTGAATAACACATCCCATACTACAAGCACTCCATGAACATTATGCTCCAACATATAAAGAATTATGGATAATATAAAGTCATCATAATTAACTCAACATACTTTCCATATATCCCATCACAACATACACACTTCATATTATACTATACACCATCACTTTATACCATATGCACTTTATATGATCCAAAAACTTCAATGGAGGTATTCAAAAGGAATTCAACCATATGCATTCAATAAAAAATTCGACCACCGCAACAAGGAATCACGACCATCGCAGCATAAAAGGCCAATGCACCATTTGACAAATTTGTCCATCGCCCGAAGAACACATTCATGCACAGCAATTAGTCAATACATTAGAGCATTAATATCAGTTCAACGGTTCAATCGTTGTGTATATAATGAAAATTGTTCCACGCTCACCGCACCATATTTATCACAACACCAATCATGACTCTGATATAGAAAATATAACATTTAATATGATTATGCTATGGTCCCTTTAATCACACGACTTCCATAGTTCAGAGGAGCACACACGCCATCCAACATTTCATTTCCAAAGCCAGATTCTAAGACAATGTTTAATGTGGGACAACGTTCACCATCAGACACAAACCCTCTACCAATTTCACAAAAAGTCACAAAATTGCTGGACATAGATTTAGTGCAGGAAAATATATTAGAAGAGTAGCAACGACAGATAAATTAAACCAAAGAACATATCTCATAAGTGTGGCGGCAAATAATTAATTCCCTCAGACAACAATGGGATACACAAAAGGAAGAATTTGAGGATGCAACTAAGTATAGACAACTTGTAGGAAGTCTGAACTACTTGACTACTACCAGACCAGACATTTCATTTGTTGTTGGAATCCTCTCCAGGTTTATGCAAAATCCTTGTGAGGGTCATTGGTCTATTGCAAAAGCGTTCTAAAGTACTTGAAGGGAACTCAAGACTTTGGACTTAAGTATACATAGGTGGGCAACTTCATCTTGATTGGATACTCTGATTCAGACTTTGATGGAGATACAGAAACTGGGGTATCTACTTCAGGTTATGTTATGAGACTTGGATCAGGAGTTGTCTCTTGGAGGTCATGTAAACAATTAGTTCCAACATATTCCACAACTGAGGCAGAATATGTGGCAGCAGTTGAAGAAGCAAATGAAATTGTGTGGCTTAGGAAAATTCTGGAAGATTTATAGGAGAAATAAGTGCATTCAACTCCTCTCTTGATTGATAACACTTCTGCAATAAAGTTGGCCAAGAACCCAAAGTTCTATGATCGAACGAAGTACATCAATAAAAAATACCATATGATTCGACATCATGTTGAGGCTAAGACAATCCACATATGCCATTATTCCACAAATGAGCATATTGCAGTGATCTTCACCAAAGTGCTTGGAAGAGAAAAGTTTGAAATATTCAGAATGATGCTTGGACTCACCAACATCCCTTCAAATTAAGGGGGGGAATGTTGACACCTAATATTTCGTTGGGTTGTGTTATATTCTTTCCACAACTAGCGCATGTAGTTAAACAGGGGGGGGGGGGGGGGAGCCCCCCCTTCATTGGGCCGATTACGCGAGGGGGTCATAGGGGGACGGCAACCCCCCTGTCCACAGGGTTTGAGGGGGGGCGGGGGGGGCTCTACGGGTTTCGAGGCAGCACCCTAGGAAAAAAAAAATTGGACCCTATATTAGGTTGGGTGAACCTACCTATGGTTTTGGACGCGATGGTTTTCGGTCCATGGTTTTGGACGCGATGCTTTTCAGTCCATGGTATTGGATGCTTCAACATGTATAAATATGTACTGTAACATTGAAAGGAACATAATGAAAAATCAAGTTGGTAGTCCCGGTTTTGGGATCTAGGGGAATATCTCTGTGTATATGTGTTTTATGTGTTATGCTCTCGCATTGTTAATTTTCTATTCTTAGAATTCTTATGCAAGTAATTTCTGTATGGGGTTAAAACCTACATTTGGTATTGAAGCTGTGTTAGCTTCAAGGGGACGCCTTTGTTGCTGAGGGGTTTCGCTCGAACCTGTGGTAGACCCTGTTCAGTGGGAGATCTGCGGGATCAATTCTGGTGGTAAAAGAAGATGGCGAGCAGTGGAAAGATAGAGATCGAGAAATTTAATGGTCAAAGTTTTGAGTTGTGGAAAATCAAGATGGAGGATCTGTTGGTGGACAAAGATGAGTGAATCGCGGTAGATCCAAGTACTAAACCAATGGGAGTGTCCAATGAAGAATGGAAGAAGTTGGATTAGAAGGCAAAGAGCACAATACGATTGTGTGTCTTAGATTCAGTATTGTTGAATGTATCAGAGGAAGCTACGGCGAAGGATTTGTGGGACAAGTTAGAGACTTTGTACCAATCTAAGTCTCTGGTGAATAAACTGTTCCTACGGAAAAAGATGTATAACCTAAGGATGAAAGATGGAGACTCGGTGACAGAGCATTTGAATGCATTTGATACTGTGGTAAGTCAATTATTATCTGTTGATATTAAAATTTCAAATGAAGATAAGTGCATTAGTTTTTTGTGTTCTCTACCAGATTCGTGGGATAGTCTGGTTATTTCAATAGGTAGCAATGCAACTGCCTTACAGTTTGATGAAATAGCCTCATCCTTGCTGACGGAAGAGATGAGACTGAAAAATATGGAGAGCCAGAATGGTGATGCCTTGTCTATATGAGGACGGTCCCAGAACAGAAACAAAAATAAGTCATCGAGTGGGACATCTAAATCTAGAGGGAGATCTAAATATCCAGGAAAACATGTAAAGGTGGTTTTCTGGAAACGCGGAAAGGAAGGGCACTACAAAAGGGACTGTAAATCTAAAGCTCCTCACAAACGAAAGGGATCTGATGATGCTCCTTCTACAAAGGCGAAAACCACCTCATATGAAGGTGGGGATGTGTACTTGGCTTCTTCAAGTACACATGTAGATCATGAGGCATGGTTGATTGACTCAAGTGCATCCTTTCACTTCACTCCCCATAGAGAGTGGTTCTACGAGTATGAGAAATACGATGGTGGTGATGTCTTCTTAGGGGATGATAGGAAGGCTAGAATCATTGGTCGCGGAAAAGTAAAGTTGAAGTTACAAGGTGGAAGGGTTAGAACACTTCCAGGTGTTCTGCATATTCTTGCATTAGCCATAAATCTGATTTCTGTAAGCAAGTTGGACGATGCAGGTGTAAAAACAGTGTTCGAGAAGAATACCTGCAAGATGGTTCGGGGAGCACTAGTATTGATGCAGGGAGTTCGGATTGGAACTCTATACAAGCTGCAAGGTAGCACTGTTGTTGATGGGTGCAATAGTTTCGTGGTTCTTGAAAGTGGAGCAGAAAATCTAGTGGTCTCTAGAAAGAAGACTATGTTGTGGCATCAAAGGCTTGGACATATTGGAGAGAAGGGCCTTCAAATACTTCATGGTAAAGGTATGGTAGAAGGTATGAGTAATAGCTCTCTGGATTTTGATTTCTGTGAAAATTGTGTATATGGGAAGCAGAATCGGGTGAGTTTCCCCTCTGGTGGTAAGGGGTGAAACAGATATTAGAGCTTATGCACAATGATGTGTTTGGATATGTGAAAGTTCCATCACTGGATAAGTCTGTGTACTATGTATCATTTATAGATGACTTCTCAAGGAATACATGGATAGATTTCTTTAGGAATAAATCTGAAGTCTTTGACAGGTTTAAAGAATTTAAGGCTCTGGTGGAAAACCAGACAGAGAAGAAGATAAAGGTGTTGAGGATAGATAACGGTGGAGAGTTTTTCAATAAGGAAGTTGAAGAATTCTGTAAGAAGTGTGGTATAGCACGACAGAAGACTACTCCATACACACCTAAGAAAAATAGAGTTGCAGAAAGAATGAACAAGATGTTGATGGAAAGGGAAAGAAGCATGCTCAGTGGTGTTGGGTTAGGATATGAATTCTGGGCAGAGGCAGTGGAGACAACATGTTACCTAGTCAACAGATCACCTACGTCAGCGTTGGAGGATAAGACTCCACAAGAGGTATGGACTGGTAAGAAACCCTCTCTTTCACATATGAGGGTATTTGGATGTGATGCATATGTACATGTTCCAAAGGAGAAAAGAACCAAATTGGATAGTAAATCTGAAAAGTGCATCTTTATTGGGTATAGGATGGTTTAAAGGTTTATAAGCTTTGGAACACAGTAACAAGGAAGGTTGTGTACAGCCGAGATGTGGTGTTCAGAGAGGGGAAATATGTTATTAAAAATGAAGTCCAACCAAAGGAACTTGAGAATATAGAGTTTGAGCTTAAGGAGGAAGAATCAGACTCTACAATAGAAGAGGAATCAGAAGATGAAGAGCCACAAACTCCAGGTGTGAGAAGATCAGTTTGAGAAAAAAAGCAGCCAGAAAGGAATAGTCCATCTCCTTTCTGTTCAAATTTTGCTTTATCTATTATTGATAATGATCCCAGAACTGTGAAGGAAGCAGTAGATTCAGAGGATGGCAAACTCTGGAAAGAGGCCATGGTTGATGAAATGGCATCTTTGCTCAAAAATGAGGCTTGGGATTTGGTGGAGTTACTGGTTGGAAGGAAAGCCATTGGCAACAAATGGGTGTTCATGAAGAAGACAAATGTAGAAGGAAAGGTGGAGAAACACAAAGCTCGGTTGGTAGCAAAAGGTAATTCCCAGGTGTCGGGAATTGATTTTGGTGATATTTTTTCTCATGTTGCCAAGGTAGCTTCTATTAGATTACTTTTATATGTTGTTGCTGATTTTGATTTTGAGGTAGAACAGATGGATGTGAAGACACATTTCTTCATGGGGATCTGGAAGAGAAGATCTACATGAAGCAACCTGGAGTCTTTGTGGTGAAGGGAAAGAAAGAACTGGTATGCAAGTTAAAGAAGTGTTTGTATGGGTTAAAACAGTCACCAAGGATGTGGTATCAGAAATTTAATACATTTATATGGAGGCTTGGCTTCACCAGAAGCAAAGCAGATCACTGTGTGTATTTTAAATTAATTGGTGACCATGTTATTTATCTGGTCTTGTATGTGGATGATATGTTGCTGGTTGGAAATGACAAAGAAATTATCCAGGATTTGAAGACCCAATTGTCCTCCAAATTCGACATGAAAGATCTTGGTGCTGCAAACTATATTTTGGGCAGGGAAATTAAAAGAGATCGGGTAAAGAGGAAGCTCTAGTTAAACCAAAGGAAGTATGTCGAGACAATACTGCAAAGGTTTAATATGCGGGATAGTAAATCGGTGAAGGTTCTTGTTCCTGCAGGTGTGAAGTTATCTGTTGAACCATGTCCGAAGACACAATAAGAGGAAGAGGACATGTCTAATGTTCCATATACAAGTGTAGTCGGTAGCCTGATGTATGCAATTGTCTATACTAGACCAGACATTGCACATGCAGTGGGAGTATTGAGCAGGTTTATGTCAAAACCAGGAAAGGAGCATTGGACAACAATGAAGCGGGTTTTCAGGTATTTTCGTGGCACTAGTGATTATGGTTTGTGCTACCAAGGAAGACCAAGATTGGACAGAGTTTCAAATATTCGTGGCTTTGTTGATGCAGACTGGGCTGGAGATCTGGATCAGAGAAGATCTATAAGTGGGTATGTGTTTAACCTATTTGGAGGTGCAGTTAGCTAGATGAGTAAGAAACAATCTGTAGTGGCATTATCAACTATAGAGGCAAAATACATGGCAGCCACTCATGCAAGAAAGGAAGTAGTTTGGTTGCAGAGATTGTGTTCAAGTATCGGATTAGTACAGGGAGCTATAAGGATAGACTGTGACAGCCAAAGTGCAATTTTCTTGGCAAAGAACCTTGCTTATCATTCAAAGACAAAGCACATTGATGTTCAGTATCATTTTGTGAGGGATATGATAGAAGACAAAAAGGTGTTGCTGGTAAAGGTGGACACTTTGAAGAATACTACAGATGCATTGACAAAATTTGTGAGCTTTGAGAATTTCTCTTGGTGTAGAGAAACAATGAGTGTTTCAGGGCTAGATAAATGACTAAGCTCTCCTGTGGCCCCTTATGGAAAGAAAATAACAAGTGGGAGAATTTTGGGTTGTGTTATATTCTTTCCATGAATAGTCCATGTAGTTAACCTGGGGGTTAGAGGGGGGGCAGATCCCCCCTTTGTTGCGTTGATTGTGCAGCGGGGGGATCACAAGGGGTTTGAGGGGCGCAGAATTTTTTTTTTGGACACTATATTAGGTTGGGCGGACCTACCTATGGTTTTGGATGCGATGGTTTTTGGTCCAGGGTTTTGGACGCGATGGTTTTCGGTCCATGGTATTAGATGCTTCGGCATGTATAAATATGTATTGTAACATTGAAAAGAACATAAAGAAAAATCAAGCTGGTAGTCTTGGTTTTGGGATCTAGGCGAAAATCTCTGTGTATATGTGTTTTATGTGTTATACTCTCGCATTGTTTATCTTCTGTTCTTAGAATTCGTATGCAGGTAATTTCTGTACGGGGTTAAAACCTACATCTTTGGGATTAGGTAAATACATGTAAATAGGAAAATAAATAAGAATTGGAAGACGAAGAGACATTGGGAGATGAAACCCAATAGTCTCCCTCTCCATGTATATATTCATGTTCAATATTAATGTAAAATACAATACAATTCGTGGAGTTACCTCCTGACCTGGCATTTAAAAAGGAGAAACATATTTTTTTATTAGTTAAACATTTTCTTCATGCTTCTAGGATTTGAGTCGAAAAGTCAAAGTCCTATTTGGATTTCTTGTAAATAAAAAAGAAAAATAAATTTTCAAAATGTAATTTGGGTCAATTTACCTAAAGAAGCCAAGTTGACCTTCTTGGATGACAAGTCGGCTCACTCAAAAGAAGTTTCTTTTCACTTATGAGAACAACCATATATTTCAAAATGTCCTCCATCAAAATGGCAAACAATTTTATGCTTTTTCTGCGATGAGTTCTAAGGCAAAAATAAGCAAATTTTAGAAGCTACATTCTTATGAAGAAGAGTGAGTTCCTGAGGCTATACTTCTACAAATAAATATGAGTTTTCTAATTATATATCTGAGATAATGTGAATCTTCTATGGAAGATGATCTGAGATAGAGCAAGTTCTCTATGGAAGATGATCTGAGAATTTGAAGGGCTTGACTTGGCTTCTTGGAGGTTGAATTCTTGGGTCTTGGATTTATCACTTTGATCTGATTCTATAAGAAGAGGATATTTTCTGGGTTTTCCTCCTTGTGGGGTTTTTGACCTAGATTGGAGCCTATATCTTGTGTCTCTTATTCTCTATGATATTCATATTTTTTCATTTTGGTAATTTCTTGATGAAAAAAAGAATACAAATATAATAATAATAAGCCAACAGTGATTTCACAAGTAATTATCAAGTAAGAGAAATCATCACTTTTACCTCCCTATTGATTTCTCAACATGGTATTAGAACTAAAGCTAATGGATGGAAACTTGAAAATAACATTCTATTGGCATTCTTGAAGAAGTCTCATCATCATTGTAGCAATTTTCATGTCTAAGATCCTAGGTTTGTAATTAAAAGACCTATAGTAAGGATCATATTTCACAGTGATTTTCATGACATTACAATGGTTTGCATTATTTATAATCTCGCATTATCTATTTGGTTTGTTGACATCAATATGAAGCTTACATTATCTATTTGGTTCGTTGACATTTATCTGAATCTCACATTGTTTATTGGTTCATTAACATCAATCTAAAGTTCACATTATCTATTGTGGTTCGGTCTTCAAGTAACTCACATTAATCTTTGTGGTTTATCCCATTGCCTCGCATTTACTTCTACATCTCACATTGTGTCCTTTGTAATTCATCTTATCACAGTGGCTTGCATAAGTTCACACAGGCTCACAGCATGGCTCACACAGGTTCACAATAGCTTGCATATCTTGTGTATGGCTCACATCGATTCACAATAACTCGTATATCTTGTACATGGCTTGCACAAGTTCACAGTGGCTCAAATATACTACTATGGCTTAAATAACCTACATAGTAGCATAATTATGCCTTTGTGGTTTGTATTTTCTTCTAAGATGGCACATATACACAATCTTATGGCTCATATCGTATTCAAGCTAGCTCACACATCTTTCTATGATTCATATATACATGATGGTTTGCATGAATTACTGAGACCCGATATATATTTGTGGAGGCTCGTATCTAATTATGTATGGATCGATTCTTATTATGGCTTGCATCTGATAACTATGGCATGCAATGTGACTTTTTTGGCTCACATTTGGCATGTGCTAATATTTATGTATGACCTCTATGACTCATCTTATGGTTTCCGCATCTCAGAGGCTCAGTTTTTTTATGGCGCACATTCTGTCTCTGGGCATCATGGTCCACATACATATCACAGTAATATTTCTTATACTTTATGGCATACTTGTTTCATAACATTAACTTCAATTATACTCCATGGCATATTTGTTTCATAACAGTGGCATAACATCCTATAGCGGTAGCATATCTATAACAATGGTATTGCATCTATAAAATAACATCGAATCTATAATTGTGGCATTGCATTTATAAATATACTATGAGGCTCTCGATCTTATATACTCTGAGGGGATCGACATTACATAGTGGCTCGGGTTTGATATATATAACACTAATTACAGTACTCTCGATGACAACATGATGTTTTGATAGTAACCCTATCTCAATATGACAGTGAGGAGGCATGACAATGATCTATAATTATGTTGGGATCATTAACAATTGCAATGCCCTTGGTATCTTTATTGTTTTCCTTTTTTTATTTGGCAAGTGACATAGGTTGCCACAAAATCCTAGATGTCAGTTCTCATGCCATCCCAAAAGAATGAGTGCTTAGTTTGTTCGTATGTTTTGTGAAATCCAAAGTGACCTACTACAGATGATGAATGAAATTTCTCTAAGATTATTTATGCCAAGGAAGATCTTTTTACTATAACAATGTGCTTTTCATATTGAAATGTATCTAGCTACCATGTATACACCTGAGAAAAGTTGAGATATTATTTAAGCCTATGGATAAGTTTAATGTTAGCATAATTTGCCAACAATTCTTTACGAGCTTCGTCAATCCAATTTAGAATAGGTAAAGATAAGGTAGAGCAGGATCCATACTCCTCAAATTACCAATATAGGGCATCAATTACAACATTTTTTAACCCTTGTTATGGATAATCTCGTAATCATACCCTAGTAGCATATTGATCCACGATTTATGTTTCTCTTGTGAGGATGACCTTTGTTTTAGAAATTACTTCAAACTATGATTACTGGTCTTAATCTAGAAATGTCACCCTATGAGCTATGGGCACTCGATCTCTATTGTATGTAGGATGGTCATCATCTCTTTCTCATATGTGGATTTACCCAAACTGTGGTAACATAATTTCTAATCAATGAATTCTAAAGGGTTCCCTTCTTACACCAATACCACTCCAAGACCTCTGCATGAGGTATCAAATTCCAAGACAAAGGTCTTACTAAATTTTGGCATGGCTAATACTAGAGTCATGCACAATGCATTCTTTAAAGTTGATAAGGCCACTTTTGCGGCCTCATTCCAAACAAAGGAATTATTTTTTAGTAGTGAGGTTAAGGAAGTAACAAATTTTCCATAATTTTTCATAAACTTCTTAGAGTAGCTTGTAATTCCTAATAATCCATACAATCTCTTCAAGGTTTTGGGATGGAGCCTATTTTGCATAGCTATGACATTCTTGAAATCAAATCACACTCCCTTATAACTTACAATGTGACCAAGTATTCAACCTATGAAAACCCCAAAAATACATTTGGAGTGTTTTGCAATAATGGGTGATCATATAGGAGTTGCAATGCTCTATCAACATGCTCTCATGGTATTCCCCTGTTTTGTTGCAGATTCGAATATCATCGAAGAATACTAGCACAATATTGTGTAGGAATGGACATATAATATTGTTCATGAGGCTCTAGAAGGTCATTGGAGCATTAAAAAGGCCAAAAAGAATCACTAGAAACTCAAAATGACCTTCATGTGTACAAAATATTGTCTTAGGGATGTCTACCTCTTTCATATTGATTTGGTAGTAGCTAGAATGCAGGCCAAGTTTAGTGGAAAACTTAGCTCCATGAATTTCATCTAAGAGATCATCAATAATAGGGATAAGAAATTTGACCTAGATGATCAACTTATCGAGAGCCCAAAAATCTCGACACATGTGCCAATTACCTTCCTTTTTTAATACCATTACCATTTGTGATGAGTAAGGACTAGAATTGGGACATGTGACTCTTGTCTCCAACAATTCCTTAATGATATTTTCAATTTCATTATTTTGTGCAAAAAGGGTGTCAGTAATAATACCTATTGGATGGTTTATTACCTATAATGAGGGGAATAACATATTTATGCTCCCCACATGAAAGTAGTAAAGCTTAGGACATTTCAAATAATTGTTGATGTTTGTAGAGAACAAGTACAAAATCATGGTGAATCTCTTATGATGTGGTGTTGACTATTTGTATGGCATTGAATTTTGTAATAACACTTAAGTGTCCTTCCTTCAACAACTCCATATATTGATGTGATTTATGCATAATTATTTGACATCCATGGCCACTAGTTACAAAATGCAATCATTCCACCCTTGGAAATATATCACAATACCCATTTCAATAGGAAATGTGTGAGTTTTGAGACGATACTCACCAATTTGTAGTGTCGCATATTCATTGTAGCATCCACATTTCCTTGTACCACCATTGGTGATTGTAATTTGAAAATTAAATTTAGAATGTACCTATTAAAAGTTTTCTTGTGCTAGTCTCCTATGGATAAAATTGCAAGTGTTGCCACTATAAATTAACATAATCACTTTGTAGTGCTTAATGTAGCCAATCAATTTCAAAAGATGGAGTGCAAAGAAACTTGATAGGGCATGAAGAACGATTTGGGGTTCTTCATAAGGAGCTTGCAAGGGGATTCCATCTTATATGGGAGAGTTTTTGTGTTCCAAAGTTGGTTCAAGAGTATCTTCAACAAGAATTTCCTCTAAGTAGTCATGTGGAGATACATCCATTTGAAAAAATTTATGTTCTTTACAATTGTGCCCTTTGAAATATCATTCATCACAATTATTGTGAAGATGGAGACATTGACATTTTTCCATCTCTTTAGGAGATAATTTGTAGATGCATATTGGTTGGAGAAGTTGGAGGTAGTTTCCATAGGGGGCTAGGGTAATTTGTGAGTATATTATTTCAAAAAGAAAATATATTACATGAACATCTCTCATAAATGATAACCAATAAATGATCCTTTGTGCTCTTTAAATAGAAATAATGGACTAGTCACGCATTAAGCCAGATATTAAGTTTTGTTAATATCAAGGATAAGATGAACCATTACATCATTTTATGTCTAGAACATAGTCATTATAGTCATTGCGGTAATTGATGCCCTATATTGGTAATTTGAGGAGGATGGATCCTTCTCTACCTTATCTTTACCTATTCTAAATTGGCTTGACGAAGCTCGTAAAGAATTCCTGGCAAATTACACTAACAGTAAACTCATCCATATGCTTAAAGTATATCTCAAATTTCCTCAGGTGTATACATGGTAGCTAGAAACATTTCAATATGAAAAGCACAATGTTATAGTAAAAAAACTTCCTTGGCATAATTAATCTTAGAGTAATTTCATTCATCACCTGTAGAGATCACTCCGGATTTCACAAAACGTATGAATAAACTAAGCACTCATTCTTTTGGGAGGGCATGAGAACTGACATCTAGGATTTTGTGGAAACCTATGTCACTTTCCAAATAAACAAAGGGAAAACAATAAAGATACCAAGGGCATTGTAACTGCTAATGATCCCAACACACACATGGGATGACATTGCAATGGATTTTATAGTTGGATTTCCGAGGGAAGGAAAAAAATCATGATCATGGTGGTAGTCGACCATCTCTCCAAATATGCTTGTTTTTCTACCCTACCATATCCATTTACCCCATTATTAGTTTCTCAGGTATTCCTTGATCATATTTTACGTTACATGGCATTCCTTATTCCATTGCCTCAAATCAAAATCCTACCTTGATTAGAAAACTTTGGCAATTTTTTTTTTTAATTACAAGGTACCCAACTATAAATGAGAATTGCATATTACTACCAAATAGATGGTCAAACTAAAGTGGTAAAGAGACTAGAAACCTATTTGAGATGCTTTACCTATGAAAAACATACCAATAGGCATAATGGATTCCCTTTGTAAAATGGTGATATGACACCTCTTATCATGGAGTTACCAAATCCCCTATTTACGACCAAAAAACATTTTGAGGTCACTTCATATTTATCTGGCACTTCTAAGCTTAAGGCAATGGATCACACACTCCGCACTAGAGAATAATTATCTTCATACTGAAATATAATTTGGTTATGACTCAAAATAGAACGAAGCAACAAACAAACCAACATTGCTCTAAACATTATTTCGTAGCAGGGATTAGGTGTTTATTCACCTTCTGCACTATAAACAAATATCATTCAAAGAAAAAACAACTTAGAAATTAGCACCCAATTTTTATGGACCCTATGAGATCATCCAATACATTGGACAAGTGGTCTAGAAATTAGCTCTTCCAACCCACTCCAAGATTCATCCAATATTTCAAGTGTCTTGTATGAAGAGGTTGTGGCACCAAAATGCAAGGTGCAAATTAGCTTACCAAAATTGGTGAAGAAGGCTCCATTTGGATTCAACTAAAAGCAATATTGGATGCCAGATAGTGTCAATTGTGCCAATGAACAATCAATGAAGTATTGATCATGTGCAAAGACATGCCACTTAAATCTGCCACATGGGAACCATCATCCTATGCCAATTTCGTCATCTTCAACGTTAAGGATGATGTTACTTTCGAAGGGGGAGGGCATGTTAGGGTCCCTAACATAACCTCCCTATTTTATGACAACTAGGAGTTAGTTAATTGTTATATGTGTCCATTCTCTTTGAATAAGGATCCATTGGAATAGTTATTTAATGTAAAATAGTCCACTTTATAAGACCCACTAGGTAGTTGGTACCAATTAGTAATGGGATCATAATTAGTTAGGCTTTTTGCTATGTAAAAGCTATTTAAAGAGAGGAGACTATGGATTGTTTTCCTTATGTTGTTTATTTAGAGCTTTGGTCAGTGAAAGGTCATCCCACCTTAAGAGGCAAGTGAACATTGCATTCTTTCTTTGCACTATCAATATATGCAAATGTCTTTACATTTCATCTTATTGTCTCTTGTTTATGGTTATTATGCAATTATATTCTCTATATACTTGATTGTGTTTCAATTTTCAAGGGTTAACGAACACTACATACCCCTTCAGGTTTCATGGCAATAAGTGATGAAGTAAATGACTAGTGGCAATAGAAGTTTGAGTACAATTTCAGCATTAACATTTAGTGATTTTTTTATTTTTGCATCCACATTTACAATTCATCATTTAATGTTGGTAAAGGGTTTGATTCTCTTTCCTAATTTGAATTATCTAATTCATTTTTTCCCTCACCACCCTCAAAAATAGTAAAACAAGGAAACAAGCAATAGAAAGAAACTATCACAATTAAAACTATATAAAACACACAGCTCTTAGAAGGTATCACTGAGAGATATATCAAATTTATAGGGTTGATGTTTCATATCTTTTATTGATACCATCAATTGAACCTTCGTTAATGAATCATTCCTCTTCTTCAATTTGTTATTTTTGTATTTTTGATACCACTTTCTAAATCTTTGCTATTATTTTTGTATTTTTTATATCACTTCCTAAATCTTTGCTATTAAGTTTGTCCACTTGTTAGGTTTATTATTATTCCATTTTTTATATGCTTTTATATTGTTTTTTATAAGCTTCATTGTTAAGTCTTTTCGTTATCTAATTTTTTATTTTTTTATTTTTAGGACAAGCTTCTTTCTAATATTAATTCACATTAAACATTATATTAATGTAGTTTATATTCATCTAAGTGAAATGTTAAATTTATATAGTTTTTCTATGCTCTAAAATAATCTTATCTTGAAGCATTTGCCGAGTCAAATTTGAAAATGTCATTTCCCATTTAAAATGATCTTATTTTAAAATATTTATTAATTTAAACTAACTAACTATATATACATATATAATGTGAGTGTTGAGATGATTGGCATGCATAACTTGCGGCTTGAGTAGCCAAGACTAGGTGTCAAAATCACCCAAAAATCACACCCGACTTGGGTGGTTGGATTTTTTCCCATAAGATTTTGAACGGGTGACCTTTTCACCATAAAATACCTTAACAAAACACTATCATTATCTATTTTATACTCTATAAACATATTTTAAATAATTTTATTTTAAAACATTTGCTAAATTAAATTGGTTAAAACATCATTTTTTATTTGTTAAAATTTTAATTTAATAGAATTAAATAAAAAAATATTTCTTTTAATTTCATATAACTTGCATGTTACATTAAAAATATAAAAACTTAACAAGTTATAATAATATTAATAAATTAATATTTTTAATTTTAATATTAAATTATAAATAAATTAATATATTTAATTTTAATACTTTAATAATGATTAAAATTTTCCATACTAATGAAATTACATGTAGTGAAGATGTGAGCTCATTTCCTCATTATTTGTGTAGGGTTGATATTAAAAGATTATATATACACATAAAATTTCCTTATATGTTTCTATTTTAATATTTATAATAATATTAATAAATTAACATTTTAAATTTTAATATTAAATGATTAAATTTTTCGCATACTAACGAAATTCCGTGAAGGAAAAATGTGAGCGCACTTCCTCATTATTTGTGTAGGCTTTTATATGTATATAAGAGAAAGGACATTGAAAACTTAATAAATCTTATTCAATCCTTCTTTCTAAATTTTTTAATGACATCATTAGTCTATAAAGTAATGATAAACTTTGTTCTAAGAATTTAATACTAAGTAGATAACAAGTGGAATTCTCCTTTCTTTTATTTTAATATTAAAAAATTACCTATTTGTATTTTTAAATATTACAACTTTCATTTATATTAATATTCAAAAATTTATTTAACTCGTATTATTTTTTTAAGTATTGCAACCTTCTTTGAATGCACGTTATCATTCCATCTAGTTGATAAGAAACTTAGAAAATGTTGTTATCGATGGTTTTTCCAAAACTAAAAGAATTAACCTTGATTTATTTTTTAAGATTTACTTAGGTGTTGGTGACACTATTTATTGATTATTTTTTAGCTTTAGTTTTAGTAGTTTTTAAGTGTGATTTTTTTGGAAAGCTTTTTGGTTTATTTTTCGATCTAATATGTCTAGAATCACCAAGGAATTTATTGAAATCACAAGTTTGATTAGTGAACTCTTTAGAATCGAAGTGCCTTAGGGGTTTTTGAGGGTGTTGAATCCATATACAGAGTAAGAAAACTAGTTTAAACAACACAAATCAAATTTTGGCCACAAATTTTTTTGTTAGATTCCAGCCAAAAAATTGTCGGAAACTCCAAAAAGTCTCACTTAAAAACTACTCCTTTATTTTTTCCACTTGTCCACTTCCACATTTATTAAACCACTTTTGTTTACTCCATCTTCTTGACACTCTCTTCTAGGTAGTATGTTCCACTAGAGGGTCCACCTCCTTTCAATAAGCTTTATTCACACCATGTTTTCACCTTGATGAAAGTTATTTGACTTGGAACTATCCTTGATATTTCGAGAGATTACTCACATGATTGGCACATAGTAACCACTTGGATATTATTATTTATTCCTCTTGCTATTTATGAAGTGGCACACCTTTTTTGGTGTCCCATTTGCATTATTTAAAGACTATTTCATTATGATTTTTTATTAATCTAGAGGAATCAGTGAATGGTCGTGAATACCTAGACAATGATTAGGTTCAAATCCAACCAATTTCCACCATAACCTCTAAGCTAGAGCCAATAGCCTACAAGCTAGCCCCTTGCAAGTAACTTATAAATTAGCAAGGGTTAAGACGTTCAAAGACACACCTATGAGGGAGTCCCACTCATGGGGCACATGTACCCTCCCAACCTCATCATAATGGAGTAGAGTTTTCTAAGAATTTAAACCTGAGTGGGAAGTGTGCAAGAGCTAACTCCCAATGATCTAGGTGGCTCTAGGAATGCTCAGAATCCAAAAATAGCTCAAAACTAAAAGTCCTCATATTGAAGTGAAACTAGGACCAGATCGTATTTTTCGTCACCCTGATTTTAACGGTGCAAACGGTACTCAAATCCGAGTTCATACGTTCAAGATATAACTAGTGAAAGTTTTGGTCAAACTAGGCCAAGTGGCAGTCACTAACAAGGCAACAATTTGGCAAGGGTCGGTGCATGTAATCCGATAGTCAAAAATGGCATATTTGTTTCCTACTTAATTTGTCCAGTGACCCTTAAAAACCGGTCTTTTTTTTTTTTAAATAAAAATAAAATATAAATTGTGGTGGCGGCTACCACCCCTGCCAACGATCATATTAAATTTAACAAAGGTTGGCGGGTGGTCAAACCCCGCCAACCACCAAACCAATATATGTGTGTGTGTGTGTGTGTGTGTGTATGTCGGAGGCAGGCCACCGTTGACGGACCCGTCGCCCATCCAACACACCACATATGATATATATTAAGTCGCATGAACCAATGGTCATTAACCGCCAAAACCGGGGTCGATGGGGAACAAACCCACCCGGCAATTGGATGGCCTGCCACACAAGGGGCCCCAATCCAAACATACGCCACTCCATACCATAACGCATAACCGCACGCAAATGTTCCTCCGCCCAACGGTTATAATCGTGCTCCAACATGTGAATGTAACCGTCACTCCAACATTAAACCACACCCAATCAAAACGTAACAACAAACTTCCCCTGCCACATTTAATATGTCAGCAAAATCGCTAAGTGACAGGCTTAGGAAAAGCCACCGCATTTTGTTATAAAAAACTCGAATTTTTTCATTCGAACGAACAGCGGGGAGCGCCGAGCGGAGGATCCACATGGCAGACCGAGGTGCGGGCATGGTTACTGAGGTGGGTACATTCCATGGGAATATTCCAAAGAATATTCTTTTTTACACAATGTTGAGGAATCTAAAAAATTCCCTAAAGGGAAATTTTTCACAGTGACAGAGTCATGCCAAGTTTATACTCAAACGAAACGGAATTTCGTAGGGAATGTGATGGTGTGGTCCATTTCCTCATCTAAGCAACAACATTTCAGGTCCTCAGCAGTGAAGAATCTTTGTAGAATCTTGAGGAATCTTTAAATTCCCTCAGAGGTTGAATTTTGACAAAGACAAAATGGTGTCAACTTTATAGTCATTTTTCACAGAATTTCGCAAGGAGTGCAGCGGTGTGCTCAGAATTTTCATCTAAGCAAATTTTTTGGCCATCTTTAGGAAAGAACCTTTGGGGAAAATCTTCAAGATTCCCAAGGGTCTAGAATTTGATGGTGTCATAAAGGGGTCAAGTTTATAGTCGTTTGACACGATTTCACATCATGAATTCAACGATGCAACTCATTTTTTCAACAAAGCTTCACATGTTCAGGCCATCACCAAAAGTGGAGGTATATGATGCAGTTATGCCATGTCTTTCTTTTGATTTGGTGAGATGATGATTTTGTTGTCGAGATCCTTGTTACTATTATGTTGAAGGATACTTGTATGCCATGTCATGTGAGAATTTATTAGCTTGTCATGTTGAAGGAGGGCCCATTTGAGTGAGAGTTCCTAGAGGAGGACATCTCGAGGAGAGACATGCCACTATGGTTGAGGGAATTTATCCTTGTAATGACAAAGAATGTACTATGTACTCATCATCATCTTTCCGCATTTAATGAAGTGGCCTCCCCACTCTTGACACTGGGGCCGAAGACGTAACCCACACTGGGTGAACTCCACTATCTATTTGTGTGTGTGCTTTTATTTAATGGTCGTCATTATTTTTTTTCTTCTTTACAGTATGCACATGTGGCTTTTCATACTCTTTCACATGCCATTCTACTAACATCACAAAAGTAAAATATCTTGGTTAATTACGATAGCTGAAGAGATCCAAATCAAGTTTGGTATCAAAAAGGTCTTCTTACTGATATGAATTGCGAGTGTGAATGATTGAACGTGCAACAAGAAGGGAAATGGAGAACAAGAGATATCTCTATGAGGACCTCCTTAGGATGACACGCATGGTGGACACAATGTATGCAGATTATGAGGAGAAGATGGAAAGGGAGGAACGAGAGAAAGAAAGAGCAGAGGACGATACTCCATCTCCATCTTCCAGTGACCATTCATCTTCTCATCATTAGGATGAGGAGATCAATTAGAGCCTTCAAGAAGAGAATGTTGAATTGAGGAAACTTCTACGAGAAGAAAAAGAAGAGAAGCATATATTGCAAGTTCAGTTATGAGCCACAGAAGAGGCCTTAGAAAAATTGAATCACAACGAAGGCTTAGCGAAGCCATCATCACCTGCTTCAGAATCAACAGCTAAGGTAAATAGTGTTGATCGTTCCTCAGTTTCTTTTTCACATGACACTATTTCTATTGGAAACATGGAGGTACCTATTTCAGGAACTGGCATGAGACTTCTTACCAAAATGGGGTATAAAGGAAGAGGACTTGGTGTTAATGGCCAAGGGATGATTCAACCATTAGAGGTTGTACAAATACCTTGTTTTGCAAGTTTGGGGTACACTAAAGGAGAGTGCTCAAAGGTATCAGAAGCTTCCGAGAAACTGTCGAAGCCATCAGAGAAAGAGGATGACTGGGACACATCACAATCCTCCCATGCCAATGCACATTGCATAAGTAGAGCTGAGGCAAGCTCTCATCGCCAAGATTTCACCAGAAACCTATTGATTTGGGGTAGCATCGTATGTGCTCTAGCCACGAAATTTGGTGGAGAGGCTAAGGCACATGAGATCTCCAATACACAGAAATGGTTTGGGCAGATTCTAAACAGTGTGGGATATATTAAAATATTTAATATTTTTAATGGAGTCCCTAAGTATAAACATAGGGAAAATAAAATATTAAAGTGAATTAATATAAAACTGTGTTAGAATGGTCCAAAAGTCATGGATCAAGCCAGATCTAATCTTAACCGTTAATTAGGGACTTAATCTCGGTCGGTCACTTGTAGAACACACCGAGTTGATCAAGATTTCGACTTTCTGGAGCAGGGTTTGTTGAGGAAGTCGAGAGAGTGATCAAAGTTGCAGTTGAGCTGTAGTGAATATAGAAACAGAGACACAGATATAGTGCCGGGAGGATCAGTGCAACAGCCGGGAAAGCTGACGTAGAGGGCAGAAGCCGGAACTGTCGGGACAACTGAAACTGCTGGGAACTGCCAGAACTGTCAGGAAAGTTGATGCAGAGGGCAGCAGCTAGAACTGCCAGGAACAACTGCAACTGTCGGGAACTGTCGGAAATGTCGGGAAAGCTAACGCAGAGGGCAGAAGAGGCTAACACTGGGGTTTTTCGTGGGGCAAATTGGAGCTGAGGAGCTATCGGAGTGTTTATCCGGGGTTTCAGCCAAAGCATCTGTCTTCGAAGGAGAGGTACTACTGCCGAGATTATTCTCTGTTGGGTGAGCTGGTTTTGGCACCCAGATTGTATTCAGAAACTACATAATAATAAAACCCTCAGATAGTTGCACTGGTTTTCCTGCATTGGGTTTTTCTGGGGACATTAGTCCAAAAATAACGGTGTCATTTTTGTGCTTTTTTTTGTTTCCCTCAGTTGATGATCTGTAATGTGTTGAGCATGTACTTGTATCTATTTCCAACATGGTACTAGAGGGTGGTTGCAGATCACAGGAGAACTGAGGATATCAGTTGAACATAGCAGCAACAACAGAAAACAATTGTCCCAAGTGACAGAAGTTGTTCCTAGCAGAGTAGTAGCAGGGAAGGGGTGACGCAGTGCCTGCGTCATCAAGATTGAGCCAGGAAGAGGCAACACAAAGGCTGAGGGAGTCAAAGGCAAGCTCACACAGAGCCACACAGAGGCCAGAAGGGTTGACGTAGTTGGCTGAGGAGGATGATTTGTTGGTGTCGGGATTGCACAGAGCCTAGGAGCTCTAACCTTTAGATTGCTAGGGTTTAGGAGGCTGTGGGTAAGTTGCAGAGTGGAGTTGGTGGGGTATTGTAGTCAGAACAATACCTAACAAGGCAAGGCCAAGGTAGAAGGAGTTGCTGCCAAGGTGGATTTCTAGCCAAGGAATCCATATCATTGTTTTTGTTGCACAGACGATCACAGAGGGGCAAATTGACGTTGGCAGAAGGATTTCCAAGTGGGAAATTGGGACTCAGAGGGAGTCCATAAGAGAACTTCCAGACATGAAGTAGAGAGACTCAGCAGGATTCAAACTGAGAACTTCCAGACGGGAAGTGGAGAGAGTCAGCAGGAGTCGAACTGAGAACTTCCAGAAGGGAAGTAGAGAGACTGAGCAGGAGTCAAACCGAGAACTTCCAGACAGGAAGTAGACTCAGCAAGAGTCGAACAGAGAACTTCCAGGTGGGAAGTAGAGAGACTCAGAGGAGTCAACAAGAAGAGCAGAGAGATGGCCATGAATGGGCTGAGGGATCAGGACAGGTTGGATGAGGCATCCAACTTTGTCATCTGGAAGGCCAGGATCCTTTCTGTTCATTGTGCCATGAGTGCTCATGTGCCACTTCAAAAGAAGTGGGGAGACATCGAGCTGTAGTCAAGAGGACTACAGGTGATGAGGGGCAGGATCCTTGAGCTCTTGGATTAGACCTTGCTACGGGAGCCCCAAAGAGGAGTAGCAATACTGTTAATGTCAGTAGAGATGGATGCGGATAGAGCGATAGAGGGAGCTACAGTGCAGGATTCCCAGGACAGCGCGAGGCTAGTAGGCTGCAACAGTGCGAGAGGCACGTGATTGTTGCACCAGTGCAGGATGGCATAGAGAGGTGTGCAACAGTGCGAGATGCGTGGAGTTGTTGCAGCAGCACAGAGGTCAGAGAGGGAGCACTTGTCAGCAACAGAGGGAGTTTCAGCATTGAGGGTGTCTTTAGCCTGACAGAGATGTCAGAGTTGGGAGATCAATTACTTACTTCTCAGTAACTGAGTTGTAGTGCAGCAGTTAGCAGTGGTAGTGCTATGGGCAACATGATGCGAGGGGTTGCAGTGCACATGCAGCAGTGGCAGTGGCAGGGCCATGGGCAACAACACAGATGCAGAGGGAGTTGCAGTACAGATGCAACAATGGCAGTGGCAGGGCCATGGGTAGCAGTATAGTATGCAACATTGTAGATGATGGGCAGCAGGCCTAGCATCAACACAGGGACCGATGCCAGATGATCAGGGTGATACTCAATGATGAGTATTGCTAGAGCATAGCCCTCGCTAAGAGGGGGTGTTGATTTGGGGTAGCATCGACTGTTCACTAGCCACGAAATTTGGTGGAGAGGCTAAGGCACATGAGATCTCCAAAACCCAGATATGGGTTGGGCAAATTCTAAACAATGTGGGAGATATTAAAATAATTAATATTTTTAATGGAGTCCCTAAGTCTAAACTTAGGGAAAATAAAATATTAATGTGAATTGATATAAAATTGTGTTAGAATGGTCCATAAGTCATGGATCAAGCTAGATCTAATATTAGTCGTTGATTAGGGACTTAATCTCGGTTGTTGATTTATCAACGAGAAAAGCAGCTTGAGGGTCACTTATAGAACACACCGAGTTGATAAAGATTTCGACTTTCTGGGGTATGGTTTGTTGAGGAAGTCGAGAGAGTGATCAGAGTTGCAGCTGAGGGGCAGTGAATATAGAAGCAGAAGGTAGAGATAGTGTCGGGAGGATCAATGCAACAGCCGGGAAAGCTGATGTGGAGGGCAGAAGCTGGAACTACCGGGAACAGCCGAAACTGCCAAGAACCGCTAGAACTGTCGGGAAAGCTGACGCAAAGGGCAGAAGTCGAAACTGCCGGGAACAACCGGAACTGCTGAGAACTGTCGAAACTGCCGGGAACAACTGGAACTGCTGCGAACTGTCGAAACTGCCAGGAAAGCTGACGCAAAGGGAAGAAGAGGCTAACGCAGTCCCTAGAGGCTGATGCTGGGGTTTTTCATGAGGAAGATTGGAGCTGAGGAGATGCCAGAGTGTTTATCCAGGGTTTCAGCCAGAGCATCTATCTCTGAAGGAGAGGTACTACTGCCGAGATTATTCTCTATTGGGTGAGCCATTTTTGGCACCCAGATTGTATTCATAAACTACATAATAATAAAACCCTCAGATAGTTGCACCGGTTTTCCTGCATTGGGTTTTTCCGGGGACATTAGTCCAAAAATAACAGTGTCATTTGTGTGCTTGTATTTTGTTTCCTTCAGTTGATGATCTGTAATGTGTTTAGCATGTAATTGTATTTATTTCTAGTATTTACATGGTAAATAACTTGTTAATTAACAGAACAAGTAGGTAGGAGTAAATCAAAAAGTACATGAAGGGTTTCTAACGGGTTAGACATAGAAATTCCAACAAAATCGCCAAGAGAGGTATAAAAAGTCTCAGTATTCTAAAGTTCATTTTGATTACAAACATCTTGTCAATAATGAGCATAAATCATGGCGTAGAGAACCATGTAGTTTTTGTGGTTTGCATAACCATGTGGTTGTTGAGTGCTGGAAGAGAATGGCAACAAGAAAGAGGATGAGGTGTGAAAGGCCTTCTCCACATTAGGGAAGGAAGAAGGTTAAGCAGGTTTGGAGGAAGAATACTTTTTGCAGTCATTGCAATAGAAGTGAACATCAAAGAGCCACATGTTGGAGGCTCCATCCAGAGCAATGTCTTAAGGACAAAGGGCCCATGCGGGAACCAATGGGTGAAGATTTTCAACAAGCGAATCCACCACAGGGAGATGACCATTCACTTTGATGAGTGAGCGATGGTTTCACTAGATCTGGTAGATTGTCATGGCTGCATTTTGTAAATCATGTGTTGCGATATAATAATAAAAGTGATGATGTGTTTTCCATCGGTTATTAAAGCAACAATGATGTTTTTTGTCTTTTGTTGATAGTTGGGGTATTGGTTTCTATTATGATGTAAACTTGACCACAGAGTGTGTGTTATAAACTCTTGGCAAGTATGGGGATGCTTGGGTCATGATTGGTCATGTAATTGAACATGTAGTTTGAAAATATTGTACTACAGGTTTGCAGAGGATGTATGTGTTGGTTCATCACTTATGGCTCCGAAGAACAAGGGTGAAGGAGAAGGAAGTGTGACTTGTCAGGACACTTGTTGTGCAGACAATGTAACACAACAATTGTAGATTATGTTCATGCTTTTGGAGGAACAAAATCTCCTCAGTGGGGAGGAATGATCTAGGTGACTCCAGGAATGCTCAGAATCCAGAAATAACTCAAAACTCAAAGTCTTCATATTGAAGTGAAACAAGGACCAGATCGTAGTGCTCGTCACCCTGATTCCAACAATTCAAATGGAACTCAAATATGATTTTGTATGCTCAAGATATAGCCGGTCAAAGTTTTGGTCAAACTAGGCAAAGTGACAGTCACTAACGAGGCAACAATTTGGCAAAGGGTTGGCGCACGGAATCCGATGGTCAAAAAGTCAAAAAGGGCGAATTTGTTTCCTACTTAATGTCCAGTGACCCTTAAAAATTGGTTGAAATTTTTTGGCTATTAGTTTCATAAAAACAAAAAAAGATATAAATTAGGGTGGTGAGTTGCCACCCCCGCCAATGATCATATTAAATTTTACAAAGGTTGGTGGGTGGTTAAACCCCGCCAACCACCAAACCAATATGATTTATATATATATATATCTCAGGGGTGGGCCATCGTTGGCAGACCCATCGCCCATCCAATGCACCACATATTATATATATTAAGAGGCATGGCCCAATAGCAATTGACCGCCAAAACTGCCGACGGGGATTGAACTTGCCCAGCAATTAGTCGGCCCACACCACACGTGGTCCCACTCCAAACATACGCCACTCCATACCATAACACATGACTGCATACAAATGTTCCTTCGCCCAACGGTTATAACCCCGCTCCAACATGTGAATGTAACCTCCACTCCAACATTAAACCACACCCAATCAAAATGTAACAACACTTAACCACCATCAAAATGACCAACACCAATAGAAAAATCTAGTGCAACAAGTTAAAAAACGATGTGACGGGTATGGAACCCGGAATCACCCCTGCCACATTTAATATGCCATCCAAATCACCCAGTCACAACCTTGGGAAACTCCGCCACATTTTGTTATAAAAAACTCGAATTTTCTCATTCGAACGGACATAGGAGAGCACCGAGCGGAGGAGCCACACGGCGGACCCAGGTGTGAGCATGATTACCGAGGTAGGTATATTCTAGGGGAATATTCCCTAGATTATTCCACAGAATATTTCTTTTTGCAGAATGTTGAGGAATCTAAAAGATTCCCTCGAGGGTATTTTTTTCACAGTGATAGAATCATGCCAAGTTTATACTCAAATGAACCATAATTTCACAAGGAACGTGGTGGTGTGGTCTGTTTCCTCATCTGAGTGACAGAATTTCAAGTTCTTAGCAGTGAGGAATCTTTAAATTCCTTCGGAGGCTTAATTTTGACAAAGGCATAATGATGTCGACTTTACAGTCATTTTTCAAAGGACTTCGCAGGAAGTGCAGTAGTGTGGTTAGAAATTTCATCTGAGCAGCAAAATTTTTGGCCATCTTCAGGAAGGAATCTTTGGGGGACTCTTCGAGATTCTCGAGGGTCCATAATTTGACGGTGCTAGAAATGGGTCAAGTTGATAGTCGTTTTACACGATTTCACGCCACAAATTCAACGGTGCAGCCCATTTCGTCAGCAGAGCTTCGCATTTTCAGGCCATCCCTGAAAGTGGAGGTATATGATGCAGTTATGCCATGTCTTTCTTTTGATTTGCTAAGATGATTTTGCTGTCGAGATCATTGTTATCATTATGTTGAAGGATACTTGTATGCCACTTCATGTGAGAATTTATTAGCTTGTCATGCTGAAGGAGGGCCCATTTAAGTGAGAGTTCCTATAGGAGGACGTCTCAAGGAGAGACATGCCACTCTGGTTGAGGGAATTTCCTTGTAATGACAAAGAATGTACTATGTACTCGTCATCATCTTACAACATTTAATGAAGTGACCTCTCCACTCTTGACACCAAGGCCTGAGACATAACCCACACTGGGTGAAATTTGTTATCAATGTGTGTTTGTGCTTCTATTTGATGGTCGTCATTATGTTTTTTCTTCTTTACAGTATTCACATGTGGCTTTTCATACTCTTTCACATGAAATTCTACTAACATCACAAAAGTAAAAGATCTTGGTTAATTCTGGTAGCTGAAGAGATCTGGATCACCCAACCATCTCGTTAAACCACCTCAACACTATTTTATTATAATTTAATGGTCTCATGCTATTCTTGGATGTTACATGTGTTTGAGGTTACTATGCACTATTTTTAGCGAGTGGTTGAAACCACTTGTACCGTTCAAATCGCACCTCTTAGAGTATTTTATTGTTATTTGGCAGAATGCTTGCACCCTAGCTCCTTATCCTCCCATGGAAGCTTTATTGTATTACTTGATAACCAATTCAAGTCTATTGTAACATTATTTTATTACTTGTTTGACTAATCAAATATGATCAACATGATATTTTTTTTATGATGGCATGGTTGAAACTAGAATTTATAGAATTGTATAAATAAGAAGGTTCCCTTATTTTTAATGGTCGTTGTACATTAAGCTTTAATAGAACATTTTTTCTTCTTGAAGCAAATATTGGATGGATTTATTTTTTATTTTTAATTTTTATATGTGAGGCCATGCTGTGAACATATTTCTTGGTGATTGGAGTTTTTGTATGCAAGCCAAAGGATTGAACCTAGGTCATCTAGGAAAGAAACTACTTCAATGATATAGGTAATTTTGACGTGATGTTCTTTCACTATTGCTAATTATTTTTTTATTTGCACCGAGTTATTCTATTCTTGTTACTTCAAAAAGTAGTAACTTAGGTTAGTGATAGTTTGAAGGCATATAAATTACTTGGTCTACCTTTTAAATCAATACCTCTTAAGGTTATTCCTTGCATAGTTTAGGTTTCTATTTTCAGCTATATAAGGGTCTATGCATGAAGCTGGGTTACACTTTTTGGCAAGCGAGGGCGCATTTTGGGTGAAAAGCACCAACTCGATCGAGTCTTTTTAAGTGTTTGATCGAGCAACTTTGAGCCCTCGATCAAGTTGTTTGATGGCTTAAAGATAGCTTGATCGAGCATTAAAACAAGGCCTCGGTCGAGCTCCTATGTAACTCGAGGTTATTTGAGAGCTCTATCGAGCTAGTGGCTTGAGCGAACCATGTTTCTGAAATTTCCCATCAACACAACTTTGGCATGGAATTAAAAAAAGTGGCTCGATCAAGTCTTAAAGCTCGATCGAGCTATGGGCTTGATCGAGCCTTAAAGCTAGATCGAGGTATAGGCTAGATCGAGCCTCTATTTAACAATGTTAAGGGCTCGATCAAGGGTTTCTTAAAACCTCAATTGAGCTATTTGAAATTTTATCTCAAGCGCTCGATCGAGCTGCTGAGGGCCTAAAAAACAAAGTTTTAGCTCCCCTTTTGCAGAGTTCTATGAAACACCATTTTGTACCCTAGGAACTTAGGGCAGAATTTATCCTTAGGTGGCGGAGTTGATCATGTTGGATTTGTGAAGGAATCGTCTATCTAATGGCATATAGGTTTGACATTTTCGAATTCTTATGATATTTTTCATCTAATTTGTTTTAAACATAATGCTTGAAATTTTTTTGGACATTTTCAAAGGGGTTGAGTAAAAAATCAATAACATAAAATATACGCTACGAAATTCTTTAAAAAAATACCACTATATTTGTTTACGAGTCCTCTTCAAAAAGGTTTTCTTGGTTTTTGAACTTATTTAAATAGTTGAAAAAAATCTTACGAGAACACGTGTCTGTAAAATGCAATTGAAATATTACTTTGCCAACTTCGAAGAATAATAAAAAATATAATTTTGCATAAAAAATAATTTTTTAATATGCATCACTTAGTTTTGTCTGCGTAGATCATGCTTATATATTAAAAAAAAATAAAAATAAAAAATCACATTTTAGACTAAGTTATGCTATGTGAACACACACATACCTCTTAAGATGTGCGAAAAATTGCAAGGACAAACATTTCATTTAATGGAAAATTTATAGATTATATGACACTAATTTATTTTGCAAAAAATATCATTAGGACAACAACATAATTCCTCGCAAATTGCCTTTTTACTCCAAATCAAAATTCACAACACTTCTATGAATTTTGAGGGCTTCAATTCAATAAAAGAGAAATTTTGAAATTTCATCACCACATTTGGCCCTAAAGTATAACACATCTTCATGCATTCACCCATAGGGTAGGAACTTAGTGGCATGTTTTAGAACACCTATTAAACCCTTGAATTTACCTAGGAAAGTGTTAAGTTCAAATCCAACTAATTGTGACCATAACCTCTAAGCTAGAGCCAAAAGCCCACAAGCTAGCCCCTAGCAAGTAACTTATAATTTAGTGATGGCTAAGATGTCCGAAGACACACCTACGAGGGAGTCCCACTAATGGGGGGAATGTACCCTCCTAGCCTCATCATAATGGTGCAAAGTCTCCTAAGAATTTGAACTTGAGTGGGGAGTGTGCAAGACCTAACTCCCAACCATCTCATTAAATCGTCTCAACAATATTATGTTATAACTTGATAGTCTCGTGCTACTTGGATGGTAGACTTGTTAGAGGTTCCTATGAATTATTTTTGGTGAGTGATTGCAACCAGCTTGTACCATTCAAATCACACCTCTTAAGAGTATTTTATTGTTATTTGTTAGAATGCAAACACCCTAGCTCCTTGATCCTCTAATGGAAGCTTTATTATATTCCTTGATAACCAATTCAAGTCTATTGTAACATTATTTTATTACATGTTTGACTTATCTGTAACAACCCCGGGTTAAAAATCCATGAATAAAGTTAATAAAGGAAAAATAATACCAAGGTCATGTGACACTTATTCCAAGTTGAATGTTGGGAAAAAACATAGTGACAAGAATCACTTGTGATTAATTAATGGCTATGGAAATTGGTAAAGGCAAAGAGGCATTAATTGGCATTTTATTTATGAAAATAATGGGAAATAGGAGAAAACGAAGGTGAAAGTTCATAAGTTGCATGTGAGGAGGAGAATAATGGAAAATGAAGAAAATAGAGGTTTCAATGATAAAAAAGCTTATGAGGATTCGTTCGTAGCTTTTTGTCAGTTTTAGCTTGGAGCTCTCTCTCCATTCTATCTCTCATACTCTTGCACAGTTAGAGTTTCTTGGAGCACTCTTGGAGGATTTTGGACATAATTTGGATTTGAAGCAAGAAGGAAAAGGAAAAGCAGGAAAGCGCAAGAGGACAGTGGAATCAATAGTTATAATGGGTTTTATTTGCAAGTACCGAGTTGCATGTATGTTTTCCTTGTTAGTTTTGACATGCATGGCATATGCATGTGGTTATTTGGTTATGATATGTCATTGGCATGGAGGATTGTTTGGATTGACAGTGGTTTTTCCTAGCCTTTCCATTTCCTGGATAGTCATGGTGTTCTGGTTTTTTTTGTTTTGTTTTTGTTTTTGTTTTGTTTTTTGTTTTTTGTTTTTTAGTTAGTTTGTTTGTTTGTTTTTGTTTTTATTTATTTGTTTGTTTTTTTTTTTTTTTTGGTTGGTGCTCATGTTCCTTATGGTTGTGGGTTAAGTTATTAGTTCCTGGAGCCTTGGTTGGACAAACGCTCTAAAAGCCATGTAAAAACTTGGGTTGAGTTACTTGTCGTGTAAGCCTTGGTTGGACAAATTCCTGGGAGCCCTTGGTGGGTTGAGTTACTAGTCTTGGAAGCCTTGGTTGGACAAATGCTCTAGAGCCTGGCGGAAGTTGTGGGTTGAGTTACTAGTCCTAGAAATCAGGTTGGAACAAACGCTCTAGAGCCTTGGACAACTTGGATAAAGACCAATATGGTGATGGTTAGTCATGTCCAATCGTAAGGTGGAGCCACTGGTTGAGGGTTGAGGTGGTTTAGCCTCTAGAAGCCCTGGTTTAGTTTTACTTGGTTCATTTCATGAGATCCCACATTCATGCTTGGAATATAACGCGAGGGTGATTTCCTGAAAGAGAGATTTGGTTCAACCCAATCTATGGTCGAGTGTTACATGGAAGTTACTAACTTGGTTGGATTTTCATATGCTAATAAGGGTTCATTTTCCTCTTGTGTTCTATGTGTAAATGTACTTGTTATTATGTGACTGTGATGGTTGTTCTATTATTGTTGGTTACAAGCATGGTTAATGACAGATTTGAGTTATGACTGTCATCATGTTTTGGTTAGTAGATGAAATGTTAATGAATGAATGACCTAATAGATGATAATGAATCTATTGTGGAGGGCATCAAACCTTATTGATGATTCATAGATAATTATGAGCTCCCTATGTTCAGATGTGTATTCATGACCTGTACATTACACGTTCATGATGTGTTTGACGGAACGGTTGTCATGGCTAGGCCATGTTAGGTCATACTCTTGTCTAAGTTTTGTGTGAAAATATTTGTCCTAGTATCATTCATTGTTTTGGAAAGTTTCATGAAGTTCTAGGCAGTGGTCTGGAGACTAGCCTCAAAAATGGCTTAAATCTCTTAGTGGTTGGCACAGAACTAGGTGAAAATCTCTGCAATTGCATGGAGGTCTTGTTGTGGGAGTGACTGGAGGGTTACAGTCACATGGAGGGCTTGTCATGGGAGCAATTGGGGGTTTAGTTCAGTTAAATAGCAAGTTAACTCAAAGGTTGGGCATCTGGGATGGTTGTTAGCTCCTGGGGGTGTTGTAGCACCTGAGGGAAGTCTATAAGGTTTTGTTTGGTCGATTCCACTTCCTTAACTATACTTATGGAGTTGAATCATATCATAGTAACTCTTCGCCACATATTAACCCATTGGACTGGTTAGCTTGACTAAGTGTGGGAGGAGGGTGTTACAGATTGGTATTAGAGCATGGTTCAACCCTTGGACTAGATGGGCGGAATGTGTTTGTCATGCATACATGTTTGTTGCATATGTGTTCATTATGCTTATGGTATATGTGTTTGTTATGTATGCATGGTATCGGTCATCGTTGCAGCTGTGTTGTCATGAATGCATGTCGGTTGTATATGTATTTTTTATGCATGTGTGTTGTCTATATGTTCATCATTCATGCACTGTACCTAGTCAGCGTTATAGTTGTGGCATCATGCATGGTAATGAGGATAATGGTTGAGATGATGTCGATTTATTGATGTGATTATATATGTACATATACATGTATCATGCTAATCAAGATGATCTTGCAGGTGAGATATCCTTCCCTAAACTGCACTGAGATATGTTGGCATGTTTATGTTTGGTTTCTTTGACATGATATCATTGCAGGTAGAAGATCAATGATGAATAGAAAAATGGTAGACTACAGTTCATGAGACTCTCCCTATAAATTAGATGAATAGCATGGTGATGGGTACTCCCCTCACATAGCATATACATTAAGGAGTTTTAAAGTAGATATCAGGAGTTGTAAGGAAAATAATGACAGGATCATTCAATGACAAGAAAGACTTGTTAGGGCATAGGAGAAGCAAGGAGAGGTCAATGCAATCATTCTTCAAAGTTTAGCGGAGTTGCAAAGACAGGGACCACTTAGGATCAATCATGGACGAGAGGACAAAACTAATGGATCATATGGTAGTAGATCTCATGGTGGGCATGGGTTAGACAGAGATGATATTGTTAGAGATGGCAAGTTCTTGGATACACCAAATAGACGAGGTAGTGGACATGAGCTTTACTCTAGTTCTAGTTCAAATATGTATCATGGTCATCATCGTTGTCATCCTTATGAGAGGAGTGACATGGGATATTTACCAAATGAGTTCAAGAAAACTAAGCGACTTACATTCGATGGAGAAATGAAGAAGTCACAAGGTGCAAAAGTTTGGTTACTTGGGTTGAATAAGTTCTTCGGATTACATGATTACTCACAGAACACGAAGGCAAGAATAACTACGTTCAGTCTTAAAAGTAAAACATATATTTGGTAGGAAGATGTAAAGAATGTTAGGGGCATTTGAGAAGCGGAGTTGACTTGGAGTGAGTTTGAAAGACTTTTCAGGAAGAAGTATCTATCTGAGAGATACTATGATGATAGGGCAAAGGAATTCTATGAGTTGAAGACGGGATCTATGACCGATGATGAGTATACTAGCAGATTCTTGGATTTATTTAGGTGTGTGCCTTATCTTAAGGAGGAGAAAGCAAAGATTCAGAGATTCATCTGTAGGTTTTGGGTGGCATTCAAAGACAAGATTAAGTTTGATGAGCCTAGATCATTGGAGGAAGTCATCATAAAACTAAATCATTGTTATGAGCAGTCAAAGCGTAGGTCCAAGACTAAGTAGGATTGGAAAGGTAATGAGAAGAATAAAGGAAAATAGGATTAAAAACGAACTAGATCTCAGGACACAGGTAACAAAGAGAATGCAACACCACCTAAGAAGTTCAATGCATATGGAAGTGGACATGGATTTCAGTCTGAGGAGCATAACAAGGGTGATGGAAGAAAGCCTTTAAAGTGTTGGACTTATGGCAAGGATCATCGATAAAGAGATTTTCCGCAGCATCAAGGTGGCATACTGCAAATATACAATGCTCAGGAGACACATATAGTGGTGGATGTTGGACAGAATATTCCACATATTTGTGTAGCATTGGATAACATGCAAGCAGATCACTAGACATCCATTATCAAGATGGATGGTAAGCTTCGTGATCAAGTTTTTTCTATTTTGAGTGACCTTGGATCTAATTATAGTTATGTAAACCTTGACCTGGTGTATAAGTGTGGTTTGAGTAAAAAAGTACATGTAAATTCTTGGTTAGTGTAGTTGGCTACAGATACAAAGAAAAGAGTTCATCATTGGGTAAGAGCTTGTGCATTTGAATTGAATGGTATGCCTACATAAGTGCATCTAATTGTACTTTCGTTGGGTTCGTATAGTATGCTATTGGGTATGGATTGGTTGTATCTTCGCGGGACTAAGGTGGACCGTTATGATAAGGCTATTGAGTGCTTGGATGACAATGGAGAACAGAGAATCTTACAGGGTAAGAAAAAACCAACATCAGTCAGAATGGTTATAGTTATGCAGGCAAAGCGCGGTCGTAGGAATGTGTGTGTGTTATTTGCATTACACATTTCCAATGATAAAGGTAAATATGTTGAGGATGCAGAAATATTGAACAAGTTTCCAGTTCTACCGCAGTTTCAGGATTTTTTTACCGCATAGATTCCAGAGTTACCGTCTCACAAGTAAGTGGACTTTTTTATTTAGTTGGTACCAAGGGAAACACTAGCATCAAAGGAACCTCTATATATCTTCTAAATAATGTAGCAAGAGGTTAAATTTAAGAAAGAAATTACACTAACATAAATGTCCCTGAACAATGATAATCCTTGCAGGCATAAGGTACATAGCAGAGGAGTTCAATTTCTTTGGGGTTTTTTAAAATGACATGAAATAAATTTAGGCCAAAGATGTTGCAATTTATGGGAGAACATTTGCGGGCATGTGTTGCTCCATGTAATGAGAAGTATGTTTACTAGTTCATATCCCGGACTTCACTTCCTTGTGGTATAATACTCTTGTCAACATTTGATATAATCACCAATCTTAAAAGTAGATTTTAATAAATTACTAATAGATTCTATTATATTCCTTTCATATAATTTTCAACAACTACATTGCCTTTGAATTTATTAGCATGACATGGTCATCATCACATCGTAGTCACAAGCCATGTGAACTATTTGAAAGCAAATGGGAAAATTATAAGTCATAATTAATTAGATGTGTTGCAAATTCAGATATTGGACGTGATGTAACGTGTATATTGTAAAAAGCATTGGAAATCCTTAGAGATTATCAAGAGGAGGTTCTGGACGTAGTAAACAAATCTCAAATATACACTTTAATATCAATTCCAATTAGCTTGAGGTGGCCATGGGCAGTGTTATTTGGAAAATTATGTAAGGGAAATGCGTATGTTGCAGGGGATGCAATGCATCCTATGACTCTAGGCTTAAGCAAGGTGGTTGTCCTTCACTTGAGGATGTAGTGGTTCTTGGAAGGTGATTGGGAGAAGCAATGACAATCATGAATGGTCCATAAGAAGAGAAAATAATAGAAGAAGCATTGAATAAATATGTGGAGGCGAGGAGATGAAGAGAATTTTGGTTGATACGTGGAGAATATATAACAAGATTATTTCAACAAGGATATGGGTGATTTATAACAAGATTCTTGCGAGATAAGCTTGTTTCTAGCAGGTTGTCCTGTTTTTTTTTAATCACGCAGACTTTAACTGTGGAAAATGCTCTTCATGTAATCCATCCTAATAATCTCCCTTATCATTAATTGTCCACTACTTCCTTCCATACTAGATGCCTCACCAATAAACATGGCTATTTCAGATGAAAAAAATTGTTGATACTTGTCGACTAAGGCTGGGGTCTATTGAGACTAATACAAAAATTGATACTTGTCTACTGAGGCTGGAGTATATTGAGATGAAGTAGATGAAATATTGACTAAGATAATTGAAACATGATCTTTGAAAACTAATATCACATCATGATTCCTCCAAGTAAAAATAATTACAAAGAACCATTCAAACACAGAGCAAGTAAAATTTGAGTCTAATCAAAGTTGTTTTCTAAGCTTGGAGGGTTACTTTTCCATGTTGAAAAGTTCATTTAACGTAACAAGCTCAATTAGTTGTAGCCAAAAAATAGCTACAAAACCACAAAATTGTTTGAAAATATTGATTTTTTTCATGCTCCTTGGATATCAATTTAAAGGCGCAACTAGAACTAAAAGACTTGATAGAAAAGATAATGTTTGGCTACCCATTCAAAGGAGGATCTCAAAAGAAATTTGAGTAGATAGACATTAGGTTGTTACATCAGAACCTGCAGCGAGACCCTAGATCATTTTCATGACCTCCACGGTTTCATCTAAATAATACTTTTCTTTACTTTTTTTATGGTAAACAATACAAGCAAACACTTCAACTATAGAGGCCATAAATGGTTGCACCATTGCACTTGCAATACTCTCAAACATATCTTCAACAGATTTGTCATCTCCTATGCACAAAACAAAATCTGGTGGCTATCCTCTTTCAACGATTGTTGACAAAAGTTGTTGTCCTACCAAACCCTTAATAACACCCTGTAAATTCAAAATCAAATGTATTTAAATACTAAAACCTACTTCACAAGAAACCAACTGAGAAATTTCTCATGCTCACATATTAGTAAAAGGAAATATAAAGCCTCCTTTGCACAAATTCATGTTAACTGGGAATATAAGTACTTTCCGTAGTTGTGGTTTAACTTAAACACTATGTTGGCCACTTTTGACCTCCACAGGATTTGCAAGCACACTTTCAAGATGATCTAAAAGCTCCTTTGATTGGCATAATCCAAAATCCAGATGAACATCAATGATGATGCCAACCCAAAGCACTTTCTTTAGTTTCTATGGCAGAACTATCAATAGTCTCAGTGTATTATTTCATAACAAGATTTGATGTTTTCTTCCAGTCAGAGTCTGCAGTGGGAAGCATTGTTTCCCATTCAGAATCTTGGCTCCCCCTGAACCATACAAAAATTTATAAGAGATAATTCATGATAACTTAGAAGATGATAAAAAAACATGAGAAAATAAGTGTCAAGAGATTGCCTCTGCTACAATTCTTAACTTATGGCAAGGTGAAAACCATTCACTGATAGATTTTTGACCTCTTCCACTCACAATAAAGACAACATTTTTAAGGCCATTGCATAATCTATTTACAGCATATATTACTTGTGGACTTGGTGTCTTGTTGATAGAAGTTTGAGACATCATAGTACCAACATATCCAACAAAATTGCCCCGATGTAGGTTCTCTTTTATGCAGAGACAATATGTTCCGTCGAAAGCTTCTTAAATAAAAACTATTAAAAAAATACCATTTATTTTAAAATTTTATAAAAAAACATAAAAACATTTCTAGATTTAGCATTGTTTTGATCATACTTCTTAGTTATATAATAATTTTTGTATTAGAAATCTTTCCATGTTTTTTAATCATACTCCTAGTCGACCATGTAATAATCTCCACATTACAATTTGTCTTCTAAAATGGCTATATATTTTTTAGCATCATCAACTTGACAAAGAACCATAGTTTTCCCTTGAGTTTTCCTAAGAAAACTAGGGATACTTTGCAACAATAGGACTACTTTGAAAAAAAAACTAAGAAAGGCTACTTGGTAAAAAGTCATACAGTCACTCTAGTTTTGAAATCCCAAGCACACGTGAACTAAGCTCATCCCTTGGTCGTGACCCTGTCAGCAGCCATGGCTGCTACAAGGGGTAGCTCCTCCTCCCCAAAATTATGATAACTCTAAGTTTCAAGATTTGGTTTCAACTATTGAAAAATGACCACAGAAAAGAGAACTGAATGCAAAGTTTGTAAAGAAATCTAAAGACATCCCTTCGGTAGAGTTGCCTTTGGGAGCAAGGAGAACCTTTGTCGCCTTCTCGGAGCGTGCCCTCATAGGGAAGTTCACTAGGATGTGGCCATCCCCAAAATCAATGGAGGTATGGATCGAAAAAACCTGGAGGTCAATCATGACTGGTAATATCAAGTTATATGTTGTTGGTAATGGCTTTTTTGCCTTCCTATTTGAAAACAAAGAAGATAGAGACATTATATTCAGAAACAGACCTTACTTCTTTGGAAATAGGGGGATGTATCTCAATAAATGGACTCTGGAATTTAATCCAAATGAAGACACCCCAACTGCTATCCCTGTATGGGTAGAACTGCCCAAACTCCCCTTATCTTGTTGGAGCAATGAATGCATAAGGGCAATAGGCAACGAAGTTGAAAAATATATTGACCGGGCAGAACCAAAAGGATCACAGTTTGCATGTGCAAAAATATGTGTGGAGGTTGACCTTGAAAAATGCCTGCCATCAGAGATCAACTTAACTCTGGGGGATTGGATCCATTGTCAGTCGCTGGATTACGAACAAATCCCTTTCAAATGTCGATACTTCCATGAGTATGGGCACTTTGCAAGGGATTGTAAAAAGGCTCCTTCTAAAAATGCATTGGATGAGCAAGTGGATCAATGGCACACTCAAAAGAAGGGTGGAAACAAGAAAAAAGTAGGGACCAACAAAGAGAAAAGTAGTAAGGGAAAGAGTGGGACAACAACGTCCGAAAACTTCTTCGAAATACTCCAGAATCATGAAGGGAATGAGGGCATAGAACCTGAAACAAATGGCCAAGAACTTGAACCAAATGAGAACCAAGGAAATGAGGTGGGGGAAGAGGAGAATAAAAATCAGCAGATTGAAGAGGAAGCAACTTCTCAAGACCCTATTCAAGATCTGGACATGCCGCAAGACAGAGCACAAGTCGAATCCAACATTCCAGCAGGGGTCTCAACTTGAACTAAAACTCAATCGTTGAGTTGGGTTGATGAAGGAAGTAGTCTTGAAATAGAAAGCAATAAAAAAAGCACCAAGGAAGACTGCCAAAGAAAACAGTGAGAGAAAGGGAGGCTGAGCAAAATAAAAAGCTTGGGAATCAATCTGTGATCCCAGAAATCCTTAAGGAAAAAACAACGAAAGGTGCAGATGGGCAAAAAGAAGGTGGAGTGTCTTTCAAAACTCCCTCTTTGAAATGATAGTTTTATCTTGGAATTTAAGAGGAATGGGAGGTCCCCAAAAACTCCTTGCTCTAAAAAATATGATTGGAAAGGAAAAGCCTTCGGTTGTATTGTTGCAGGACACAAAACTTGAGGCTGTAATATCAATTGAATCCATAATTTTTTTGGAAAAATAGTTATGGAATTTCTCTTGATTCAAAGGGTGCATTAGGAGGATTGAGAGTATTCTGGGATGACACAAAATTTAAACCAATGGACTGATTTAGATCTCTTCAGCTACTGGAATTAACCAAGATATTTTACTTTTGTGATGTTAGCAGAATTGCATATGAAAGAGTATAAAACAACCACATGTGCATGTTTTAAGGAAGACGAAACATAACGACAACCATCAAATCAAGGCACACACACACATTGATAACGGAGTTCACCTAATGTGGGTTACGTCTTTGTGCCCGGTGTCAAGAGTGTGGAGGCTACTTCATTGAATGTTGCAAGATGATGATGAGTACATAGTACATTCTTTGTCATTACAAGGATAAATTCCCTCAACCAGAGTGGCATGTCTCTCCATGAGACGTTCTCCCTATAGGAACTCTCACTCAAATGGGCCCTCCTTCAACATGACAAGATAATAAATTCTCACATGACGTGGCATACAATTATCCCTCAACATAATGATAACAAGGATCTCAACAATGTTGGAAGCGCTTTGTTGATGACACCTTTGTCATTTGGTCCCATGGTTTACTTGCGCTCCAATCCTTTCTTTTTCATCTTAATAACATCACCCCCCAAATCCAATTCACTATGGAGCTTGAAGGGAACCACTCCCTTCCCTTTCTAGACGTCCTTGTTTCTTGCCTCCCTGATGGTTCCCTAACTCACCAATTCTATTGAAAGAAGACTCATATTGATAGGTACCTTCATGCAAAATCCCACCACCATCCCACTCAAAAATATGTTGTCCTCAAAACCCTTGTCACCTGAGCCATTCAAATTTCCTCCTCCCAATCCTTTCCCAAAGAAAAATCCCATCTCTCCAAAGCTCTTAAATCCAATGGGTACTCCTCTGCCCAGATTAACAAAGCCTTCCTTTCTAGTTTCCATTCCCATACCAAAAACCATCCCTATCCCACTCCCTTAGCCAAAGTAACCCTTCCTTACATTCAAGGGGTTACCGATCATTTATCGAAGATCATGTCTGAAAATAATAACAAAAACTTCTTCAACCCTAGAAAAACCTCATGCAACTTTTAACCGGGATGATGGATATTAGTTAAGCCAATCCTAGAAACTCACCATCCATTTCTTATCATCTTAACCCTTTCCCTCTTTTAAATTTCCCCCCATCCTAACCACGCCTCCCCCCCCCAGCCACACCTCTTTAATTTCCTACCCCTTTCACCCACCCCCCTCCTTTCCCATCCTCCTTGAATTATTCTCAATTCTTTTCCTCATAATATTATTTACTAATTTAATTGGATTATCAATTACCTTTCCAATTTATCCATTTTAACATAATTAGTAAAGTTAGGGTATATAATAATATTAATATTTTTATTTTTTTAACCATTGTTAACCTTTTGTACCTTTTGTCTTTTTCTTTTCTCCATTTTTACATTTATATATTGTAATTACACATTTGATTTAGTTCCATAAATTTTCCTCTCATTAATAATATGTCCTTTAATCTTATAAGTAATCATGTCTAATTTATAAAATAAAATAAAATAAAATATTTTTAATTTTAATTTTTATGTTTGTCCCACCCCTCTTTTTAGAATTTTTGACCAATTAAAATAAATTTATAATCTCTTTAGGGTATTTTATTCATTTTTATAATTTCCAAATGTTGACCTTATGACCAATTTCATTCCAATTTAATTTATTTCTTATAATTAGGCCTTTGACATAATCAATAAATAATATTTAATTATAAATTTCAGTTACCTTTTTGAATTTTGACCAATCAAAAATAATTTTTAAGTTTCATTTCAATCCTTTCAATTATTTATATTTCTGTGATTTTGATTTATTAAGGAATTATATTAAATATAAAACTAAATCTTTAATTCAATAATTTCTCTCTCTATGGTTTAGTAAAAATTATCATGCAACGGTCATTTAATCTTACTATCTCTAATGGCTAATTCTTCACTCCATTCTCTATATATTCTGGTCAAGCACTCTTCCTATCATTAGTTTTCTTCCTGCCCTTGAAGATGGGTGAAGTGTTCACCCAAAAAGTTGGGATCTTCAACCAATGCAAATAGGATGCCAAAAGTTCTCAACAACAATATGTCACTGCCTATGGAAACATACATGCTATAACAAAACATCATCTCAGCAAATCATAAGAAATACATGGCATCACTGCATCATTTACCTCCACTTTCGGGTATCGCTGGAAAATGCAAAGCTCAGCTCATAGAATGGACTACACCATTGAAATCGTAGCACGAAATCGTGTCAAATGACTATAAACTTTTCCCCCTCCTAACACCGCCAAATTCTAAACCCTCGGGAACCTTGAAGGTTCTCCTAAAGATTCCTTCCTGAAGATGGCCAAAAAATCCGCTGCACAGATGAAGATTCTAAGCACATCACTGCACTCCCTGCGAAATTGTGTGAAAAATGACTATAAAGTTGGAATCATTTTTCCTCTATAAAAAATCAGCCTCCAAGGGAATCTTTTAGATTCTGCAAAGATTCTTTGTTGTTGGATGCCTAAATTTCCGATACTCAGATGAGGAAATGAACCACACCATCGCGTTCCCTGCTCTTTTGAGTATAAAGTTGACATGTTTCTGTCATTGTGAAAAACACCCTCGAGGGAATCCTTCAGATTCGTCAGTGCGTCAGGGAATATTTTGTGGAATATTATAGGGAATATTATCCTAGAATATACTCACCTTCGTAACTATGCCCACAAGTGGGTCCGTCATGTGGCTCCTTTGCTTAGCGCTCTCCCTCCATTGGTCCCTGGCGAATGAATAAGTGTTGCCTTTTATTAAAAACTTGGGTGGACTAACCAACATAGTATGTTGGTTTAGTTGGTTGGGCAGCTAATTGGGGTGTGGGAGACCCAAGTTCCAACCACGCGGCCCTCCCGACTTGTTACTTGGTGTATTGTTTCTTAATTACATAACCGTTAAATTGTTTCTTTTGGTGGCCAGTTAATCGTTGGAATAACATTTGTCGTTTGGTGTTTAATGCATATAACGTAATTGTTTTTTGTTGGAGTGCGCGTTGTGTAATGGGTTGTGGGGCCGCTGCTGCTGGGCCGGCCCACCTCCTGGCATGGGTTTGACACTGATCAGCCCCGGCTTATGCGATGCCTCCTTGGTATGGTTGTTGCCCAATTGTATTAATATAATATGCGGTTGGGGTTGGAGTTCGGTTGACCGGCTTTGACCGCCGACCAACTCGCCCATATTATTATTATTTTATTTTATTTTTAACAATAATGGCTTAAATATTTCGACTGGATTTCGTGTGCCGACCCTTTGCCAAATTGATTGCCTCGTTAGTGACTGCCACTTGGCTAAGTTTGACCAAAACTTTGACCGCGAATATCTTGAGCATACAAACTCAAGTTTGAGTATCATTCACGTTGTTGGAATCAAGATGACGAGCACTACGATCTGGTCTTAGTTTGGGTGAAATCCGAGAACTTTGATTTTTGAGCTATTCTAAGCCCTCTTCGACTTCTGAGCATCTCTAGAGCCACCTAGATCATTCCTCCCCGCCGAGAGCTTTTGGTCCTCCAAAATCATGAACATAATCTGCAATTGTTGTGTTACATTGTTTGCACCACAAGTATCTTGACCTGCCACACTTCCTTCTCCTTCACCCTTGTTCTTTGAAGCCATAAGTAATGAGTCGACTTGCATCCCCTGCAAACCTGTAGTACATATTTACAAATTGCATGCTCAATTACATGACCAACCATGACTCAAGCATCCCTTACTTGCCAAGAGTTTATAAGACACACTCTTTGGTCAAGTTTACATCATAATAGAATCCAATACCCCAACTATCAATAAAAAAGCCAAAACATCATCGTTGCTTTAATAAGAGATGGAAAACAGATCATCACTTTTACAATTTAAATTGCAACACACGATTTACAAAATGCGGCCATTGCAAGCTACTATATCTAGTAAAACCATCTTTCACTCATCAAAGTGAATGTGTCATTATCCTTGAGCTAATTTGGTTGTTGAACAACTTTTCCAACTTGTTCCTGCATGGGTGCTTTGTCCTTGAGACGTTGCTCTGGATGGAGCCTCCAACACGTGGGTCTTTGATGTCCACCTCTGTTGCAATGATTGCAAAAATTCTTCTTCCTCCAAACCTTCTTAACCTTCTTCCTTCCCTGATTTGGAGAAGGCCTTCCATGCCTCATCCTCTTTCTTGCTGCCATTCTCTCCCAACACTCAGAAACCACATGGTTATGAAAACCACAAAAACTACATGGTTTTCTATGCCATGATTTATGTTCATCATTAACATGCTTGTAATCAAAATGAACTTTAGAATACTGAGACTTTTTATACCTCTCTTGATTGTCTCTGGTGCAACCCTGGCGATGAGAGCTTGCCTAAGCTCTTCCTATGCACTATCATGGAAGTATTGTGATGTGTTCCAATCATCCTCTTTCTTCGATGGCTTTGACAATGTCTCAAAAGATTCTGCTACCTTTGAACACTCTCCTTCAGTGTATCCCAAACCTGTAAATCAAGGTCTTTGTACAACCTCCAATGGCTGAGTCATTCCTTGGCCATTAACACCAAGTCCTCCTCCTTTATACCCCATCTTGGTAAGGAGTCTCATGCCAGTTCCTGAAATGGGTACCTCCATGTTTCCAACATAAATAACATCATGTGAAAATGAAATTGAAGAATGATCAAAACTATTTACCTCAGTTGTCGATTCTGAAGCAGGGTTGTGATGGCTTCGCTAAGCCTTCGTTGCGTTTCAATTTTTCCAAGGCCTCTTTCGTGGCTCGTAACTAAAGTTGCAGTCTCTGCTTCTCCTCTTTTTCTTCTCGTAGAAGTCTCCTCAATTTAGAATTCTCTGCTTGAAGGCTCTAATTGATCTCTCAATTTGAATGATGAAAATATGATGAAGAAGAAGACTATTCACTCGAGGGGGTAGATGGAGCATCGTCCTCTACTCTTTCTTTCTCTCATTCCTCTCTTGCCATCTTCTCCTCATAATTTGCATACATTATGTCCACCATGTGTGCCATCTTGAGGAGGTCCTCATAGAGATCTTTATTGTTCTCCATTTTCCTTCTTGTTGCACGTTCAATCATTCACACTTGCAATTCACATCAGCAAGAAGACCGCTCTGATACCAAACTTGATCTGGATCTCTTCAGCTACCAGAATTAACCAAGATCTTTTACTTATGTGATGTTAGCAGAATTGCATATGAAAGAGTATAAAACAACCACATCTGCATGTTTTAAGGAATATGAAACATAACGACAACCATCAAATCAAGGCACAAACGCATTGATAACGAAGTTCACCCAGTGTGGGTTATGTCTTCGGGCCCAGTGTCAAGAGTGGGGAGGCTGCTTCATTGAATGGTAAAGATGATGATGAGTACATAGTACATTCTTTGTCATTACAAGGATAAATTCCCTAAACCAGATTGCCATGTCTCTCCACAAGACGTTCTCCCTATAGGAATTCTCACTCAAATGAGCCCTCCTTCAGCATGAGAAGTTAATAAATTCTCACATGACGTGGCATACACGTATCCCTCAACATAATGATAACAAGGATCTCAACAACAAAACATCATCTCAACAGATAAGAAGAAATACATGGCATCACTGCATCATTTACCTCCACTTTCGTGGATGGCCAGAAAATTCAAAGCTCAACTGACGAAATGGACTGCATCGTTGAATTCGTGGCGCGAAATTGTGTCAAACGACTATAAACTTTGCCCCTTTCTGACACTGTCAAATTCTGGACCCTCGGGAATCTCGAAGATTCCCCCAAAGATTTTTTCCTAAAGATGGCCAAAAAATTCGTTGATCAGACGAAGATTCTAAGCACAATACTTCGCTCCCTGCGAAATTTTGTGAAAAATGACTATAAAGTTGGCATCATTCTACCTCTGTAAAAAATCAGCCTCCAAGGGAATATTTTAGATTCCACAAGATTCTCCAAAGATTCCTTGTTGTTGGACACCTAAATTTCCGCTTCTCGGATGAGGAAACATACCACATCATCGTGTTCCCTGCGAAATTCTATTTTTTTTAGTATAAAGTTAACATGTTTTTGTCACTGTGAAAAAACACTCTTGAGGGAATCTTTCAGATTCCTCACTGCATCAAGGAATATTTTGTGAAATCCTCCAAGGAATGTTCCCCTAGAATATACCCGCCTCAATAACTGTGCCCACACCTAGGTCTGTCGTGTGGCTCCTCCGCTCGACGCTTTCCCTCCGTTGGCCCCCAACAAGTGAATAAGTGTTGCCTTTTATTAAAAACTCAGGTGGACTAACCAACATAGTCCATTGGCTTAGTTGGTTTGCGGCTAATTGGGGTGTGGGAGACCCAGGTTCCAACCCTGTGGCCCTCCCCAATTGTCGCTTGGAATATTGTTTTTAATTAGATAACCGTTGAACTATTTCTTTCGGTGGCTTGTTAACCGTTGGAATGACATTGTCGTTTGGTGTTTAATGCATATAATGTAACCATTTTTTGTTGGAGTGCACGTTATGTAATGGGTTGTGGGGCTGCTGCCAATAGGTCAACCACCAATGGGCCTTGGTTAGAAACCCATTGGTTAGTCACTGGACAAATTAAGTAGGAAATTTATTTTCCCTTTTCGATCGGTGGATTCCATGCGCCGATCCTTTGCCAAATTGTTGCCTCGTTAGTGACTACCACTTGGCCAAGTTTGACCAAAACTTTGACAGTGAATATCTTGAGCATAAGAACTCGGATTTGAGTGTCATTTGCGTTATTGGAATCAGGATAACAAGAACAATGATCTGGTCCTAGTTTAGGTGAAGTTCGAGAACTTTGATTTTTGAGCTATTTTGTGCCCTCTTTGACTTCTGAGCACCTCTGGAGCCACTTGGATCATGGACAGTCTTAGCTCGCAACACTAGATCGCAATTTTGTTGGAAAAAAAGCAGTGGAGGGAGAGCTCCATTGGTATGTGTCTACAAACCTGTTATATATGGGGGGAAATTAGAATTCTGGAACTCCCTAGGAAGAATAAGGGAGAATTTTGGGCCTGAAAACTATGTTCTGGGAGGATATTTCAACATAGTTTTAAAGGTCGCGGAGAAAAGAGGAGGATGCCCTGTTAGGGATCCTTTTCGAGAGCAGATGGAAGATTTAATGTTGGAGTGGGACTTAGTGGATTTTCCACCAAAGATCAGAAAATTTACTTGGTCAAACAAACGCAACGGAAATAGTCACATTGTTGCTCGTCTTGATCGGTTCTTGATCCACAGTTGTTGGTTGGATAAAGGTATGGAGTGCAACACTTCTATTATAGCACAAGGAGAGCCAGACCACAAACCAATTGCGATAAATTTATCCCCTCTCGAGAATTTTGGACCAATACCTTTCAAATTTAACCCAGATTGGCTGAAAGAAGAAGGGGTTTTGGAGCTGATTGCTCAGGCCTGGAAAAGGTCGATCTCCGGTTCACCCTCTTATGTTTGGGAAAACAAAGTGAAGGTTGTAAAAAGGGATTTAAGAAATTGGTTAAAAACAAAATATCAACCTCCAAGGTGGAAGAGACAAGAGTTACAAAAGAGATTAGAAGCTCATTAGTGACAAATGGAAAAAGAGGAGGTAACTCCAAACCATTTAGAAGCAGAAGTGACCCTTACAAAAGAAATCTTTGTTGAAGGTAGAAAGGAAGAACAATTATGGAGGTTGAAATCCCGAAGTCTCTGGCTAAAGGAGGGAGATCAAAACACAACTTACTTCCATAGAATGGCGAAATTTAGAGAAGCCCATAATAGGGTTAAAGAAATTACCCCGGAAGAAAAAGATAAAATTTCTTCCATGGAGAGTATCAAGTAAGAGGCTTATAGACACTTTTGTAGCCTATATTAGGAAGAAGGAGGTTTGGATGAGGAGAAGGTTGTTGAATTTTTGAATCCAATTGAAGCATCCCTTTCGATGGAGGATAACCATTGGATGGTAAGAAAGGTAAGTGAAGAAGAGTTGGTTGAGGCGGTTTGGGGTCTAGCTCCAGATAAAGCACCTGGTCCCGATGGTTTCTCAATATGCTTCTACAGGGCAATGTGGAGCCTGATTAAAATGGATCTTCTCTACATGGTTAATAACTCCAGATCAAAGGAAAGATTAGGAGGGGGAACAAACTCCTCCTTCCTTGCCCTCATCCCAAAAGAATCTAATCTGGTAAGATTTTCTAGATACCGTCCTATTTCTTTGTGCAACTCTTCATATAAGATAATCTAGAAAATTATTGCATCCAGGCTCAAAAAAATTCTTCCCTCTTTGATCTTTAAAAACCAAGGGGGATTCATGGAGAAGAGACAAATAGTAGACAACATAATTTTAGTGCAGGAGGCTATCCATTCTAGCAAATAATCATGAGAAGTAGGTATGGTAATAAAGCTGGACATGGTGAATTCCTTTGATAGAGTGAGGCACATCTTCCTATTCAAAACTATGAGGAAAATGGGCTTCAATGAGAAGGTAATTCGTTGGATTGCAGCCTGTATAAGCTCCCCCTAGATAGCCCCATTGGTGAATGGAAGACCTGTGGGATTTTTCAAAGCAACGAGAGGATTGAGGCAAGGTTGCCCCATGTCTCCCTTGTTATATATCATCCTGGTAGAACCTTTTAGCATAAATTTGGAAAGGGCCAGGCTGGAAGGAAAATTAGTTGGGCTATGCATTGCTTGAAATGTCAAAAATGTAAACCATTCTCTCTTTGTAGACGACACCTTGTTATTGGGAGGGGCCTCTAAAATTGTTGCAAGTCGATTCCAAAAGATAATGTGTAGTTATCATGAGTTATCCAGAGGGAAGCTTAACAAGGAGAAGTGCCACATCTATGGCTGGAACAACAATGAATAAATCTTGACTGAAATCACAAGGGATCTTTCCTTCTTGGTCTGCAATGAATGGAAATAATTTAAATATATTGTACTGCCAATATCCACCGGAGCAGATCATAGTGATGATTGGGAAATCGTGATCCAAAAAAAAAAATTGAATTGGGGAACACAATGGATTAACGTTGCTAGGAAAGTTGTCCTCATTAAAGCAGTGCTTTCTGCCCTTCCTCTCTATTTTGGCATGGCACTTTTAGCTCCTAAAGTGGTTCTATCCAAAATTGGGGGCCTTTTTAGAAATTTTTTATGGCAAGGAGGTAAGTCCAATGAAAATAAATTTCATCTTGTCAATTGGTAGACAGTCAGGCTTCCCATCCTCTGTGGGGGCTTAGGTGTCAAGGACCCCAAATTAATGAACATAGAAATGGGTTCCAAGATCATTTGGAGGTTGATCTATCCTACCTCTAAATGGTGGAAGTCATCCATCCTCATAAAGTACTTTCACAAAAGCAAACTCTTGAGACCTGAAAGTGAAAATTGGAATGAGAAGGGATCAAAGATTTGGAAGCTTTGCAAGGGAGTCGCCCCCCTAATTCTTTACCATCTAGGATGGAAATCCGGAAATGGGAAAAGGATTCAGTTATGGAAAGATCATTCACATATGAAAGAGATTTTGAATGAAAACCCCAAAATGTATGAATTGGAAGAATGGATGAAAGCCCATCAGTTAGTTTATATTGCTGACCTTTCATCCTGGGATGATAATGGCCATTGGAGAGGTTGGATATGTCCAGTTGTTCCAGAACATCTATTGATTGAATGGAGTTTGATGATTCATGCTTTAAAAGGGTGTGCTCCTATCAACACAAAACTAGTAGATGAAAGAGTTTGGATGACCACCAATAATCTCTCATACTCAGTTAAAAGAGGATATGAAGTGTTGCTTCACAATCGTGGGAATCTGTCTTCTGTGGGAATGTGGAAATCTATCTGGAACATTGATGGATTGCCCAAGGTAAACATTTTCTGTTGGGATCTTGTTCTGGGGAAAATCCTCAGCAGAAAATTTAAAGAAAAGAAAAATTCAAGGACCATCCAGATGCGTCCTGTGCAAAGAGAAGGAAGAGACAATTTATCATCTATTCAAGAACTGCAATTACGCTCATTCTGTTTGGAAGGAAATTTTCAGCGAAGTAATTGAGATGGATGCTTTCCCTATGTCTTGGGAAGCAATGTATACAACCTGGATTTAGAAAATCCCATGGAAGTGCTCAAAAGAAGCAGCAATTGCTTGGTATTGGAGCATCCTACCCTAATATATTTGCTAGCTAATCTGGATAACTCATAATCAGGAAATTTTCTAGAATAAAGATGTTAAATCCAGTGTCACAACTTCCAAATCAAAGCAGTTAGTAGCAGAGGCAATAACAACTAAGGGATTTGATCCAACTGATCTCTTAATCATTCCAGAAGAAAAAAGGAAATGGTGCAACTTAGATCTCCCTTCCCCTCAAGTTGATCGTTGTTTGAAGCCTATTTTCAGTCCTAACTTGAAGTTGTGGATGGATGATCTTGAATTAAAAAATTGGAGGAAGAGCAATTGTAGCTTCTCCCTGTTTTTCGATGGGGCATCGAAAGGAAATTTGGGACATGCAGGAGGAGGTGGGGTGCTTATCAATCCCAATGAAGATGAAGAAATAAAATATGCATGGGGGCTTGGGGTCTCTACAAATAATGAAGCAAAGTTTTTAGCTCTCTTCCAAGGCCTGAGATTGGCCATGGAAAGAGAAATAAAAAAAATGATAGTCATAGGCGACTCTCTCTTGGTTATTCAACAATTGAACAAGGCAAAGTTTTGCATGGATCCTCCTGGAGACTCTCTACAATGCCGAATCATCCATCAGTTGGAAACATTTGAAGAAATTGAACTATTTCATGTTCTAAGAGCACAAAAAAAGCAAACAAAATGGTTAATCTGGGCACAACACTGCCGCAAGGAAACTTGCTCATCAATTGGGTATCAATGGGAAATTGCCCCATTCCTTGATTATGGAAGAATTCAGTCTCCTCCTGGTGGATTAAGTGCGAGAAAATCTGGAATCTCTCACGCCTTCAGTTGAGAATTCAACTATGACAATAGGGGACCTCTATTGGACTCCCTTACTGGGATTTTCCCTTGTTGTCAATGATCTAGTAGTGGATATAGAGCGTAACACAGCAGAGAAGGTGGATAAGTGCCCAAAAAAGAAGAAGGAAGTAGATGACAACCTCATTCCATATTTTAACATTTAAATAATTGCAAATATGTAGTTTTTGGCAGTGTTTTTTGAAGGATTTATAAATTTAGTCAAAGCATAATTTTGTAGATTAGTAGAAAGGCAAGAATGAAAAAATGTGTTGTAATACAAATAGGAATAAGAGATGTAGCAATTGAATTTTATTGTAAAAGGTTTCGACCTTTAATCTGGACAGTGTATCTATAAATCCAAATACCCGTTTCGTTCAAAAAAAAAGTCGTACAAACAAAAAAGTGCAACGGGTATTAGTAAAGCATATGTAGAGCCAATATGCTCTCAAAATTTGGCATTCTACTAGCCCTAAATGCAACAATCCCTTAGTTCTCTAACCAAAACAATTGTAGGAAGTTCCATCTACCTTCCACGTTGATCCATATATAACAAAACTGGTAACCACACCTGAAACACCGCCCACAATACTATCAATTCCCCATGTACTTCACTTACATAAACAATCCCCCTTCAATTTCCTATAATGAACAACAAATGGAATGAAAATTTTACTAAAATGATAATTCTTTTACATTCCCCTTCAATTTCCTGTAATGAACAACAAATGTAATGACAATTTTACTAAAATGATAAATCTTTAACATCGTGGGTATTTAATTAGAAGGTATATAAATAATAAATAATTTAGAAGCAGGTTTTTCCTTTGGATTTTAGTAATCAAATTACTGTGTAAAATGAAATCTCTTATATTACAAATTGAAAAGAACAAAATTTCATTTATAAATTTCATAATTATTAACTACTTTGATATTTAACTCCATCCTGAACCTAAATTTAAATTATTATTATTAATAATAAAAACACTTGACTTGTAACTTCTATCATATGACACCATAACCTAAGGAAAAGGCTGGTAATCTGAACTTTTTAGATTGTAACATGTTAGGTTTCTCAACTGCAACAATTAAGTTATATTAGGATGAGGACCATCCAATTTTTTTTTTTTAGAAACAATTATATATATCAAAACATAATTCACAACATCCCTAATTATATTTATTGACTACGAATCTATTGTACCGGGTTGTTGAACTACAAGTCATGTGACACATCCCAAATTTCTTTCAATAATATGTTTGCAGCTTGCACATCGTTGCCATCCATTCTCTTTGGCAAGCTTGAATAACATCAGTTACACCATGTGTGCTCACGTTCTTGTAATGTTTTTCATGTCGTAGTTGTTGCTCAACCTCAAGAATTGTAAGGGATACATTCATGGCATTAACAACAACTTTTATGTTCCAGGGATTGACCCGGATGGCTCCATTGAGAGAAGGAGAGCACCACATCCAATCATTTGGCTTGTTCATGTTGAAGCTGGAGCTGAAGTTGTTCCATCGTTTGGCCCATTCCAGTGAAGTTGCAGCTGAAGTCGTTCCTTTGTTTTGCAACCTTCTTCCAACAACTCGTTTAGTCCATATATTTCACAATCTTACCAAAACAAATACATGGGTTTAAACTCAATGCCTCGTAAATCCAAAGAGGGTCAAAATAAAAACAGAGGTAGAAGGAAGAGGCAAAACCTTTACGTTCATTTCTTGAATGGCGAGTTTGGAAGCTTGTTAAAATTGGCAACCAGGGCCAAACTCCATGTGGGTCATCTTATTTATGGTAGCTGATATTTTTCTTGGATCCCTATCACTGAGAGGTGTAGGATTGATCTAAAGATCATCCGATTCTGATAAGTATTCATGGAGTTATGAATTTATTTGTGTTATAAGACAATTCATCAAGGTCGGCCAGCAACCAAATAACCCCCATATGTGCTTAATGTTTTAGTATAAAAGGAGATGACTTGAGAGTGATTTCCACACACTTCTCTCTTGATTTTCTCTCCACTAGCTTTGGGTTTTAGTGGAAGAGAAATCTAGGAGAGGGTGCCCTAGTTGCAGTCCTAAAGGATGCCCTAGCCGCAGTCCTAAAGTGGATGATCTAGCCGTAGTCCAAGGGAGAAGACCCTTGATTCTATATGCTGCCCAACTTGCCCTCTACATTGCCTAAAGGAGAGACATAGCATGGTGAAGAAGACCTATTCACGCTACCCAAATACGTAGATCTATCATGCCCTAGCTGCAGTAAGGAAGACTAAACAATGTGGGTTTTTGGAGGTTGTTTCAGGGTCATATGTGAAGGCCGAGTTGCTGTTAGGAGGGCCGAGATATCTTCCTAGAGGGTCAAGGTAGAGGAGGGTTGTTTGGGTTTGATGTGTGGGACGTAAGATACAACAAAGATACATGGGACAAAGTGGGTTGCTTTGGGGTCATGTTATACTCTCATCTTCAACATGGAGCTAGAGGGTTTACACTAGCATAGGCTGCATTTCATGAGGGTAATTCTAGGACAGATTTGAGGATGATTAGGGACTATTGTGTGCCCTAACCAGTCCCAGAAATTACAGCAGCAATGTAGTGACAATCAACAATGTTTGTATGGTGTGTTGGCAGCAAGGAAGATAGGACAGCAAGGTCGCATGGTGTAGCAAAGGGAGATGGGACAACAACTATGGCATGGAACAATTGGGACAACAACTGTGATGAGACAATATCAATACAATTGGGACAACAACTATGGCATGGCACAATTGGGACAACAGCTATGATGAGACAACAGCAATACAATTGGGACAACAACTATGGCATGGCACAATTGGGACAACAGTACAGTAAGCAAGGTACAACAAGCACATGGTGGCAAGCATGGTCATGCAAGCACATTGGGCAAGGTAAGTAAGCACATAGTGGCAAGAATGATGCTGCAAGTACATGGGACAATAATATGGTAACATGGTACAACATGCCACATGGGATAACAATGTGGCAACCTGGTACAACAATGGCACATGGGACAACAATGGTACATGATGCAGTATAGTGAGGTACAATATGAGGCAACACTGATGAATGTAGCAATATGATAAGGTACAACAAGATGTTGCAGAACAGGAAGGTGCAACAGTATGGTAATGAGGTCCAGCATAGTGATGATGGGTGCAACATGGTGCAACACATTGAGGTGGAGCGTGATGACGAGGTACATCACAATGCATGGTAATGGAGTCAGTGAGTCACCTGGGAGAATCAGTTGAATCAACATGTCTTCAACTGAGTTCAGCTACCTCATGTGTCATCTACTTAGAGATGATCTATGCTCTTACTTAGATAAGTCAAAGTGTTGACTTCTGTTGTATATATACTATCTCTCTCTCTCTCTCACTCTCTCTCTCTGCTGAACTATTGAATAACATATAAGAAGAATTGATCAAGGGTTTCCCCACATTGGGGTTTGTCCCTATCTAGCGCCACATCTTATGTCCTCTTGTCTTGGCTTGTCTTCTGTGATCTACGTTTATGTTCTATCTGCAATTTACTTTAATGTTGATGTGATTGCTAATCTGGAAAAGATATTGAGCTAGTTGTGAAAATTGAAATAAATTGCTCTAAGCATAGAACATACCTAAAATTAACATGGTATCAGAGCTGAGGTGAAGACAAAGCCCAAGCAAGAGTGAAAGAGAAATCACCGAAGACAATTGGGAAAGGAAAAAAGGATCAATAGATCCCTCATCCCTCTTCAAATTCACCAAGGGTGAAGTCAAAGCAGAGAATATTATCGGAATGCCACAGTGGAAGCTTCTGATGGCCTACCTAAAGATCACTTCATTGGGAAGTCTGGATCTAAGAGTGGAAGGAAAGGCAGATGCCTTGTTTCCAATAAATTCAGCCATTATGCGAAGGAGTGCCCGAGGTAGGGACACATCACTTGATGATGATAAAAAACATTCCACGGACATCTTCAAACGATGAGAGGAATGACAGGTAATGCAGGTCATCAAGGAAACAACCAACTCTTCAAAGAAAGCAAGGAACCCCGGGTATGAAGAATCAAATGTTGTTTCTGATAAGATAACAAAGTGTTATGTTATATTGGCCCTCTCCTTCAAACTATTTGGGAATCTGGCTCATTGATTGTAGTGCTTCAAGGCACTTCATCGGATAGAAGGGTGCTCTCTCTAATTTGGTAGAGATGGAAACAATTGTGGGATTATACTTGGAGTCGATGCCACTTATCTCGGAAAGGGTGTAGTGAATGTTACCCCTCAATTGAATGAGGGTAACTCGATTCATTTACAAAAATCTCTTTTATGTACCTGATCGCAAGAAGAACCTGGTGTCCATTTCGGCAATGGAAGTTGTTTGGTCAATTTAGTGTCCTAAATTTCTCTACATAAATTATCAATCCAGGCATCATAAACTGATGAAGTGTAGTGCACTATCTGTGCTATATGACCCTTCTTACCTCACTGTTTTTGAGTTTTCTGTTGTTTTGGGGGTTTGATCATTTTAATTCCTAATGTTCTGCAATGTATTTAACAAAATCTTAAATCTACTGCTGCTAAGAATCTAAAGAAATGAAATGAGAGCTAATATTAAACTGAAAATGAGATTGCACCTATCTATGATGAACCAAAAATGAAATACTGAAAATAAGATTCCAACTATTGTCTAATTTATTTGCAGAATCAAAACTTGATGAACAACTAAAAAATGGAATTGCAACTAAATGAAAAACTATGATTGAAAATGAAATTGCAACTAATCTGTCATAAAAACTAAATGAAGTGTCTTGTCACTCTGCTACACAATTTTGGGAGAACTACCTCCTTGTGATAGCATTTTGAGGGATTCAATACTTCATTGTTCTAAAACTGAAAATGAAATTATAACAAAATTAAATGAAAGACTAAGACTGAAAGTGAAATTGCAACTAATCTACTATAACAACTAAATGAAATGCTTTATCGCTCTGCTATACAATTTTGGGAGAACTACCTCCTTGTGATAGCATTTTGAGGGACTCCATACTTCATTGTTCTAAGAAAAAATAAACATAAAAATGCAGAGAAAGACTCATTCGTAAATGAAATATTTCACCACTTAGTTTTAAGATGAACCATCAACTGAAAGGGCTTTCGGAAATATTCACTTACAGCATGAGTTATTAAACTAACATCGAAATGGCATTCAAAAATATAAAGACTAATGAACATCAGATGAAAGAAACTAGACTAATGATCAGCAAATCTAAATTACTCTATGCTACTAACATCAACTTCAAGCTACTGATAAGAAACTAGAAAGTAATGAAACAAAAGAGCTATTATGTGAACACAAGCTGCATTATGAACAGAGTTAGAAAATGGTTATAAACATCATGGAAAAACACAGTGAATTTACAATTAACTATGAAAGACAAAACAAAAATAAAATGTAACCTTGACCAATGTATGGGCCCTCTGCAAAGGTCTCAGATTATAAGCACTTAATCAACACTCCAATAACGCTTCAAGTATCCATGAAACAGAGTCTTTATATTAAAACAGAGAATGAGTTCTTCAAACTACAGAGCGGAAATCTGAACTTAATACATAAGAAAAAACTTAACTTGTTCTATGTTCTTCACACAGGTATTTATAGGGAAATTATACAACTATTTTAAAGAGAGAATTAAGCTACAGCAAAACACGTAGACAGGCAAGTATGCGGAATTCTTGTCCTTGGTTGCTTGGAAACATAAATCTTATGGTAATGGTTGTTGGATTCTATTTGCGCAGGTGGCAGATGAAGTTCGTGGCCTCAGGAAACTGCTTCGGATCCCATCACTGAGAAACGTGTGCAAAACAGAGTTCTGTTTGCCATAGGTTTCTATGTTTGACTTCCCTTTGACCAGAGTCTTCCTCGTCGATCTAGGCCAGATGAATAGGATACGATCCATGCCCTAATGTTTTCCAAGCTACCCATGTAGTCCTTTTCCCCTCTTGACACCTGGAACCTGCAAAAGCGTGAAAGTAGCTGCAGAACAACCAATTAGCTGCAGAATGTGGCTGCGTTCTGTAGCTAAAAGACAAAAACTTATTCAAATATCAAAAATAAAAGTATAGCCTGTAATTCACTGAAATATACTCCTTGGGGCAATGTATAATGGTTTTTGATGATAAGGATTCATTTTTCATGGAAAATTAGAGAAGGAAGGATGAGAAAAGTAGCTAAGGGAAAGGCAGTTTTGGAACTCAACATACCCCCACTGCTAGACTATTGCATGTCCCCATGCAATCAAAATTGTAACTCCCTCCTCCTACTGCATTTGTTCTAAGACTTCAGCCAAAACATCCAACCTCTTCTTGCTTTTCTTTGCACCAACTGCCATCCTAGGCTTCCTCATGAGAAATCTGTACTTGAGGCTAATGAGTGCCCTTTTTAACTTCTTATTCTTCCTTTTTAGTTTTTTGTTCTTCTTGTGCCATAAACCCAAGTGAAGCATAGTGTTATCATTGATAATCTTATCCAACTTGTTCTATTCTTTTAAGGTTTCATTTTCTCTTTGGATATGCCTATTTAGAACTTCTAGCTCATAGATTTCCTGTTTAAGTGAGCTAGTCAAAGATTCTTGTGATGTGGCAAGCTGCTTAGGATTAGATGAAGTCCCTGGGTCCACTGATGTACTCTTTTTCTCCAATGACTCTATGTAGTCATAAATCTGTTGTTGGACCGGATTAATGCTTGGAGAGGCTCTTCTTGGGTTGCTTTCAAAGCTTTGTTGAGGAGAGATCTGTGGGCTTTGCTCCTATGGAATATTGTCTTGGGATTGAGTTGGAGTTGTAGTTTCCTCCCCCAAATCTATGAATTGGGTCTCTTTTGATTTTTCTTTCTTCACTTTTCCCTTGAGTCTAGAACTTCTCCTCGAACTTTGGGAGCCTATGATTTCTTCCTCTATAACCTGTTTCCTTTTTCCCTTCTCTTTATCTTTCTTGACATGTTCTCTGATTTTGATTAATTTCTCTGAAAGAAGTTGTTCATCCTCCTTAGATGATGAAGGTTTAGGAATATTCTTGTGGATTTTCTCAATCTTCTCTTTCATTTTCCTTCTTTTCTTTGTCTGCTTTCTGATCTCTGTTAATGTTTCAGAGATGGGCTCTTCTTCATTGTTTTTCTGTGTTAAAGTTTCAGGAGTGTTTTGAATGGTGAGACTGGTCTTCTTCTCCTACTTCTTTTTACAGAACTTCCCTCAGGAAATTCTGGAGCATCTTGGAAGATTTTTCTGACCAAAAATGCATCCCATGTGTCCCCTACATTCTTTAAGTGATGTTCAACTAAAAATTTTACTAGTCCATGATGATAAAGAGTGGTTTATATTGCTTCAATTTTCTTCTGAACATTAGTGGCCATTATTCTCAAACTATTCAACAGGAAAAATGGGAGATTGAGGGTTCCATCTTCAAGAAAATTCATTAGCAGTCTTATGTGATATACATACATCGAACCAAACCTTCCCTTACATGTAATAAACTTTTGCAAAATTAATAGCATGCTACTCCATTTGCCCTTAAGTGCAGATATTGGAATTCCTTTCCTAAAAACTGAAGTGTCCATACCTGGATTTTTGAGAATGACCTTCCAGGTTTCATCATGAAATTCTTTGTTCTTGAACCAACTCTCTCCTAGCCTTGGTAGCTCGGTTGCTTTAGCAATAAAAGACTCTGTCACTGCAAATTTTATGTCTCCTATTTCCACGTCCATCCCATCAAATGATCTGGCAAAAGATTTAGTGATTTCTTTATTGTAACCATCGACTTTTTCAATGAAACTCAACCATCCGGCCTTCTGCAACATTCCTTTCAACTGAGGATAACCTTCCATGTACTTCATCTCTATGGGCTCAGTTCTGACAATGAGCCCCATCACCTCTGTTCTCTGCTATTCTTCAAAATTCCTTTCACTGTTTGAGAAATAGAGTGACTGTGTAGAGAGGATTATGTATACAGCAATGAAACAACTGGTATATAAAAATAACTATGGATATGGGGACAAAATGACAGAGTATATGGAAGTGAAACGACTATGAGTATGGGATAAAACGACTGTACGTACATGGTATATGAAAACAGAGTAGCTGTATGCATAAAATGTGTGGAAACAGAGTGTGCACAAGGTATATGAAAACGGAGTGGCTGACTCTATACATAAACTGTGTGAAAAATAGAGTGACTGTTATACATAGAGAATACGAAAACAGAGTGACTGTGTGCACAAAATATACGAAAACAGAGTGATTGCATGCACAAAAAGGCTGTGGAAGTATAAGAGAAGAAAACTTGGTGTAATAAATGAACAATCAAGGTTTTGAGGAGTCGTATTCAAATGGGTTACGTCATGAATCTAACTGTTTAACAGGTGTGCTGGAGGAGTCTGGTTAAGTACGATTCATTGAGTTTAAAACCGAGATTGCATCATTAAACTGTTAGGTATTAAAGACGGAAGGTGTTGCGGGATTATCGTGGCAATCAAATCTCATAATGATAAATCAAGGAGTCATGTGATTATATGAGTTATACAAACTTATGTTTTGTATTGCTTTTTGAAATAAGTTTTTGTTTTTACCTTTTAGAACCATACCTTCCGCTTGCTAATCTCTTGTTGTTTGCTTCCACAGGTGCTTAGATGTGATTGGTCTTCAAAAGTTGTTCTCTCCTCAATTACCTGCATATGAAATTTTATTATGAATTGGCCTCTTTATGCTTGGATTGATGATCAAACTGTAGTTGCAGAATCAGATTGGCTTCAGAACAGGATTAGCTATGGAAAGGGAACAGCTGCAGAATGTGAAAACATTTGCAGAATGTAAACCAAAGAATAAATGTGACTTTATGAATGAATGAAATGGAGATCGTTGTGTGGGTGAAAATAGGACAAGATGATAAATGAAAAATGGAGATGGAAGAAATGTTGGAGAGGAAAAATTTATTGGTGGAATATGGTAGTGGAGTGAAAGTGAGACTTTGCAAAAGTAAAACAGAGTGAAATGAGATAAAACAATAAATTTGCATAAATGCAAAGTGAGTCACCATTTTTTCAGAAAAAGAAATGGAAAATATAGGGTGTCAGAAGCTTCTGATTTTCACCGTGTATTTTCTGTATAAGCATGCCAATCAACGATTGGTCTGATTGGTTTTCAACCTTATACAATTTTTTTATTTTTTTTAGATATGATAAACAAAGACTAAGTTGGTGGAGAAGAATGATTCTTCTTCACCAACTTCATTTTAGAATTGTTCTGAAAGATCTTGATGAACTCCTCCTTTGAGATTGGTTTTTGATAAATTTTAAATCTATGACCATTCACAAGGAGATGAGTTTGACTTTCATCTATTGTTTTGATCCTTACTGCTCCATTACTGAAAACTTTTTCAATCTCATATGGCTCAAGCCAATGAATTTGAAACTTCCATTTAAAATCTTTAAACTTTGAATCAAATAACAGTGCCCAATCTCCCTCTTGAAACTTCTTGTCTTTGATGTACTTTTCATGCCACTTAGCCCTCTGTTGCTGAACTAGACCAGTCCTTTGAACAACTTCTTGTCTGATTTCATCAAGTTCATTCAATTGCTCTAGTCTATGCTTTTGAGCTTCTGATAAATCCATCCCCAACTGGACTGCCATCTTGAAAGTTTTGACTTGGAACTCTATGGGGAACAGGACTTGCTTCCCATAAACAAGTTCATAGGGTGTATGTCCAGTTGTGTTCCTCCATGTAGTTCTATAGGCCCATAAGGCTTCAGGAAGCCTTTCTGCCCAATCTCTTCTATGTAGATGCACAGTCTTGGTGAGGATTTTTTCAATCACTTTATTTGTAGACTCCACTTGACCATTTGCTTGTGGATGATAGGGAGTGGATTTCCTATGCTTGATTTTGTATTCCTCCATAAGCTTCTCCACCATGTTGGATGTGAATTGAAGTCCCTGATCTGTCACAATTTCTCTTGGAACACCAAAGCGAGTAAAAATATCCTCAAAAATAAAACTAACTATAGAATTTTCATTAGCAAAAAGTAATACTTTGGCTTCTACCCATTTGGTGACATAATCAGTGCATACCAATATATACTTTTTTCTGCTTGGATGGAGGATTAATAGGTCCAATAAAGTCTAAGGCCCATTTTTTAAAGGGTTCGATAAGTACCTGAAGTTGTAATGGCATTTCATTTGAGGGAGTAGGTTTCCCTACCCTTTGGTAGTTGTCGCACCTTCTGACATATTATTTAGCATCTTTGAAGATGGATGGCCAAAAATATCCTAAAGAAAGGATTTTATAGGTTGTCCTCTTGTCAACAAAGTGTCCACCACACGGCTCATCATGACATGCTTTGAGAATATCAGGCATCTCATCTTCCCTGACACACCTTTTGATCATAAGATCTGGCCCTGTTTTATACAATTCGTTAGTGATCCATGAATATCTTGCACTATCTTGAATAATATTTCTTTTCTCTCTAGGAAATAAATGTGAAGGTAACTTCCCTGTAACCAAGTAATTAGCAACATCTGCAAACCAAGGAGTTTGAGTAGTTACTGCAAAGAGATATTCATCAGGAAACTTATCTTCAACCGGAGAGTCTTCTTTGATATTCTGAATCCTGGACAAGAAATCAGCAACTGTGTTTTGTTTTCCAGGTCTATCTAGTACAATAACGTTGAATTCTTGCAAAAATAAAATCCATCTTGTAACTCTGCCATTAGTAATAGGTTTATTCATCAAATATCTAATTGCAGAGTGATCTGTATGAACAAAGGTTTCATAGCCTGTTATATAGTGTCTGAACTTGTTAATTGCATGAACAACAACTAAGAACTCTTTTTCAGTTACAATATAATTCAACTCAGTGGGAGTCAAATTTTTACTTCTATAGTAAATGGCATAAGGAATCAAATCTTTTTGTCCTAATATAGCTCCCAGAGCTGTATCTGAAGCATCTGTAGAAATATGGAAAGGAAGTTTCCAATTTGGTCCTCTTAAGATAGGTGCTTCAAATATTTTTGCTTTCAAGGTTTCAAATTCTAGCTAGAAATCAAGATTCTACTTGAATTCACAATCTTTTGTAAGCAGTTTGAAGAGTGGAGATGCTATTTTAGTGAAGTTTTCTATAAATCTTCTATAATATCCTATAAATCCTAGAAAACTTCTAACATCCTTTTGGCAATTTGGAATTGACAATTTAGAGATAACTTCAACTTTAGATTTGTCAACTTTAATCCCTTCTCCCGAAATGTGATGTCCTAAAACAATACCTTCTGTAAACATCATAAAGCATTTTTCATGGCTTAGTGAAAGGTTTGTTTCTTTACATCTTTTAAGAACTTTTTCCAAATTCTCCAAAGCTTCTTCAAATGTGTTACCATAAACTGTAAAATCATCCATATATACCTCTACACAATCATGTATTAGATCAGAAAAAATTCCTAGTACTGCTCTTTGGAATGTTGTAGGTGCATTACATAACCCAAAAGGAAGCACTCGGTAGGCAAAAGTTCCCCATGGACAAGTAAATGTGGTCTTATCCTGATCCTTAGATGCTACCTGAATTTGATTATAACCACTAAAAC